>CM040633.1:11551295-12199709 GCA_022818045.1 Neotoxoptera formosana | reverse complement strand
TACACATAACCCATCAACATCAAACAAAAGAAGTGATGCGGCAGAGAAAGACAGACCTATATTATACTAGTCAGTTTATTGTTAGTCTATGAATGTAAGGTTACAGTATTTTTTCAAATATCTAATTTTATTAAAAATAAATAATAATAACATATTATATTATATTAGTAGACAGTAGTATAATCGGTGCTCAAATTGGGAAAAATTAAGTAGAAGAGCTCAATCCAACAATATAAAAACTGCTTTCCAAGTGCAAAATTATTCAAAATAGACCCCCATCTTGCCTAAATTTTGAATACTACATTTCAGATGCATATATATAAATCAAAATATAATTTATGTAACTAGGTATGTAAGTGAATGTGAATTTATTTTCTCTCAATTTTTCACAATTACATTTTCTACATTCAGTCACTTAAAAAAGCAATTTGTTTATATTATTAAAATTCTTATTTTATAGTAATACCTACATGTTGCAGCAGGAAAAAAATTATTTTCTGTGGTAATGGATGCATATTAATAATAATAATTAAATATAATATAAGCTAACTATAAAAAATAGCAAAGTATTATATAATCTAAAGCTAAACCAGTGATGGCCCACCTTGGAAAGTTTGGCGGCCCGCGAGATTTATCAAACATTTACAAAAAAAAGTTATTTTTAATTATTATTTTGTGCCAATAGTATATTCTGGAATGTCCGCACAACAAAATATCTCACTAAATGACTAAATAGTGAAATTATTAATTAATACACCAAAACTTATTTTATAATAATAATTAATTCTGTTTAAAATGTTTACTTCAAATTTTTTTTTTATTTTTTTATAATAATACTAATATAATTGTATATGTGGCCCCCCGCTGAAATGTCAACACAATTACTTATTGTATTATTTGTATACAGATTGTAAATTTTTTCTATTTTATTAAAAAAAAAATATGTGGCTCTCGGGATTGTAATGTATTTCCAAAGTGGCCCGCAAGATCATTTGGGTTGGCCACCCCTGAGCTAAACCATAGAAAAATATAAACTAATATCAAAAATAATTTTCATATAAAATTGTTAATATTATTAGCTATTAAATAAGTAAGTACCTATTGTTAACAAAAATTTAAATCTACATTTTAATAAAAATTATTTCAGTTTGTGTCGTCCATCTCAGTAAAAAGGCAAAAAAATAATAATAGAGTAGCTCTGTACCCCCGCGCACACTCTACCAATTCGAGCACTGAGTATAATATAGTAAACTAAATTAGTTAAGTGGTCTCTATGATAATATTACTATTTCCTATAGGTGTTAATTGTATAAGCTCTGAATATGCCGCCATTTCTAAAATTATGTTGTCAAATGTCAATTTTTTATCTTTATTATGTTACCCATAATGAGTAATAACTTTTTCATACTTTTAGTCGTGTACATTGCAAAACTAAGTTATAAATTTGTTTTGTATGACATAGAAATCAGATACTTATGTTAAATTTTATTTTGTATATTTAGGGGTTAGTAGGAGTAAATGCATATTATTAGGTATAAAAAAACAATGAATAAGAGCAAATTTTAATGAAAAAAATATTTTAAATCAATTTTTAATAGAAAAAAATTAATAAGTTGATACATTTCAACATGCACCCATTACTTATGTAGATGAAGAACAAAGTTTTTCGACTTACAACAATTTGACAACCAACAAAAATTCTTGTTCTAAAACGTCAAAAAAATGCTCATTATTCAAATCTCAATTTAGAGAGTAGGTAGGTGTGTAAAAAGTAACCAAAAATAGTAAGTATTCAAATTGTTTTAATCTGCAGTTAAATTTTTTTTTTTAGAACTACATCAAAAGAGAACACCAAAAACAGATATTAGGATTCAGGATGCTGGTCAATATAATATTTGATTGTTTTAAGAGCATACTTTGATATTTTTTGTGTATATTAGCATGCATTTCATACATTATTGTTGCAAAACTGAGTAATGTTTTGAGGGGGAAAAATAAAATAAAATATTTTTAGCTATAGTATCTAAAGACTATAGATATAGGGGACACCCTTCTAGTTTCTACCCCTCAAATAATTTACTAATAATAAATCTATACGTCATGTAATCATTATAATATAGCAATTAGTCCTTGAAGTTGTATAGAACTGTAAAATCGGTGTAAACATATCAATTTAGTAGGTTACTATCCAATATTATAACAACTAGCAAGGTTAGAATTAAAATATAAAACATCAGGTCAACTGCCTTGAGCCCCCCCCCCCCCTTGGTTGTCACAGAACGTCTATGCATCACCCCCTATGCTGCATTAGCTTTCCTTGGCGTTATATTAAAAAATAGTGGGGTTGCTATTACAATAACCAAATATATTTTTAAGTTTTTAACCATGTTATTATGCAATATAATAAAAAAAAATATATATAAAAAAAAAAATGTATAATATATTATATTCAATGACGCTAAATATAATATTATATTGTACTGTATTAATGACCAATGCTATTATTATAACATACGTATTATATAACCGCAAGTAAAGTTGTCTGTGTAAGTCATTCGTCGGAGAGGTCGCGTGGAAGGTCGCCCCAGTCAACCATAATAATATTATATTTGATAACTGCCTTATCAAGGCTTTCAAAGTTGAGGTTTTTTGTTCGGATAATGGAAGTATGGAAAAAACAACTAAAATAAAAATAATAGTTCTATTTTCCGTACGACACCACCACCGGTGATTAAATAAAAATCTGTGCTACGACCCTGTGTTTTATCGCCAAAGCGCTGTGCGTCTGCCGCTCTCTCATAGAGCGCAATAATACTAAACGCTGATTAAACTTTTGAACCGTCCGACTTCGGCCCATTTCTCATTCCTCACTGTCTAGTGTCTTGTTCAGCAAATACTCGCGAGTCCGCCATCGTTATACTACACTCAACGTCTATTTTTAAGTGAATTTTTTTTTTTTACAAATGTACAAAATACGCTATCTTGTTCCGCCGTCGACGTTCTTATGGAGTCGTTAGAAACATTTAACCTGCGAGTAGGCGAATGTTCGTTTCTGGAGGTAGCCTTGGCCGACGTCAACCGTTACATCAACACTTTCGTTTTAGCAAACAAAATGTTGGTATAACTACTGCCTAATTCCGTTTGTCTTGGAAACTTTATTGGTAAACTCCGGTAATAACGTTTTTTGATTTTTTTGTTTCATCGTTTGTGTTCCAGAAATGTGGTACTAATTTTCCCTCCATTAAGCGCACGTAATCGTTTTTTAGTGCATAACTTGGTGCAAAAATTCTTTGACCAATTGAATACCATATCTATTGGCAATAGCTACGGAAGACGCATAGTTGTTTATCATTCTTCACTAAAACCAATGTAAGTAAAAAACTAATTTAAAACGCAATTAGAAGTAATTTTTTTTAACACATTTTCAACTATCTTATTAAAATGTCTGTCATTTGTTCATTTATGTGTTAGGTACTGTTAGTTTTCAAAGAATGTGATTTCTTGTTTATAAATAAGTAGAGGTTTTTTAAAAAAATCGATCAAAAACTTATTTAAGCATTTATAATTTTAAACATTATGTGGTTTGTTTATGATGGTGTATGGCAACATTTTAAATTAATTACACAAGTGTTACTCTATATACTAGGTATTTAAAGAAAAGATAAAAGTCGAAAAGGATCACAAAAAGCTTTAAGTTGGCTCTTAGTTGTATAAATTGTGTTATTTACTATGTAGGTACTGGTAATAGTCATGTATTAATTTATTATTGACAAAATGTTGAAACATTTCATTTCTAGAACTTTAAGTGCAGTGGTCGGGACGTTATTGGTTTTTTGTTGTTGCTACAGCTACTCCCTCAAAAAAAGTAGTGCACTCGCTTTTTTAAAATGGTTTTTCTTACGCTATTGTTTAAATGTAGCGTGTTATTTTTTCGTTACATTTTTATTAATTTCATTTTTTTTTTTTATTGTAAATTGGTAGCTTGTAGTTCTCACTGATTTTGGATGGGATTTGACTACATGAGTTAATCGTGGGTTGAACCCGAAAAATTCACTAATACACTCATTATCATTATCATAAAATAAATATAATATTTTTATTATCAATGAATAAGTTGTAGGTAGCAACAAAATGATGATAATTTTCACTGCACTAACTATAAACGTCTAGAGCACTATAGTAGGTATTTCACTACATTAGGTTTATTGTAGCAACGCTTTGATATCGCTGCAAATATAGTAGTGATATACTGTAGAGTCAACACAATAAGTGCGCTACTCCCAACCACTGCTTGATTGTACATTAATGTTGTGAGTCATTCATAATCTTAAGATATTTTAGAATTCAAAATACCTATATATGTTTGCTAATTAGACAAAAAAAAGTTTATTTGATTCTAATTTTCAATAATAATATTATCATAGACAAAGAAGTTGTACAAACTAAAATCCTAATCTTAGTAAGCTAGCTTATAACTTAATTTATTAATTACTAATGATTTTATTACAACCTTTTGACTATAAATAAAATTAATTTAGACTCTTTTATGTTATTTTCACTACAGTTTAAATGTTTAATTATACATCCGATATCATATGTGATAATTTAATGTTTTATATTAAATTTTTGTTTCAAGCTAGAATTTTAAAAATATTAAAATAAATTACTTGCACTTGATATTGGTCATTGAACTGGACAATGAGTAAGTTTTTCTGGACTAAAACAAGCTCAGATATTATGTTCTATATAGACAAAGACTTAAGTGATAAAATGACTGATATTAAGACTGGACGAATATTAGAGTATGTTCAAAAAATAGATTAAAAATTCATTTCTAATTATTATAATAACTAAGTGGTTAAGAGGTACTTAGAATAATTAACTAATAAATTAAATTTATGATTGCTATTTGAAAATTAATTGTTGGTAAATCTCTGCTAAAATATATGATTTAATTTGTATTAAATATGATAGTTTTATGGTTATTGCCATTACCCATGTATCGATTATATAACTATATTGTAAATGGTGTATTTAGCACCTTTTTTATGACAATGACTAAATTGTATAAATAAAATAAAATTAGATTAGGTAGGCAATGTTATTAGTTTGTATGTAGGTAAATGGCTAATTCATTTATTAGTTGTAAAATGCATTTCTATTTATTATTATTTATACACCCGAAAGAATAGTTTAAGCATTGCCAAACAAATAGTTTAAGCATTGCCAAACAAATATTTTAAAATGTACTAACAAATTTCTTTATTAGGATTTGTGAAACAGAACTGGAAGATGCTGAAATGCATAATGAAAATAATTCTAGTATACATCGAACATATTATAGAACCCCTAACGAAAGGAAGGCTCAAGAACGTTTATTTCAGTCACTTCAACCTAAAAAATTAGATCCAAGTACAAGGTAATGGTCAAGTTTATTAATTATCTTAGTTTTAACTTATAATTTATATTTTAAATAATTGTGTACATTTTTACAGATCCAATCAGCGCAAACAATGTAAAAGGCCAGATATTCCTATTTATATACCTAAAGCACTTAGGGGATTAGCCAATAATACTGTTTCCAAAACTAGCAGTACAAATCGTAGTTCAGATTCAACTCAATCAAATAAACTTGATGCTAATTCTAGAATTCAAGATGATTCAAGTAACACATCAAATTCAAAAGATATGAAAGGTTCAATACCAATATTTAATCACAATCAACATAATAATATTCTATTAGCATCTTTAGATGCATGTAATTTTGTAGACTTAACAAATGAAATGTTTATTGATAATGTTAATAATGAATGTAGAACTTCATATCAAGATGTTTCATTTCAGTTCTCCGATTCTTCATCTTCTAGTATTATTCCAGATTCAGTAGAAATAAATGAATGTAATTCAAATTCATCTGTAGCAAATGAAATAATTAAAATTGAAAATCATAATTTGGAATATAATGAATTAGAGTCTAATATTGAGGGAACTAAAGTTAACAACCATGATAGTGTTTTAACAAAAGATGAAAATGTCAGTAATACAAGTATTCAAAATTCTATATCAGTTAATTTACCCGACAGTCAAATATCAGATGTTAGTGATAAAATTACAACTGACAATGTATTAATACCTCAGAAAACTGAAAAATCAATGGATCTAAAAGTTGTTGATAATATCTCGGTTATATCGAATAACCAACTTAATGAAATGCATAAAGGAAATGAAGTGGTTTTTTCTAGTATGCCTGAAATAGCATTAAATGAAGAACACGATACAAATTGTCCTTATTATTGTTTGGATGATAGTTTCACAAGTGGGACATCAACAGATATAGACAAAAATAATTCTAAAAATATAAATGAAAAATTAACTGCCCAGCAAAGTTCAGTGTTAGTTAACAAATCTCTAGAAATTCTTGAAATTAATGAAAAAAAAAAAAAACCAAAAAAAAAAAAGAAAAAGATTTTAGATGTAGATGAATGTAGTTGGGAAGATATGTATGATAAAGAAGATGATTATATACATCCATTGCTTATGAAAGAAGTAAGTTATTTAATTATTTGAAAGTATAATGCTTGTTATTTAGTTAAAATAAATTCATAGTTTCAAGATCTTATGATCAATATCAAAGTATGTACCATTGTACCTATTATACATACCATAGTATAACATAATGTATAATGCATAGAAAGTGATCCATTTAATGTAAGACTTATTTTTTTAAAAAAACATCACATTTTCAAAAATAATTTTTCACTTGATTAAATATATTATTTAATACTAATTACTTTTCCAATAATCCGACAGTGTCTGTCATACAGTGGATGGGTTTCCAAGTGGATACTCTATTTTGTTACTAAAAAATATAAAACCAATTGTTGTGTTTGATAATCTTATTTTTTATATTGATATTTGATGTTATAAAACAAAACATCAAGTCTTGTACTCTAATTTTTTGACATATTCATTATAAATTGACCTGCATAGTGATAAGTGATAAGTGATAATATTGATAACCAGAAAATTACTTCTTAAACTTCTAATTATTCAATGAATTATGAACTTAATAATTAATAAGTAAAAATTAAAAAATCACTTTTTCTGTTAACTCATTTATTTACTTATAAGATAATCTTGTTGTTTTAATTTATCTAATAATTGGTTAAGTTATTAACTTAATTTAGTTACTCAATTTATTATTGTGATCATAATTCTCAAAGTATTAAGAAACTAGTACATTGATAAATGTTTCAAAAACTATTCTGTGGTAAGTTCTACCTAACCTTTCCTTAAAATAGGACTTTTAAAAATGTATTTATTTAAATTTTATTTTATGTAAAACCTATGAATTAATTACAAAATAGATTTATTATAATATTTCAGTAATTTTTTTTAAAAACATTTTAATATTATACTTAAATACTTATATATATTTTTATTTTAGTTAGTTTCTACAATAGGTAAAGTTCAAGTACAATGTGCAAAAGAGGATTACCGTAGTTATCAAACAATTGAAGAACGTTCAGGAGATGGCGAGTGTGTTATTGAGGTGTATGGGTTTTCTTCTGATCTGAAAACAATTGATCTAATGAATCAATTTGCTGCATTTCGTAAAAATCATTTTGAAATTATTTGGGTAGATGATACTCATGCATTAGCAGTATTTGAAAGTCCACATTTAGGTGACCATCAAATAATTTATTTAAAGGTTAATATTTTTGTATTTGTATATTATAATATTTTAAATAGCTGATCAAGCATTGAACACACCATTAGTACTTGTGAAAACCAGACCTCTTAAGAATGCTACCAAAGAATCAAAGCTGAGAGCGGCTACAGTTGTTCCTCTACCAGCAACTAGGCCTAAAACTTGTACTGCAATGGCTAGACGACTAGTAAGTAGTGCTTTAGGACTAAAAATGAATGTATCACCAGATCTTATAAATGCTGAACGTACATTGTTGGCAAATGCTAAAGGTAATTTTAATTGATTATCTATTTTATTCAATACATTTTGATCTGTTAATTCTTTTTTAGAGAAAAAGATTCGCGATGCTCAGCAAAAACACAATATATGGAACGACGATCCATGATCATTACCATAGTCATAGTCTACAAAATATAATAAATTATTTTTTATCGCCACTAAACATTTTCTAAGTAAAATATAATTTTATTAAACTGTGGTCTGGTAAATTTCAGAAGCACAGTGTGGAATATTATTTTTTTATATATATATATGTATATTTATTATTTATAAAACATTTATTTTTGATAGAATCACCAAAAAATTATAAACAAATTGTTTCACCATTATTAACAGTTTTTAAATTAAATGTATATTTTTGTTATTTATTTGTTTTTTTCATATGATGATTTATAATATAACTTCTAATAATAAATATAGTCTTAACATCATTTTGGTTTAGTAAGTGATGTGACTATCATCTGACTTGGTAGCCAGTGTTGGACAAAAAAACTATTATTAATGCCTATTGAACAACTAATTTTATAAAAAATACATTTATAGTTCAAAATTGCTCATTTTTAATAAATAAACATTAAACAGTACTAAGTATGAACCATGATTAATGATTGAATTATTAATCATGGGTTATTAGAGTTATTACTTATTATTGATATCGCTAACTTTTTTTATATTCAAATTCTATTTATTTTAACACATTAAAATTATCATATTATCACCTTAATTTAATTTGTCAATATTTAATTTTGTGTATCTCTCTTTTTTTTTTATATAAATAGGGTTTGAGTCTTAATGCATCCAAAATTTTCAAAATATAAATTTAATTTTTAGCACTAAAATAGGCAAAAAATAGCAATATTAGAAATGGCCTTCTAACTCCGGAAAAAAAAATATTCGTTTCAATGATAACCACATTCTTCTTATATAATTTAAGTGCCTGTGCTGATAACATTTTTTAAGACTACAAAAACTAATATTTTCAACAGTGCTTACCACTCACATGTTCTCAAAGTATGAAATATACAAAAATATCAGAAAAAATTAGTAAAATGCATTTAAAGAAAAATCATTGAAATAAGCAGAAAAAGAACTTTTATATTTGAAATCTTAGTAACATAATATACATACATGTTCAATGTACTGCTATACTATAGGTTAATATATGGTCTAGCTAAACTCCTTATTTGGATTACCTAAACCAAAATTTTCAAATTGCACCACTCGGGTTAAAAACATTTTAGAACTTCTTAATATTTATTTTAGTCGACAATTACATGTATTTGTGTATCGATCAAAATTCAAATTTGTATTACAACAATGTTATTTATTAAGAAACAAACAAATACATATTTTTATATACATTTTGAAAAAAAAATTCATTTTTATTTATTTAATAAAATCGTCATAACTTACAAAATACAGAGTTTGTTAGAGATTGAGAGTAATACATTAATAATAAATAATAGATAGGTACCATCAATAAATAAATAGCTGTAATTGAAAAACAGATCACAAATAGATAAATATAAAAATATTATTATTGGAAATCAGCAAAAAGTAACAAATAAATATGAAAGACTACGCAATTGCTAAAACAATCATTTATATTGGTACCATTTTTTTACATTACTTTTAGAACAGAGAATATTATTTTTATATTGACATGAAAGTTACATAAAATTAAAAACAGGCCCTAAATAGTTACCCAAGGATTTACAACTATGTTTTATGGAAAAATTGTACAATATATAAAAAAACTGGGAATATTGGTTTTTAATATTGAAGAAAATGTTAATATTTTTAAATTGTAGTTTTATATAATTATTATAATAAAAACAATAAACTTAAGGTACCTATTGAATTTACAAATTATACTTCGACCATTGACAGATATTAATTACCTACCACAATTCTATACCTAGATTTTATATAATAATCTGATCGTCTAATCAGTATAATTCGAACATTACTATTTTCTGTCTTAAGTGCAAATGCAAATAGGTACTGCAATTCAATCTTGCCTATAAAATAAATATTAAATACCCACACTAAAATAGTACAAATAATAATTTACCCAGGTATATTATAATATTACTAATTTTACATTTTAATCAACTATATACGTGTACTATAGTGGACATTCCCCAGAATATTTATTTTTTATGTATTTTTCTACGATTATTGTTTGGTATGTACGATGTACCTACTCATCTACAGGGCTACAGCCAGTAGCCACACTAATGCAAGGATTGTCAAGTCAATGAAAACAATTAACTTGAGTTAGTTATAAGCTTATAAGCAAAAAATAATGTATTTAACTGTATAAGTGTAAAGTTATTAGTTATTACGAAGAAAAATAGGTATTAACTTTACAGTTTACACAGTTAAGAGGACGCCACACCCGCATGTGTTGTCTCCGTCTTACAAACGTGTAACATACCAAATTTACGCTCAGCAGTTCACGTTTTATGCCGTTAGCTTAAAAATTAGAGTCAATCGACCTATAATAAAAGTTGATGGTAAGAACTTTATCTGTGTTTTGTTGGAAATCTTTTTACTATAATTCAGTTTTTAAGTGAGTTATGAGCATTTTTAATTTGCATTTATTATACACATATAACTCACTTAAAAACTGAATTATAGTAAAAAGATTTCCAGCACGTTCACGTTTCACAATACGTTACTTTCTCGTTACAATTTTTTTTTTTTTAATTGCTTAGCAATTATTATTTAAAAATCAAAGGAACTAGAAATACACTTCCTACAGAAAATATGGTATAATTTGAAAAAGATGTACAGTTAATAACATAAATAGATAACAATATTAATTACTTATAACTTTTAAGTTATAACTAATTAAAATAGTACTAATTAATTGTTAGGTTTTTTAATTAACTATTCGGTCATTACTAATAAAAATATTAGATAAGTATTATAGGTAAGTTTATTATTTCGTCACAACTCACAACACCATATAACAATTTTTATGAAAATACAATTCTAATAATAGTTTATAAATAGCATCATATATTAATAAATAATAACTTCATCGTTTCTTGTAAAATGCCAAATAGCAATAAAAATTATTTATAACGCTGCAATGTAAATAATTCGATTTATCATTAGTTATCCAATATCCATCAATATTTATTTTTAGTGCATGTATAGACGTATAATTTATTCTTAATAATAGACAAATGACAATAGTTAATAAGATCATTAGGAACGTATAATCATTAGCCACTTGTATAAATAATACCCGCATTAGACATTATATTTTTAAGTTGTTTTTTTTTTTGAAATTCGCAAAGGTACTAAATAATTTAAAACTGTAACGCGTTATACTATGTAAATTACTCATCAAAAGTAATTTTCATTACATTTTCGTTATTTGAAAATAATTGTAATTAAATTACGTAACGCGTTACAAACAAAGTAACGGCGTTACAGTAATGCGTTACTTTCGTTACGTTACTACCCAACACTGCCTATTGCTTTTAACTTATTAGTAGGTACTTTGTTTATGAACATTTTAAACATAACAACTAAAATAAAAAAATTCCCGGATTTATATTTATTGATTTTATATGCATCGCCCGTCCTCCTTAAAGTATTTCTGGATCTGCGACGCAGGCTGCACCCTCGCCAAAAACAGTTCAATTTGTAATCGGTGTCCTTTGGAACATCGCGAGTACACACTACATTCCAGTATTCCACCATTTCTATCCATATAATTAACACTTGGTATATAGTTTGCCGCCAGTACACATACTTTAGGGTATAACTTCGCACACCGCACAAGCACCACCCTCGGTATAAATAATGCAAACTAAAACCAACCGATGAGGTTGACCGTAAACTTGCTCAATATCTCAAGTATTATACTGCAGATTGCTAACGAAAGAATGATTGTAGTTTAACACTATTGAAACCGATAGTTTAATATTATATTGGATTAAAAATAATTCAAAACATATAAAGTTATATTATTATTTAATGAATTCCCCTGGACGAATAGTGTTGTTGGCCGTATAGGACCTATAGGTACACGCAACTTGCATCCACTTTAAAGGAGGAAGCTTTTCAGTCCTATGTGTGTGCCATAATTGTTGTATTTTTGATTATTTTAATAAACGATACTGCAAGGGGGCGAGCCTTTAGCCTAGTGATAACAGTTCACCTTCGTGTAGTGGTTCCAAACACGAACAAAAACAATTTTACCTTTAATCTGTTCAGCGAGAGAACACGCCGCGGACCGACAAAAATCGGTTCTACCCATAGACCTATAAAAGATATTCTTTATATTCTTTTTTATAGGTCTATGAGTGAGATACACTACAAGGATGCGTGATATGCGCGGTCCATTCTTTTATAGGTATCTATGGTTCTACCACGCGACACCCTGTCACAGGGGAACCGGTTTCGATGACAGAGTGATGCGGGGGGATGCGCAGAAATGCAGAATCGTTCTTTCGCTGAACAGAGTATATATTATATCTACATTCTACAACTATATGGAGTACCTATGGACCATTTCTGTAACTGTATAAGACGATCGACCAATTAGAGTACACGACGGTGTTTCTGATTTATAAAACTGTACTGTAATAACGAAAAATTAAAGAGAAAGGATAGAAGGGTGGGAATGGGCGGATGGCGTTGGTATGATTAACTCGTGTTAACTTAGTATTAAATTGGGTGTTGGATCTGTATGATTCTCTACGCTTATAAGTTATAGGTATCTAAGTGTTGGAGTTATAATATCAGATAAAAATATTAAATTTACGCTATTAGTCTATTACTTTCCTCCAGATGTCCGGAGCGGGCGCTCGAGGTCGTGTAGTCGAAAATTTGATCAAATACACCGTACAATACAATTTTATGTAAAGTAGGTATATGTAAATCTATTTTATATATAGGTAGTACCTATATTTTAATGTGTCTTATACTCTTAACCTGGGTTACAGCTGCCCATGGACTATGCTATACAGTAGGATGAGGTAATACAAAGTAACTAGGTAAGTACTCAAAATACGCGATTCAAAATAATAAAAACACGCCAATTACTGCTGCTCGTTAAAAAGAGGTCCGGTCGTCGCTCTCAGGATTCGGTATTAGGAGGTTGCAGGCCCGGATTGGGCAGGCGATCTACCGAGAAAATGTCGGTGTGCCATTCAAAATATGGGCCGGTCATGAGTGTTTAGTCGCAATTTTATTTTAATATATAGTAATGAGAAAATAGTACAAACATTAGTAGAAAATATAATTGAATTGAAATATCAAATATCACCATAGTTGTATAGCTTTAATCAGACGTTGGGAATCCAAAAACTCGGTGGGCCGGTACCTTATGCAGTACTTATCCACTCTTTATCCCCCGGGGGAGCAAAGGATTATGTAACGTTATACCTTTTAATTAAAAATTGTTTTTATCAATAATTCTTTATAAGCATAAATTAGGGTTTAACCGCTGTTTCACTGTCGCTAAGTCATCGAACTCTTAAAAACTCAAATTAGGTGGTATTTTTTTGATAGCTTTTTACTCACTGCTTACTCGAGTGATGCCTCTTAAACACGAAAACGATAAAAATAAAACAAATTAGATACCTAGGCATATGTTTTCATGGATACCTCATCATTCGAGCTATAAAAATCAATCAAATAAAAATTTTATGCAAATGAAAAATTGCGACGATTTGGTCGGAGAATACTCTTATACTGACTAAACGACCGTTCTACGTCAACAGATGTAATCGGGGCGTAATTCATGTCCACTATATCAGAAGGAGTGAATTCAATGTCCAGAGAGCCTTGTTGATTTTTACCAATTAAAATATCTCTGATAATTTTAATAGTTTGAAATCCAGAATTTTTTCCAATGATATCGGCAAATTTATTTTTGACTATTTTCCTCATGTGCCCTTGAGTTTAAAGTCGTTGAAAATTAAAAATCACTAAAATAAGTACTAAAATATGTACTTATTTATCAAATATGTAAAAATATGTATTTATACCAAAATATGTAAAAATATGTAAAATAAATTTGGGTTTATTTTAATTAGAATGATCTAAATCGTATACATCTTTAATCAGATTTAAAATATATCATTCTAATAAAAATATGTATTTACAATAAAATCCGTTCCCTAGTCATCAAGTATTGATCACTGATTCTTCACTGTAGGTGCTTCTCAGAAATAAAAAACTGTGTTCTCGAGAAAAACAGGTACTTATATATATATAGAATTTATTTATGTTAACCTTTCCTCTGTAATGTTAAGCAATTCAAGAGATTATCGGTGTTTATGTACTATAATTATTATTATTAAAAATTGTATTGCTTTGGTAATAAAAAATATTTTGTAAGTAAATATCGACGTGTACCTATAGGTCGTGTCGAGAAGCCGGTAAGGCAGAGTATAACGAGTACCGAGAACTGTGTAAAACCCGCAGAGTGTTTAAACGCCCATCGGCGAATTATTGTGAAAAACAATTTAAATTACTATCAATAATTAAAATGCGGCGATCGTCTCGCCGCCGCAGCCCTATATAATAATATAGGTGTAGCTCTATGTTACACTTTAGGTGCAGCGTTCGACCCGCGAGCGGTAACGGCCGTCTTGTAAAAATACCGCTGGCACGTTCCTGCACAATTTCAATCTATGTAATTAACACTTGGAATATAGTTTGCCGTCGGTACACACACATACCGCATAGTGTAGTATATACTTAGGTGCCTAACACAACTTCACCCCCGCCGCCGCAACCCGCGGTATAAATAATGCAAACTTAAATTAGCCCGCGAGTTTGACCGTAAACTTGCCCCGAATACGCATCGTGTGCAAATACGCCGACTGCCGCCGTGCAGTTTGATATTATTATTATAATAATATTACTATACGTTTCGAAGAAAATGTTATTAATTAACATATTTTTGTTTCTCGGCTAGCACGTCCGGCAGTCAAGCAGTGCGCGGCGGCGCTCGCGTCATAACGTACAATAGTTTTCCATTCAGCGGCGTATTTAGGACGTTTTCACGTGGAACGGGGTCCACGTTATTTTCCAAATACTAAGTTTTTTTTTTTTGGGGGGGGGGCTGAGCCCCCCCCCAGATACACGCTGTAATAGGAATTCAATTTATAACAATGAATACAAAAAAACTACAAGAAACTATATGTTTACAATTATTTGTATTTAACTATTTTTTATTTCGTCGTCGTGTGATATTTTCACATTCATGGTATTAGGCACTACTACCAAGTCCGCGCGAACAAAATAAATAGACGTGGTAGAGTTTTTCGTCGTAAAAAATAATGTCGGTTTAGATTTTGAGTTCATTTAAATTTTTTTAATAACAAGCCACAAAAACGAAAGTAAGACAAAAGTTACATAAGCAAAATGCAAAAGAGCAGTTTATTAAAATTATAACAATATAAATAGCATAGGTATCCGTTGATCGGTATTCTAGTACTAAACAACCGATAACAAAAATAATCATGATTATTAGTTGAACACCTACTGGTAAACTGAACGAAAGTTTTTAGCAAAAGTTTTGACAACCTAAAGAGTTAGGTTATGTGGCAACCATGTGTAAAGCATAATATTCGAAGTGATAAAAAATAAAAAATAAATATTATAATATATAATAAAAATACTTAATATTATTTATTCATTTTTATATAAAAAAAAAAATTAACATTAATTTGGGCCAACCGTCAACTGTGACCACGGACCTCCCCCCCGTAAATAAAACACTGATTATTATACAGTAGACGCCGATTATAAGACTCGTATTGGGACCAGCACAAAGTGAGTCCATTATTATAGCCGATTGTAACTCATAGGCGAAGTGGGAAAAAAACAAACGACCATTTAAATTATTAATATTATTAACGCGTCATTTTGCTACTCATTTTTCCTATTACATATATTAGATATTATTAAATAAATATAATACACACATACGTAATATACATATTAATATATTATTAATTATAAGCTTATACGTCATATACTTATAACTTTTAAAAATTTGAAATGCGAAAAAAATTGGTTGTACCTACATAGCGCGTATATGGCACGATCGAAACCTGCAGTAATGAGCAATAACCAACGCGAGGGTCTATTTTCTACGATTTTTCTCACGAAATTTGAGTGTTGTTACCGAATTTTTTTTAACGCATTTGAATTCGTCCTGACGAAGCGGTTTCCAAGCGATTTCCAGTCTAACCGAACCAATATTATATCATATACCAGAGAGTGTTACAATAGCGGTGACTACAACACTGTATTGTAATATTCTGCGTCGTTATCGAAAAATAAATTACTGTCGAGGGGACGGACGGACGGACGGCGCGGTATAACGAAATAACGAATATTATCATCATACAACCCCTTGGTTACGATCGGTAACATTAATAATAATAATATTATTATATACTGTTTGATCTATTTTGAACCGACCGCTGTTCTCGCTCGACGACCAAACTATACGTATACGTTTGGCGTTACGGTGTTGTAATATCAAAACGCCCGCGACCACCGCCGGGGCTACTAATTATTAACGATGAAAATCGGTGAGTTTTTTTTTTTTTTATACATTATTTAAGCGACACAAAACAATGTCCACTTGCGCATTATTATTTCCTATATTGAGATTTCCTATATCGAACGTCATAAACCACCTTATCGACGGTATTTACACGCGCCCGCGCACTTCGTAGGTATATACTTATTATTACAAATTTTTTTCCTCCAAATACTATCGATGATCAATTAATATTACAAGACGTATACTTATTATACGTTTTTCTATAAATAAAGCGAGCGGCCTAGCTCTTTGAATATTTGTTTGATCGTTTTGAACGAATATTGAATTGGATATTTCTCAGTAAGTGCACACTATCCTGCAATCTATCAGTGCAGACGAAGTCGTTGTAATTGAAAATATATACATTTTTTTTGAGCTTTGAAAGTACATTTTTTAATGATTCGATGTATGAAACTTCCCAGGTATACAAGAGAACATGACGTCACTAAGGTCCCTGAACTTTTTACTGAACAAAATATGTTTGTCTCTAGAAAATTTTCGTTCACAAATTGAAATATAATATTATTAATTACCCATTTTATATTTTGTTAAATTTGTTTCCGAAATAATAATTAATATTTATACTTTTTCGGGGTTATTAAAGCAACTATAAAGTGGTAAAAACGTTGATTTCAATGAATAAAGTTTATAAAAAAATTATTAGTTTTTATTAAAAGTTATTTTTAATCAATCAAAAATCAAAATTATAACATCAACAACATTTATTGTAGTTATTTTTCTAATTTCGACTTGATTCGTGAAATTTGCAGATAATAGCCAATAGTTACGTGTAAAGCACTATGTTTATAATGTATAATATATATTAAATTAATAATTCAGTATATGTTTTCAAACCTTTAATACGAGTAAATGTATACACCGTTACGAAAAATGTGTTTAATGAATCTATACTTAATAAACTTCTAGTGTTTAAAAATACGAGAAACGTGAAACAAATAAATTTAAAACAACAATAGGGTAGGTTACTGTAACAACCGCATGAACCTATCAAGTTGGAAATCGGTCTATGATTTTTGCTTTTGTTCATACACACAACACACTAGATATAGGAATATCTCATAATTATTATTGTGCATTTGATTAAAAATTGTAATTATTGTTTCATAATTGTGTGCAGATGATGATCGAACATTCCGATTAAACATTCGATTGTTTTCGATCGACATATAATTATAAATAATTATATATTTATTTGTATTCGTCGCGAATCGCAATGAGTAAAGAATATTCGTTACCACCCAATTCGCCGAATTCAAAACCGCAAAGAAAAACAAAGAAAAGCGTATCTGATATTCCTCGCCGCTCTGCAATACTTCCTCGCAGGACATATCCGATCGAGTTTAACGATCATGCCGATAACATTGAAGAAAGAGAGATTAGGCAGTTACTCGATACTGTTCCGGTCGTTCCAAAACTGCCGAAAATGCCCGACATCAGTAAATACCTGAACAAAGGCAAAATGTTGAATAAAAGCAAAGCAATCAGCGATCGCAGGACTATAATTAAAAATTATATGTATGTTATTCATTTACCTACCAAAGGTTCAAATAATTGAGCAAGGGCATTCAATTTTTACACTGTGCCTTTAGGAACGAATGCGCTGTAACGCAGAAAATCGACTTGATGATGGCTGGGAAATCCACGGCAGTCGATCGCCAAGAAGAAGTTAAGATGCCACAGATTTACTACCGCAAGCAACTTAAGGGATACGCTAATGCCATAGAACCCACCCCGATGCAACAATCGTGGATTCAAAATATAATAGAAGTGTGACATGTTTTTAAATAATAATATTGTAGATTATTGGTATACACATTCGTGTGTTTTCCAACTATTAATTACCCAATTACTTAATTAGAAATCAAAGACGGCGCGTTTAAAAAGAACCAGAGTGTCGGCATCCCTGATAGACGAAGTCAAGGCTGATTACATTAAAGTGCTGAAAAAGCTGCAAGTTGATGGTATTGTGAAGCCTATTCCGAGTTCTAATGCCCCGTTACCGGAAAAACAGCAGGAAAAACCGTTAACCACAGCGTGAGTACTACATATATATAAATATATATATATATTATTAATTCAACTTTTAGATGAGTTTTTAAATTCTGTTTAACTCTTGTAGATTAGGAGGGAAGACTAAAAATTATCCATTATTTTTGAAAAGAAAAAAACACTTGATAAAACGTTTACATACTACTCATCCGACCACGATCAGCATACTGTATTTTACGAAACGCCAAGTTCCCAAGACGATGATTAACGCAGAGTTGTATAAGTAATATGTTTGACTCTTAGCATAATAATTAATATTATTAGGTGTGTACTATCACGAAAATATCTGAGAGGTTGACATAATTTTTAGATTTGACGAATTTTCTCGAGACCTTGACGACTTAATGGCCACTTTGGAACACGACTTTCGAAAACAAGATACGTACCTGGCTAAAGATTGGTATAAAAAGATTATTTTAATTTTGACGAAGAGAGGAGCAATAGATGGTGTGGCATTGAACGCACTTCCACAGTTTCTTAAAGGTGTAACGACTATAATTAGTTTAGAAGTATGCAATCAAATATTGTAATTATTATAGAATTAATTCGTACACATATTATTTACTATACATAGGTGGACAATTGTCCCTCCCAACATCAGAAAATAGTGTGTGAGGTGGCAATAGAAAAATTAATGGTTCATGACTGTACCTATATTCCAACGCAACTTTGTTTTTTGGATGCCAGCTTAATAAATTTGCATTTTTATTTTTAAAATATTCAATTTTGAAACCTTCTAGTATGTTTATATGTTTGCCAAGTATTATGAAGTTATGTGTAGTATTATTTATCACATGAAATAATAAAGTACTAAACTGTTTATTATTACTTATTTTATGTTTTTTTTTTAATAATTTATACTACTAAGAAGATGGACTCTTAGCCGAAGTTAATAGTTTGATTACATTTATAATACTTTTGAAATTCGTGAATTTTTATTTAATTAGCCTAATTCAAAAGTTCGGTATTAAACGAAATGTACGGACACGGTTCGATTTTGAATAAAATGTTCGGTTTGAGTTCGCCACCAACATTGAATTGTTCAGTCCGAGTTCGAATCACCTCTAATTATTATATGATTTTTTTAACGATCTTATTTGTTATATACAACTTGGGGTCTAATAAAGTTTTTTCATGGGGAGAGAGGAGGTCATAACTAACAATAACTAAATTCAATTTAATAATCTATGCCCTAACCTAATCTTAATTTTCTATGTTGACTGTAGAGTTAATTTTAGTCAGAAATAAAAATGTTATGCACTTATAGTCGAGTGAGAATGTACCCAATGGCGATCGTCCATATTGTGATACATATTGATATATTAAGATTATTTAAAAAACAAACAGTGTCAGTTACAACTAATAAACAATAATAATTTACTGTAATAGTATATTTATTTTGATTTTACTTATAGATGGAACGTATGATTTTAAAATCTATTGATCACATAGTAAAAGTATTCGGAAATGTGTCAACAGCGCCTAAACTTAATTTCAAGTTACATTTTGTTGGTTCTAAATGTATCAGCACACCAAGTGTTAGCGAAATATGTGATCAATATTGTTCAGTTTTGAATTTGGTGAGTATTAAAAAAAACATTTCCACCGACTTAATGCCATTAAATCAAGATGGGTTTGTTCTATAAGTACTTAACTTGTACCTTTAAGCATAATAAGCTTATTTTTTTATGTAATATTATTACATAATACATGAACATATTATTGCTATAATATATAGTATAATATAGTTATTTGTGAATATCTTATGCTTTTCTTTTCTCTATTTTTAATTTTTATAATTTGTATTTAATTTACAATAAGTAAGACTTATGGATATAGTAATTATTTGATGACACTATAGCGAATGGGTGTGGGAAATCATCCATTGGTAATACCGCAAATCATGAACTTTTTGCTACCCATTTAAATTTAATTTACTAAATAATTTTGATATCTCGATATCCACTTCAGTCGCTTCAGGGGTTACCGGATTTTAGTCATGTATTAGTTTCAATGTGGAATAGCTGAAGATATTGTAAATATGTTTTGTTATTATTATTCATTAGGTACCTATTATTATTTCTATAAATGTCATAGTTTGATTTCTACTTAATTTCTATGTTACAACTAAAAATAAACGTTTTATTTATAAAGACTATTATTGAAATTACAATTTTATATTTATAACAAAACATTATAATATATTTTATCCGTATAATAATAATTTCAAACAATAAAGTTTGTTCGTTTAAGATTAAAAAAAGACTGATAAAATAACTTTGCTCACAACGGCTTTCAATTAAAATGTAATAGTTTTAAAATTAAATTTGATACCACTGCAGGGTGGTATAATATAATAGATATTAAAAATTGAACGTTATTAGGTTTTGAACTGATTTTTCATTACCTACTTTTAACTTAATTTAGTACTTTTGAGATCTTAACGAATTACTTATTACGCTATGACATTTTTTAAGCCAAAAGACCAAGACTAATTTGTAAATAAATATTAGAAACAAAAAAATGAAAAGGTGTTCAATATTTTTGTTATTGAGTTGGTTAATTATTTTAATCGCATTTAATTTAGATAAATACCGCAGTCAGTGAATTACCGTCTTTGGAGTATCGCTTTGGTGTACCAGTATCCTCTCAATTTATTTCTATTAGGCGCGAAAAACAATATTTGGACAGAGCAAAAGCTAATTTGGCAGAAAAGCTCAATGCTATGTATAAAGATTTGACGGCATACTTAAACAAAATGGGTAGGACTTCAGTCGATAACGAAATTTCATTTATTCTCATTTATGGTGAATCGTTTTTTCAGATAATGATTTCAGTGACGTTGTAAATGAAAAACAACCTGAGAATCTTTTCATGTACCTACAGGAGTATCATTCGTATGACGAATTGTTAGAAAAGTTGGATTTATTTCAGAGTTATAGGAACAGGGCTACAGAATTAGTAGACGATTGGAACTTTGAACTCGGAAAGTAAAGTGAACATATTACATCATCGTTATAATTTAATTTCAATAATGAAACATCGTTCGTTGTTAAAGTATCGATCAGGTCGACATGAAGAAACACATATGCGATCTGGCCAAAAGCTATATGAATCAGATTATCGATCACACCGTTATGAAGCAACTCAGCAATGACGAAAAGTAAGGCGTTTATTTTTATTTATTATGATCTTTACCATAGTTAATAACTATTAATGTTTTGTTCACTTGCATAACACACGCGAACACACATATACATATATACTAGGCCTTCATTAGCTTGGTAAGTTTATGATTTGATTACTGTTTATTGCAAAACTTTCAGCTGTAATAATAAATAATAATTTCCTCAGGGTGTGCTATAAATTCCACGAGATGGTTTCACGCGCCGTATCCAAACCGAAAAATTCTGAGGAGTTTCTGGCACTCGGCGATTACATGCTCTATGCTAGTACTGCGTTCATGAAGGAGATGATCGATACGGTAAAGGATTTGACCGTGGTCGCGTGCAACATATCACAGTACGCCGTGCTGCCCAAAGAGTTTTGGGAAACGCACGCGTCTGCCATAAAATGGATACAGAATATATCGCCCGTTTTCTTTAAATACTCTACGATATATGAGGCTGGGAAATCGAATGCAGAAGAGACTCTGGCAAAAGTCATCAGTACTTTAAATTATGATTTGGACGCGTTCGCACCGAGCCTCACGTTTTTGGACCGTATCGATGACGTCAACAAACTCTACGAATACAAATTAGTAACGTCTAAAGTCTAATTTCTTTCGACGTGAAAAGTACTATTATAGTTATAATATATATATTTTGCAGTTTGTTAACACATTGCAAAGAAAAATCGAAAAATTCGACGACACGGTGTCTTGGATCAACAGGGAAGAAGAGTTATTCAGCAAACCAATCAGCACGTTCCCGGAACTCGATGAAATAAAAGTGTGTTAACAAAATATATGAATAAAATTATAATAAAATATTATGTTTTATGATGTGTTATGGTCAGATGACAACCTTAAATATATCCACATTTCAATTCTTATGGTCTATAGAAATACCACTTTTAATACTTATGGACTTAAATATTTTGATAACCTTCTGATATTATGTATTTTTTTAAGTTTACGTTATTTTATTTTTCTTGGATTTTTAATTCAACAAAACGTCAATATTATTAACTCGACGTTTACTATTTTTTGTCAGTATTATGAATTTCTATTAAAGGTAAATATTTTGAGCTTTAAAACATTTTTTTCGCAGGATTTCACGAGGCCATTCGTTGATCTTATTACATTTTCCTATCGTTGGTTTTTGAAGAAGAATTTATGGATGCGTGGTGATTTTGGTACTCTCAGTTTATCGGAAATAGAAAAAACAGTCAATGAATTTTACATGTAACCACATAAAAAATATTTAAATAATGAATTCATTATTTATTAACGACACGGTTTGTAAATTTTAGAGAAGCGTCTAAAACGCAAGAATTATTAAGAGTTAAATGCAAAGAAATGTTATCACAAAATTACAGCAAAAGGTATGAGGGTATAATTGATGATCCTGACATGAACCTTTGGCCAGCACCTTTAAAGATAGCTGATCAAACAATAAATAGCATGACAGAATTTAGGGTTCGTATACAGTGTGTTGAATAATATGGTTTTGACTTGTACATTAGAACTTGTATAATGAACAATGTGTCAATAAGTATGGGACAACATAAAAATATTTGTTTTATTTCTTATTGTTATTCTACATGTAGCCTAAATAGGTGGGGCGACTTGATTGGGCTTAGCCCCCCCAACAAAAAAAACAAATCTTAACCAGTTTATTCTAACCATACACAACTGCCCCGACCTGTAATATAATAAATATGTATAATATATATTATATTTATATACATACTTAATATATTTTTTCAGTTTCTACTAAAATCTACAAATGTATACTATGTTTATGAAACATTTATTGGGCACTCCCTCCCTCCCTCAAGTTAGAATTTTACATATTTGTGTCAGTGTATAACTTACTTGTACTTTTTTGTGAAAGTTTAAAAACAATATATAATATTATATTGTAGGTACATAAAAACAATTTTAAAATAAATTACTTAATTTCCAAGGAAAATTATCTTGAAAAATTTACTTTCAATTAATATTTGCTGTTTATTAAATGAATAATTAAATTCAAAGAAAAAAGTTTCTATATCTAGATCAAAGGAATCACGATTTTCCTTACTTATGAAATCATAGTTTAACAAAATCTGAAGAGAAAAACTGATTACTTTGTAATAATTATCTCATTTGTGTGCACTTCTCTAATGAATTTGTTGAAAACAAAAAAATGTTTTAAGTAAAAGTTCCTTTAATTATCTTTGGTATTGTGTTAAATTAAAGATCTAACTAAAATGTTCTACATAACAACTAACAAGGGATATGTATTTGAATACACTTAAGTGAAATAAGTTTAATTATTTTATTCGTTAAAATGATAAAAATAAATATGTACATTAATGTATAACGTAACAAAGTAAAAATGAAAATTACAAGCATAGTTCATCTCAGTTTTACATTTTAATATTAACAAAAATCTACTGAGGGTAAAAATAATTATTAAATACTAAATAGGTTAAAATAACTAAAATATATTATTAAATATTAATATTGTTGAATACATTTAATTAAATTAATTACATTTTAAAATTTTATTGCCTCACAGATTGTTTTATAGAAGTAATACATGACAACATTATTTGTACATTTTTAATAACCATAATATTCTTTTATATATATTTTTAACTTTTATTTACAATGCATTTATTTGATTTGATTTTCTATTCGTATTATTTATAATTTTCACTAAAATTTGTGTTTGCTGTATGCCTGTATGCATCAGGAATTTTAGTTATCGATGGTTTGCATTTGTGTTATTGTTAAATTCGGTTAGTAGGAAGTAATTTATTGAATTTAATACCTTCAGAGTTGACCTATTTTTGGGACCTAAATAACTTACTATAGTCTACGGAATTGTATATTTAATTCATCAGTTGTTTCATAATTAAATTGTAACGGTTTTTGTGTTTTATTCATTAATATTTCATAGTAAAAAAAGAAAACGAATATCTAGGTGTCTATGAATAAATTGTTGCTGAAAATATGGTGTTTATTTGAACACGTTTATTTGAAGTGTATTTATTTATTCTAGCATTACATGCCAATCATCGGAATTATGTGTAACCCAGCTTTAACTGATAGACATTGGGTAGAAATGTCTGAACTGTCGGGATTTAACTTGACTCCAAATGCTGGCACGACACTGGAAAAAATCATCGATTTGAATTTAGAACATCTACTACCGCAGTAAGTTCATATTGATATTTGAAACAAGCTGAGCTCACAAATGTTCAAAACAGTTATTCGAATATTAGATATGATAATTATACTCAACATACATATATTATATATAGTGGCGTAGATGTTATAATATACTTTCAACGACCAGTTGGTTAAGAACACGAACATAACCATTAAGTATTAACCCAGCACTTAAACGCACAACAGTAATTGTTATGTCGTTTTATTTAGGACGGTCAGACTACGACAAGACGTAAATTAAATTAAATAAATCTACATAAAATAATATTTTTTAGTAGTATGTATAAGAAATTTCGAAAGTGGTCGGATCAGTATTTTTGAGGATGGATACACTGAACACGGTGCCCGATATTGATATATTAGTAGATAACAAAAAAGATTTTTATACATCATGTATGTAAATATTTTCCTTCTTCTTAAAATAAATGTAAATAACTATTTATGTCCACCAATCTAAGTAATAGTATCTTAAAACGCCAGGCACATACGACTAACCATTAGTCACTAATGGACTTAATAATATGAGGAGTAGGATGGTCCAATTTCACCGAAATGACAAGCCAGACTTTGACTCGTCATCAGGATTTCGTGAAAAATTGTTGAGTAAAATACTAAAGTTGTTATTTTTCATATTATGAAGTTTATATAAGTGTTGTTAAAACTATTCTGTTGTTCATTCTTTATTAATAATTTAATAACAATTATATAAAGATATAATAAATACTATATAATTACATATAATTAAATCATTTTTCTGAACATTTCGTAAACATCAAACAATGCGAAGACTCGTTAAGAGTTGTGTTATTATTTGCCATTCAAAAGATTCGATGGACTTTTGTTTTGATCCCGTTTGAGTTGTATATTAACTGTATTTGTTCTACATTTGTAAAAACCTAATATAATTAAAATAGCAAATAAAACAATGACAGTTTGAAAACTTGTAAAAATAAATAAAAAATATAACTTGATCCTGTTTTTAATATATTAACATACTTAACATAAATTATATTATTTTACTTTATTGTCGATATTGAATATTGTTGAGTATACCAATATGTGAATAATATGTTAACAAATAATATCATGTATATTTGAATTTGAAGTAAATCAGAACTACCTTTAATATATTGGTTGTATAAGTGATACATGTAGTTTCTAAATAATTATATTTGTCTAGGTTTGACGTCATAAGTATTGGTGCTACTAAAGAAGAACAATTAAGAAAATCGTTACAAAAAATGCAAGAAGATTGGGAAACCATTGAACTATGTACCAGTCCGTACAAGTATGTTTTCTTTACATCAGTAAACACTTAAGATTTTTTAAACAATTGTACCTAATGACGTTTTTTCTTTATTTTAAAGAGATACAAAAATAAATATATTGTCTGGGTTAGATAGTATACAAGCATTACTCGATGATCATTTTATTAAGACTATATCGATTCGTGGTTCTGCGTTTGTAAAGCCTATAGAAGGAGAAGTGAAAGAGTGGTTTGATATGGTGAACCGAATGAATATGACACTTGAAGAGTGGGCAAGTGTGCAGATGCGGTGGTTATACCTTATGCCAATATTTAGTTCCAAGGACATAGTTGCTCAAATGCCTGAAGAAGGATCTCTGTTTAACGTAATATTATTTTTTTATGGTCAAGTCAATATAATAAATATAAATTGCACGTTTAGAAGATTAATGTGATTATAAGAGAGTTATTAAGTACGATCAGTTCTTATCCATTAGCCATTAAATGTGTTGGCCGACAAGGTGTTCTTGAATCATTGATTAAATGTACTGAAATGGCGGAATCTATTAACTTAGGAGTTAATAACTATTTGGAGAAGAAACGTTTGTTCTTTCCCAGGTAAGATTAAAATTCAAACATAAAATACTTTCTTTTAGGATTATGAAATTAATAGTTATAAAATTCAAATCAAATTTAGATTTTTCTTTCTTTCAAATAATGAAATGTTAGAAATTTTATCAGAAACAAGAAACCCCAAAAGAGTTCAACCTCATTTAAAAAAATGTTTCGAAGGAATTTCTAAACTTGAATTTAATGATAATTTGGATATTTTGAAATTTTTAAGTAGTGAGGGTGAAGAAATTGAACTCAGTCAATATATTTCAACTCTTGATGCTAGAGGGAGTGTAGAAAAATGGTTATTTCAGGTTATTTTCCGTTAAATAATAATATAATATTTTCTGTATCGGTTAATATTTAATATTTTATTCGTTGTGATATGATATAGGTAGAAAAACAAATGGTAATATCAATTCGAAATTTAATTGAAAACGCTTATAACGAATACCCAACTATAGAACGAATAATGTGGGTACAAAAATGGCCAGGTCAATGTGTTTTAAGTGTTAGTCAAATGTTTTGGACTGCTGAAGTTCACGACATATTTATCGTACAAAAACCCGGGCAAATGCAAAATTACCATAAGTTTTTGACTGTATTTTTTTTTCAATTGTTTATACATTAGAGCATGTTTTATCTTTTTCATATATTGTTATAGAAACAATTGGAAGATATTGTCAATTTAGTACGTGGTAAATCGAACAAACAAAGAAGAATAACTTTAAGTACGTTAGTTATATTAGACGTTCACTGCAGAGATGTTGTCCATGAGTTCGCCAACAATAACGTCCGTCATGATATGGATTTTAAATGGCTAAGCCAGTTAAGGTGATACATATATAATCATTTTTTCTTATTTATTTAAAATTGTACGATACTAACTATAGATTGATTATTTGTTTAGATATTATTGGGAAGCTGATGCATTGGCACGCATTACCAATGTAACTATAAATTATGCGTATGAATACTTAGGAAATAAGCCTAGACTTGTGATCACACCTTTAACGGATAGGTGTTATCGTACCCTGATCAGTGCATATCATTTACATCTTTATGGTGCTCCCGAGGGGCCAGCTGGTACTGGTAAGACAGAAACTATAAAAGATTTAGCAAGGGCTTTGGCTTTCCAATGTGTCGTGTTTAATTGCTCTGAGAGCCTCAACTACTTGGCTATGAGAAAAGTACTTAAATAGTTATATTTAAAAATGAATTTAAACACTGTAACAATAATTAAATAATTTAACAATTACATTTTTTTAGTTTTTCAAAGGTTTAGCTTCATCCGGAGCTTGGGTTTGTTTTGACGAATTTAACCGTATTGACATAGAAGTATTATCAGTAGTTGCGCAACAGATCTTAGGTATAGTTCAAGCAGTTAGAACAAACGTTGAAACATTTTTCTTTGAAGGTACCGAACTCAAATTGAACCCAAGGTGTTATGTCTGCATTACTATGAACCCAGGATACGCTGGCAGATTCGATCTTCCTGATAATTTAAAGGTCTAGGAATAAGAACATTTTAGTAACACAAAAAACATCAGTATTATATTTCACAGGTTTTATTTAGAACTGTAGCTATGATGGTGCCAGATTATGCAATGGTTGGTGAAATTTCATTATATTCCTATGGATTTATGAATGCAAGAGAGTTATCTATTAAAATTGTTACCACGTATAAATTGTGCTCTGAACAACTATCACTTCAACCGCATTATGATTATGGTACGGTTCAAGAAAAACACATGTTGTACTCAATGTTAATAGTATATTTTAATATAATTATAGGTATGCGAGCTGTTAAAACTGTACTTATTGCTGTAGGAAATTTAAAGATGAAGTTTCCAGAAAATAACGAGTCAGAACTTTTGCTTAGATCTATTTTGAATGTGAATTTAGCTAAATTTTTAAACAAAGACGTTCCTTTATTCAACGGAATAATATCTGATTTATTTCCTGATGTGAAATTACCAAATTCTTATCATGAAAATTTGATTTCTGCTGCAAAAATTGTAAGCAAATATTAAAATTAGAGTTGTCACAGTATTGTATGTTATCATTTGTTTAGGCTTGTGAGAAGATGCATTTACAACCAATTGACACTTTCATGGAAAAACTTATTCAAATCTACGAAATGATGATTGTTAGGCACGGTTTTATGTTAGTAGGGAATCCGTTTGGAGGGAAGACTTCATTACTTCATTTACTCGCAGAAACTTTAAATTTACAAAATGAACTGAATCAAGGAGAAGAAAAGGTTGAATACGAAACTATAAATCCTAAAGCGTTGACTATTAATCAACTTTACGGGTATTTTAATGATGTTTTACATGAATGGTCTAATGGTGTTGTAGCTAACATATTTAGGTATGTATTTGTTTTAAATTTTCATACATAATCTTGTATTATAGGTGTTCAAACATAGAATACATATTTGATTTATAGAAAATATTCAATGTCAGAGACTTCAGACAGGAAATGGTTGATATTTGATGGTCCGATTGATACTATTTGGATAGAAAATCTGAACACTGTACTAGATGATAATAAAAAGTTGTGTTTAAGTTCCGGTGAAGTAATCGGTATGCCAGATAATATGTCTATGGTATTTGAGGTTATGGACCTTACTCAGGTAAGGAATAGTGTTCAATTGTTGTTAAACATTGTAAAATTAAATGTATATTTCTAGGCTTCTCCTGCTACAGTATCTCGCTGTGGTATGATTTATTTAGATCCCATAGCTTTGGGTTGGAGACCATTAATTGAAAGTTGGATAAAAACTTGTCCCGAGTTTTGGTCTTTAGATCAAAACGGAATAGATATAATGTGTTTATTTGACTGGATAACTCCTCCTTGTCTTTGCTTTGTTCGTAATAATTGTGTTCAACTGACTAATGCTGGAGAAACAAATATTGTTTTGTAAGTTGATATTTAACTTAAATTTTTTCGATATCTATCTTATCTCGTGGTATCTTGGCAGAAATGTTTTAAATATACTGGAGATGCAGTTAAAAAGTTCAAATTCTGAAAATCCAGGTTTCAATGAACATTTTACAAATTACTTACAAGGATCTTTTGTGTATGCTTCTATTTGGGGCTTTGGTGGAACGCTAGATTCAAATTCACGACCAGCTTTTGATCATTATTTTAAAGAACTTTGGAAGGGCGGTATTCCTGGTTTGGAACAACCAGAAGCTCTAAGTACATTAGATATTACGATACCCTACGATGGGATGTTATATGACTATGTTTATAGTTGCACATCTCGGGGATCTTGGAAAAATTTATCGGAAGTTGTGAAAAATAATAAAACTGAAGAAATTAGTAATATTGAACAAACTTTAGTCCATACACTGGACACGGCTAGGTAACTTTTTTTCAATAAAATCGCATCAGGGTTTTTAAATATTTTTATGTTTTTATATTTTCAGGTATATGCATTTAGTTGACATGTTTATCTCTCACCGTAAACCATTATTACTTTTTGGTCCTTCGGGAACTGGTAAAAGTTTCTACATAAAAAATTATATGATGAATAAATTGTCGTTAGACAAATACGTTCCGTCTTTTGTAACGTTTACAACTCAGACATCAGCTAATTTTACACAGGAAATTATACTATCCAAACTCATAAAGCGCAAACGTGGTGTATATGGACCACCATCGGGAAAGGTTTGTGTTATCTTTGTCGATGATATGAATATGCCCGTTAAAGAACAATATGGAGCACAACCTCCTATTGAATTATTAAGACAATTTTTTGACCATGGTTATTGGCATGATTTACAAGATACTACCAGAGTTTATCTGAAAGATATTCTATTGTTGTCTGCTATTGGGCCAACTGGTGGAAGTAAACAAGACGAGTATGCGAGATTTTTACGACATTTTGGGTTGTTCGCTATAAACTCGTTTGACGACGAAAGTATTACCAGTATATACTCAACTTTACTTCAAATTGGATTAAAAGTAAATTATGAATTAAAGCTGATTTATATTTAAATTAAATCACGATTTGATTTCAGAAGAATGGTTTTGCATTAGAAGTAGTACCAATTATTGATAGTATAATAAAATCAACAATTAATTTATACAGATCAGCTATTAAACATTTAGCTCCAACTCCTGCGAAATCACATTATTTATTTAACATAAGAGATATTTCAAAAGTAACAAATGGAATACTTATGTTCCGTAAAGACAGCTTTACTAATAAAAAAGTTTTCGTAAGGTAAATTTTATTGAAAATGTAAGAATTTTGAACAATTATTATTATTTTTTTTTATTATAGACTATGGGTCCATGAAGTGATGAGAGTGTTCTATGACCGCCTTATAGATGATAATGATAGATGTTGGTTATTCAATAAAATTCGTGTTTGTGTTACTACAAACTTCCAAGAAATGTTTGACGTAGTATTTAATAATTTATCAGATTTATCTGTACGCAATTGCAAATATTAATTAGGTATGTTGTGAGAACAATAATGATAATAATTTTGGTTTTTGGATTTTAGCCAATTGTTTACCAAGATATGTCAAATCTTTTATTTACTAATATTATGGATTTTGATGTATTGGAAAACAAAAAATACGAAGAACCACTATCGTTATCAAGTTTTGAAGAAAAAGCTCAAATTGTGATGGATGAATACGATAAGACACATGATTCAAAATTGAACATAGTTTTGTTTAAGTAAATTATAATTATTATTTTTTATTATTAATATCTATTTTATAATTTGTTTTTAAAAATTATATAGATATGCATGTGAACATCTTTCAAGAATTTGTAGAATTTTAACGATCCCTGGTGGATGTGCATTATTAGTTGGAGTAGGTGGATCAGGTCGACAATCTTTGACTCGCTTAGCTGCAGCTATGTGTAATTTTAATGTTTTTCAACCCGATATTACTAAAAACTATGGATTAGCTGAATGGAGAGATAATTTGAAAACGATATTAATCGAATCTGGTGCCAAAAATTGTCCAACTGTATTCTTGTTCACCGAAGGACAAATTAAAGAAGAATATTTTTTACAAGATATTGACGCTTTATTAAATTCTGGAGAATTGCCAAATTTATTTACTTTAGATGAACAACAAAGTATATTGGAGGTATAACTATTATTACACTGATATTTTTATAATAAAAGTTCAAATTTTAACTGCATGAAATTTGCTGTAGATGGTTAGACTAGCTGCTCAAGGAGGAAATAGAAACTTGGACATTGCTCCATTAGTCGTTTTCAATTATTTTATAAGCCGCTGTAAACAAAATTTGCATATATGTTTGTGCTTTAGTCCAATTGGCTCAAGTCTTAGGAATCATCTGAGACTTTATCCGTCTTTGGTCAGTTGTTGTACAATTGATTGGTTCAAAGATTGGCCAGATGATGCATTACAAATGGTTGCATATAAGTATTTGAAAGACGTGAATCTTTCTGATAAAATTAAAAATTCTGCTGTTACTGTGTGTCAACGTTTTCATGTCGATGCTAGGTATAGTCTGTATGAATTGTATACATAATTAAAATAATTAAATGGGTTCCAATACTCTTTTACAGAAGATTGTCATTGGAATTCTATTCTTCAACGCGGCGTCGTACGTATGTTACATCAGCATCATATTTGGATTTAATCAAAGCGTATACGGACTGCACCAATCGTAAGCAAAAAGAAATTATGGAAGCAAAAATGCGATATGTCGGTGGCTTACAGGAACTTGAGTATGCCACATTACAAGTAAGCCAGATGAAAGAAGATTTGTTTAAGCTTCAGCCTCAGCTTCAACAAGCTCAAAAAGATACAGAAGAAATGATGGTTATGATTTCTCGTGAGACAGTCGAAGTTGAAAAAGCAACCGCTAGAGTACAAGAAGATGAAAAAGTAGCAAATGTTCAAGCCGAAGCTGCTAATGAATTAAAAACAGAATGTGAAGCTGATCTTGCATTAGCTATACCGGTTTTAGAAGGTACCTACTGGCTACTACCTATATTGTGTCTTAAAATTATATTGTAATATCAGTTAAATTATTTTTAAATAGACGTAATTCATTAAATAAAATAACAATTATTAAAATTTATAAAAATTGATGTTATCAAAAAAAGTAAGTGATTAAAAAATAGTAATAATATTCAATTCATTCTAAATAATTAAAAGTACACTCATGGTATAACGATTCGGTATACCTTCAACCGCCTTAACGCAAATTGGTGTTCAGTACTATTCGGTTTATGACTATAATTTATATAGAAAACTGTTACAATTTTGAATATAACCGTGTAGAATTAAATATGATATTTCTATATTTAAAAATTTAATTAATTCATAGAAATGTACATTTATCTAGTTTAAACTTTATGATAATTTATAGACGCAATTGATGCTTTAAATACTCTAAAACCAACTGATATAACATTGGTTAAATCTATGAAAAATCCTCCTGAAATGGTGAAAACTGTAATGGCAGCAGTATGTGTGATGAAAGGCGTTTCACCAGATAAAATTCCCGATCCAAATAAACCAGGACAAAAGGTAATATTCAATTTTACTTCTCCAGAATTCACAAATATATACATAGTAATTAAAAATAAATATTTTTGTTAGATACTTGATTATTGGGGCCCTAGTAAACGCATTTTGGGTGACATAAATTTTCTGCAAAGATTAAAGGAATATGATAAAGATAATATACCTTCTCAAATTATGGCTATTATACGGAAAACATATCTCCCGGATCCTAATTTTAAACCACCAATTGTTGCTAAAGCGTCCAGTGCTGCAGAAGGTCTGTGTAAGTGGATTATCGCATTGGATATGTACGATAAAGTGATCAAAGTTGTGGCACCGAAAAAAGAAAAACTTGAAATAGCTAATGCAGAGTATGAAGCAACTATGGCGATATTGGAAGAAAAACGAAATGAAGTGAGGCAGTTGCAAGAAAGATTAGATTCTCTTAAAGATCGATTGGAAGAGACTGTATTAAATAAAGAAAAATTACTTGCGGAAGTGGCGTTGTGTGAAAGCAAGTTAATTAAAGCAGAAAAACTTATAGGTTGGTATCCAACTCAAAATACAGTTCACAATCAAACATTTATTTATAAATAATTGAGCTAATTAAAAATTGTTCAGGAAGTTTAGGTGGCGAGAAACATCGTTGGGCCTTACGAGCGGAAGAACTTCAGACCAATTATGATTGCATACCTGGTGATATTCTTATATCGTGTGGAATAATCGCGTATTTGGCTCCATTTACATCACATTTCAGGTATTTAAATGAATAATACTTAGTGGATCTGCTAACCATTCAATTTTTCTTTTGTAGATCCTCAATTATCAATAAATGGAAAATATTGTGTAATGATTTAAAGATTCCAAGTTCAGATAGTTATAGTTTAATTGAAGTATTAGGAGTACCGACTAAAATCCAAAATTGGACTATTAATGGCTTACCATTAGATTCATTTTCCATCGATAATGCCATAATTATGGATGGCTCACAAAGATGGTCGTTATTGATCGACCCTCAAGGTCAGGCGCATAAATGGATTAAGACGTTGGAAAAAAACAATGACATTATTATTATAAAGTTAACGAATCCAAATTATATGAAAAGTATCGAGATTGGTATTGAAGTTGGGAAACCAGTATTAATCGAAAACGTACTAGAAGATTTAGATTTGCCCTTAGACCCGATATTATTGAAACTGGCTTATAAACAAGGTATTTATATAACATTGGTTTAAATAATTCTGTAAAAAAAAAATGATTGTAAACAAGAACTTACTTATTGATCACTGTGTCTTGAAACTTATACTGAAATGTTTTGACTTGAAACGTATTTTCCAAAGGTATGCATAAATGGATATGTATGAAAGGATTTCGCAACAGAAATTATATTTTATAAATAATAAATAAACAATAGACATTTGCTATTCATGGTTGCTAACATGAATATTTATTTATATTAAAATATTATTATAACTATATGTCCATATATGTATAGTATCTACTTCATCTTTTTCTCAGATTACCCTCAACGCATGTACATAACACGATTTTTCATATTCGTTGTCCAATCGTTGATACTTAACCATTGAGCCCATTTTCTCTGTATTTTTAATTTAAAGTCTAATTTAAAAAAAATTTAGTTACACAATTTTAATTACTTAGTGATTTGGATAGTCTATTTAGGTACACGAGATGCAACGAAATTAGTTATATTCAAAAACCATTTTTTTTAAACTGTAGATAATATATATAATAGCATGCAGCGCATGTCTTCAGATTTATCTACATGTAATTAAATTATTTGTCATATTACAGGAAAGTCAATGTATATAGCGCTCGGAAATAATGTCATCGAGTTCAACCCTAAATTCCGATTGTATATTACATCAAAGCTTAGAAATCCACATTATTTACCAGAAATATTTAACAAAGTAACTGTTATAAATTTTGCATTGACCGTAGAAGGTCTAGAAGATCAATTACTGGGAATCGTTGTAGCCAAAGAACGGTAAACATAATAATCATCATATGGCTTTATAACTCTGTATTATTTTTAGCCACCTCTGTCAGTGCTCTCCAACTCCCACGATCCTGGACTATTCCCCCCCCCCCAGTTTGTAGCTTCCAGGCTCTCTAGGTCTTTTCGAATGCCTTCCATCCATAAATCATTTCTTTGGTCTCCCTCTGGTCTCCTCCCCTTTGTTGCCATTCAGTTGTTGCTCTAGCTTTGTTTGTTGCTTCTTTTAGTTTTATGTGCACAAACTACTTAAGTATTTTTCCTTTTATAAACCTTGTTATTACAGGCATTTTTGTCATTTCACTTATCTCTCTTAACCTTCTTTGCCACGAGCTTAACACAGTATATACCGCAGATTTGTTATCGAAAGTCCTTAGTTTTTTTTTAACATGTGCTGTCAGGGACCATACTTTGTATTCTTATGTATTTGTAGGTCTTACTACACAGTGTACAGGCGTACTTTTGTACATCTAGAGAAGAGTTTAGATTTAAAGTATTAATTAGTGCGAAGTATGCTGCTTCACCTTTATTAATGCGATTACCCTTTTCAATGCTCCAATCGTTACTCCCGATAATTGTTGCAACTAGATACTTAAAACGACGGGTTTTCTCAAACACGTAATTCTCTATTTCTAGGTTTCATCTTCACTGATCATGGTTTCCATAACTTAAGTTTTATGTTCATATCATTAGTCCGATTTATTTTACTTCGTTTATGAGCGTTGTTGTGCTCTGTATTATTGAGTCTTCATCTTCTCCAATGATATTTAGATCGTTTTTAAATTCCACAGTCTCATATCTCACCGAATTTCGACTCTGATCATTGGCCTCTTAATTTCGACATTGGCGTCTCTGGAATGTCGCCGTTAAGTAGCTCCTCAAAGTATTCATGCTACCTATATACTTTTGCTTGTGATTCTAATGAACGGTAAACATACTCAACAATAATATATATTTATTTTGTGTGGTAAATATTTCAAACTTGATATTAGACCAGATCTTGAGTCAAAAAGACAACAATTAATTGTGGAGGGTGCTGAAAACGTTAAAGCTTTGTTGGATGTCGAAAACAATATTCTACAAATTCTTTCAGCACCAGGAAACATTTTGGAAGATGAAAATGCGGTTGATGTTTTAGATAATTCTAAGGTAAATATTATTAAAGCGGAAATTAAATTACTTATTAAATGTTCTGATGATGGTTTTATACTATATTACCTAGATATTAGCTAAAGAAATAACTCGCAAGCAAGCGGCTTCAGTAGAAACTGTTGCAGTTCTTGATCAATTTCGTTTACAGTATAAACCAATTGCTGAACACTGTTCTATACTTTATTATTGCATTACCGATTTGCCAAATGTCGATCCAATGTATCAATATTCATTATCTTGGTTTATCAATATTTTTATTATGACAATTGAAACGGCGTGAGTAAACTTTTATTTAAATATATTAAGTATATAAATTCATATTTATTTTAAATACACACATACTCAAATTAAATAAAACATAATTTATTTGTTGAATTCCTTTTTGATAGATATTTTAAGAGAATAATATAAAATGGCCACACACATACATAAGTGTTTAAAATAAAGATTATAATTAATATTTTTAAAGAATTAATTGTTAATTGTTTATTTAGAAATAAATCAAAAACTATTCGAATACGCCTAGAAGCTCTGAAAGAAACGTTTACTTACAACTTATATGCCAACGTATGCCGGTCATTATTTGAAAAGGATAAAATGTTGTTTTCTTTCATCATGTGCACTACAGTAATGCTGTGAGTGAAATTACATCGTGTTTCTTTGTAATGTTTATTGATCACAACGTCCATTGTTATAGCGCTGAAAAAAAAATTGACAAGCAAGAATTAATGTTTCTTATGACTGACACACTGTCAGGTGTTAAAAACGATGTTCTTAATCCTGGACCCAATTGGTTATATGATAAAAGTTGGAATGAGATATGTCTTTTGGATGAACTACATGCGTACCATGGTAAACAAAGATTTAAATATACAATTTTGGCTTTATAGTATTGCATTGCTAGTATTTGATTATTTTAGGCATCAAAGATGATTTTATAAGCAAAGTGGATGAATGGAAAAATTACTGTGATATAACTGATAACGGAATTTCAAAATTCCCTAATCCCTGGTATGATAAATTAAGCGATTTTCAACGAATTCTCGTCGTACGTGCCATTAGACCCGACAAGGTCATACCTGTTATAACCAGACTTATTGAAGTAGAACTAGGAGAAAAGTTTATTCACCCACCACCATTTGACATAAATAAATCCTATGGTGACTCAATTTGTCTGAGTCCACTTATATTTATCCTCTCACCTGGGGTAGATCCTATGGCGAGTTTGTTGCAATTTGCCGACAAAATGGGCCAGATGGACAGTCTACAAAGCGTTTCATTAGGCCAGGGACAAGTTAATAACATTTAAATACACTGTTGGATGATGATATATTAAATTAATTGTAAATATTCTAATCTTAATTAAAGGGTCCTATAGCTGAATTGATAATAAGAAACGCACAAAAAACGGGTGGTTGGGTATGTTTACAAAATTGTCATTTGGCTACTTCGTGGATGGGACAGTTGGAAGTGATTTGTGACTCGTTTGATATTTCCAACGTGAATAGTGAATTTAGATTGTGGCTAACCAGCTATCCATCAGTTAAAGTAATATAATAATAATGTTGTTAATGTTTAGTTTCCGGTGTGCATGCATTATAATATTTCAAGTTGTATAATTAATTTTAGTTTCCGGTTTCCGTGCTACAGAACGGTGTTAAAATGACAAACGAGCCTCCGACGGGCTTACAAGCTAATATGCTCCGAAGCTATCAGTCGTATCCCGTGAAAGATAAAAACTTTTTCGAAGGATGTCCAGGTAAGGAACGGACATTCACAAAGTTATTGTACGGGATTACATTTTTCCACGCCATCGTACAAGAACGGAGAAAATTTGGTCCCATCGGATGGAATATACCTTATGAATTTAACGAGTCCGATTATTACATTTCCATTCAACAACTTCAAGTGAATGTCCATTTAGGAATATATTTTATAAATTATTAATCAATTTATTTTTAGATGTATATTAATGAATTTGACGAAATACCATTCGAGGCTGTGACATACTTAACGGGAGAATGCAATTACGGCGGTAGAGTAACTGACGATTGGGACAGGCGTACGATGAATACGATTTTAGATACATTTTGCTGTCCACAAGTAGTTGAAAACCCATACTATTTGTTTTGTGACATAGATCAGAAGTATGGCATCCCGTTTCGTGCCAATTACCATGATTTTATCAAACAAATCGAAGTAATCAAAAATATTATAAGAATGAATTCTTTGTCGGCAAACAAGAGTCACAAATAACTTTAATTAAACATTTTCCTATAGGACATTCCAATAGTAAACAGTCCAGAAGTGTTTGGGTTGCATATAAACTCAGGAATCATTCGTGATTTACAGACCTCAACGTTACTTTTTAAATCATTCGTAGCAGTAATGGAATATAGTGGCGGAACAGATGACTCTGATACGACAGAAAAAGCACTGATAGCGACCGTGTCCGATATACTTACAAAGCTCCCGAATAATTTTGACGTAGAGGCAGCAACAACGAAATACCCCGTTATGTACGCAGAGTCCATGAACGCGGTCCTTATTCAAGAAATGGAACGTTTTAACGTACTATTGTCTGTGATTCGTAAAAGCTTACAAGACCTGATAAAAGCTATCAAAGGCGCTATTGTTATGACGCCTGAACTGGAAACCATGGCCCTATCGTTATCCACGGCCAAATTCCCAGTATTTTGGTCGAAGTTTTCTTATCCAAGTCTTAAGTCCTTGGGAGGATATATAACTAATTTTATTGAACGACTTAATTTCTTGCAAGTAAGCCACGTTATATGTGTAGCTTAAATGCTTATAATAATATTATAGTAGGGAAAAGATAACAATTTAAAACAAATGACAATTAATTTGTAAAGTATAGTTTTTACATTTCAGATTTGACTCGATTATTTTTAAAAAAACACCTCAGATAGGTAACATAACTATTTAGTTACTTTTATTTGAATACCAAGCATGCTGTGTCACCTGTCTACGCACATTTTTATAAGATGTATTAAAAAAAGTGTTATAATTTTGACTTAACATTTTAAAAAATATGCTATATATACTATACACATTACACGGGATAACAAAAGTATCTGACAAATGAAATAACTTTTGTTCTAATCAATATTTTTTAATATTGATCATAAATAATTTAAAATCTGATTCACATGTTTACGATTTTTAATGTTTAATATTGATTTAAAAATATTTAATTTAAAATATTAAAATTTTTACTAGTACCTATTTACCTAATTAAAAATTCTCACATAATATATTTAAAAAAAGTTTAGACTTTTTAAATTTAAAATGATTCTTACATTAAATCAATCAATATTTACTTCAAAAAATTGTAAAAAAAAAAACTTAATGACTTAAATACATTTTATTTACCATCAAAATTGTTTTAAAAATCTAATTTATAAACTGGTTATTTTTAACAAAATCTTTTTTATGAAAATTAAAATAAAAATGTTTATTTTGTATGTGTAACTCAAGCGTCTGTTAATTATATATATAAAAAACAAATATTGATTAGAGCAATAGTTATTTCATTTATCAGGTCTTTCTGTTATACACTCTGTATACTACCTGATTTTAATTATGCATTGAACAAAATAATAATTTCCATACTATTTCATAAGATTTATAGACAAATTACACATTTTTATTTATTAATATTAATTTTTAATAACTCACTTAAAATAAATATGTTGTGTTGTATATGTACATTGTACATACTAAATATTTTGTTTATGGAAAATAAAACATTATAATAGCTACTAACATGATAATTAATAGGCACTTACTTTACGCTTATTATTTTTGAATACTTTTCACAAATAAAACATTATTTATAATTAAATTGGATTAAATATCTAATAATAAAATAAGTTGTTATTTATTTATAAAGAAAAATGAATTATGTATTTTTATAATATTTTGTGCAAACGCAGTTAAATGTTAGTATGTACCTGAACTATGATTATTCATGCAACGATTAATACTATAAAAATATTATGATATTAGGTACTTATTAATATATATATTTGGTGTTATTTATAAATGATATGTTTTGATTCATAATTAATTTGTAATTGAATATATTATATTCAATATAATAAATTGAATATTATCATATTATCATATTATAAACTAATAATCAAATTAAAAAAAGCGTATGCAATTAATCTAGACCAATTTTGGTCATTATTTAATCAAACGAATACAGTTTTCTTGTCGGTACTATTGTTATATCAGCATGTGTATGGGTAAAATTGGTGTTTAAAACAATTCGATTAAAACGATCTTTATCATATTATTTAGATGTTAAAATATTAAATAGGTACATAGACAACGGAAGAAACGACAAAAGTCAAGCTCTTAGACGTTTACAAAACATTAACTTTCTCCGGGCGGCTGGGCGGCGCGCCGTATTGTTCTAAAATAAATACACGATGTATAAATTGTAACTGACGGACAAGTAAAATAATTTTAGATGAAGTTCAAACGTTTGGAGTAGGTATACAACGAGAGGGTTTAATATTCTCTTTTATTTGTTCAATGTAACTTGCTGGATACTTTTATTACCTATTATATTCCTCTCGTTAGTTTAGGTTAAAACAGAGGTTTTTCGTGTGTGAATTAAATTTAGCGTTATAAATACATACATACATACATACATACATACATACATACATACATACATACATACATACATACATACATGCATATATATATATATTATGTATACATTGTTATAAACAATACATTTAAGCTACACATCATTCGTTTTACTACATTGTCTAAGTACATTAGTTTCTTGTCGACACATTGGAATATAAAAATATTTGTTTTCTGTTTATTGATCAAATGTGTTCTTAAATATTATTTTAGATTTGGTACGACGAAGGCATACCCGATAAAGTCTGGCTCAGTGGACTATTTTTTACTCAATCATTTCTTACCGGGGCAATGCAAAACTTTGCTCGACGTTATGCTATACCTATAGACCAATTGTGCTTTGATTTTCATATTCAACACTCTGATACAGTCAACAAACCTCCTCTAGACGGGGTATACTGTTACGGTCTTTTTATAGACGGAGCTCGTTGGGATATGTCTAAGTACGTTCTTATCGAATCAAAATATATGCGGCTGCACGTGACGTAGAACGATTGAATTACGATCGTATTAAAAGATTAAGTCGTTTTAAATATTATTTAATTGATATTATAGTATAATATTGATAATATTATAGTATGATATTCATTTGTAGGATGGCACTGGAGGAACAATTGCCGAAAGTATTAACGGATGTGTTACCGTTGGTATGGTTCATACCTACAAGGAAAGATGAGTTGATCAAAGGAAATAGATATGAATGCCCAGTGTATAAGACATCGGAGAGAAGAGGAGTTTTGTCTACAACGGGACATTCTTCCAATTATGTTTTACCAATGTTTCTCGATACAAATCGAAAACCCGCTCATTGGATTTACCGTGGAGTAGCACTGCTGTGTCAACTGAATGATTAAAATTGGCTACCTTACAATCAGAATATTGAATATGTATTATGTACATTGTACCTATGTTATATATTTAATAAATTTAATATTTGTAATTTCAGCCTTAAAACAAACAGTAAAATTATCATTTTTTTTTTAATATAAAATAAATACATTTCTTACAAAAAAAATTGTTTTATAGCTTGTCAGAAGTGGTTGATTGATTCGCATTGATTTTTTTCCGTTCCTCGTTTTTCATGTTCTTAGCCGCGTCAATTACCCACGGATATATAATGTATACAAATTTTTCTGGATCTCCGAGTCTTGGTGGTACGAGCCTCGCCACGCTTTCTTTAGTTAGAGTCTGTTTCTCAATTTCAGGTTTGAGTAATTTTATAATTTTTTTTAACAAAATATGTATTTGTTCATCATTTACCTCTTTTTGAAGTGGATTTTGAGGGTACATGTGATTGTACCAGAGTTCTGAATCTTCTATAGATTTCGGAGTGTTTGATGTTTCGTTCTTATGCCGGTCTTGATTGTACGCTATTTTTATAAATTTCGAATCGTCGGAAACTGTATCAAGAGGTATTTTCCTCTGAACAGAGTTATATTGTTTTATTGGCGTCACTGTTGGTTTCAATGTGCTTCTATCCGTTCCTTTTGTAGTGCCCGGGAAGTAAGCATTAATATTATCACCTTTGTCCGTATTTGATTTTTCAGTTGAAGTTGGTATTTTTTGGTTATTTGAATATATATTTATATCAGATGATAAATTATTTTGTACCCTTTTTACGGGTGATCCAATGTTGTTAATGTCATGCGATTCTTCAACAATCGTCGGTGTTGAAGATGATCTAGTTGATTCACTGTGATGTCTAAGATTATTTATGTTCTGTTTCATGTTATTTGTATACTTATTAGAATTCAATGTAATCAGTGGAATTTGTTCAGTTGTAGTCTCTACTAATACTGAAGTTGTGTTTTTTGTAGTATTTAATGGTTGTAGCATTGTGGGCAATAATGAAGTGTAGCGTAAGTTCGTTGATTGAATTTTATTGTTTTTATCGGTAATATATTTTACATATGGTGATGTGGTTGAAGAATAATATTTGGTGTGCGGCGACGACGATGTCAATACGATAGAAGATGTTTTTGTATACGGCAATGTGGACGTTTCTGAAGTTGTAATAGATACTACCGATGGACGCGTTGACGAACTTATCAAATTCGTAATCTTATCTTGTCCATTACTAACTTTTGTAGATTCCTGTTCAGATTTACCATTTGTAGTGTGAACTTCAAAGTCATATGGTATAGTGGATGTAATTGTTTTTGCTCTAGTCGCGTTGACACTGGATGATGTTAATATTTTAGAACCGTTATTTTCACTTATTGGAGTTGAAAATGGCGAAGTCGTAGTTGCTGTTGGAAGTGTTGAAAATTCAATTAAGATTTCAGGGTTTCGTGTTGTTTTGGCCATTTCCGTTGATATTTGTTCTATGTTAATTATGGGCGGTTTCAAAATATCAGTCGTGTATTTGTCGTTCGAAAAGTGATGAGCATTTCGTGGTTCACCTGATAGACTCTTTTCTTCAGAAGTCAATGTATTCTCATGATTTTTGTCACTGGTAGTTGATGAATACGTTTCAACCGTAGTTACTAGTTGTTCTGTTTTTGACAAAGCAGATGGCTCTTGTGTTGTAGAATAATTTGACAAAATTTGCTTTTCTGTGATAAATGCATGGTCATTGGAGCTCAATGGAAGCTCTGAGACTGAGTTGCTATATATTTCAGATTTACTTGGTTCGTCCGATGTAATCAATGGTGGAAGAGTAGGAGCCGGATATATTTTTGGAAAAATAACTGTATCTAATGGCATAGATGTGTCCACCTCAACAAAAGTACTTGGCGGTTGAAGGTCTCGTATCTCGTGAGATCCAGTCATTTGATTTTCATTTGATATTTGTTCAGAGGTATGTAATTCCTTGTCATATTTCTGGATCACTTCTTGGTTATTTGTGGGAATGGGATTTAGGACATTTATTGTTTTTTTAATTCCAGGGTCATTATTTATTAGCGTGGAGCTCATAAATCCTGGAACATTTGTATACCCAATTGGGAATTGGGTTTGTAAAGGTCCAAAAAACCGATGTTGGTATTCTTCTTTTTGATACGGTACTTGTCCAACGGGAAGTAGATGAGTTGTTGCATCATAAGGTAATGGAATATAACTCGAGTAAATGGATGGTTGATAAAATGGGTTGACGATGAAGGGATAAATTGACACAGCCGTGATATGTTTTTGGTCTAGCATAGGAATATTAGAAGTGCTCGTTTGACTCTTCTTTGCAATACGTTGTATGTTTCTTGAACCGGTAGGTGACTGGATATTTTTATTAGATTCATCAATGAATTTTTCTATCCATGCCCGCAGAATCTTTTTTTCAAATTCTGAAAAATAAATTGTAAGCTTATTAAGTAATATATTTGATTTCTGTTATTAAAGCTATTATTAAAGTGAATAATATTATCAATAAAAACATTGTGAGTATGTGGCAGTGAACTGATATTATACCAATGGCACATACGTAATGTCTTTACGTATATACATATCTAATTAATTTTATATTCAACCTAACTGAATTTTTATTAAAATTACAATGGAAAAAAATAACGAAATCCAACAAAGTTGTATTTAACGAAGAAGTAATAATTTGCAATATACATCTTGAACACTATGTTAAACTTTTTTGTTTTTCAAATAATTATAACAAAAATATAATTAACAGTTCATATTTTAACGGTGGTTCTATTTTCATGGATATGTAATAAACATTTGGTCATTTCAAAAGTCAAAATTCTATAGAAAATAGAATCAAGAAATATATCTTTGACATATTAATTAGTTTTGAATATTATATTAAATCAACAGGATAAAATAAATTAAATTTATTCAAATTGTTTATTTTATTTTGCGGTGCTATAAGAAAAACAAGTAGTTAATAAACATCTAATTACTTTAATTATAACTTGATTAATGATATCTCTTAAATCTTTAATACATTTTATTTTTTACTATTTGAACATGTTTTTCTTATAGTATAAAATTCAATGATCATATGGCATTTTAGGTATATTCCTAAAAATTGGAAGCTTTGCCAAATATATTTTGCTTTGTTTCAACAATATAATTTAATTTAAAGCTCTTCACCATACGTGGGACAAATGTAGTTTATAGTATGGTTTGGTTATTTGGAATGTGTGATTAAGACAGGTATTCAATAAAAATATTTTTACAAATGTTATTTGATTTGTAGCAATTCAGTTAAAATTTTCTATTGAATATCACTGTTATGTACCTACCAATAAAAAAATCTGAATACCTATACAAATTTTGTTACTAATACAAGAGGTATCAGATACATAATTTTTTTTTATTATACGTCAAACTAAAAATGACAATTAAATTAATTTAAACCTTTTTGGTACAAAATGTTATTATTTTTTTTTAAAATTTATTTATGTTTTTTTTTTTTTACAAACGTTGTTGTAACAAAATGTGTAAAACTTTATGAACACAAAATTCTCTGCGGGGACCTGTAAAGATTCTTGCATAACCACTCATTATTATTAAATAGAAATAAACATTTTTTTAACTCTTTTAACAAAGTTGATCATAAGACTCAGTAAAATGGTGTATTTAAGAAGTTTTTTTACTGTCAACTTGGTTGTCCATTACTCTTAATCGAACCAGGGTTGGTCTAAAGTCAACAACATAACTGTTTCCATATAAATTTCCCATGGGGGGTAAAGTTTTAGCTTTGACATTGGCGAATTGTCACATTTTTATTTTTCACTATATGGGTATAATCAGAATTTAGAAAGACAACGATGTTCGTACATGTGTGTTTGTGTATTGAAATATGTATAAAGGGAAAGCATTAAAAAGTGAAATAATTGTAGAAATCTATGCTTTGTTTGATTTTGGGTGAAAATCAGTACAAAATCTAAAAACTTTTAGAATTATAATAATAAAAAAACAATATCAAATTAAGCTACGCATAATATTGTCTATAAATATTTAGAATATATTATATCAAATGTGGAGTTCAGTTTGCGGTTTTAGGATAAGGTAGCTATAGGATTTGCAAATAGAGGATATTGCAAGTTCATATTTTTAATTTTGCGTATTGAAAGATAATCATAAAAATATACCTATAGAAATATTAACTGTTTAAATGTTACAAAGATTTTAAAAGTGGTTTGCTGAAATATTTTCGAGAAATTTATATTTTAAAATTGAATTTATATAATCCCTATATATACATTAAAAATAATATTTATTGGAATTTCTAAAATACTGCAATATTCTTTTTGTGAACAGTAGATTGAACACTTTTAAGTTATGCGAGTATTGGAAAATGTCTGATGACTCAAGGGTGGAGCACTTGCCATTAAAAGTAAACTATATAATTAGGTACGATTTGGTATGTAATACGAAATAATTAGGTGCTTTTTATTTCTCAAAAAAAAACTAATTCCAAACAAATGATTATTCAACTTTAAGTTATAAATTAAAACGAAAGGTTGTACTCGACATGTGTTATTTCACCATCTATATTCTGTTTTTGAATATTTTTTATACATGTCTGTAATTATACTATTACAAATTACAGTTTCTATGGACAATGATAATATTTTGGGTGTAATTTAGTACATTGGATAATTTAGATTTGTATTTCGGTTATTCTCTTTATTTTTGTAGAATTTTTTTATCACAAGAATAGACAGTCCAAAGCAACAAAATTATACTTCTTAAATTATGTTTTAAAAATATTCTAGTAATTAGATGTTGTGTAATACACAACAATATCCGATCCTTCATGTCTTACAAATATCAAAATCATACTCCAAGAGGATCGATAATGTATTAAATAGTTCTTAGTAGGTACAAGCGATAGTATTTAAAGTCGGTGTAATATTATTTATAACATATTATATTATTTAATTCGTATACACATAGTAAAAAGAGAAGAGAAAAGATACTTATTTAATACATATTTATGGATTCACCATATTTACATAAAATAATGGTAAGTTAACGAGTGTCTGTTTTTTTATAAGTTGGCAAATAAATCTTCTTTTTTCTATTCGATTTAATATGATTTGTTTGTGATATTAAAATTGTTTCATTTGAAATACAAATCTGATATTTTTTGATTAGGTATCAAAGCAGAGGAAGCAAACATTGTTGAAATGAACGCATAAACTCGTATTACAATTTTTTTTATTAAATCTTATTTCATTATTACATTTTTTAGTTGTACAAACATTTTTCGAACATAATAAAGAAATGTCAACACTCAACATATTAATGCATCCACTCGACAAAAACCGGCTTTTATATATGTAATACTTATTTGATATAAAATCTTATCATTATTTCTGTTAAATGTCATTAATACAAAGTTATTGCATTTTTAATGACGTATAAGTACGTCGTTAATATCAATATTCCATTAAATTAAAATATGTAGGTAAGTTTATTAAAAAATTGATTTTATTAATATCATTAAAAGGTAAACACAAATAAATAATACTATTATTCTTGATTCATTATAAGCTTTTTAAAATTACTTCGTTATGTATTTCCATGATTAACTTAATTGAGATTTTAAATCGTTATAATTAGGTTCGTGAAAATATTGTAAAATAATTATACATATTAGGCAATATTACTTAATTGGATTTTTAAATTTTTTTTTATCATTTATAGATATTTTCAAAAATATGTGTATTGTAATATTAAGTTTCTTAATATTAAACAATTAAGAAAACTGGATAAAAATGAAAATTAAAAAAAACTATAGTTTAATTCAAGGCTTTACTTTTAATTTTTGCATGGATACTTTTTTTTTTTTTTGCTAAATGATTAGGTATATATTTAGATTTCAATGATTCATACATATTATTAGCACATCGAAATAATAACGATATCGTTATTGTATCTATAGAATTTCGTAAATAAGAGTAGAATATTCTGCGTATTTATTTGAATATGCCATGTAGGTGTAGGTATAGACGTATAGTATTATATTATTATTTTATGATCATTAGAGTGTATTGTGAATATGCCATTATTAATAATTAATATTTTATGAATATTTAAGCTTAAAACTATTGATAACATATAGTCATGGCATGATTGTGAGAGGTACGCAAAGCTGGTTTAGGATTACTTGTATTAGAACATTGGTCGAAAGTCGATAGCATATTAATCAAGATTCAAAAATGCCGCATTATTATGCTGTTATATTATTATCCAGATTAGTATTTTTTTCACGGTGCATCGTGAATGTTTTAGTGATAGTTGGGTGTGTAATCATATTTGTTTTGGAATTTTAATAGAGGTTGACGTTTACACTATTCATGTAATCATATTAAAGAAACAAAAAGTTATTAACAAGGAAAACCCACAACATGACGTGTAATTTAAACAGTCTTGATAAATAAGTCTATCAATTTTAATTCGATTTATTAAAACATGTAAACTTGTTTAAACAATTTTCAATAGTATTATTTATACTAAAAATTTGATTTCAATAAATGTACATGTAAATAATATACAATAAGATTACTCAAACAAAATACAGAATTAAAAAATTGTATATGTTAAATGTTTATTATAAGTATAATTATTATGAAATTATTACATCTCAATTTTTTATGCAAGTCTTCAAATGGTTTTAATTGATGCGTAGGTAGGTACGGTCTTATAGTTGTTGAATTTAGAATAAAAATTTGATACGTAAACGTTGGTATTTTATTATTCCTACTCATTAAATAATTGACCTCTTTAAATTTAAAATACACTATTAGACCCAACATGACGTATTTTTTTTTAGCCTTCGAACAATAATTGTAAAATCGATTATCTTCTTAGCAAGCTTACGGGTCGGTTTAACTGAATAGTACTCGACTTAATACAATTTTAATGATGAGAAATAATTTCTTGATGTTTTAAGTTTTAATTTTTAGCTCTCCAATGCCTCTGACAGCAGCAGTTGTACATTTAAGTCACCTTTTTTATTTATTTTTAATTCGTTTTGAAAATGGGTTTACCCTACCTAAGTCGGTAGTTTTGGTTAACATGATGTCTGAACTGGTAATTTAGTTAACACGAAATGCTCTTGTTTGCTGCAGTTTTATACTCTCTCAGTGCCGATAATTAGATGGACGTATAGAACGATCAATTCGTTTTGTGATTTAGTTTTAAATTGTTATTAAATTAATGGCTCCAAAAATCGACGAAATAATTTGATACATATTACGCAAAATACGTGAAATATACAGATTAGTTGAGTTTTTGTACTTATTTTCTGTACGTACCATCACTATTGATTAAAAATTTGTAGTCCATAAGTATATTCCATTGATATTATAATATATACAGTCGAGTTGCGATAGCTCAAAAACCTTCATAACACGAAGTTTTTTCTCGCCCCTTGAAGTTTTCATAAGTTGTGTTTGAATATTGTGGTATATCATATAACTCGAAACATTTTCCAGTCGAATTAATTTTTATTCCCCTTGAGATTCGAGTTATCGAGACTGTAGTCTATAATATGGTTTGTACATATTATTATATATTACATTAATTATTGGTATGTTGTAAAATTATTTCGTATTTTAAAATAAAAAAACGTCACTTGGACTTGGATCGATGTGTTAGTGTTGTTTGACTCGCGATGTGCTATTAAAACTTCAGTCTGAATAGCGAGTTCATTAAATTCACTTACAGGGGACAATGATTTTAATTTTGTACTTGTAAAACTAATCGTGTAACGAACCGATGCGTGTGTACCTTGAATTAAAACAAATGTTATCTAACTGGAAATGTCATGGTTCAATTAGTTGTTGCAATAAATAAATTTTAATTACTGATCGCTATGAAAACATTTTATTTATTTACTCAAAAAATGAATAAAGTTTTTTTTTATAACCTATATAATATTATTTTAAAATTATTAACTTTTCATAGATAATAATTGTTATCATCTTTTATTATTTTTGTTATCAATACTTACTTATTTAGATCACATCTCAAGAATAAGTCCATTGGATTTAACATAACATATTTATAATTATATTTACTGACTCAGTTACTACCGAGTGTTCTAAATGGTTGGGATCACTTGAATATATTTGTTTGTTTTTTTTCGAATTAGTAACCGTCGATAAACGGTTTTGGTGATTGGTGAGAACCAATTAATAATCGATTTTTAACATTTTATAACTTTGTAAGTTACTAACGTAAATTACAGCTTACTAGTTTTAAAGCTAGATGTCCTTCATTATTGTGCGAAATCCTGTTATAGAATATAATATTACTACTTCATACACTTCTAAAAATTGATTTTCAAAAAGAGATTGATAAAAAATTACAAATTGTCCCAACAAAAAATATTAAATAGTAGAACAGAATCTATAAAAAAAAAAAAATTGTGCTCACCATTCGATTTTGAATAGTTTAGTATTATAATTAATGACAATGCATTTATTAAATTAAATGAAAATATATCATATTATATTTTTATATATAAGATTTGAGATTTTTAGTGTTTTATATATCATTTAATTTTAGACTCCGAGCAGAATAATGAAAATAATACTGATTTTACAATAATATGTGCTTTTTGTGTATAAAATCACTTTTTGCAGCAGTAAAAATATTTAGTTTAACAAACTTAATATTTAATGATCATTTTTATGTACCTAATCACAATTTTTTTTTAACAATCCTTTACATTTTAACAAAATTATAAAAATGTGTAGATATTATATTTTGTAGTTTAAAATTAAAATAAATAAAAACATTTTTAATTTTAATACTTTACGCTTTGCAAATGTAACACAAGAGTATCGTAAGTTTTTCATACCAGAACTTAAAAAAAAGTTCAGCGTAGGGTCACATTCATTTTTTGTGAGCGATTGAAGTTCGAATATTATAATTGAATGTATTATAATTATTTCTCCTCAAACAATTTATGTTATTTTATTATAATTCATATATTATTATAATTGTAGAAACGTGGTACATTATTCATTATTACTTAAATTAAAACTTTCAATAGACAGTAATATTTTTCAAAATATTTAACTTATTTAGACCTAATCAAGGGGTTTTGGCGATATTTTTCAACATTTCAGCAATTCTATACAATTTGAAAATTATATTTTATATTTTAGTTGCCACCTTAATAATTAAGGTATATACTAATTATTATTATACTTTTCCATTATACTGCCCGATATATAATTATTTAGAGGGTTGATATGGTATATTATATCAACAAAAATGACTCACAGGAAAAACTCTCAGGCTTTGTAGAATTATCGGATTTTAAAAACTATTTTTTTTATATGAATGAAGACCTCTTGCAAGCCGCATCAAACAATGGTATAAAGTAATTTGTAAAAAAAAACTTTAAATGTTGATAGATAAAATATTTTTCTCCGTCTAAAAGCTTCAAAGTTTAGCACAAAGTTATTCGTAAGGTATTTTCTTACAGTAAATTATTTACAATATCAAAATGATATACGCACAATTTTTTTTTATAGACATTTGAAGTTCTAATTTTTACAAAATTTGATAGGTATTTAAACGAAATTTAGGACTTTTCTCAAGCGATTTTCGATATTTTGTTGTAATAATTCTTATTATATAAATTGATCTTAGAGACTTGACACTTTTCACTGCGACTTTTATTATTATTTTCTATGTCCAGTAAAACGTTCAAAATAATTAGACTAATAATTTAAAGCTATATTTGAACATTTTTTCGTTCGGAACTAGCTAGTACTACTACATATCGCGTACGTGATTATCGTTTGGGGCTGCGATCTTGTAAGATGAACGCTGGAAAGACTTTAAGTCTCCACCCCAAGAAACAAACTACCACTTTCTACACCACACCTACCATCCTCATCATAATCCATTCACACGGCGATGCAACGCGGCATGATCTTCTGTTTTACATTCAATCTCATCGTTTATACCCTCCATTAGCCACCTTAAACATTCAGCCAGGATTATGAAAGCGATGGGCGCCTATAATATACATTTATGCGATTTCCTGCTGAACCCCGATCAGTCATCTGCTGACACTCCCTTGCTGCTCGCGAGATTTCTAGAAAAAATTTAAATAAATTGTTATTATAATGCTACGTTATTATTTTCGCAGTTTAATATATCAAGTTATACTGCGTAGCACCGCTGGAAAAAAGGCTATGCAATTCAAACGTCATAACTAAGCCTCACGAATCTGTATATTTATTTATTTATTTGTACGCGAGACGATGGCGAAACATTCCGAACAAAGGTGAGCGTTCTCTATAATATACGTAGGTACCCGCCAATCCGTGACTAGGTACCGAAAGAATAGTGTTTTTATTGAAATCACCGACAAAATGTTCAAATGTTCAATTAAAACCGAATTCGATTTGTACTCGCTCATTTCGATAGTTTTTTCATTCTAATATTGTTTCGTCAGTTGAATATACATAATCACCGTATTAAAATATTATCATACTGACTTGATCACCCAGAGAAATGCAATGCGATACTTTGCAGCATTTATATATTGCTTGATGCACAAGTTAAAAAAAAAACCAACATTTTAGAAAGAATTTGACTATTATTAATTATTATATAATTATTTAGATGGCGATTATCTTGAAATTCTTTTATACGTTTTTACAATATTTTAATTTTCAAGTAAATTTTTAGACTCCACAAAAAATATTAAGATTTAAAAACGCTCAAAACTTGCTTCAGAAATTAAAATACTATAAATGCTCAACGGGAGAACACAGATAATGTTCTTACATTTAAATTTGATTGTAGGTATAATATTAAAATTCTTCAATACTTATTGATTTATTAATTGACTAAAAGAACCCAAACACAATATAATAGTAAATTCCTACGTGCATAAGGAAAATTATGAAATTCATTGCATACACCATTCTTCACACATCTCTCTATTAAAATAAATGATAACATATAAAACATTTATATTGTATTCTCAATTATTTTAAAATTGCTTATATATTCGTTGAAAGCTTAAACGAAATAAAACTATAATAAGAACAGAATAACTAAATAGGACGGAATAAATAGTACGGGTTCTGTATTTATAGCTATTTTATTGCAATTCGTATGCACAAATAATAATTGCAGAATATAAATCGAGATAATATAAACTGCGTCCGAGGCTTGGATTATTATAGCAATTTTTTTCTTCTAGAAATAAAGCAGTTGCTTATTTTTATTTTCATTAAACTTTTTAATTAATTTGCGTGTGCCTGAATAAAAAAAATATCTAGGCTTTAAATCTGAGGCCCCCAAAAATACGTCATGCCCTGAGACCTCGAAGCACCGCTTGCACTCCGTCTAATCCAGCACTGTTGTTGCAGTTACATTATAATACGGCGAGTTACGTTATACAATTATTATTATTACAGAACTCAGCCGGTAAGTTTTATAAAAAGTACTTTTCAAAAAGTATTCGAGACAAATTTTAAATAATATTTTTTCTTGTCAATTAGCTAATGAACTTAGATAGGTACGGTTTTGTTTTATCATACATTTCCTAATTATAAATATCAGTAAAGAGATTTATTCGAGTGTTTTACCAATGCAATTACAATCATTTCAATTAATTAAAATAATAGGTATGCCTTGACACCCAGTTCAAAATTATCATTCATTTTAGTATTATATGGAAACCTGACAATTACCTTATTATTTTATTGACTAATAATATCTAAAATGTATATTGACTAACTACTAATATTATATTAAAATTTAAAATAGCCATCAAGATTAACACATTTCATTGATTACAATTGTATTACGCCTATTTAATTTTAAACATTATGTATTATTGCGTCAATAGTATCACATACATACGTTTGTTACATTTGAAAAATAATGCTCGTTTCTAAATTAGTACCCACCAGTCATAGTATGATGTAGAAAGATAATGATTCGGAGGTGATCGTTTATTTTGCGACAGTCACAAATATTTGAAAACTTCAGGTCAGAATAAAATTATTTGAAGGAATTAAACTAAACAATTCTCAATATCTAGTATTCAATACGGTAAACACGTAGGTGATTTAGGAATCACCTTTTCTGTTTAAAATCTGTCGAGACCAAAATAAATGCAAAATATGTAATACAACAACTTCGCGGAATTTCAAAAATAATATCTTTATTTTAAGGTCCTGTAAAATTGAAAATTTTAATTCGATTTCCTAAATAGCCTAGATATTTCGTCGAAGAATTCATGAATGTATTTAATATTAAAGTCGGACATTGCGAAGTATATCGTGTAATTTACTGCCACTCATTATTCTAAAACGTGTGAAAAATACGTGTGCTGCGATGCCCTTAAGGAATCACAATCGCTTCCGACGTACGCTTATAAATAAACACAACTAACCGCATAGAACACTATTTATTACGATTTGTTCAGCACTTCAGCAGCGAGACTGCATCGAGCGATCACCGCTGATAAATACCTCTTTCCTTATATACATTCCTATTTATTATATATATATATATCAGTTTGACCTATTTCTGTGTTGGTACGTCTACTAAGACTTAATATACTAAATTTCGTACAACAAGTGTGTATTGTCTTAACCTGGTTTTTAGTTTTGGTATTTATGAATTGTGACTTATACGCATATCACAACAATAAGTAGGTACAAGTTGTTACTTACTATACTAGTATAATATTATTCATGTACCAGAACTTTGATATAATATTATATTGATTAATTCGTTTCAAAAAACTCTACAGGATTCCGAACAACCTTATTATTATAAAAAAAAAATATAAGAACCGATTTGGTATTTCTTGTTATTTGTAGAATATTATACAAATTTAAATAAAATATTAATATATTATGATTTTTTTAGAGTTTTTTTTACACTATTATTATTACTCGTCGGGTACCATTAATAAGCGTATCAGCACGCAACGCCTGGTGAACGTTGACTTCTGTTTCGTGGTATATGGTTTATGGTATGAAAAATACGTGTGCTGCGGTACCGCTTATTGCTCGAATACTTGACCGAGCAACATTCGGCCGTCAAAAAACATTGGCAAGTATGAGAATATTGAAAAAAAAAACACTAACTAAAGCGTTCGCAGAACACTCACCGTGAGAGTTGCCGTCGTCGTAGTCGTCATCGTCGCTTTCGTCGCCTCCACCGCCGCCGTCGATGCCTCCACCGTTGGTTCCGGCACCGCCGACACCTGCACTACCTCCGATGCCCACCGTGTCCCGTCGTCGTTCCGCGGAGATCGTGCCCAACAGCGTGCCGGACAGCAGCATCATCGCGACAGCCAGCGGCAGCCACGTCGTCGTCGGTCCCATCCGGAAAGGTCGTCGTCGACAGGGGAACGTTATTGTATATTAAAATATTATGCTCACGAATGATATATTTTTTGTTGTACTACGGTCGACCGCCGTGCGTCCTCGTGCCAACGGATTAAAATATATAATGTATAATATATATCGTACGGACGAGCGCGCCGCGATTGCCGTCGCTCCGTTTGCGTGGCAAAAACGACTCTCGAGCGTCAGCGTTTTTTTTTTTTTGGAATTGCTTTCCGTTTGTTGTTTTTTTTTAAAATTTTTTTCACTGTCGGTTTTTATTTTACGAGTGCACGCACGCACACACACACACACTCGCAATCGTCCGATCGAATATTGTACACACACATATACAGCTCACATTCCCGCGGACGGGACGAAATTCGGACGTATTGCAAACCGCGCGCGATTAATTTGACAATGCATATTATAATAAACGTATAATACTATTATTATTATTACGCGCTCTAATATCGTCGTTGTTATTCACATTGTTTTTCTTTTCGTTGTGGGTTTCGTTGTTGTTATTTATTATTATTATTTTTTGAATCTCATCGCATCGCACTATTACAATAGGTACCACTTTACCACCTATAACTACGTACATTACACATGCCGGTTTGTTATCGTGGAAAACAATAATATAGCTAATATTAAATTATTGTCACCGAGCGTGTTCCACTTACGCTTTTTGTTGTTTAATGTAAGCTTGGATATTTGTACATTTGTTTTTCTTATATTTGAAATATTAACTATACAATCCGTAAATATGTATTTTTTACAACGAGCTTAAGTGATGTCGTGGGTTATTAAAACCATAGACTTTTAAAAATCGAAGGAACATTTGGCCTCGAAGACATAATCGTTCAAACGGTTTAAGAGAAATAGCTTGAATTGTATCCTAAGAGTGAGAAAAATGGAAGCTGTTCCGAGGAAAGCCAACCAGTGTGTTCGTTCAATTTATCAATTTCTTTTAATTTTTTAAACTGAAAGCTCGATTGTCGTAACATGCTCCACTTACTTGCACTCGTTATCATATCAACTGTTCTGTCTATTTATCCGAGTTTATGATTATAATGAACTGTAGTCTTGAGGGAAGAATCCTTTCATTAATGAACCTTATCGGCGATGAGGTATAATTCCTTATCATTCAAAAAGGTCTCGACACCATCTACGTGGGGTCACCTGGGATGTTTAGGACAGATAAATTTGAGATTAGAGGATTCGGTGGTTGGATAGATTTGAGTGGAAGCATTTGTAGAGAGTTTTGGCTACGTGTTGTACTGTTGGAATGGAGAGGTCATTGTGGAGTGCGTATTTGTATTTTGTACATAGATCTAAAATGACAACTATAATATGATTGATATTAGCAGTAAAGTTTTGAAATGTCTGAATCGGTTCACGGACTGTTCAGTAGCACAAGGTGAACCAAGGTGTGCCCAAATCGTTTTCTGGTTAAATTGTGCTATTATTTAAATATAATATTATTGCTCATTTAATTGGTAAAGTCTTAAACGATTGTAACCAAACGCTAATAATATAATATAAATAATTGTTTTCGACAAAACTTGCATGTTCAAACATGTTATATTTGTCCACTTAACATAATTATACAAGTAGTGTAAATTTTGTTTTTAATTTTTTGGCTTCATATATATTTATTTTGGACATTATAGTAAAAACATAGAACCGGAAAATTATTTCTTACGAAAATTCCCGCGGAAACCAATTCGAACGTTTATCGCATATTATATGGTAAGACAATTTGGATGTCGTTTTTAGAATTAATATGAATGTAGACAACACTAAGAGGACGTGATACAGCGTTTTCCGGTTTATCAAGCGTGATCATTAACTACCTAAGTAGTTAAAAAGTTGTTTTTTAAAAAACTTTTTAACTTAACTAGTTGGTTAACTTTCTAATTAAGTTAACTCGTTAAAGTGTATCCACTGAAATAACCGTAGTTTTTCCAGTTCATTTGAAAAATAATACATTAAGTCAAAATCATAATAATAATCTATTATAATATTATAATTTATAATTGTAGTTTTATTCAATCAATTATTTGATATTTTAATCACGCTTTGTATACAATGATTTCAAATAAAAACAAACATTAAGATATTACTTGATTTAATGAATAAGTCGACACAAACTTGCACCTAGCAAGTCGTTAGTTGCCTGTAGGTTGTAATAAGCCATTACAGCTACTACTCAATGTGCAAAAAGAAGGAATAGTATAAATAATATAGTATTCTAGTAACCTAGTATACTAAGTATTACTAACCTAACCTAACCTAACCTACTGCATTTGTACTAGAACGACTAGAACCAACATTTGAGATAATTTAGTTCCCACTTTTGCATGTAAGTTGTTATTTAAAGAAAACTGAAAGTTGCATAATCGCACTATGAGTGTACCCTTAACTACTAACTAACTCAAGTTCAAATTTTTCATTAACTTGTCCACCTTTGCCATACGTCATTACGATTCATAAGTATCAAGTTCTCTCAACAAAATATCACTTAGTGTGGGATTCATGCCAAATTTACGGCATCGGTGGAGGTGAGCACTTCACAACTTCCTCTCGGTCTCATGTAGATGTACATAGGTATGTATGTTAAATATATTATATTAAAGCGATTTACAATAATTTATATTTCCGCTGGTAGATATTTTTTGCCGTTTTCGATTAAACGGATAAACGCTGCTCGACGAAACCCGAACACGATTTCGAAACGCTATTAATTTAATAATAGCCCGATAAAAAAAAAAAACCATTTAGTTTTTAAAATGCAAATTTGTTCGTAATATTATTATAACGTCGCAACTTGATAGTTGGTGGTTTTTTTTTATATTTCACTCGAGTGAACGAATGTGGCGGGAAGTAAAGTAAGATAATATATAATATATATAATGGTTTATGCGCGTTAGGGATATACGAAGGGAGAATAATCGAATAGCGGAATACGAAATAATAATAATTAATACAATTTTTTTTGTATAACACGTATTATCGGTATTGAAGAAAAGTTTGGTGATCTCATTCGTATTCACTAACTGTAGGCATCACCGAGCTCGTAATAAATAATAATAGCTCTTCGTTAACTATATTATAGCTCGCAGAATGTCAACAACGGGACTTATCCGACATATTATTACGTTCATCGAGAACGTTTTGTTCACGGCGTGTTCGTCGTGACGGATGGTTTTCCATCACGCACCGACGACCGAGTGAAATTGAAATTGATAAATTTTTTAAAAATATTTTATGGCTTTTTATCGTCTCTCCACCGATAAACGTTCAGCCTAAGAACTCTATTCTATTATTATGTTGTAAATTCGTGTACAATCGGAAACGTTTTTCGGGCGCATTGACATGCTCGGCTTTTTTGAAATCCCACCCCCTCCCACACATGCATTTTTACTATTCTCAGATGACGGTAAACATACTTTTATTGCTTTATCATGTTATATTTTTTATGACACAATAATAAGCCGAATATGACACCCTAATCCCTCCCCCGTGAGCCCTGCAGTCGGGCGTATACATTCGATATTTTTTTGTGTACCCACAAATCTACAATTATTAACCTGTTAACACAGAGCCGAAACAATGGAACATTCTAGTGTTCTTATTATATTGTCGATAAATCATTGCTGTTGTCTCTCCGTCTTCGCTTCAGAGAAGCGTGCCCGTTACGAAATTAAGTGACCAGGCTACAATATTATGATAGCTTATGTGTATATTATAGTTTCTGTTCAATCGGTGTTACAAACGACGATGTTGTGTACTTATTATTACGCGACAGAGCGCAATAATAATAATATATTGAAACAATCGCTACGTTTTTGTAGTGAAAATCGCATTTTTAAAAATATTTTTCATGGTCGGAACGATGATGACCTGCACCGTCGCATAATTTATTTCACAGTGTTGTTGACGAATAAAACAAAAACACATAATAATATTATATTATAATACATTATTATTTTTTTTTTCGTACGAAGGAGAAGGAGCAGGAGGAGAGGAAGGCTCATTTGTACCTTTTATCATAATGCATATTATATATTTTATTTGCACTCTCGCACGCACACGAAGTGAACAATATAATATTGTTATTCCCTACCCACATTATACTTGATATACAAAGTCGTTTTTGGTGCGTTTAGAGCAACGCCGTGTCGCCTAAACCTGCAATATAAGTATATCATGATAATAGTGCGACGGCGTTGATTCGTTAACGATTGCTTTTCGTGTCGGATGTAATAATAATCACGTAAATTACGTGGGTGGGTGGTGGGTGGTGGGTATGTCGTGACTCTGTATCTATAGTGATTCTACTATGGCCGCCCAGAGCTCACGTAACCCAAACTATCCCGGAGGACTAAGCGCCGCTTGACATTGAGAAAATATAAGACGAAAAAAATCAAGTTTTTATTGAACATTATTGGTATTATTGTGATGACACTCGGGGGGGGGGGGGCAAGTCTCCTGTAAAAAACATGCGGAATGACGCACACTGCGTAATAGTACCTAAAACGGATAAAACCATCAAAACTTGTTTGTACTAAATTTAGGGGCACGTGCATTACTGCCATACAATTTTATTTATTTAAATGTGCGATCATGACGTATTGTAATTAATCTATTCTTGGACACAAATAGGCTATGACTTGTTTTGAACATTTTTTGGCGACACCCAACTCACCTACTGAAAATAATTTTGGACTTTAAGTAGTGTTCAACGTGCCTACGTGGTGACATATTTTATTGATTTCTGCGATTCCACGACCTATATAGTTGTCGGTCTCAAGTCTTGGGTTGATAGTTAATACATCATAATTGTATAAGCATCACTAATATGATATCTTTCGAGGATGAGAACATACCTACTGTGCATTATATTTTTACGTTTGGTTGTAATGGTTTGTTTTGAAAAGTAATGAACTAGAAAACTATTTGTTTTTTTCTATCACTAAGAAATAGTCTGGTCTTAACCCAGGATTCGCCCACTTGGTAGTATGGAAACCAATTATTATTGTACTTGGTTGCGTGCTGTAAGACGATGAAACACCCTTCATAATATACTGAAATGTAGCAATTAATTACTATTTATATATTATCGTCCGAGATCACTTATCGTCGTCAGGTCGATCAATTTGATTTGAGTACAAAATGTTTTTGTCGTGATTAGTTAGGTTAGGTTAGGTTTACCCCAGTGGAAGACATAAGGGCCAAAACGAGATAAGCAAAAAAAAGTCGTATCGTACGAAAGCGCAAAAATCATAGGTACCTGTATGCCATACGGTTAATAGATATTAAACAACAGATAAATAACAGACATTAAATTCATATAGTAATATTGATGTATTATTGAAATCACAAAGCGAAACATATTTATATTTTATGAACTCTCCTCCTGACAAAAAATTAAGGATATCTCACTATGAAATAATTGTACAATGGAAGAAATACCGGGACGGTGAAATAAGTCGTATAGAATAATATGCGAAAAATTCTATTAAAAAAATCAACCAATTTATTAAAATTATATTTATTATCACGTATATTATATTTGAACGATTATTGACAATTTTAAATATTTTTAAACAGCTACTCGTATAAAATGTATGAAATATTAATTTTGGCGCAAATGATATGTCATTTTTGCACCTTTGTCGCTTATGTCACATAAAGCTGTTTACCCGAGGTATGGACCGAACTTCACACGCGACCGTTTGCATAAAAGTTTTTCACGGAATTCGCATACCTATTTTACGTTACACCGTAGCGGTTGGCAAAACCAATTATTTTTGAATGCAAGTCATTCTTTTTTGGAATAAATTCCATAAATTCGATTTCAAGAACCGTCACGTCCATTGGTTCCCAACGATACGCGTTTACCCAAAATATTATAATACAATATAATATGTAACAGATATAATATTTTTTTTCAACCTGTCGGTGTTTAACGACTTCCGCGAATCGTTGTAGCGCTTAAACTAAATTTTCATCTCCTTTATCCTTGTAGTTTAATATTTTAAGTATATTTTACAAGCACTATTTTCGTCGTTACCGTCTGTTCTTTCCTTATTACTTGCCTACATCCTTTACGCGCGTCCCGAGAGAAATAAAAATTAATACTAAAACGCTGTTTTAATTCATTTTGTTGTGTTTTATGAAAATACGTTTTGTTCGCTTGGCGTTACTTTCTTTTAACGAACAGTGTAAAATTGACCTAAATGTTTTCGGTATTTTTTTTTCGATTACGATTGCCTCAATATTGAAAACCGCAGTTATTACTTATTTGTTGTATATTATACATTATAGTGACAAGCTTTCTTAGACATTATTATTCTCTTTTATTAATCATTATGGTATTTTTCATCGAAGGCACAATTCAATTCCTTAACGCACCTTTTATTATCGTGCGGCATATTTTATAGCTAACTCAATTTTTATAAGCAATTTATTGTTCGTTAATTCAATTTCACAAGAGGATTTAAAAATCATTATTTGTTTAAAGTCTGCGCGGGGGAAGAGTTAGACGAACAAAAGGTAAAAAAATTAATTTATTATCTTCGCTTTTCCGTCTCAACCCACGTGTTCTACACACACAACTTTACCGTGCAAAAAAAAAAAAGGTGAAATAATATTAGTTTGTCGGGTTATTATTATTATTATTTTTTATTATTAAAACGAAATTGTATTACAACGTTCTACATCGAACGATTAATATAAAAATGACATAATTTTCTCTGCGCTCCATAATAATAATTATAATATAAATTATCATATTTATCATTTCGAATAATAAAAGTTGGTACTATTATTACTTTTTGTTTTCCGACCGGTTTCAGTATAGGCGATGGGCAATGATATTAATGGGCATCCGGTGTAAGTTATATTATTATTGTTATACGGAATTGCCATCGTAAACACGATTGTGTATCTCTACCTACCGAATTTATAGCTTTAAAATGCACTCCGAAAGAGACGTGCTTGGTGACCAATAATTACACTAAATAGTTTCGATTAAAAATATATGATTCGATTATATTTTTATCTGTCTTATCGAGAACGTTCTCGTAGAAAAACTGTGTACCGATTTATCGTTAAATTGTATGATTTTCAGTCGCCTGGTAGGGCTGATAAAAATATTGTTCGATAGTGCGTTTGCAGACTAGCTGTTATTGTTGTGTACCTACTTGTCGATTCATCAAGCACATAAGTACACTTCGATTTTTATGAAATTTTATCTTTTCTTCGTCGTTTGAAACTCACCAAAAAAACTACAGTTCTAAAAAAATAAATCAAAACTTACATAACACATATAAAATACACGAAACAAACACATCACCTTTAAAAAAATATCAAGTAACGTTTCACGGTTTAAGTGCTATTTTATGCTAATATAGTGTAAAAAAAAAAATTATGCACGTATCAACGTTCACAAATTACTCTAAATCCAAACTCTGCGTGAAAACAAACACTTTCGCGATTTATTACGTTGTTACATACCTATTATGTGTTATAAATTAATATAATATATTATAATTTATATTATGTAGTACACCGTGTGTTGTACAAGTGTACACTAATTATAATTTCAATCACTTTTATGCATTCGCCGGGCAAAAATATGAAATTTCCTAACGAGTAACAACAATAATATTATTAATACACGACGTGTAAGAGGGGTAGTTAAACGTATAGATATGTTTGTTACAGGTACATTCACGGCGGCCGTTAAAGTTGTGATTAAATTAAAATTGTCAAATTTATTGTAATTATTTCTTAAGGTACCATCCAATTCTGGTGTTATGCATACTGTGAAAGAGCTTTCAAAATGCTTAGGCGTTAAAAAAATTATATTTAAAAGCTTCAATAGAGCTGTAATCTTGCAACACTTTATATTAAACGGAACAGATCAAAAAAGGACGTCTTTTAAAAATAAAGGGCCGTTGCATGAGAGATCACTATAAAATACTGGTTTTTCAGCTTGGAATATATATATATATATTTTACTATATTATACAAAATAAAAAAACAAATAAAATAAGTAGTACCTATGCCCTCATTCGTTTTTATAAAAATATGTATGATATTCTATTGATTAAAACGGTATATAAATAATAAATAAAAAATAATTTGTGGCATTGATAGGTGAGGGGTCGATGCCTCCCCCCTAAGGTTTGATTACCAACATTGTTGATTTTATGGGAATAGCGTTACTGTAGATGACCTTAAAAATGTGTTTCCCGGGTCGACTGCTACTCGTGGTCGTCCTCGCCACCCTTAAACACGACACTGATTGTCTCGTTTTCGGAGTGTGACATTAAATACATACTTGTTTATATTCAGCACACCTGATTCGTGTTATTTATCTTTGGGTTTTGAGTGGTCCGGATTGACTTCACGCACTGAGTCGGGCACACGCAATACGCCGTTATAAGACATTTCATCATAACAAACAGTCTAGAAACTTTGTGCTATTTTGTGCTTGCGCGTAAAATAACTCACGAACCACGAGCATATCTGTAAGCATCTCCAACAGTGTCGGATCTAAGTCTCGGAAGGCCGGGGTAAAACTACTAATATTTGAGGCCCCTTAAACAATTGTTATTTTTAAGTCATTTAATACATAAATACATTTTTTTTTTGGTATTTCATAAAAGTGAAGATTGATTTAAAAAAAAGAAAACATTTAAACTATGTACCTCTCGATCAGTTTGTGCCAAGTAAGGATAAAACTGAATTCATAATAGTTTAAAATAAACGGGTGCTAGTATTTCTTAAGATACTTTTTTTCTTGACCATTATTTAATATTTTTAATAATAGATCACTTTAAAAATGTTAGAAAATCTAGAACACCCTCTGCACACCCCCACTAAATCTAGCACCAACCGTATACAGTTTATGTGGCCAGAACTGTGTTTATGTTTACAGATCGTGTGCCTATAGCTACGTTATACTCGTAGTCTTCCGCCCTTGACACGAGCTATGGGCGTAATTAAAGGGGATGAGGGGATAGATCCCTCTCTGGAGCCTTTGATATTTGATACAATAGTATTTCCAGCTACAACGGAACATGATAATACAGTGACAATTTAGTATTTTGTGCATGAAAAAATGTCTATCCCCTCTCAGGACAAATTCCTAATCACGCCACTGGAGGGTCCGACCATTGTCCACAAGCTTTGAGACTTTACAATACTGTATTTGAACATTCGGTGGATTCGACTTTTCGAGTATACATGACGATTGTATTTACCACAAATTGGCAATTTCCATTACGATATAAAAATCATCACGAGAACAACTGCAATACTATATATGATTACGCGGCGAGACGTGCAGCTGCTTATTATTATTATTTGTGTATGTAAGTGTGTACACGGGAAAACCAATCGTCCGTTTAGCAACGATCTCATTTTTCTCCGAGCCGATGTCGAATGTGCCGATCGGACAACGGATCTGCATTTTTCAACTCCAGTCCAACGAATGAGTCGTTTTTTTCTGGCACTCGAACGCGAGTTTTTATTTCGTGTACTTTGTATTATATAAATCGTATTCGCAATTATTTTCAATTCTCAACGAGTCGTTCGATCAAGAAGCGCAACTGGTTATCATATTAATAATATATTATTGTTTATTACCTAGGACTAGCTTGTTATTGGGCGGGAAGGGGCTTTATTTTGTGGCGGTATATTCACTGATTACAGATTTACTAATCATCTGTAGTATAACATAATATTATAATATCTGAGATGAATGTTTTTTTTTTATGATATAATATATGAAATTAAACGATGTAACTTGATGAGGTATCGTATATAAAAAACTTAAGCTTATATTCGAAGGTGATTAACTGAGTTATTTTTCGTTTCATAATGAATTAATTAAAATTCTGATTTTTTTTTTAAATATCAATAAAAAAAATGTCGTTGGTCAAATTTCTTGAAAATTTAATACAAAATTCCTCATAAGTTGTTAAGATAGCAGATAAAAATTAATAAAAATACATAGGCGCAATTTTTTTTATAAGCATTTAAACTTTAAGTTTTGACCGAAATTCATCATTGAACATTTACAAGTTGTTTTGTAGTTAAAAATTTATAAAATGTTCAGTTTTTATAGCTAAGGATTGAACATTTAAAACAAGATTTTTCGTAAATAGTTTATAGAGTAACCAAAAAATGTTGTTTATAGACATTTTAAGTTAAAATTTGGGTGAAAGTAGAAATAAATGAAGAATAACGATGTTATTTATCTCGTTGTAATTTAAAAATATTTTTTGAGGGTTCTTGAAACTATTAAAGTTTATTATTATATTTTATACACTTGTATAATTTTTCAAATGCAATGTTTTCTGCAAAAATGACTTCAGTTTCTTGTATTATTAATAGTAATAAAATTAATTATTTCAATAGCAATAATATCTTAAAATAGTTAAGTACACTTAGTTATGTAGGCTGACAGACCGTCTTCGTATACAATGATCTATATCATTGAATACAAATTTAACACATCCATGAAAGTAACCCACTCTATACCTACTGTACAGCAGAGTGGTACCCATTTGATGACCTTTTTTTAAATATTAATCTACTGGAAATCTTTACTTTTGACCACTTAAGTATAAACTAGACACTGCTACTAAAAAGCACCACATGTAGTAGAATGTTAAACATTTTTTCTTGTGTAAAAAAATGTCTTTAGACACAAAGAAATCGTAAAACATTCATCGCTTCATTTATAATCTGAAATTCTAAAATATTGTTCTTTGCCATCGTCATTGTTCAAAAAAATAAAAAAAAATAAAACTAAGTTACGCAATGGAACTAAAATTATTGACATTAATACAATATTGTTCTATTTAAAATGTATATGCAAACTGTGTATGATGTATATATAAATGCAATACATAGTTGTATTGTGTACATTAATTAAAGCCGGGGAGTATTGTGTTTGTGTATATTATGTTCAAATAGTTGTTTATGTTTATGTATTATATAGCCTATTGTCTATTAAAGGTGCAGTTAAATAATTTTACTCAAACGAATATGTCTGCCCTAAACAATGATAACAATATTGTAGTATTAAAGACGTTAAGATCAGTCTTAGGGTAAAAATTATAAGCTTTTAAATAATGATTGAAAATTAAAAATCTAGAAGCGGAGAATAAATAAACACAGCTTATATAAAAACTATTTTAGTATTGAACTTATATACTAATAGGACTTGTGCTCTTGTACAAGCTCATATTCTATTAGGTTTAATCGTTAATAATTTACTGTAATGAATTTAGAGCGTGCAGTTTTTTACATGCAATAAAAATGATATGATCTTATTATAATGACGATTGGTGTTTTACACCTAAGGTTACTAATTTTATTGTGGTTAATGAGTATATTGTTTTTCGGGGAAACAAGATAATAAAGATTTGATCAATTTGAAATTACACACATTTCTCGTGTTATTTCCTTTAAGTAATAGCACTATGATTATTAACGTAGATTGTTCGTATGACCTCCATATTTTCATTTTAATTGAACAATAAGTGTACGAATGGTCTCAAAAAAAAAAAAAAAAATTAAAAAGCTACCTACCTAAAAATAAAACCACGACTGCCGTAACACGAATCGAACCAAAATAAAATATGTCGGGCACGACGATTTGCAGCTGTGCATCACAGAATTGGCCCGAATCAGTATACAGGTATTATAATATTAACATTTAACAATAATGGTATTAGTATAATAATAATTATAATGATAATAACAATAATGATAATACTGATTTTATGCCATTCGAATGACGCCGTTATAGTTCGAGGGTGCGGTTAGTTCCGCGGTGTACATTCACAATCGAGTCGATAAATATTTGCCTACGTGAGTCGATTTCGCGCGTCTGCCTAGGTAATATTATTATATAATATTACGTGTACCTACAGAGTGTATTCTGTGCATGCGCACTGTTATAATTTATGACGTATTTTGTTTGACTGAAATACATCGTTTTTGTGTACACGTGTACGTATTATAGTTGATACGACCCAGAATCCCCAGAATCGCGCGGATCGCGTTGCCAAAAATGGAAATGGAAATCTCATATCACCGGGGGGCCGAGGGTAAGAGTGCGTCCTCACATATGGCAGGTACATGCGATGTGAGAAGAGAGATGAAATAGCCGTACGGCGGCGGCGGCGACGACGACGACGAGGACGATGTTTGATCGGACGGACGGACGTTTTGTTTTACATCCAATCATAGGGGGTGAGAATTCTCTAGCTAGGTCCAACGCACGAGTAACTAGAACTACAACTACTACCTCCATACGGCTTGAGAGGATGATGTCAGCTCACTGCTTGTTTTCTCTCTCTCTGGCCCAGAGATAGACAAAACGCAATGTAAGGTTAGGTTGGGGGTTACGCGTTTTATCTATGTAACACTTGGGTCTGAGAGAGAAAACAAATATTGAGCTGACATCCTCTTAACTATTATTGTTATTATTATTTTTTTTTTTGGCTACACGACAATATAATAATTCGGTGTTCGTTCACGCTTACCGAGCCCATAGCCATATCAGTACCGGATCCAGAAGTCACCCGAGGGGATGGGTGGGAGGGTGAATTTTTAAAAATGTAATTACCTTCTATTTCTTAACCTCTATGGAAGGCTAATTATTTGCATTTTTCCCCTCTAGCATACAACTAATTAAGGCCAAAGAGGGGGTCACCCCCCCGCCCTCTGTATCCACTACTGGACTTTATAAACGCGATCGAAACGATATAATATATAAACGACTTTATTATTATTACTATTGTGTCGGCAAAGTGTCTGGTCTGAGCGACAGAACGGAAAAATGTGTTACGTAAGTTTGCTGCTGATCAAAGGAGCTTGTCACTCATCGTGTATATAATATTAAATATAGCTGTCTTGTCTGACTCGACAGAGAGAATGCGATATTTCAACGTGTTACCGTTGTATAATAACATAATATTATATAATAATATTGTTATGCTGTGCCACGCTCGTTACGACTTGTCATAGGCAAATAATAATTAGCCGACCCCTTTGGCCGACGACTAAAATATAATATGACGCCGGCCGCCGTTTGTGCGGGGAAAAAGATATTATACGCTTAGACCCGGGCCAAGGCAGATAGTATTGTGTTAACGGATATTATCACGAGTTGTCGTGCGATACGGAAGATATGACGACAGATCGGTGGACTTAAACATATCAGTTTTATTTTCATATTATTGTGTCTTGAGGTGTCGCGCACACGAATGGACGTGGTACGATAAAGCACCAGCTGCGTGTCGACCGATTTGTTTAGCTTGCCATATTATTATTATTATTTGTTTAAGATTGGTAATTCGTTTTTGTTTTGATGACCTAATTCATTTGGTTAACACATTGTAAAACAATAGCCTCTGAAAACTAGCATACAGAACTATTATAAATGCCGAAAGCCGAGCTTTTGAATAACAATAATACAATTTTTTTTGTCTGTATCGCAGGATTACATTTTTTTCTGTAAATACAATTCAACTGTCATTCAACAATGTTTCTATGGTAATAATTGTGGGTTTTTCGAGGATTACATTCGATTGTTGTCCATTGTACTCATCGTAGCTGACTACTATTATACTAATATAATGTAAAGGTACTTATATATAATATGTTATAGTAGTGAAAATAGTAACTATGGTTACAATTGTTGAATTGTGATTTTTTAATCGTTTAATCAATACAAATTGTTTAGTTAATTAAATTGTATTTAGGGTTTCATTTGCGTTTGACTACGTACTATATTATATATCATTATATTTTCATAACAAATTTTAAGTATGTGTAATAAGTGTAGATATTATTATTGTTAAAATTACTTCAACTGTTTTATTTTAAGGCGGAGAAAAATTTTTTTCTCTAGTTAAATGATTTAGTTTCAATAGTGAATAAATCACTAATGTTGTATATTTTTAATGCATACATATTTTACTTGATTATTTGTTCCTACATGAGTTTTACTGTACGTGACGTATAATACATTTTTCAATAAAAATATGTTTGGTTCGTGACACCAACTGTAGTCGTGACAAATTATATGTAATTATAAGGTTTTAGATTTCTTTATCTCTACAATTTGTAAACCAAAAATAATATAATAAATTGTTAACAATTAATGTTTTATGGCTTGATAAAATTCAAAATAAAATGTAAATAGCTAAAGCTGTAAGCAACGTCAAATCATGAGATGAATAAACTAGTCGCTATACCGAATAAATAATATAATAAGTACATTTTGATGTGTGCGAAATAATATTGAAAGATATTATGCCAACAATATAATATTAATAACAATATAATATAAAGACAATGGACTGCACCAATACATATTATGAGCTTTTAATATTATGCATATAATACACGGTTATAATATTAATAGGCGCATATATAATATATATATATATATATATATATTATAACACGACTTGTGTGTTAAGTATTCTAAGCGTAGGTATTACGCAGACCCAAAACCGGTAAAACCAAAGTGGTTATGTAAATAATGCAATGTAAATAATCTATCATGAGAGAATTTAGCGAATTTGGAGGAATGAGAAATCTTGGTATAGCGCGCGGTATGGTTTAAGGTTAACGAAAAAGATATTGGAGTCATGTGGAGCGTGGAGCGTGAAGTGAAGACGCGATAGAGTGTTAGATAATATGGAAGTCGAGGATTAATGGGGTCGGTTCCTATATAAATGTTAGGGAAAACGAGGGAATACAGACGAAGAAGGTTTAGTGTTCAATTTTGTGGTAGGTATTTATGAGCTGTAAGATTTATGTTGCTGCGAAATATTTATTACAATTTTTTTCGAAAATAATAATAAAAATACTATTAGTAAATAAATAAATAAAAATACATTCCTTGCGTCGCTCGGGATCGAACAATATTCAGCTGAAGATACTGAGTACAAACACTACAAACCACAGCTGAAACATCGATTTCTGCATCGGGGACTTGTCACTTGACACTCACCACGACGCCTGGTGGAGTGCCTTAACTGAATATTATTTTTGATTTGACCGTGGCCGTTATCCAATTTAAATAATGGATTGGATAGTGATAGAAGTAAAATAATAATAATTCCAAATAATTTACCAAAAACAGCACCTGTCATTTCATCAATTTTTCCAAATCTAATCGAAAGTGATTGGACATGACACTTTAAATATTTTGTTACGTTAGCGACATATTTATATTATAATTTCGAATTTATTGAAGATTCTCCATGAAACTTTTGAAGTCCTTAGGTACATGTTAACATTACAAAATATTTCTGAGAAAAAAGTAATGCAAATGCCGAAATTACGATTGAATTAATTAGACCATAAAACGTTTCGTAAGTGTTCTAATATCTAGTTACCGAAAAAACATTAAAATGTTGATAAATGATATTGTATCGAATGGCGTGAAAAACAAGACGCCGTTGTACGTCACTGGTCACCACACATCATTGTGCAACTCAAATATATATTTTTGTTACGACCAGTAAATATTTCGAAATTACTGATCCAAAATAGCTATCGTTTTATTTCACTGTTATAATTCTTAAACAACAATATATTTATGAATACACATGATTTCACAACTTAGCAGTTAGCCATCTATATTTTTTTATACGGCAGATAATAACCATTGTTGGTTATGTTTGTTTTTATACCTGGTCGCAACTCGCATACAAAAATCAGGAATTCAATTTTTTAACGCTTTTTTTTTACTTTTTTATAAACAAAACCAAGTCAACAATATTGACATACTCATTGGCTTTCAGTAATAGAACTAGTTAAAAATAATAAACAATACAGTTTTTGTTTTGATTATCGATAGTAATTAACCTTAGTTTTTGTGTAATAGAAATTTCGTTCTACACAGTGATTCACCATGTATGGTCACTCCCGTTGTTTTCTTTAATAATGAATTTATTCAAATTCTGATTTTTTTACTTTAATATACTCAAAGATAATTTTTTTAAATCTTAAATTTTTTTGTATTACTTAGGAATGTCCTGTGGCGATATAACCTTCTGTTTTTCAAATGTGAATCCCCACTCTCCATTCTTTACTGTAAATTATTTAGCGGGTCATTTTTTTTGGAAATAATGAAGTACTTAATAAAAAATTTGAGCCAGTAGTTTCTCAGATATTAAAATGTTTATACTAAGGATAATAGTCCTTAAAAATGATTTTACGAAAATAAAAGTAGATGTAATATTGGATCTAGTATTTATTATACTTGTGCTATTTTTACAAATTACTAATACTGATAGATCAATATTAATCACTAAAATTTCAAAAAGCCCCCATACCTACCAAACCCATTATCGTGGACCTATTATACTTAGCACACACAATTAATGAACTCAAAATTACTTGTACGAATTTGATTCTAATATCTGATACGTCAAAATTCTTCGCTAAATAATTTACAGGTAGAAACAATTAGTAGAAAAGAAAAGTTCTCGTTTGAAAAAAAACAGAAGATTGTATCTCCACAGGACATTCCTTAAAAAGTACCAACCAAAACTTTCAAGAATTTAGAAAGATAGTTTTTAAGAATTTATATTTAAATTATCTAAAAATCAGATTTTGAACAACTGCGTTATTGAAGAAAAAAATGGGAGAGCATGCTTGGTAAATCAGCCTTCATATTATGTTAATCATAACATTTTTAAACTATCAAAATTGTCATTAAAAATAGTTGAGATATAATTATGCAATGAATATGGATATTCCACATTTAGGGGGGGGGGGTATTCAAAAATACAATAATTTTAAATATTATGAAATAACCAAAAAATATAAAATGTTTGCAAGGCTTAAAATAAGTTGAAAAATTACAAATGTTAAGACTGAATGCTCATAAATAATACTAAAATAAAATACAATTAGGTATTAAAAATATCGAGCATTTTTATTTTCAAAACTACAATATAGTTATAAAAAAAAAAAAATATATATATATATATATACACCTAAATTATGTATTATATAGATTTGTAAATAAAAAAAAAGTCAAACCGATATAAATTATATATTTATAATTGTTTGTTGAACAAAAATAATATGATTTTCGGAGTGTTTGGAGTACAATAAAGTATAAATTAATCAAACAAACAAACCAGATTTAGAATACCATATTGTCTCATAAAAATAAAGTACACTTTTATACATTATTATTATGTGTGCGTAGCTGTGAACGCAACATAAAAATAACATAATAATATGGCTTTTGTAACGTATAGAGTTATAAATGTAGTAAATGTCAATTATTGTAGTTTTTGTTTGCGTATATTTTTATTTATTCATTATTAATATCGGGTTAGGTTCTACTATATAGTGTTATACTCGTGTACAAATTTGGCGAGGAAACAAAAATCGAAATTAAATTTAGAAACGCATACCAGTTCGATTTAATTAAAACTTGTGATGCAGAATATAATTATGACGTAATTACATTTACATTTTTGAAATTTTAATTTGATAAACGATTTTATTCCGATATTCTAAATATTGTTGACCAGTAGCGTGCTCAGCTCTTTTGGAACGGGTGATATGAATTTTCGACTGCTTTCATTGCTCAGTCCTATATTTTACATGACAAAAATAATCCAAAGGGGCGATATTACACTCTCACCCCCCTCCTTGTGGTTGATTCGTATAACGTTAATTTACATTTAACCATTTGTTTTCAATATCCACGATGGGTAATAATTAAAATGGTATGTTTGTTTAAAAATTATTTTACCACCGCATTACTCATAATCGATTTTCTTCTACTCGCGTGCTGATAGTCTGACAAAAATATAATCGAATCGAATTCGGTAGTTTTTGATAAGAAGACTTGTTAGGACTAGATAGGTATTTAATCCGTTGATTATGTTTATCGACAAAGTAATTATGTTTACTCACGACGGATTGATTCCTTAAAATGATACGACTGTAGGTACGTAAGTTTTATCTTAATAATCTAGGTATTTTTTTTAAATCGAAATTGAAACTGTCATTCCTTATCGTTATAATATAATAATTTTATATCAGAAATATTTTTTTATCTTAGATAAATATTGAAATGGACTGAGGTAACGTCTTGAATGCGGTCAGTTAACTAGCAAGTATATAATAGTGTTTCGGATTTCTAACGATCGATTAATTATTTATTTGCAGAGTTGACTGTTGACACTTATCTAGATAAATAGTTTCAAGTTAACTAACTAATTGCTTAAGATAATAAATGCACCTATCTAGATAAATGTATCTCTATAAATAATTATATTTTAATAAGTATTATAAATTCATATCATTTATAAATTATAATAATAGTATTTAATATCAAAAAAAAATGTTCTTTTATTTATAATTATTGTGTTTAAATCATACTCATGCAGAAGCTAAAGTGTACTCTTAAAAAGTTGAACTCAAATATTATAAAAATATTTTCTCTTTTTTCTCTCGATAAAAAAGTATTAATCTTAATCTAGATACATTTTTTTCGTATCATCTTTATCATTGACTAGATGACTTATCTAATCCCAACACTGTTTTTTAAATATAAATATAAGTATAAATTATTTAAGCATTACATAATATTAATATAAATATAAATTATTTAAACATTACATATTATTATAAACATGATAATAACAAAGTGTCCAATGAGGACAGTCTTTTACCCAATTTGACGTGTTGGAAAAAACAAAGGTGCCATAACACCATTGCTCTACACATTATAGATAAATTCAGTTGTAGGCGTTTGAAGAGTGGTTTTTTCCTCCAGAAATATCTACCCGGTAACCTACTTGTTACCGCATGATTTATTAACGTAGATACACATTTATTAGGTAATTTCGTAAGTAGATATCCCTGAAAGTAATTAATAACATTCAATAAACAAAATACCTATATAGTAAATACGATATTGTAGAAATGTGAGTGCCGTAAATTTTTACTAGAAAAAAAAATGTACAGTAAAAATGACTTATTTTTATTTACCCCAAAAAAATGTTGTGTGACTACCCATTTAATCAAATGCAATCAAAAGCGCATTTCCCGAATTTTGAAGATATATCTTTTTTATCAACAGATAATAAGTACCAATTCAATAATTATTGTACTAATGACAAATTTTCTATTTTCTCGACACTGTCGAACGTCAATCAAGATCCATTTTTAGTGACTTATCGTCATTATAAGAAATAACTCGATTTGGCAAGTAGAAATAACAATCGTATTTACTAATAAAAAATATGGCTCCAAGATATAGCTATTTTACCATTTATACTATACTTTATTGGTAAATTTACCGATATTCATTTTTCGTAAATTCTCCATCTCCACGAAATTGTAAATTTATAAAATTATAAATATTACGTAGGTACTACCACATTTGTTTCTATGTTTAACGGTATTTATTTTAGATAAATATAATATTATTACAGTCCATATCATTATCATATAAACCAGGTTTGTATTATTTTTTACGCGTTTGGCTCAAAGCCAATCAAAGGCGTGTGCTTACGTTACGATAAATTACAGAAAATTCTATATTAATTATTATATATTATAATTAATTTATTATTATGTACTATAATTAATTTCTATATTACCCTTTGACTTACAATGATTTACTAATGCTTTACACAAATGCACTTCATTATAATTATAATGTGAAACATAACACTTCAGTATTTGACATTCAATGAGTAAGATAATATATTATATTCTAATATTTTAAGTGTGTTGGTACTTGGTATGTATAACATGATATATAAATGCACTTCATTATGATAATTAATAATAATAATAACTAATAAGTGATTTTTTGCTAGTATAAAAATAGTTCTCTTACAACGTCATTAGTTTGAAAACCATTAGGTGATTGCATTCAACGAACTGGCATACTCGTACGTATTTGTAAAACGATGGATGCAAAAAACGTTGAAATGGATAAGACAAATTTTTTTGAACAGAGAACAATGAAAGACGCGTAAAAATCGTATGAAAATTATTATATTTTTCATTTTTACAGCAGGTACCTACGCTTTTATTAGATTAAGATTTTTAACCAGAAAAACGGTTATGAAAAAATCTAAAATCTAATCGTTACATACATCGTTAATCCCGAAGTAGGTAAAATAAAACATTATAATAGTTTTTTTTAAAAAATTATTCCTGTATCACGATGATAAAAATTTAATCGTATATTAAATATGTTTTTTTACTATATTAATTGAACATTATAACAGTGTTAGTTTATTGTATGTGCTTACAAATATCGAAACAATATAAAAATGTAAACATTTGTACTCGGTATGGATTCTTTAAAAATGAACATAATATTATGAACGTTTTTATTCTTTTTAAATATTACTCAGTGACGCGTTATTTTATTTAGAACAGCGTTAGGTTAAAAATAGCGTATTGTCGAGGGAAAAATCAATGTTGTCGGGGATATTATTTTCAAATATTTACCTGCGAATATTTTTTGATATCTTTTTGAACATTTTGTTAATGATAAAAAAATAAAGAAAACAATTTAATCCAAGCAGATTTTAATCGTCTTTTGTTCTATAATAAATACAATTATTAATTCTGGTCCTTAAAAAACCTAATAATAATATCATATTTGTTTGTGTTTAACGTTTTATTATAAATATGAATAAATTATATTAAATTATATACAAGGGGAATATTGAATGCTATTATACGGGGTTAAAAAAAAATGCGGTGAATAATGATTATTAATTTTGATAAAAGGTTTTAGTTAAATTCCAAAATTGTGTACTTCTATTATATTATAGTTAGCGTATGTGGAAATCAACTGTTTTTATACTTTTAGAAAATTAATAATGGTAGTGTTTTTTTCTCTTAAAATGTAGTTGATCGAATCATACATTTGGCTTGTGTGTTAATTTTTTAACCAAATGTGTAAGGTTTATTATATGAATTAATAATTTTTTTAAATTAAAATCACTCTTAAATTCTTCATCTTCAATAGAACAATAATTTGCTTCGCTATACATACTCTTAATGGTTCTGAAAACAAACTGTGGTGTATCGCATTTATTTATTGATTGCATTTGAATAAATATATATATTATTTATAATTATAACATAATTATTGTGTTTAAATCATACTCATGCAGAAGCTAAAGTGTACTCTTAAAAAGTTGAATTCAAATATTATAAAAAAATTTACTCTTTTTTCTATCAATAAAAAAGTATTAATCTTAAACTAGAAACATTTTTTTCGTATCATCTTTATCATTACCTAGATGACTTATCTAATCCCAACACTGTTTTTTAAATATGAATATAAGTATAAATTATTTAAGCATTACATAATATTAATATAAATATAAATAATTTAATATTAATATAAATATAAATTATTTAAGCATTACATATTATTATAAACATGATAATAACAAAGTGTCCAATGAGGAGAGTCTATTACACAATTTGACGTGTTGGGAAAAACAAAGGTGCCATAACACCACTTCTCTATAGATAAATTAAAGACAAATTCAGTTTTAGGCGTCTGAAGAGTGGTTTTTTCCTAGCATTTATTAATTGATTGCATTTGAATAAATATATATATATATTATTTATTTTTAAATGTTTATTATATTTAAAATATGTCAAGTGTTATCAAAGGTATTATAAAATATACCATGACATAAAATACCACACAACTATAACAACTATAATTAGGTACCTAATTTTAACAGTTTAGGCGAAAAAAAATTATATTTCTAAGGTTTGTTATGACAAAATCTCTATAAAATTTGATATTCACAAATAAACTTTTGTTCTTTCATTAAATGATGTATTTTTCTTCAAAAACCATTAAAAACTCTAATTAAAATAGATTCATTCATCATTTAACGAAAAAAAACTTTTAAAATATTTTTTTTTCGTTTTTCTCTGCTCTAATTTTTAAGAAATTATTGATTCTTTAAATCACACTATTTGCTTACAGTATATGAAGTGTATATTTGCTATTGTATATATCATTATAGGTATGGTTTTTATTGTTTAAGAACAAGAAGTAACTTGTTTTTAGTGTCGTTTATGAAATTAAGGTAACAGTATAATAATTGTTTAAATATTAAGATAATTATTTCATTTAATACTTAATTATGAAAACAACTGATTACCTAGTACCGATGTTTTATGTATAAATTATAAATTAATTTTTACTTTAATGTTATTTATCCTAGTAAACTTAAATGTATTATGGTTAAAAATTAAACTATTCCTTCATACTAAATGTATTTATTATTTTGCTGTTCTACAGTAATTAATAGATTATCTTAAAATAATATTGTAATTTTTTTGACAACAAATCATTTGACTATTATAAGATGGCCTAAGTAGGAAAAAATCTTAAGAATTATGTATATTTTATTTAGATAATAATAATAATAATAATAATAATAATAATATGTACAATTTAAATAAATATTAAATATATTATTATAAGCTATACCATGTATATTATTTTCAAAAATACTTAACACTGAAACATGTATATTTTATTTTATTTTATAATTAATTAACTTCTATTATTACTATCAGTTTTAATATTTTATTATTTTTCATTTTTTATTTTTATTATTGGTTAAGCACCAACTACAAAGGTAGTTATTAGCTTTAACAAGAGCATAACATTTTAAAATTTTTTATAGTTTTATTATTATATTTATCTTCCTATCATTTTTTTAGAGACTCTCGTATAAAAAAAACAAGGATTTTATCGAGTGATGGACGAAGCAGTGTAATAACAATATAATATGAAACTCCATTTTTGTAAACATCAATACTGCATAATAAAATATAGATTATTGTTATTATTATTTAAAAAACGAAAAAAAAAATTATGAAGTTTTTAATCGGCCGTTTCGCTTTAAGAACAAACAATTATTATAGTGTACTTAATTAATATAACTTTGAGGTCTTATTATATTACACAATGATGCAGTCAAGTATGTGTAAAACATGTTTGCAATATGACTCAGCCCTTTAGAACATTTATGTTTTCATATGCACTTTTAATAAAACAAATGAAGGGTTATTATTTACTCTAGTTTTTTTTATTCTATGCTATGGTTTGGAAAAACAATGTATTACTTAGATCCTTAAGACCTTAACGCTTAGAGAGCTCCATAATAATGTTTCTTCTTTAACATTATTATTTAGCATATACATTCGAAATAATATAACAAAGAATTTAATTAATTTAATATCATAATGGAGGCAATGGTATATGCAAATGCAACAGAGGAGCTGCGCTCACGCTTGTGATACCATGGTACCAATGCATTTTGGTTGTGATAAGTAGTTATAATATCGTTTATTTTTCAAATTGGTAGAATACGATTGCGTACAGTGCTTATGCGTGGACAGCGTGGTGCATTTTTCATAACACGATTTCGTATGAAAAATACATTTTATTTTTATACAATGTTGCCAAGTTTTACAAAAAATGTGTATATATAGGCGTAAAACAACAAATGGCCTGGAGAGCTTTCATAAAATGTACATAAGCCAATTGCTTAGTGCTCACCCAGTCATACTGTAATACGTGTACCTAAAAATATCAATATTAATGGAGATTTAAGTTGAAACAATGGCAAAAATGTGTTAATCTCAATATGTATTTACATTATACTAAATGGCTCAAACCAATTTAAAACGTAATCAAATTTCAACTAATAAATAATAAATTTACAATTCATAAAATTATTTCGATATAGGAACAGGTACCTATTTTATCGTCAATTATTGTTAATTAATATACGTGTATAATCTAAGGAAAATGTTTACCTTTCATTTTTAGTTATGCGACTACCTTAAAAAATTATACACAACATTAACGACTTTCGATTTATTGTCATATTAAACTTTTTTTTTTAAATAATTATTTTATTGACGCGACTATTGTATTATGTGATTGATTTTCGAATAAAAAAAACATTTAATTCGTTTTTATTCTTAAAATAATGTGAACCTTTTTATTTGACCGATATAATACCATTTAATTTGACCTTATTGTCATTTCAAAAACTGTACGATTAAAAACTTGACAACGCTGGAGCCTGTAGGCTTCAGTAAGCAATCATGTCGTAATTAAGGAATTCCTTTATTATTCATCTAAGTACGCAATCGTGTTTCCAGGAGGTTAAATCGTACTCAATCAGGTTCATCTACCCTTCAAACTATAGGTACTTACCTAATATTGTATTATGTTTATAATTAAATTAAATGATACGATCAGAATTTAATTCATTTCCACCCATTAGGCGCATAGTTACAAAAATATATAGCATAAATTCAGTGTCGGATTTAGTGATGGTGCAGAGGGGTGCAATATGACGGGCCTCAAAGAAGAGTTTGTCTTAGTGGCCTTAGGTCGATATCTTAAATTTTCTAATTTTGTAAATCGATAATTTATTGTGAATATTAAATAATGGTCAAGGAAAGAAGTATTTTAAGAAATTACCCGCACCCGTTTATCTTAAACAGTTATTTGAACTGAGGTTTATCCTTATTCGGCATAAACTTGCAAGAGGTACCCTGTTAAAAATTTTTTTTTTTTAAATGGATCAAATAGAAAATAGAAAAAAACGAACGTATAAAATGACTTAAAAATAGTAATTTTTTTTAAGAGGCCTACCATATTAGTAGTTGCACTCCGGCCTTCCGAGATTTAGACCCGGCACTGAGCATCGTCAGTTATTATTATAATATTATGTAAATTCAACAATTTTATAAGGAAAGATGTTTAAAAACAAGTATTCAAGTTCAAAGTTGTCTTTTCATCAATCAGTAGTTTCGACTGTACACGGCATTTGACATGGTACTTACACATAGGTATTTGATAATAATAATAATTATGAATAATGGTCGCGCAATACTCTCGACTACGCTGTACGACGTTTTCCCAGTCCCGTCCCCGACGACGGCATGATACTTCAATTATGCATAACAAACTGACTTCAGCATAATATTTTTCATTTAAAAAAAAAAAATAATAATAATTTCGCGTAAAGAATAATACGAGTAGGTTCTACTCTAATTTCGCATACTCTTTCACTACTACGGCGTTACGACGCGGAGGCACAAATGCACAATATAATAATACGTATTTTAGCTTCCTTCGTATGTTTGGCGTAGTTACACGAATTTAATGTGATTAACACTATACGCGAAAGCGGAATCGTCGCGCAAATGCATTCTGGTGTATACTTTTTAAGTATATTATAGCACACATACAATAATAATATATAATATACACTACATTATTGTGTATAATATGCACAGTGTATATCTCCGAGTTGACTTCGCGTATTCAATTTTCGTTCTGTTTAATATTCTTTCAATTCCGTTGTTAATATCTCCCGGTTTTTTCCCCGTCTTATATGATCGTGTTTTTTTAATTTAAATTGTAAATTGAAATCCCTCGCGCACCGTAATAATATTACGTTATGTCCTTTATCCTCTATACCTTTAGTGTATAACATTGTTTTACGCGCACGGGCTGTGGGCATAGTGTTTTTTCGTATAATTTCTAGTAAGCAGTAACATACGCAGTCGTCGTTTCTGAATTTCTAATGAATAACATTAACCACGAATTATTCACGTAAATCGTTTTCTTTTTCCTCGGTCGTTAACAACGATTCGCCCGTACGGACTAGCACTTAAACGATAATTATGTATTTTTAAGTTCACAGTGGCTGTCCCGTGTTGTCTATGTGGCTACTTTATCACCAGGAACATAATATCAAATTTGTATTCCATTAATTGCACTTAATGTATCACTAAGTGTGATAAATTAGTCGTTTTCTCATTTGTTTATGACTTGTGGTCTATCCGTAGTGCGGCTGCTCTGTGCCCGTGTAAATAAAACACGTGTGACTCTTAAGCTGTTTACGTAGGTAGGTATACAATTATAAATTAATTACTCATTAAACATTTAAAAAACAAAAATTTGCCGATAGCTTATAATCTTCGACGCTTGAATATTATTTGTTCGCTCCATTTTGTTTTACGCGTAGTATAACACGTCGTACAATAATAATTATGCGAGATAATTATTATTATACTTCTTGTATAATATCTAAACAATACTGACCGAGATAGAAATTTAATTAAGTATATTGAAATATGTTCATGGTTTTATTTAGATATATTGTTAGATAATATAACAATGTTAATTTGCTTAACTTATCTTCATGTAGACGCGTAGAAAACAAATTTAAATTGTTTACGAACAAAGGATAAATTTAAAGATTTGTGGACCGAATTCGAACACTATTTTACGAGAAAATAAAATAAATAATTAATAAATTGCACTCTTTGCTAATTATACTCGGCGGACGCTTTTAAGTTTCAATACGTTTATTTCCTATTCCGTACGGATATTTGAACCAAAATTGTTCCAGGATCTTTCAATTGTAAACTAAAAAAACATTATAAATACTATAATATAAATATATAATATATATAAATATTATAATTACTTATTATTAATTATTATTGTTTATATAATAATATTTTGTTAGGTTTTATAAATTTAAAAATTACATAATATTATTTATTTTATTCTAGTATACATTTGAGTAGTTAAATTATGGTAACACGATATAGTTTGGATTTTGGATAGCACCTTATTTGCCTTTACATGGTTTAAGCCTAGTTGAACGTCTGATCACTGTAATCTGACTCTATTCACGTCGTCGTTGTAGCACCGTTAAATACCGTACACTAAAACCAGTAAATAATATTATAATAATATATAATTATTATCTTACGCCGAGTTGAGATCTCAAAAGATCAATAGGTTTGTTGTTTACATCGTGTTAGTCTTTATTATTATTTCAAATATGTCAGATGATAAAAATATATAATTTTATATAGGTATAGAAATTACTGCGTCAGTTGGTTGATAATTATCGGTAGGAACCGGATAATATATATATTTTTTATACAGAATATTATATTATTGTACTACGACGATATCAATTTTATGTTATGTTTTTTATTAGGTTCCTTAAAAATTAAAAAAAAATATACAATTGTGAATAAATTGACAACTTAAAATAATTTCGTATTAATTACGTATAATATACAAGTGAAGTAACTTTGAAATAATTACAACTTACAAGTTTTTTCTGTATTAAATAAAGACATCTGTAGTCTTGTGCATTATGGCTGCATTATGGTAGGTAAGCAATATCACGAATAAAATATTGTACTATATACAAATACAAGTCTTGTGCCATCACAATAATTGGTATGTTTGTTCGAAAAAAAAGTCGAGGAGTTTGTTTAACCAAGTGTTTCCGTAGTAAAAATGTTCTAAAAGTTTGGAAAACTTAAGAAGCGTGTTGTGCTGAATTCGAATGACCCAATTTAGTTGTTTCTATTTTTTCTTACCGTCAATTTTCAAGAGTTATTATAGGTTGAGAAATGTTGATTGTGTAATTTAGCGTTTCGGCCTAAATAGTCAATATTATTATACGTGTAAAATGTGGTTTTTGTCCATCAATTAATTTTTTTCTGACACCATTGCCATTAGCCGGTTCACGAGTATCCAACAAGTAGGTAAATTTCTTTATTAGTGCTCACTCCTAACAAATTTCAAATAACAAAAAATTGTCGATTCGTTGCTTAGTAACCATAAACAGACTTAATGCACCAACAGAATGGAGAGCATCATAATAACATAATATTTTTTCATTGCGTTTCATGTACGCTTGATATTGACAAAATTGCGTTTAGCTGTGTTATTCCCTCAAATAGCACATCAACAATGTACATAATATTATGTTTTAATTTCTCTATTTCTCATAATATAATATATATTTTAAGATTTTCAAGTACCCACGAATAATATTTATTAATTACAACAACTAACCAACATCGATATGATTTGTTTATAGTTTATGGTTTATAATTTCTTACCTAATCTGAAATAAAAATGGTCTATAAAAAAACTGTGTTTATAAATGTTGTAGATATTTTGTTTACAAAATGAATTACTAATGAGAAACTTTGTTTTAAATTTTCAATACTTATCTTTAAAAATTAAACATGAAATTTATTTTTAACTACAAAATAATTTGCAAATTTTAGTGATTTTGATGAACTTTGTCAAAATTGGAACATAAATGCATAGAAAAAAAAATTGTGTCTAATTATCTTTTATAGTTTTGAACTGCTAATTTAACAACTTAATAAGTAGTTAACCCATGACATTACGATTTACCAAACAAAATATGCACTGGATGATAGTTAGTGGATACCTACATTTTATAAAATTTTGAATTTACTTTTTTTTCTTCAATTATTTTTGTTTTAACTCTCATTTAAGTTGGCCACTATTTGAGTTAATCACACAGTTTTTATTTTTCAAGTTAATGTAGGTTAATAATAAAATCAATTTTTAAGTAGCAGTAAAAAGTATGAGACATACAATTGTTATCATTATTATGTTTTGTTTAGTTGCTATGTATTTTATTGCTCAAATTATGGTTTATAACTTTGAGGAATGGCAAAGCCATCAAAATATAAGTTACCTTTATAAAAATAAAAATGAAATAAAAATTATTATTATGTAACTACTGTGTTGAAGGATTTTTTTTTTTTTGATGTTTATGTATATTGTACATATAGGTACAACTATGAACAATTTAAACATAATATATTGAACCGTCAAAGGAAAAACATCGTGTCGGTATACCGTCAATAGATAGTGGTCAATTGATAGTGCGACAATAGATAGTGGACAATAGATCGCGCGACAATTGATAGTATATGACAATTGATAGTATACGACAATTGATAGTGTTATGATTTTTAATGTTTTTTAAATTCAGATTTTCCACAAATAAACTAACAAAGTTATCAATAATTAAAATAACAATGACAGGTTCTCACAAATAATTTATCACAATAATTAAAATAATAATAATAATAATAATAATAGGTTTTCAGAAATAAACTTTAACAAAGTTGTCAATAATTAAAAAAATATTACCTATATCTAATAAAAAAATTCGAAATTTATTACTGCACTACAAAAAGAAGAACGTGTCAATCGATTGAAAGTTGAACAACTAGTTGCAGGAAATCAACCACCATCAAAAAAAAAATACAATGATCGAGCAAAAAAACTTAAAAATATATGTAGTGATTATAATAATAGAAGTATAGATGATTATTTACGAGGGGTTGCGCATAATTTTCAACTGCAAGTTTGATTTTTTTATTAGGTACTATTATATTATATTTTTAATTAATGATAACTTTGTTTAAGTTTATTTGCGAAGAATCAAAATTGTATTCGAATTTTTTTATTAGGTATAGGTGATATTTTTTTAATTATTGACAACTTTGTTAAAGTTTATTTCTGAAAACCTATTATTATTATTATTTTAATTATTGTGATAAATTATTTATGAGAACCTGTCATTGTTATTTTAATTATTGATAACTTTATTTGTGGAAAATCTGAATTTAAAAAACATTAAAAATCATAACACTATCAATTGTCGTATACTATCAATTGACCACTATCTATTGACATGGATCCTGTGTCATCACATTTAAATATTTTTTCATTTTTAGAGTAAATATAGAACATTGAGCTCAAATAAATAATAATTTATTTCGTGTTCACAATCTCGTATTCGCATATTAATAGATGTAGTGACTTAAATAGAACAAAAATGTACTTCACTCGATACATCTTATTACTGGATCTAGTGGGGTCTTTTTTTTGAAAATAGAATCTATATGTCCATTGTATTTTTTTGTCACTTTTACCTCTATATCTAAAGCAATCTTAAAAAGTCTCGGTAGTCATCTTGCGACGAGTTATGAAAAAAACAGTTTTTGTTTTCTTCCCTTTATAAAAATATCCAGATTGCGACGATATTAATTTACTATTTTTCATAAATTATTATTATTATACTGCACGTGTACACATTATATCGCAGTGTAGGGTCGCGAGGTTCTTACACGTCGGCGGGGTGCGCGTACTACCTACCAGCCATTCTCGTAATATGTAGGGCACGTGCACAGTGCGTTTGGATATTATTTCTGGTTCGAAAATTCCAAAAAGCGTCGTGCGCATATATTATTTTAATCATTATTACTATTAGTATAATATTACTCTCGTGTGTGTGTCGTCGTCGTCGTCGTCGTCGTCGTCATCTGAAGCCAAGCCGCTGTACACGTTTTTAATAATAATAATATCGTTCCGTAGTGTTATGTAGTTAGTTGTAGCGGCGCGGCAGTCATCCACGTGCAGAGCGTGATGTTCGCCATTCGGGAAGAATGTCGCCGCCGCCGCCGCCGCCGCTGACGGTATGACGGCGATGATAATAATAGCACGCGTGCGTGTGCTCTATCATCGGGCTAATGGTCAAAGACAAAACAAAAGCGAAAAAAAATTTTCCATTGCGATTTTCGTCTCGCATTGTCCCTCCGGCGGTGTTTTTTTTCTCCGTCTTCTTCTCCGGCGGCCGGCACTCGAGCGGCGGCGGGCGTAATATCCATCAACGTAATTACATTATCTTTCCCGTCGTCGTCTGCTTCTCCAATCTCCCGTACAATTTATTTTATTATTATTGCTATAAATTTCTCGGTCGGAGGCCTCTAAACGATGATTTACGAGATGCGTCGCGACCGCCCCGCGAATATTCTTTCGCTCGATGCGGCCACTAGGGCCGTATATCTTACGGGGTGCAGGCAATAGCGATTATTATTATTATTTCGTCGTCGCCAGTTAATGCACTCTGTGTGATGACTGCCGGATATCGGAATTATTCGAAAGAATATTAGAAAATTCGCCTATATTGTTGTCGTCGCATTGTGTGTGATGCCTATACACTTCATAGTTCCGGAGTTCCCGGTAAATAAAATGAGGTGTCAAGATGGTTCAACCGAACCAGGTATATTTGGTAGTGGTGCAGAGGCACATCGTCTCCCCCTCGCCTGCAGGAATCCCGATTCACTGCTGAAAAATAAACCCGTTTTTATCGTGATAAAGATATTACAATAATTATTTTCAGACAAACAAATAATGGACATATTTTGTATAATAATATTATAATTTATTGATGAACGATTGATAAAGTTCGGTTCATTTACTCATTTAACTTGCATAGCTTTTACTAAGTAATTAAAAAATAGAAAAGTAACTTAACTTAAATTTTTTTGTTATTCAATTTTCAGTAACTTAACGAGTTAAGAAAATTAGTCAACTTGCCCACGTCTGAGATTAAAATATTCGAACCATATATTTCATAGGAGTTGAGCCCAAAAAGTCGTCGAAAAATGCAAAACTTTACTTAAAAAAATATATAGGTGCAATACTTGTAGATAATGGTGAATCTAGAGAGGGCTGTAGACTACATAGGCGGAGCTTGATAAATTTAGTTGGGGGGGTTCAAGCCCCAGATTATATTCTGAAAATAATCATTAATAACTACCTACCTATGTTGTTTCGGTATACATTTGGGGGGGGGATAGTCTAAAACGTGGAGGGGCTTAGCTCCCTAAGCCCCCCCTATGACTGTAGCACCCACTTTGGTCCAGGTTGACGTTTTTTTTTCACTCTTTTTATCTTTGCCATTTTACATTGAGTATTTCATAAAAATAAATAAATAAAATTAGTTTACAAGTCGCGATTTGTCATTTTGGTAGGTATACAATATGGATTAAGAAAAAAAAAGGTTATTAAGGCCTAAAGATTAGGAGGGGATCACCCCTAACTTATCGCCCACCATAAAAACAAATTTTTAAAAAAATATTCCGCCACTGTGCGCACACTTCACTTGTTCCGATATTCAGCGTACTGTAGTCTGCAGCGTACTATAATATACAGCTATTGTTATTGACTATTGTGAAGATCGAACGTGCCACGATTGTCGAAGGCACATTGGCTGTACGTCATCGCCAATTCTGACGACGACGACGAATAATAATAATAATGATAATAATATGGCCGCACTCCATTTCAGTTTGCGTTATTAATTTTGTCATCTCTACTCAGAGATCGCTCTCGTTTAAGCGTTTCTCCGCCGCCGCAAATCACAAGTATTATTTCTGTTTTAGTCGTGAACGCGCGTTATCGTTTGTAGATTTTTCTCTCTCTTCTCCCCACCCCCACCACCAGTCGTACTGCAATATTTGTCTTAGAATTGCGTCATGAAACCCGATTTTCCGCTTACATACCTACAACTTATATTATATTATAGGGTCGATATGCACCATAATGGCGTAGGTACCGTGCAGTATAATAATAATTAAGGACCGGATTCTCGTGCAATCGCGACTTTTTATTGCGTGTTCCGAAAACTGTGCATAGGAAAAAGTTATAAATCTAGCTCAAGTGAAACAGATTAATTTAATCAAAGTTTTATTTCGTATACGAAAGCGGCGCACGTTTCGGGATTTTGCATTAGAATGTACGACATTTTATATTTTATTTCATCCATTAACGTTTTTGTATTACTACGCGGGTATTATAATACGCACTAGGTATTTTAGATATCATTCGCAGGTTTTGTTACTTTATCGTTGTCGTCGGACTTAGAACTTAATGATATAATGCGATGCGATAAGGAAATAGTTATGATAATGAAGGCCAAAGATGCGGAAATCTCATAACAATATAATATGACTGATAGATCGCGGTTTCGAAAAAACTCTTCACTCGCGGAAAACATATTGAAAAATGTTTTTACAATGGTAAATTTTATAATAATATGGATTAATATAAGTATATTATGTATAATATAATATTATTATATACGTCCACTGCACACAAATACGTATATTAAGGTATGATATATAAATAGAAAATATTTAGTTTGAAGTATATACACGGCACACAGTAAAGGATTGTTATCCCGCGATTCATAATTCACCGACAATTTAACTTTGCACGTTTTTCGGTCGATCGCCGCACAAAAATCCGGTCTTTAATAATATTATAATAATAAATCAAATCGGTCCCGTGGCCGCTCCACACGCGGGCTTGTGATTACTGATGCCGGCCTAAAAGCTTAATCCGCTCAAAAGTCCTAGGCGTGCTCGCGTTGCGATAATAACAATAATAATAATTATTATTATTACCTCCTCGGGGTAATTAGGTCAGACCTCGATTACGGGCGGAGGTCCTGTGATCTGGAAACGCACCACACCGACCAGAGCCGGAAACCGGCCGTGCAGGTACAAACTGCTGTAGCGTAATGCACGTATAATAATAATAATAATAATAATAATAATATTATTAGGTATATTGTGTGTGCGCCGCGTACCATATTATTATACTATTATAATACGCGAGTGTATTATTATTATTTAATACGTCTGACGGATTACTGCGGACGGTGTGTGTATTATGGACGACGATCGACGGCTTCGTGTCAGCCGGGACGAGGTATATATGGCGAAGAATGATTAGTTTTCGGCTTTTGACGTGCGCCATTCGGCGACGAAGAGGCTATGTATAATATTCACCGAGTCGGTGGAACGGTAAAGTATACGGGTTTAACGTGGACGAGGACGAGGAGGAGCGTAGAGGTTACCGCGGTCCTGTATAATATTATATGGGTTGGTCCGGGTCTTTATTTCTATACGGCCAACCTATACCTAGAGACGCAGTAAGAGGTACACGGCATATATCTATATATATTATATAATACGTCCTGCCTTTTGTAATACCTACCGTAGTTTCGCGTCTTATTTGTGTATTTATTTAATTATTTAAACGGGATAATAAGCCCAATACACGTGCTGTTAACATAACATATAATAATTATTATGACGTGTAGTGGTAATAAGACGAATCAAGGAACAAGTAAAAAATAATAGTACAAAAAAATGAATATAAAACATAAGTTTTCTATACCGATAATATCTAATAATGTAAATTATAAAAAAACTCAATAGAGTTAAAATTAAATAGATCAATATTTGAGCATCATTAGCTTCTCTCGTGGGTCTGATTGGAGGAGCATTTAGAGCATAATTAGTTCTGTGCAATTGTGTATGAAAAGTATAAATAGACCTAGTTTGTCGTCGAGGAAACATAGACATTTACAAAATTTAGCAATTCTGAACAGACTATACGCAGCCAATAACCAATTTAGACAAGAATCTTAAATCATTATATATTATTATATATATATTATATAATATATATATTACATATTATCATTATATTTCGCCGATAAACAAGGCTGATCATATTCAGAGTATCTAATATTGGCTTATAATAATATAATGAATGCGGTTGACGTAGAATACTACACGTCTTGTAGGATATAAAACAAAGGTACCGGATTCTGGATAGCTTTGAGCCATTGTATATTATGAATATTAACAGAAGGCGTCCATATTTGGAATTATATTCAAGAATAGAACTTATTAGTGAGAAATATAACGTTTTCGAGGTAATATTGTTTGAAAAATCCTTACATGTCTTAGTAATAAATCTAAAGAATGGGTGATGGTTTTTTTGAAATATTTAAATAATGCCTATTAAAAGATAGAGTCGTGTCAAACGTAATACCTAAATCACGATTTTCAGTCACCCGACGAAGTAAAATATTATTTAAATAATAGTTGTGGAGAATTTACTGGATCAAGTGATATTATTATTGTTACGTTTATATTATGTATTACACATTCAATGGTTTGGTGAGTGGCCCTAGGGCCAGATTAGAGACAAATTCCGTCGTTAACACAGAAATTAAATTATAATGCAAATATTGGTTGTTAAATAATGTCGATAAGAGCTAATAATAATTACGTACTATTAAATAATATTTATTATTTGATTTTTGTACATTAATAAAAAAAATGACATTGACACATTGTTTACGGTGTTAAATATATTATTACCTATATTATACTTGGAAATTCCGAATAATATAATGTATTATATAATAACACTGTAATAGGTAACTAATGTAATGAGAGTAAATTCGCACAATATCGATTCTCCTGCTACCACGAAAAAAAAAAATTGTCGGTTTAATAATGTGAAATAATTATACAATTTGATAGCTAGTTAAACTATGCATTTATGATTAAACGGTAGATCACCTGATACACACATTTTAATTACTGTTGACATGTTATAAAATATTCGTGATTACTTCCCATTCTATGTTATTCTTACCTATATTTCAGGATTTACCTATAATAGGTAGGTACTATAGGTTTGAATTTATTATTTATAATTAATGTTTCTCATAATATTTGAATGGTTAGTTTCCACTAAGACTATACAAAATGTACTCTCTCCAACGCATACTTTTGACCAGGGGTCGCCAACCAGTCGATCGCGATCGACTGGTCGATCTTTCTAGGAATATAGGTCGATCGTTATAAGAATTATTTTACCATAGGGCACAGCCATTCTAACCCTGTAAAAATTAAAACGAAAATATGCTTACATTAATATTTTATGACTGGACCTTAACTGGGTGCACGACGATTCTCAAATGGCAAATATAAAAACGAGAACCGACTCAGCTGACTTTTTAAAATAACTGATTCCAAACGGTAGCAAAATCGGCAACTCGTAGTACAACTTTTCAGTTATATTCGGGCAACAAATTTTGCTTTTGGTTTACAATAATAATATATTATTATGCTTTTTTTTATTATTATACCTACTCTATTAATGCAACGATTTTCTTTCTTCGAAAACATCCGTATCCGCTCTCAATTCAAAAATGAAATAAAAAAAAAAATGATAACATTAAAGTAAAGCTTGACGTTTTTGAGTTCAGTGGTTAAAAGATTTACTTTTCAGGAGTGCTCGTAGGAAATAGGAAAGTCGGTGGGTGGTTGTGGCGGAAGTTTTCGAAGCAACAGGGGTTCGTGTAATCCACGCGTGTACCGTCAAGTGGTGCAGAGAAAATGTTTGTTCGACTACGTGTAGTCAGGCCAACGTCAGTTCGAGTGAATTTAAACGAAATAATTAATGGAATTTGCAGCGGCGGTAACTTAATCGACAGGACACATTATTTTGGTGAAAGGGACAATCCGTCGATAGTGAACGATTCTTTTTTCTAGACTAAAAATGACGTATGAAATATGCGACGAAGCTATAATATTATTATTTCAATAATTTGTACACGTTGTAAGTTGTTACCTAACTAAATACATTTACACAAATCAAAATTCCCTCAATCCCAGTGGAAAATATTAGCACGCGCGGAGGCAATTTTTTTTTTTTGAATCGAGTTGATTGGAGGAATCCCGTTAATAAATGGATTACGTTTTTTTTTTTTTTTTATATAGAAGTTTAAAATTTAAAAGGTTTATTGTGATTTTATTTTTTTCATTCTGCTTATATTATTTCCACATTGACTTGCATTGATGCATTTTTTTTTTATCAACATTTATTGCCACAGTTAGTATTTTGATTTTTTTTATAGTTTTCCGCCATATTGTTGTTGTATTTATCAATGTCCATGCTGTGTGTACAATGCGCTTGAAAACTCACTAACATTATTATTTTTTTTTTTCCATCAGAATCATAATTAAGGTAAGGTCTTGATGCGATATTAGTATTTGATAAGTTTTTTCTATTGCCATTTGGCGTAACTGGTATATCCATGTAAATGATATTATTATAACAAAGTAGCATTTGAACAGCTCATTGGATAAATGTAGACTAGAAATAGGTTCGATAAAAAACGAAATAAAATGTTATTATTATTCATTAAATATCTAGAAATCATTTTTTTTTTTTCATAGTAGCTAGTTGTATTATAGCTTGATGGCCAATGGAGTCATGGCCACTATAGTTTCCATTATTACGTATATCACATTGAATTTCATGCTCCATTATATTTATGGTTATTTATGGTTAGCTATATAAACCAGATTATTATTAAAATAAATGGTACCTTATAATATTAGAATTATTGTTATACATTTTTACATAAAATATTTTATTGCCTTTATTTATTGAAATATAAATGCATTTTTCAAAAGAAAAAAATACATTTTCATGAAATAATAAACAATGAAATTGTCATGCTTAAACATCATAATAAATAATGTAATATTTAAAATTTGCATTTATATTTAAATTAGGTAGGTAGACAAATTTTGTTTCATGCGTCTAAATGTTTATAATTGTACTAAAATATATGCGTTGAATTTTAACAATTGAATCAATCACATTTTCTTATTAGTAGTTTTTTTTTTTGGTTTTAGAATATTTTATTTTTTATATTGGTTTTAAAGCTATTAACGTTCGTTGATTTTGGATTTTTTTAATTTGACTGTTATTACTTCTTAAAACAAACAATTATAATCAGTAATCGACTTTGAGGACAATTTCTGGTAGAAAATATTGTCTACCTTGAGGTCTAGGTGGTTTAAGTATGAAGTTCTTTTATAATAATTGGGAAAAATGAAGGTTATATTTACACAACACCAGTTTTTGACAAAATAGATTATAATTTTTTCATTGTAATTAAAAAAGGAAAAACAGTGAAAAGCTAACATTTTCAATAAAACAATTCTAATCTATTTTAAAAATATTTTTGCTCCTTTTGAGCTATTTGGAGAAATTTGAAATATTTGCCTTTTTTGGGTTTTTTCTCGATATATTATGTTGATAAAACTTTCTTACTCGGTCATAAATCTAGAAAAATCCATTTAATTTTTCTCATAAGTTATTTCTACAGAAGAAGAATAATAATATCGAAAGTACATTGTCACAATTTTTTTATAAAAGGGATTGAGGTTAAAATGTTGACAATAATTTAACGAGATATAACGAAGGAATTTTAGTTATTTTGCTGTAATTTAAAAAATATTAATCGTAAAGAGTTGATACTTTTTGCTAGTGTAATTTTATTTATTTTTTATTTTAACAATTTAAAAAATATTTGGAATTACTTAAAGGTTTTTGCACGACAATCCTAGTCACAGTGTTCTACGGTACGTCGGTATTGACTTATGATAAATATAACAAAACTTAAGTATTACTTATTTATAATTTAAACAATATATTATTATGTTATGATGTTGGCAAAAATTAGTTCACCTACGTAGATGCTGTTCCATCCTTTTCCTTCGTTCAGAATCGCCTTTCTTGAAATTCAAATTTCACATATAAATACATTAAAAACTTTTTATATAGCAGACAAAGTTCTCAGTTTTCAAAAAAAAAAAAAAATGTTTTAACTATTTTAACTGTTCTTCTTTAATTTTAATTTTTATTATTTTTTTTTTACAATTATTTACATTTTATCAGTGCATCTAAAAAATGTATTTACTTCAAAGTATAAAGTATATTTTTTTAAATACATTTTTGTATGGATAGAGTTTTTCTTCTCAATAATTTGAATATTGTTTTTACCATATATGATCGTGATCCTAAACTTACTTAATAACAACATTAGAAGTTATAACTGATAACTTACTGGTCCGGTAATATATTGTAATATTGAATCTACTTCTTCAAATGCTTTTATTAGTCATGGATATTTAGATAATATAGGTACCTAGGTAGTTGATTAATAATTTGATTTAACACATTTCATATTCAAGTACAGGAATAACTATTATATTTTTGATGTTAAAGTTAGCTACAGCTTATAGTCCTTGTCTGGGGGTAATTCATAGAAAATCTTCTGTAGTGAGTTAATTTTTTACTGACCCCCATCAAAAGGGAAATCCTGGATGGTCAAACTTATAAGAAACCCTAAATGAAGCAGACAAAGAGGATTAGGGCAAGGAGTCGACTGGTTGGAAGATATCTGAATTGAATCTGTGATTTGTATAGTCCGCAAGTAGAGGTTAGATATTAGGTAATTGTAAATTATTGTTAAAAAATAATTTAAATAGAAATTAAAGCAATATCGTACTAAGAAATTTAGTAGGTTTTGCATATTTAGGTTACACACTTTGACTTTTTAGACTACGTATTACATATTTTTAAATATTTTTTATTGTGAAAATAAAAATATCAATTATTTTCTGAAAAATGTATCAAACAATGGACATTTTGTCAAGGGTTGTCAACATTTTTCAAGTTCAACAGTTTTAATATATGCAGTGAAGAATAATATATATATATATAAACACATTAAAGTATTAAATATGTGAATACTGTTTTATTCAGATGTGAAGCAACTGATATAGTTATATTAGGTTAGGGATCTAAATTTCGCTAAATGTACGTGTAAGAGCAAAGATTTTTGAAAAACTTTTAATTTAAAAATATTATGTTGAAGGCTTAAAAAAATAACATTGGTGCACCTCTGCATCGTACATGCTCAGGTAAAGTTAGTAACCGGTATCAAATGAGCACGAGACGATTTTTAAAAAAACATTGTTTCAATCGACTTTAAAAAGTCTTACGTCCGATTTTTCACCGGTAAAGTAATTTTTAAGGATATTTATATCTTCTTCAAACATTTACCACTCTATTGTATTTCTATTTTTACTGTACACTCGGTTGAGCTTTTCATCCCAATGATTCGAACGAAAAACTAATATTTTTCTTGGTGATCGGAAATAACTGATGAAATAAATTCTGAACGCAACAATTTCATGTGGAAAAGTGAATCTAGTTATTTGCACTGTTGGGGGTCAAAAGTAAAAATTGTCAATACTTTCTAAATATCCGAGAAAAAAAATAGGCATATTTATGCAAAACCTGATTTGGAAAAATGAATTTATTTTAAAATTATTTGGTTACTGAACTAATTTGAAATTGTCACAAAATATATTTTATACTTGCATTTTCTAAACATAATAAAGTAATTTAATCAAAGCATTTTGGTAATTTTTTAACTGTACACATTTAAAGTTGTCAACTATTTTTAGTTTTTTATTCGATTTATTTCTAATAATATGTTTGCTCATCACTAAAAAAAAAGCTTTGATTACAAATATCCTCAAAAGTTTGTTCAAACATTAAAAATATTAATAATACTTTACAAGAGTTTTATTTATAAGCCTTTGAAATAAATTCTTCAAATCCCGAAAATCATGAAAATTTGCAAATTAGTTTTGTAGTTTTAAACTTAAAAAATTATATGATTCTTATAAATTGTATGGGCTTTTTATATTATTTATGAAGGCTTTTTAATGTTATACGACATTCAATAGAAGTTTTTTTAACTGGAATTTAAAAAAAAAATAGGGTAAAGACCATTTTTTTTTGTGATCGTTTTGTAAATTCAAAATTCAAATCTTGTCAACAATAGACACATACTATTTATCCTCAAACGTTTTTTGTTATTTTGTTATTATACAAAAAAAAAAATAACCATAGAAACTTTGAACATACCATTATAACTTAAATTATAATTTAAGTATTATATTTAGGTTAATTTTAAGCTATTTAAAGAAATTAGAAAGGTTTTGTTAGTTATTTTTTCTATAAGTGTTGATAAAGTTTTTTATGTTTTTTCTAAAAGCCTAAAAATGTTATACAAGGCTAGTTACTCATACATTGTACTTATAAAAATTTAAAAATATGGCACATTATATTACACACGAACATGTTTCTTTTTTATAAGCATTTGAAGTTAAAATTATGACAGAATTTGTAAAAACCATGAAAATTTTGCAAATTATTTTGTGAACATTTATAATGTTAGTAATTGTTTATAATCCAAGCTTAAAATGTTATTCTTCAACTTTTTTTGTTCATGTGCAGTGTGTAAATTGTACATACGAATTATGATATTGGTTATGTTTTATACACACACAAATATAATATTATAAATCAAGTAAATTAAATGCATAGTATTTTTGATTGATAAGCTGAATAAAATTAATTGATTGAAATGAAAGTTAATTTCTCACAGTCTCTGAATGCTGATATTGCTAATAAAAGAATTCATTTAAGAATAGAATATATTATAATAATAACTGTTGGAATTATCCATTCGGCACACTTTTCAAGCACGTGATAATTAAAATGACCTAACCAAGTGCTCTAATCACAAACTAGAAGCAGCTTGGGTGAATCAGGTGTATACAGTAGTATTGCAACCAGGATCTAATTTTTTTTTTTTTTGGGGGGGGGGGGTCACACCCCCCCCATAAATGAGCCACAGTGATTAGGCTCGGTCTCAAAACTCGTAAAACCAAAAATATTGTACTATAATGCTGTGTAGTGTGTGGTCATAATATTATTGTGTTTACTGTGTGTTTTATTGTTGGATACATATTTTATGACACTATGGCTGGTTTTTTTTTTGATGAATTCACTGTCCACTGAAAATGGTTGCTCAACCCCTATTAACTGTCATCCGCGAGGAGAAGGTGAGGAGTTACAATTATAAAGTAAACATTTTTATAACTTTGAGTTTGTAGTGGTGCTGGAGTCACGTACACCCGAAAGTCCCAAACTTAAAAACCTATTTTCTAGGACCTCAGAGTGGTTACAAATTGTGGCATAATATCAAACGAATTCATAAAGTCGAGTGTTTGACTTTGAGGTGTTACAGGGTAATACACCTATTGGAAATAAATATATAATAATACAAGGCAAATGGTCCTAAACTTTCAATAGTGGTTGAAAATCAGGTACGAAAAATGATCAAAGAGTCGTGTTGAAATTCAATTACAATACGTAGTTAAACGTTTTGTTACCTATATAAGATCTCGTAAGATATTAATGTTGGTAATCATCAATTACATCACAATATATGAAAAACAATATTTTGAACATAGCTTTTTATACAAACCACATTACATATTTTCTCCGACGTTCATCATCGTAGTATTTACAAATAAATATATAATAATATAATAATATAATACTACTATTTTTAGGTAAAATCTTGAAAATGATCTCTTAAAAACACTGTCGATAAAATGCACTTGTATGGAAGGGATTGAACAATAAATTGCAATATAGTAAAAAAGAATTATTTTAAGAACATTCATTTTTTATGTTTAATTTTGCGAAATGTTTGCTGTAGTAGTTAAGTTGTGTGAAAGTTATTTTGAACCTAAATGTATGACATTTTTAGCAAAAGGATAAAAAAAATCATACTGACCGGTTGTGATGTTGTATTATTATTTCATCTCAGAAAATATTTTTTAGAAAAGTAAATTTATTTTAAGTTTTTAATGCCGTCTAGATATTATATTAAATCTTTCAAAAAATATTCAAGAAACTAGCAACAATGGCAGTGAAAAAAAAATCATACATTTTATACTAATAGTTATCTTGTTTTGTTCGGAAATATTAATTATTCCTAAATAATATTAACATCAACAATCTTTATTGGTTTCGGGTACATTATTTTAATTGTACCTAATATTATAAACGAAAAGAATAATAATTAAAGGGATTAACAGAAATAAATTCCCAAAATTATTATGGTATGAACGGTGTATATAATTTCAAATCATTTTTCTCAATGTATAAAAACCTAGTATAATAATAATCTAATACAAGATTGTATTAAACAATATAGCCAGTGAACCCTATCAAAAAGAGGATTACAAGGACAATGTAATTTGCCTTTGTGAAGAAATTCAGCACAGACAGATGAAATTCCAGCTTGTTGAGTAGGGTAGGGACAGGGATATTTAAGGATCGAAAGACACAGCTAAAGGGGTAAAAGTCCTAGTGTAAGGGATAAAAAGAGAATTCAGGAACAAATAATGCAAATTTGAGAACAAAATATATTAGCTTTAAATAAATCAGTTTTTTTTTAAACTAAAAATGTGTATTTATAATTTTTAAGCTTTAGACAGTTAAATTAATGTTCGCCGTCATATTTTCAAAAAATGACATATATCTAAACAAGTTGTTTGAATCATGATAATAATATGTTTTCTATAACTTTATATTTATATATTTTACGTTGCTCATACAGTAGTTAAGGTTATATAATTAAAGAAATAAATGCTTTACTGTGTTTCCCATAATATTTTTTATGATAAAGAACGTTTTTATGTATCATTAAATATAAATAACATTTAAATTAACAACCCAATATTTTACAATAATAGCTGATGTTCTTTAATTTTTTTTTTTTATCTAGTAAATTTCTTCTTGTAAAATAAATAATATAATGATGGTCATACGATGGTAAAATATTATAACATTTCAATTTAAATTGTACAATTTGATATTTTATAAAAATAATTTAACGAGATGTGTCAAGAGTAAATACTAAAAAAGGTAATATTTATTCAAACATAAATTTCTGAATGTCTAGTAAACAAACAATTTATTGTTCAGAACAATTATATAAAACGGTATTAAGTTGATTTGCAAGAAAACAAAAGGTAATTATTAATTATTATTTTACAGTTTATGAAATAGGAGGTAGTGATAATAACAATGGACGTATGGAGCGTTTTTAAATGTTTGGTTAAAGAGATAATAGTAGTTGTAGTGATGTGAAGAGAAAATGGAAATAGTTATGTAGGTATTAGGTAGGTATAGCTTAAAATGAATGAATTTATTATAAATTTTAACCATTTTAATCATTTAGGGTTTTAATAGGCGGAGTTAGATGTTTACCGTCCTTATTACAGATATTGAATTTTTATTCCATCCAAGGTTTAAGTTTTTACGATTTGAGATATAAAGGTTTAACATTTAAATTTTCATGAGCTTCGTCAAACTACAAAAATAAGTCAACTATTTTGTAAGTAAAAAACTCATAACATTTTTAATTTTAACACCTTAATTTTAGAAAATTGAATACAAGATTTCTCATAAGTATAATTGACTGGATTTAAAAATAAGACATATAATGCGAAGCCACATACATTGTTTATGATTGATTTAAATTTCAAATTTTTACGACATAGAATATTCGTTATACACGTAAAATAACGATTTCTCATCGAACAATTTTTGATATTTTGCTTTAACTTCATAAATATTCACCGTAGAAACTTGAAACATTCCCCTATTACTTAAAATATAATTTCGTACACAGTTAAATCTTCAAAATATTTAAACTGATTTTGTGCTAGCATAAGCAATTTATTTTCGATTGTTTTTAAATTTTTTTTTCAAATGTCGATAAACAATTTTAGGTTCGGACAAAAAGGGAATTTTTTTTTATAATTGTTTGAATTTTAAGCGTTGACGTAAATCGTCAATATCACGAGAATTCTCTAAATTATTTTTCACTTAAATATTCATGTTTTTAAACTGTACCTATACAATATAAACTAAAATCACAATTCTAGTTATTTAGCTGTAGTTAAAAATAATATTTAGTAATTTAGTAATTGAAAGGGACTTTTATATGAAATAATATTATAATAATTATTAATTACCTACCCACTATAGAATATATTCAATTTATTGTGGAGAAGGTTAGTTCAACCTATTGTATTACTAATAGAAAAATAAATTAGAAATTTATTAGAAAATATCCTTAGAAAAATAGGTTGCAATGATGTATCGTTGATTTAAAATTAAACACATTCGTAATGATTTCCCTAGCTTTTTTGTTTTACGTCACGTAATTGGACTAAAAATCCAAATGCAAATTATCGTGCTGTGAAAATGTTTTTTGTTTCAGGTGGATTTAGAATTTTGCTGTACAGAAGAAGAAACTGAAATTTTGAGGCACTGGTTTTTAAGTAATATAATATAGGTTTACTTTGGTATAGTCTTTGTATGAATTAGTACCGTTTACCCTGAGAAAAATAAATACAATCAAACTTGGTTAACTCAAACTTCTTTAACTCAAAATCGTCAATACCTCGAACTTTTTCACCTGTCCCTAGAATTTCCTATTTAAACAATGCAAAAACTGTTGTTTAACTCGAATATTTTCGTGAATAACTCGAAGTTTCGATTTTTATAATTTTAAAATTATTATGATATTTCTCACATGTACCTATGTACATTTACTATCAAAAATAAGGTCATTAGACATTAGTGTTATCGTTACCGAAAGTGGTTCATCTAAAAGGTTTACTATATGACAACGATTCATTATTCTTTTTAAAATAGTTTTCTAACCTAATTTTTATTTATAAACATACCTTTTGAAATTATACATTATAATATGTAAAAAGTAAATATTTTTATTACATATTATTATAAATACATACGGATTAATATGCATATATTGTACCGTTTTAAAAAAATACATATTTTGAAATTTTATTTGGATAACTCGAATTCTTAGTTAACTCGAACTTTTTTTCCGGCCCCTTCAACTTTGAGTTAACCAAGTTCGGCTGTAATAGTGCCAATAGTCCACGTTAGTTCAATAATTATATTTGATAAGCTTATTAAACGTTGGAAAAATACGAAATTGAATAGAAATAATTATATTATATAAATAGAGACAGTGAACATTATTAATTTCTTGATAAAATGGATCACAGTTGTTTATTTTCTTATATATAATTAGTAGCTTTGGATTTGCTGTAAACATTGTTGAAGTATTCAATTTATCAATTGATTTTCTTATGACGTCATTTTGTTTAGCGTAATTTATTATATTATAAACAATAGGTACGAACTACCATTGTTTAAGTAATTACTTTATACAAACGATACAAATATAATATTATAATTTATAACTATGTACTATGTTATTATTTATACTATGTTTTTTGTAACTTGCAAGCTATCCCGAAAATATTTGTTATTTGTTTGAACAAATTAAATCCTTGTGGTTTAAGTATAACCAATAACAGTATTCAAATCTCAAAATTAACAATGTTCAACGACGTTTTCGTTATACTACTAAACCCCCAATAAAACTAATTGCATATAGGATTTAACTCGGTAATACCAAATACAATAATACATTAATTTTTATCGACAGAATATATTAAATTTTTTGGCTATGGTCAATTTTATTTATATACATACCTTTAAAATATAAATTTGTACTCTGAGAACGTTCAACTTTTAAATGATCTAACAAATAGTTTCTTTTCGAATATTATTATAATGGAAAAAAGAAGTTGTAAAGAACGGTTAATAGAAAATCATCCATACAATTTAAAAGCAAAAAGCTATTAAAAAACTTCTGAAACTTTTCCCAAAGGGTTTTGTGTGTACTCAAAAATAATTGGTAGCTTACAAATCAGATGTTTTGTTTAGATTATAATCCTGCAATCTCGGCGATATTAATCTTCATTATAATAAATTGTGGTAGATATTTTCACATAATGAGACGTGAAAATATGTGAATTTTATTGTTATGATCATGTCAAATATTATCACATTTGGGGACGTCGTATTCACGAATAATGGTCGGTTAGACAGTCCTTAGAAAATGTGTAATGTAGTCGCAACAGTATTATAATTCACACGTAAACATTTCATAACTCACTTAAGCTGTATAGTGTTCATTTCGTTGTTCTACGAATTTCAATATAGAACTCGTATTTCTATCAATTATACAGAGTGGTTTAACTAACATTCTCACTCCCATTTTTCCGTTAATAATGCATTGATTCAAATTTCGATTTTTGGAATTTTCAGAAGTTAAGTAACTATAGAGATCCGTAATATTTTCAAACACTTAGGTTTTTCGTGTCGTTTTCAACGTTCTGTGGAAATATTAGCTTCTTTTTTTACAAATTTAATGAGAATTATACACCATTTTTCTGTAAACTATATAATAATCAGATGACTATTTTTTTTTTTTAATGTCAATGATAACCTGGTTAAACCAATGTTCAAACGAGTGTTGGATTGGGCATTTTTAGCGAATCGCTCTGTACATATTATACGTATCACATCCGTTGGTCCATCGTTTTATTTAAGTCGACAAAACTATGTGTATATGGACTTGTAAACCGAATCGTTTTCGAACTTGGCCGGACCGTGGTAGGTATTGTAAGTATGCCTGTGTGCATAAAACTTTTTCTCGGTGGACGAGCTCTGCTGCTTTTGACGGGCAGCCGGTCCGGAGCACCAAAAGTGAATTTCATTTGCGAAATCCCGTCGAATCGTCCGTCTGTATAATAGTGTGTGCTGTGTAATGCATCTACAGGGGAGGGGCACCCTAAGTCCGTGTCTGTGTCATCGAATTACTATGCGAGGTCACTGGCGAAAAACGAAGAGTATTTCCACATCCTGCAGGTTTCACTATATACGACGACATTATATCAATGATAATAATAATGACAATTTATCGGTCATCCAGACAATCACATTAATAAATAGGTACAATATAATAGGCCAACTCACCAAAAAAGATATCCTCCAATCGGCGAAGTTGGAAAAAAAGTAAAAATGTTCACGTATTATTTCCTATTATGTTATGATATTCCGAGATTTAGTAAGAAACGCCAAGTTTGACAAAAAAATGTAATAAAAAAATAAAAAAATGTATAGATTATAGATAATATATTAATATACAAGAATACAATATGCAATAATCATACAATCAGATTAACATTACACGCTATAGAAACTATGAATTGCTTATGTTAATAACTAACCATATTTTAGTAGATCGTTTATACATAATAATATAAGATTTAAAGTTAATTATTTGAATTAGAGCTTTATTAATAAGTTTAATCCTACTTGTGAAAAACATCGGCCTAATCTTAACGTTCGGATAGTAGGAATATCTAAATTATTTTTTACGAGTATATTAAATTATAATATGATGGTTTTAAATTAACTTGGTTAAATTTAGGGTTTTCTATAAAGTAATTGCTGTACAGCGAACAATTTGAATATTTCGAATATAGTTTACTAGTAGAATATGTTCTGGGTTTGTTTAAAATTATTTTAACTATGCATTTTTGAGGTCTCAATACCTATCTTATTGTTAATTATACTTGTTTTACCTGTTAACTATTTACATGTTATAATATCATAGAATATATTAGCAGAAAAGCAGAAATTAACTAGTCCTCTTGCCAACCTCGTCGTTCCTCGTCAGCTAGTCGTCATCGGAGGTCGAATGTGTGAGATATGTTGAGTGAGAAAAAGAGGGATGAGTTTGTTTACGCCACATACGGAAATTCCCTTGGCGCCTACGAATAAAACGGCTACTTGACTTCGGACAGTGAATAATGTAGAAAAAGTATAAAGAGTCGCCACCGCCGGTACAACATAATAAAATGATGAATATATCGTCGAACTCTTGGACGGACGGGCGAATTCGGTTCGCCCCCAAATACGACTGTAGGGCTGAAGGTCGACTCAAAAATGTGGACGTGGATCGGTCGTGTCAGAGTGGTCGTGATACGTGGGCTGAGATTGTCTAAGGGATATCAGCCACAAACACCACCACTACCACCACCAGTCGAAAACCCTTATATTTGATGAGAATATAGCCACAAAATCCCTACGCAATCAGGTTCTCATCTGTCAAAAAAATACACTGTTAATACCGTGTAGCTGTTGATGAATCCATACTTATACGGTGATATATTTTTAAGCATGCTCGCCCTATTTTTAGGCTCAAATTATGCACATAATCAAACTCTGATTTTTGGAACGTTTAAATGCACTCGAGGACCATATTTTCGAATTCCACTTAAAGATGATTCCGACAATACAAACTTCTGTTTATCAAATAGAAACACCCCCTCCCCCCATTTTTCACTTTGAATTGTTCAGCAGATATTTTTTGACATTATATGTCTTATGGCTTAAGTAAAACGTTAAAAATTTCCAATTACCAACTTAAAAATGAACTTATCTATAATTATTTTTTTTGTCTATATTTATCTTCTTTTGTTGATGTACCAGATAACCACTTGATTTAATTTTATACACCGACATGAATAGATGAAGAGACATTTTTGATTCACTGGGCACAGAATCGAGTTATCATCACTCAAATAGTTAGATAATACGTGCAATGTGCATTTTATTGAAATTGTAAAATAAAAATATAAAACATGAAATATTACATTTTTTTTTTATTTATTAAATAATACAAACATTTTTCATACAAATCGTGTAAGTATAAAATAATCATATTACCTTTACGGATTTGAATGACATTTTTCAATGGTTTTCTGAGAATACAATAAATGTATTTGTTTTAAATGCTTCTTCATCTGAAATCACCTAACTATTCATTGCATTATGACTCCTCTTTTATCATTTAGTATGACCTAAATCTACTTTTTCTCACAGCGGATTGTTTGATAATGATATAAAAAACAATTATGTGCGTAGGACTGGGTTTATAACTTTGTAAATACAGACTCGCAAGTCGCAATACGCGATGTACAGTTGTGACAGCGTAGAACGGTGTCAACAAAATTCCGTAAAATGTTGACGCGTTGCAGTCGTTTGATTATATTTTGAACTTTAAATGTCCTAAATTAACTACCACCCCTCCAAAGCCTCGCCTCGAGGTTTTGGACTACTTTGTAATTACGACAATTCGTTGTAGCCATTCTGTGCGCCTATTTTGCGCGTGCCTGTATATTATAATATTATAAAGTCGTAGTGGCCACTTCTCGTGCGGTGACGATTGTTTCCCCCTGTCTTACCTTTCCGGCAGGAGCGGGGAGGGGGGGGGGTCGGCCTTAGGGTGACTTTTTGGAGGTGCCAATCCGTGGGACGTGACGCACAAAGGACCGCTCGCCGCCCTCCACCTCCGTCATCGCCCCCCTACCGTGGCGGCCAGACCCGACGGCGACGGCACCGCTTTGATGTAGTCCCGAGTTCTCGGTTTCGCGGCCCGCGGCCAATTAATTAATCATTGCATACGATAAGAACCGGCGGTGACACCACCCGCTTCGCGATTCACGATAATATACATAATAATACGCCTGTTGTACAACAGTATAGTAATATACGACTTGTCCCGTTCGAAGGGTGGCGGCGAGAAATACTGCGACGACGTCGGCTAATATCGAGCCGCCGCCGGTGGAAAAGCCACGCCGAAGCGATGTTTTCCGCCGCGGAAAACCGTCGTGGTCAATCGTAAAACCGACACGGCCCCACGGTCCTCCGGAGAACGATTACGTCGTCGTCGTCGAGTGGTATAGTTACCTACGCGTACACACAGACGCGGTCCTTTAAAGTTTAACGCAAATAAAGGTAGTAGGTAGGTGTATGTATAGGTATATAGCGCATAATCCGTTCGCGAATCCAATTTGCGGCTATCGACCGACACGGCGGTGTAGTATAAGTTATTTATTAAATTTCCGAGCAGAGCAAAATTCAAAGCCGCCGGTCCCGAGGTGCAGACGACGAAAAGTTTCTCACCGACCGACGATGGTGTTAAATGTATTGTAAATTAGGTGCGCGCCGCCGCCGCCGTATGTACGTATTATTATTATTCTCATTTCGAAATCGAATGTCGCCGGAAATCGCGGTGTGATATATTATAACAATCGTTGTGAGTTTCGACATCGGAGACGCGTTGTTTTAAAAATACAACGTCCGCGTGCTTGGGGAATTTGTGCGCACATTACGCACAATATCGTATTATGTATATAACGCCACAGATACCTATAATGAATAATAGGTACCGAAGCGAAACGGTAACGCGGAAACCTATTTTTAAGTATTTTTTTTGCCACTTGAAAACAAATAAGATATGTTGCCGAGTTGCCGTTCAGACTGTTTGCGAGAATATTATTGTGTTATACAAACAGACAACAGTGACGCAACTCCGATGCGTCTGTTGTTCGACTTTAAAATATTATGATTATTGCTTATACTCGCATCTCCGATACCGCGACTTCAAATTTAAACCGTATTGTTAAATTTGTGGCATTTCTGTAGTTATAAACCAATATAACTACTATGATAAATTATACGAATATGATAAATTGATAAGTTTATAACATAAGTCTCGACATGCGCAAAATAAATACCAAAAAAAGCCAGAAATTAAGGCACCACGTACCAGCCCAAATCGTATTGCAATTTCAAAACAATCTTAAATGATGCATAATGATGTGAATTTATCGTTGTTGCCTAGATATAATGTCAATACAATGATACGTGATAAATGATAATAAAACAAATTTAATTTGAACAATCTTAAAACCGTCGTTAAATTAAAGATCGTTTAGATGTTGTCACCTGTTAGTTTGTTTTATCTCTCTCTATGTGCAAATACACAATATTTAGACAAAACGCATTAACACGAAACCATATTTTTTCATAATTTACAAAAATTATTTTTCAAATATAAAGTCGATTAATAAGAAAGTACAAAACCGACACGTCAAACCCTCAAAAAATTATCCTCTATAATTGTTGTAATAAAAGAGATGTTACATGGATACTCGCTTGAATCTATGTTGCGCATGTGTCAGATAGAGAGAGAGAGAGAGAGAGAGAGAGAAAATAAGTATTGCGCTGACATAGTACAACACTTAAAAATAAAAATTTCGTTCACGTTTGCGTTATATTTGATATGCCATCGAGAGTGAGTGACGTTCACATGTCATGCGCCAGATAAGAAGGTTCCAGTTCCAAAATCACTTTCCGTCGACACTTTTGGGTCGATGTGCGCATCGTATTCGACGTATACGAACCATATTTATTGCTCCGATAACGAGACGAAAAAAAGGCGTCCAAATAAAAAGTCCGCGATAGTGTTGGGACGTCGCGCGTCGTCATAATATAGAATATAGAGACTCTACGGTATTATTATTATAATTATTTTCGACCGTTCGGTCGGTGTTATGTCTGGTTTTTGGGTTGTTTCATAATGGCGTGGAACTTACGCTGGATATCAAAGCTTTACAGGCACGTAACCAGATATTTTTCCATAAGGGGGGCCAACATTTTTTTGCCCCTTTCTGCTTTTTTGGATTTCATGTTACCACACCATATCTATAAAAAAAATTTTAACGGTGTATTGGTTTATAAGTTTTATATATTTTAATTTTTATAATATTCTAATACAGGAAATTAGAAGCTACTAAGGGCGTTGTCGTATAATTAGTAAATATAAAATGTAGGTAAATAAGACTTGGGTAGATAATATTTATCTGAAATATGTATTATTATCGTGGCTAACTTTCTCAGTTTTCAAATTTTTTTGATGATTTAAATGACTCATTATACTTGTCTCCATAATTGTTGTTGCTTGTGAACTGCTGCGTGATTGCGTGAATATTCAAATTATATAGATTATATTGTTATTTGTTAGTTATGTTTATTTTATTATACTGAATACTGATCACTATTACTGGTAATAATAAACCTACCCTGTTGTAGACAGAGTTGTCTGTACTTGTGTTTATCAAAAAATAGACGTTCGAGACACGTACCTATTTTGGTGTTTTCCAGTTTTCAATCTACATTATTAGACAATATATGTTATATTCTCAAATTGTCAGGTTACGCATTTTAACTTGTTAATTATACAGATTACATAATATAATATACATCCAGGATTCGGGACAACTAAAAGCTATAATATTCTCTGCTTCAATATTATCATACATATTATTATACTCGTGTCCGGTAATTTCTCGGTCGGTTTTGTGAAAAAAATAAATATAAATATTTATTGATTATTCAAAGATAAGATAATATCATATTTGCCTCGTTTACTCCAACAATATTATTAGTACTGCAGTGCAGTATTTCCGTGCGAGCGCAGCCAGCGAACTGTACAGTCTATTATATATTATTAATTATTCTAAATATTATGGATTGATTTTTATGTCTCTTCAACGCTTTATGGTGTATATATCGCCTGTATTAGTACGAGTACTTTTTATAGCGTCGCAGCACTCGCCGTGATGGCGGTGGAGGTGTCGATGGCGGCTTGGGGTGCCGTCGCGGTGGTGGGTGGTGGGTGGCGGGTTGGCGTCGTGGCGGGCGAGGTGGTCGACGGACGGGGTTTTCTTATAGTCTCCCGCGCGAAAACGTCCAAACACTCTGTATAATTTGAGTTCATATTTTTCATCGCGTCGCACATTTTCTTTTTATACCTAAGCGACCTACTATAAGGTACGTCCATTAATTATTTATTATTATTTCGTTTTTTTCCCGTAGAGTTTTATGCGAGCACAAAAGTTTAATATACATTAGACGTTAATGTGTTCACATTTAAATGTTATATACCATACCAGCTGCAGCTGTTATTATTGAATCGCGTCGTATGTGCAATGTCCCCGTTTAGGGTACATTAAAGGTAAAAAAAAAAAAACAGATCGCGTTAAAAGCATCAAGTCCGTCATTAGAGTCATATTACGTATAGAATATATTGTTGTTCCTCCGTAATATTTTGTCTCTATTTCGCGAATATCGTACACAGTTGTACATCATCATATAATAGCACGTTATATTGTGCGACTGGGTTTGAGACTAGCACAAGAGAAACGCAACTATTCAGCGCTTGGCTGACGATATATTATATAATGTACCCATCCATTTCCGGTGTGCGTCTAAAGCACGTAGAAAAGTCGTTAACGTCGTACCTTGTGTTCCACATTCAAACAAAATTACCTTTGAGCATAATCACCGTCACCCACGTCGTGCACTTCTACTAGTGTATGACACACGTGTAAAAGTTTATTTATTTAGCTAAGTGCCCAAAAGTATGTTTACAAAAATCCGATCCACGTTACAAGGTTCCTAAAATATCATTTATTATTATTATTATTATTTTTTAAATTTAAATTCGAAATTCATTTCTGTCACATTTATGTTGATCATATTATTAGAAATAATATTTAAATTACGTCACGTATCTTATACGTCTATACGGGCATATCGCATGGCGGTTGCCCTGCTCTAATTAAATTAAGATTAAAACATTTTTTTTGAAGATTTTGAAACATTACATTTTTCAAGTCATGTCTATACGAAAAATTCATTGCAAATTGCAAGAAACTATCGGCGTTCAATACCGATTTATGTGTATTTATTTTTGAAACTACAATAGTATACCGGTGCAGAAAGTAGTTACTGAATTAATAATGAAGACGTATTAGGTATAAAGACTATCAGAAAGTTGTTTAACAACGACGATAACAAAGTATTTTATTTGGGAAATTTATTTTGTTTTTACACTTGCAATTGGTGCTATAAATAAAATATAATTGAAAAGTGTTCAAGAATTAGAATATTCAAAAAATAACGTAACCATCTATTAAAAATACAATTTATCAAATGCTTCGAAATAGGATCGTGTATTGAAAAATTAAAAAAAAACAGTGGTCAGTAAAGTAGAAAGATAATCTATCATATCGTGGAGTTATATTGTAAGTTTTAAAAATCTCTATAGCGAAATGTTGTATATTTTTTATAACCCGACACTATCGATTTATAGATTAAACACAATAGATTTATTGATTTGTATAGATCAATTCCGGTTTATCGATGCTAGCTAAATCTTTAATAATACTGTAAAATAAAAATGTATGACAACAATAATAGTATAGGATTGATTCTTTTTCTGTATTTTAATTCCTTCAGCCATAAACAAAAAAATAGTAAATGTTTGTTAATATTGTTCTTATTTGTTATACTGAAACGATGTGACTATTAGTTTCATATGAATGTACAATGTTTATAATGTAAGTACCTATTAAACGCAGGTGTAGATCGTCGTCTATGTATTTTTTATATTATTTTAATGATATTCCTCTATTAACCCATATTCTGTGAAGTTTAAACATTTTATTAATAATTATCTAAAATAAAGTTAAAGCTACATAACAGTTGCGAATTTATAGTGATAAAATAATGTAGATAAATTTAATTAATTTAATTACAATAGAGTTGATAAAAAAAAAAATAGTTACCTATACGTACTGTTCTAAAATGACTTGCTAACAAGTCCGAAGAAAGTGGCTGTTATACGTTTTCTGAAAGTAAAGAGTACGGAGAAAAATAATTAGATCTTAGCTTTTAGTTGTCTACTCGTGGTTTCAAAAGACTGAAGAACGTCTTCAATATACTTATGAAACTTCACAATTGCAGTCAGTCAATGTTGTAATGAAATTCGATACAATGGCTATAACTACTGAACTGAGATATTACATTATTACTAGCTACTTCTGTGTGTGAGTTAGATTACGTTGAAAAAATCCTTTTCCTCGGTGTCTATTGATATCTTTGACAAATTTTTGTATGCCAAAAGCTTAAATGTGTTTAACTTTGAAGTTACACTAGCACCACTTCAACTTGAAATCATATGGAAAACATATCATACCGACGAAATACGAATTGATTTTTGGGCCGGCCGAACAATAATATTATGCCATGTCACTGGTAACCTCAACCGGTGGTGGCTTGAACTTTTTCCCCTTGAATCACATTTAATATTTTTTGCACTAAGTTACACTACCCAATTGCCCTCCAAGAAGTGAATTCTTAGGTAGTAAGTGGTTAAATAATGGGTTCTTAATTTGTTTATGCAGTAAATCATGGTAGCAAAAATTCAAGCAATAAGTAACAAATATTTTCGTAATAAATTACTGTCTTAACGTTATCGATGAAAGAATTAATAAATTTAATATTTCTATTCAATTATTTACCACGCTTTGGCTTAAGGTACAAATGTCTGTTACTGTATGACTTATGCCGAGTACACGTGTACGGCTAAACATTATATTTATAATTAAATTATCAACCTTTAAAAATTGTTCGTATTACATTTTCCAGCCATAGGACACCCGTTAATATTTTTGGGAATCACGCGAATCAAATATCATACCTCCTTCGAGCCGCCACTGGACGTTGAGACTTATTTGGATGTGCTTTAAATAATATAATACTATAGGATAATGTATCATAGTATTATTGTTATACAATAATTGTATTGTTACGACGCAGGCGCGACCTTTAAATTAATCTTAGATAATTTTAACGGCACAATCAATCGCACGTATTGAAAACTCTGATTTTGTCATGCGAATATATTTTTTTTCGTTACACACATAAACACGCAGCGTTATCGCCATAAATCAAAGGTTTCCTTTATAATAGTCCCGCAATAAATCGCAACAATAAGAGCCGTCTTAACCGTTTATTTATTGATCAACACAATGCAATGTACATTCCAAAACTCGAACAAAATGTTTTTTTTTTCCCCGTAAAATTTTAATAAATTACAATAATAATGGAAGAAATTAAACTTGGGAAAATTATTTATTTTTCACGCATTGTGACTATAGTGATATACAGAATTTTCGCACTCACCACCCTCCAGAACAGGCTTTTCTTCAAATGCATACCCTTCCCGGGGTTTCTTCTCCATGGCCTATACTAACCGAAAAGGTCCATTGAATAATAAATTCAAAGTACGTGCGCTGGCGGTCAGTCCCTTTTCCTTTTGTGCATTCAAATGTCGTCGCGTTTAGTTATAATTTCGGTTGCAAATATAATTTTTTTTTGTACGTCTATCTCTCTCTCTCACCCTTTCATTGTTTCCACACTTACTGAAGACAATGCACCATGGCCTCTACGGGCATTCGAGGGAAAAAAAGAAAAACCTAACTGCGAACGTTTATGCAAATGCGGACAACAGTCCTCTCCAAAGTGCCGCTCCTATTAAAACAAACAACACGGTCGACAAAGTTCTTCAGACACATAATAATAATAGTAATAATAATAATAACACGATACACACCGAATGATGTGGAAGGGTTTTCGTTTTTCGAGTGATCGTTTTAGAGTTTGAACAAGTTTTAGTTTTAGAGCTCCCCATAAAACAAAATAGTTTTTACTTCGATCGCTGCTATTTTTCGGTCGGAGTTTATGCTGCCCTGTGAAAATTCAAATATTACCTATCCCCGTTTACGTCGGCCTGCAAGCCATCAACGGAAACCACAAACCGATTTAATAAATCGGTGATTTCGGGTGTTTTCCGTGACGACGAGTAAGTATTAATTTTACTGTGTCACAACAATATTGTTGTGGGTGGATGGGGGGGGGGGGAATTGACTCGAGATATTTCTAATTATATGCAAGAGAAGGACATCAAGTCTCAGCATAATATTTTAGTAATTTAGTTGCCCGTGATGTGGAGGAATGTGATGTTTGTGTTATTTCGATATGTAATACTGAATGATGTCTAATGTAAATGATAGCATTTTAAATAATAAAATATGAAAATTGAATTTAAGATTTTAAGATTTTAAGAATTTAAGAACTTTGAGAAGTTTTAAAAATTATTCAGCTAGAATTCACTATTCTTGTTGGCTGTTACAACAACATCAAGTAATAGATCAATGACGACTTTAACACGTATCAAACAATTTTTAAAAAATATTATGAAAAGGCTATTTGCCTATTTTATATTTATCTTTTTCAGCTGTAGAAAAAAGTTGGATGTTGTCGCAACAAAACAAAATCGGCAAATTGAATTAAATTACATTAGTAAAAATATAGACTCGAGCTATAAAAAGTTAAGGTTTCGTGAGTTGGAATTATTTTTTTTAATTACACAGCTTGGGGTGGGGAAAAATAAATAAAAATATATTTTCCTTTTGTATCTAAAAATGTGGCGGGGGAGGTAAAACCATTCTTTCCGCGAAACAATTAACCAACAATGAATCTATATAATTTGTAACTTTATAATTTTATATAACAGTTCTTGACATTTTGTAGGATTATATAATATTAGTGGAAATATATCAAGTTAGTACTATCCATATTATGATGAGCAAAACAGTGTATGTTTACCTAATATAAAATAAATAAACAAATAACAAATTAATAAACACATAATATGAAAACGCACACAGAAAAATAATGCTTAAAAAAAATATAAAAACATATATTATGTTATGTATATAATATTGTGTGTTATATTCAATGAATTATAACTTACAACAAGGGTGGGGTAGGCAAAACGGCATCTTCGACTCGACTATACAATTTCAGGGGTCAAAATTTTACTTACCAAATTAGGCCTAGCCCTACACCTCATTTTCTACTCGATGAAATTGTTTGCACGCTCACTATATTCAAGCGTTTGGTTTAATCAGCCCTTTAAGCCGATTTATAGGGATCCTTAGTATCATTTTTTGACCTTGACGTTAAAACATCCGACATATATCTTATTATCTTTAGGAGTGTTCTGATACTAATCTGTATAATACCTGCCTGACCTCGCCTGCGCCGTTGTCACTCGAACACAACGAATAAATAATATCAAAACACTATCGAGGATATAATATTCAAGGGACTAGAAATGCGTCTACAGTTCATCGAGTGTGGTTAGAAGTATGAAAGTTGTCAATGACTTTGGCAAAAGAGGAGTGGCTCTAATTCAATTCTCACGAAAAACAAAAAATAAAAATAAAATCCACTTACAAGTCGTTGAAAATCATAGAAAGAGATTCCTCGATGCTCGAAAATCAACCATCATATCAGACGAGATATTTTGATGAAAATAATTTTAATACTCAAATTATTCAACATTTTGTAGGTACCTAATTTAAATATTGTTCAAACCAAATTGAATGCATAAGAAATGGTCAATATCAATGGATTTATTAAGTCACTAAAACATGACGTCATAGTATTAAATTATTATAATATTATGAAAAATTAATGTTTATATTATTTCTATCATTTAATTGTTACTACCTATTTGTTTGTGCTTTTTTAGCTTAATATTGTGTAAACCATATTATGTTGTTACAATAAAACAGTCAGTACAATGTCATTTATACTAATATATATACTTTCTTTTAGAAAATTAATTTTTTTATTATTTTTACTTTAACCATTATTCTAAAATATATAAATAGCTGTATAAAACCAATGTTCATAACCTTAAATTAAATATTTAGTGTTTTATAATTTTTCTTGGGAAATAATAGATTTAAATGAAATTTTATAAATGAATGTTTCATTGACAATGTACGTATTATACATCTACAATTTTACCTATCATACATATTTTGATAAGTACAATATTTTTTAAATTAAACTAAAAAAATAACATAACGATCTTATTTTGAAATTTTGAAATTATCTTGTGGCACGTGTAAGGATTGAATAATCATAACCAAATTTAACGAAAATTACTTTCTTATAGTACGTTCTGAACAAAATAGGAGGGTAAAAAATAGAAAATTTGAAAGTTAAAAAATAAAAACCACCCAAAATGTCTTTAGTAAAATGTTAATTTTTATATAATATCAATCGATTCGGTGGTTTTTGCCTGTTTGATCTGGAACGCTTTAAACTCTCAGTAGATTTTATGTGCAGAAGTTTATTCGGGCCGTGCACATCTCTATTTTGCCATCGTTGAACGCGGCGCACAAATATTTTGAGCTGGAGTTAATATTTTAGGGACGGTGAGTGGTGGGTGGCGGTAGAAAGGTTATTAAACAATACTGCATCGATAAACTTTGAGGTCTTTTGGCCTTTAGGGTAGGTCTTATAAGAGGATTTAATGACTTCAGCGCCAACGTGTGTACACTGCTGCAGTTTTTAGTAAACCATATCAAGTTTTCAAAATTTCGAGTTTGGTGAATAATTAATATCGGAATCCTTATTATAATCTAAATGTGATGATAGTAGGTACTAAAACTTATTTATTTTTTATTGCATTTCGAGAAATATTGCGTGTAGTTAATTTCTATATTATGATGTTCAGTCAAATATAGTAAATAAAATCTTAAAATTTTAATTTTTTTTTTACGTTCGTTTTTATTTAATATAACACAGTTGACTAATGATTAACATACAAATAAATAATATACGATTAATGAAATACTAACATTTTGAAATAAACTCAAATATGATACAAAAACTATTTAAAAATTAATACCACAACGATAAAAAAAAAAAATTTCTCGTCACATTCTATTAAGATGATTACAAATTAAATATATATTTACACGCAATCGCGTAATGGCTGATAATTATTTACATAATTTGAGAATTAACTATAATGATACTCACCATAGGTAAATTACGATGGTTATTAAGTGATTTAATTATTTTATGATTTAAAATATTATTTTTTTTACAATTCTACGTTTAAGTATGTTACAGCATAGATTTAAAATAACTTTGTTTGAATTCAGTATGTATTTGCATACATATACACTATACATTCCGTTACTAGTACGATACATTCATTTTCAACCCTTTATGGAATTATGTTTCACATAAACACTATGTAAATCTATTATTATTTGATAAATGTGTTCTTTAAAGTTGTAGGTAGGTACAAGGGAAAATATCGGTTTCAAAAGCGCTTTTGAGATTTTTGTTTAAAACCTAGTATTATATTAAGCACGACATAATAACCAAATGCAAATATTTTTGAAACATTTGGTTTCACTTTGGAGAGGTGCTAAAATAATAATAATAATAATAATAATAATAATAATAAAAAATTGAGTCACGATAAAGGAGGTAGAAAGGGGTTTGGGTTGTGTTGTGTTTCGGACAATGGTCCTTTGGGTTGGATTAACAAAGTTACTGCCTCCGCCACCGCCATCGCCGACGACGACGAGAATTATCAAAATCCACCAAACCACCCTTATAACCACCCACCCGCACCGTCACCACGGTCGTAATTTATAACATACCCTATTGTCAGATTACAGTATATAATATATACACACACCCACCCACACACCCATACACCCAGACCCACACACTGGATACCTTTATTTTCTGTGGTCTAATAATTACTGTAATACAATTTAACAGCCGGAATTGTTCTCAAGCCACGAGAGTTACACTCGGATTCGGTAAACAATGACAGAGCCGGTGGACGGACGGATGGACGGACGGACGGATGGATGGAGGACATTTTGCCAGCGAAGATCGGGGGGGGGGGAGGGACGAAGACTTTGGCGTGCTCGGAGGAGTCGTAAAGTGAATAATAATAGAGTGATATGGTTATATTATTATTATCTAACTCTCGAGCTGAAAGACAATGTACAAGAGATACGCCGTGTTATTCGCTGCGTGTAATTAACCGTCCTGGTTTTTAAGCGTTTTACCGGTAATCAAACCTTTGATCGTATTATCTATGGCTCTCCCGCATTAAGTTTCCAACATTCCACAATTGTTAATACAATATAGTACCCGAGTACCCGACTACGTAGAGACACGGAAGCCGGAACAGTGACTGATTACAATTATCATTTTCGCCTTATTCGTGTATATTATAATATATTTTGTACGTTTTCCAGAGCACGTCAACTCGAGCTCGTGCCACGTTCAGGGAAAGAAATAATTCATATTAATATGAAATAAGCTACAACGAGTGAATGCGAAAAAAACGAAAGAGAAGCAAAAATAATTTTCTCTTAATTTAATTTCCCGTATAATACTATGATTGGTTAACACAAACACTTCAATTTAGAATTCATTATTATCCAGTGCGATGTTAAAAATAATTTCTATTTCGGAAACTTATGTGCAGGCAGGTACGATTTTATTTGGTTTGTCAAAGAAAATTATTGCGAAATCGCATAGTAAACAGATCTGATGTAGACGTTACGTGGCTTTTATACAGGTAATAAACCTGTCAAATTATACATTTTTTCATAGAATCTTGTAAAAAAACTATCATCATGTATGATAGTGTTTCTTTACACTGGCATACACGAGACATAAGTGTGTATTTACTTTCATATATACAAATAATTAACAAAATCATGTTCATTGTTTTTATATAATAATATAATATTTAAATCAATAATTTTTTTTCATTCATATATAACATTTATATTATATTCAACACTAATATTTTGTCAGCTAAAAGGATAATTGCCTCGTTTATTATACCATTTATACTATGAAAATGAATAGATATTAGATTAGGTTGAATTTTTTTAAATTGATGTCATACAATGATTTATCTTTTATGATATATATATATTATATTTTAATTTTTGATAATTTTCGTATTGCGCTCTTTAATTTTACATAACTCTAACCTAACTTACATGCAGGGAAAACTGGGTTTTTCGGCCATAGCATAAATAACACTTTTTTACTGGTGTTTATAAAAGGTTCATTTTTATTTTCATTTTTTATATTTTCCCAGAATTCACTTATATTTTGTATATAATATATTTGTGCTCCTGGTAAACCACACTAGACGGATTGGCTTGATACAATGCGCAAAGTCCTATTGGAAGGCCGGCTTTAAAATTCCTTCAGCTAGGTGTAAAAGCCTTACTCGGGAATTGGGTTCAAAATAATATCTTGAAAATAAATCTTCCTAACATTTCCATTAATAAAAAACTACCTAGCAAAAAATAATATAAAATTGAGTTAAAGTAAAATGGAGTACCTATACGTTTTCTTTAAAGTTCCATTTTTAGTGTATACCTTTAACTTTTACATTTAGTTTTCTGTTCAACCAATCGCACATATCAAAATGCTCCTACAATTAATAATTTTTAGTTTATTATTACTTTTTGTAAAAGTTGTATCATAACATTAAACATCACAACTGAAAATTATTTTGAAACTTTTTAAATTACTGATGCGTGAGTATTAATTTTAAACATTTAATTAATTACTAGGAGTCAATTTGCTTGACATCACTTATTTATTTTGAAAATAATTTTTAGCTAAAAATACTTTTAAAAATGAGCTCCATTCACTTCAGTTTTTGTTTAACACTTTGGTTTAAAAGTTTGTCCATTTTAATTATCCTTGAAATATATAGTTAATTTTAGAATTTTGTCATGTTAATGAATACAATCATTTTAAAAGTTAAGCCAAGAGACGTCTCATGTGACGGGTAATTTTTTTACTTTACTTTTGGTCATGAATGACACATAACATTATGTTTTTGAATTATTGTTCCTGTTGAAACTTTATAAACTTGTTGCCTAACTTTTTTTAAAAGTTTGTTTGAAATTAACTCAAAATAGTTGAGGGTTCGTGTCTGGATGTCCAACATGTTATTTTGGAATTAATATAACATCCATTATGATAAAATATTTAAATGTCAGTTAACTCAAGAGAAATTAAATACAGTGAATCTGTGTCGTTTTGTGGAATCTAATTATATGACCACACGTGTCTAGAATACTATGATAAATCACATTATTGTATTATGCAGATTGAAAAAGTTATATTTGTAACAAAATATCAATAAAATCATATTTAAACTTCAAGTAATTTTTTTAATGTATTGTCGATAAAATGGCTCGTCGTTTATACAATTGTGTAAATGAAAAAAAAAAGTTACATTAACATTATTTAAAACTATAAAAATTGACATTATTTTTATACGCAAAGCTTAATTATATGTTTTTACCAAAAATAAACATATTTTTCACATCTACATAAATAAAATCAATTTAATTGTGTTATTGGCACACTCACTGTATATAGTTTTACTTTTATAAAATATACGACCCCTAAACCCTAATTGTATTGAATAGCTACAATATTCGTTTAATTGACTAAACGTTTTATTATTGTTTCGTATATTGTTGCATTTTTGATAATAATACAGTATTTTTTATATATTTCTATTTATTTAAACTACCTATATTTTGCTTATTTTGTGTCGTATCCCCCTAAGACCTTTTTTTTTTTAACTGGCAAGACAAATGTGTTCACTTATTCAACTATAAATATCGTTATTAAATATTTATATTTATAGATACTATAATAGCAGGTACCTATATTTAATAAAAATAATGACAAAAACCCGAATCCCCTATGTTATAGCTTTACACAACTACACGACAATATCAGTTATAACTTATAACTTCATAATAAACACTAATCATTAATCAATAATCAATACTTATTGCACAAATTTATATTGAAATACATTACATTACGTTGTATTGTGGTACAAAAAAAAAAAAAATCACCGAGCGATAGAATATTGTTTGATTGTGAAACGACGACGCAAATCAGAAATGTGCCAGAGCCAAATAAAATGTATAATGTATAACTTACAACTATATAAATTATCGAAAAAAGTTATGCGCTCTAAAAATAATCAAACCATAAAGCGGTATTTAACGAATTAGAATTAGAATCCACGTAAAGTGAATCTTTTGTTGTGATTTGTAATGAAACTGTACCTATATCTATAGGTACCAACAAAGTCAGAGTTCCTGTAATACCTATTTGTATATGTGAATATTTGAATACTATATAATTGTTTATTTTCATGAATACATGTCCAAATATGGTTGTGTTGTGAGGTGCTTATGATATAAGGCAATTTTTTTTTTTTTTTTTGGCGTGGGGGTGTTAGGTCAAATGTTTTAACATTTTATTCCACTATACGTACCTACACGATGACCAAATTACACCACTGAGCATGTTTTAAAGAGCAATATTTAGGCAATTTATATGACATGTGCATTTGGGCTCTGCCAATGCTTGAGAAGTAAATGAACATTAATGTGAGTAATTATTCGTTATCGCTTTTAAATCTCGTACGCGCGTGCACATGTCAATGCGTCGCGGAAAATGAAATATATTTTTGTTTTTCTAACATAAAAACTACTAAAAACGGTAGTAAAATAAACATACTTCCTGAAGTTCGAGATAGTGATTTCGAAAAAAGTTTGAATTCGTACGTTTCTAGACTATCAGCTGCTATTTAGAGATCACTTTTTCTATTTCAAATCTTATGTGCCCAAAATAAATACAGATGTAATGCAATTATTATTTCACAAAATTTTATAAATAATATCTTAGTTTCAAGGTTCTTTAAAATTTAAAATCGATTTCCTTATTAGTCTAGATATTATGTCAAAAAACTCATACATAATAAAATCAAAATCAAAATTAAACATTGCGAAGTATGTGTAATCTACTACCGCTCATTGTTCTAAAACGTATGCAAAATACACGTACTGCGATACCCCTAATATACTGCACATCGACCCAACTCGAGAAAAAAATGTACGACCAGTGATATTATATTGTCATGCAATATAATACTTTATGACACTGGGAAATGCAAGTGATGAACAGTTTTGTGTACGACAATACATTTTACCGACGATAACTAATATGCATTGGCGTGTGTGAAATTTATTATTTTCGCGCACGATCGACGAACGGCTAAATCGATTGTAGCGTATTTACCATTCGGCGGCGGGCATTGACAATAATGTTTTGTTGATTGGAAATAATTCGAAAGTTTTAAATCGATATTACAATATTGTGTCGGAAACAGAGAAGCGAGTACCGCTAAATTCATAATTTTTCTAATTTTAACGCGGTCTGCTAGTTGTAGTTTCGATAAAAACAAAAAAAAAATGCAGTAATATCGATTGAACGAAAAACATTATAATATAATATGTTTTGCTGTCGATCGAACAGTGGCTTCAAAATATGCACTCGTTCATTATACCTACACGTCGTCTCGTTTGTCGTTCCGTACTGTGCCGCCGAGAGTGAGTGTGAATATAACAATATATCGTGTAGGCACGCAGAAATCGAACGGATAAACCGTAAACGATGATAATACGCATAATCGTAAGCGAGGACGCACGCTCGTATTAAAAACGTCGGTTTCGGAGAGGTAAACGTGATTGATAAAAATCGAAAAAAACTCCGATAATAATATTGTGAAAGGAGTGAAAGGGAAGGAGTGAAAGAGAAACACAATATTATATTATTATTATTACACGACACGAGTATATAATATATTATAACACCAATCCGGAAAGTGGAAAACGGTTTTGTTCGCAAAAAAGAAGAATAATAATGTAATATTTCGTCGCGTATGCATTTCGACCAGAGCGCTTTCCGCCGCGGAGAAATGATAATAATATAATGGCATTATAAATATTGGCACACGACGCGCGTGGTTATTGCGGTTGTAACCGTAATATTTATTGGTCGTTTCCGGTGTATTATATTATACACGTTTATGTGTACGCGGAGACGCGTTCTCCTGGCCGACGATTGTGGTCGTCTTTCGTTTGGATGCAAACGCGACGCGAATCATCGCGGCACGGTACGCGTACTTACAAACCGCCGCGCCGCCGCCGCCGCCGTTGATTTAATTTACTCGGCGGGGGGGGGGGGGGGCAGACGGCAATACGCAACGACAGAATTTTTATTATTTTTTTTTTGGTTTTTCGCGCGTTTTGAACTCTGTTAGCAACGAGGATTCCGTTTCTGCCATCGTTTATCGTTAAAACGAATAATATAGGAAATATAGGCAATAGTGTAATACTATAGTCGCGACACAATATTATGCATGTTTTTCGCGGTATACTATGATAGCGGTCTCCTTAGATGCGACGTAAACCCTTGGGCGATTCGTTTAACGTAAAACACTCGTTACATGGAAAAGTATTGATTTTTTTCAAAACAATTTTTTAAAGAAATTATTTTTTATCTTTATGATTTTTTTTGGTTTTAGACTTTTTTGAATAACAACATACAATTTTAACTTCCTATTCCAAAGAAGGCGGGTTTTAAATTATTTTGATACATAGAAATTAAATTTCGGACAAATGGTTTCTGAGTTTTAAGTATAAATGAGTGGAGCTAAATGGTATCGTACAATGTTACCCCGCAAAATGATGATCATCTACTCCTCTCATCTAAACTTTAAATACTTATAACTCATAAAATACTCGTCCGAAATTCAATTTTTATGTAAAGAATTACTTAGAAAAACACTGTACTTTGAAATATGAATTCAAAACTGTATGTTGTCAATAAAAAGAGTATATATAATAAATTATTATAGTTTAGAGTATAAATATCAACATCAAGGACACCAACATAGCTTTAAAATTGTTATAATTATTTGTTTCGTTATATTAAAACATTTGTCTCTCTTTACAGACAAGTATTTTTAACTGAATAGTGTATTCGAGTTTTGAGTACTCAGTAAATTATTATACACCTACTTATCCTGCACTATAGTATGCGTAAACATAAAATGTTTTGTTATGATTAAAAATTTTGAAAATATTTTTTTTCTTCATATTATTTATTATAGTCTTTTGTATTCTGATATAGGTTACAGTTTTATTTTCTGGGAAAACAAATTATTTGAAATATACGAGGACAAAGGCCCCTCCTCACTTATATCAAACTATGTTTCAATACAATATAATGTCGTGAAAAATTGTAGTTACATCAATATAAGTTGATATTATAAATTAAATGCTGAGAATCCCAATGATAAAAACGTATTATTTTTTAATTACGTTTGACGCGCTATGCGTTAGGTAGGTAAATAATATAGCATGTTGAACTTCGATATAAATTAAACAAAATCCGAGTCCTAGTTATTACCAATTATCAAACTTAAAGATGAGCTCTTTAAAACTATAATCTTACTCAAACTCAAACTCGATTGAAAAACAAAAGAAAGAACACATATAATGTTCTTACTTTTAAGTTTGTTATAGCCTATAGGGTACTAACACAAAATTGGAACTATTGAGGGATAATGTACTGTGTTGTACGTCTGTGAACGAAAAAAAGTAACAACACATGCAGGTTTTTAATAACTTTTATAATTCAAAATTAAAAAAAAATATTTTAGTACTTATTAGATCAAATCCCAAACTATATTGGTCTATTCATATAGTATTAGACCGTATTGAGATTTAAGGTATTCAGAAACCCTGCATTAATTGTAATTTAATTTACCCGCGAAAGGTATAGTGCTCTCCCTGGATTTGAAGGTCAACTTTCAGCACGTCACAGAGAAAAAATACCTTTAATCAAATATCGTGACTTGAGTTGTGAATTGTGATAAATCGGAATTTCAACGTATTTATTCGACATTATTAATATCGAAACTATTTCAACTATCAGACCCAATAAATTAACATTCGTTTAATTAAAACTTTTACAATTTGTTTTCAATCAATGTATTATTATGAAAGTCAATTAGGTAAACTAAGTTACTAGACCCCATGTCAAGGATTTGCCATAGTACATGTATGTAATAGCTATTATATAACTTAATATTTATATTGAAATGATGTCAATTTTTTTTTTTTTATAGTGGTTTGCTTCTTATACGAGTATTGTTATCTTGCCCAAACTTTCTCATTCTTCCAAATAGTAAAAAATGTATCTATTTCCATTCCCCAACAGAGACTAAACATTTTCATTTCGTATTCAAATACAGTATTCAGCTAAATACTTTAAATAATATATAACCGATTTCTCTAAAAATGACTGTAGCCTTCGAAGAGCAACCGAATAAGCATTTTAATATAAAGTTTCAAACCTTCATTGTTCCATTAAAATGAAAATTTGGAGGGTCTCTTTGTAGTTTAGACAATAAAAAAAATATAATTCAACTATACAATTTTTCTCAGAGTTATTCCGAGTGTATCCTGATATCATAATAATTTTCACGGAATCATAAACATTAAACGCATCCAAGTCATAAATGCATAACGTCTTCCATGTCGAATATATTTTATTTAATGGAGTTGTATATTATGTCCTTTAAATATATATATACTCACTCGACAAACCTCAAGGGTTTGATCTATATAATTACATTTAACAGATGTATTTCTTATACGGTCGTTCTGACTTGATCTGTCAACTTTTCATAAAATATACATTTTACGAGCCATGCTGGACGTTTCTATCGACGCGACTCTTTATCTAATGTCATCCCGTCGACGTATTTCAGATCTGCGGCCCTAAACCTCTCGAGATTTGAATTTCCCCGTACTCTATATTATAGAATAGTTATGTGTTTTACGCAATGAAAATTCTTTCATCGTGACTATCTTTGCACACTTTTTCGGTGAAAAAACAACTATTACGACGCCGAATAATCACGACACATGCTTGGCAGTTTTTAAGGCGCCCGGTGCTAATGCCATTTTGTCGTCAAAAACACACTCTACCGGAATAATGATCCTGGCCCGTAAAATCAACCAAATTTGATATTTTTTTTTTTAACTGATAGAGAGAAATATTCTACAAGCCTGCATTGAACTTGGTTTTATAATATTTCAATCTCAAACTTTTAAATAAGTCTTAAAAAAGACAATTTTAAGCTTTTTTACAAATTATTTTGTATTAGATTATTATTAAAATAAAAAAAATCTGAGTTCAATTCGGGCTGTAGAATATTGTTGTTTATCAATTAAAATAGAAATTTATTATCTGAAAATATTCAATTGACAACGGGTTATCGATATTCCCGTGAAGTAATTTACGTCTGTCGAAATGGGCAACTAATAATTCGTTATTTGTTAGTTCTATGGCATGTACCTGCGAGTGCGTTCGCGTCATTCATAGGGCATAGAGAGATTGTCTCACACTAATAAGTAATAACCATTTACAATATAACACATTCACAAGATCGTGCGACGCCAAAACATTATGTGAATAAGGTTGCCAATATAATTTGCTCCTTAATAAACACCCGGCACCGAGGACCTTCAATGATATTATATTTACCGTTACCGGTTTTTAGGGGCTTTATAGCTGAAACAACTATTTCGTTAAAAACTATAATTGATAACGAATAACTTAACCATATTATATTTTTTTAAATTGTGGGTATAATAATGATCGTGTTTTTAACGTGGGTGCAAGAAAGATAGAAGACCACCTGTTTGAAGAACCAGAAAAAAGCGTAACGTGCAATCTTTGTTGAATCGTCTTGGCTGGCAGCCGCGAGCGGGTGAGCTCAACGACGTTTTGATGTAGCCCCTGCAAAATTTTTAGCAAATCGGCAATTTTTAATATCGCATTAGTCTTAGTATGTTCTTCTTTTAATTATATAAATAAATGTTTTTTTCCATGATAAATACAATAAATATAAATAAACTATAAATTAAAAATATTTCCATTCACTATTCGCTACTCTATAATTTAATAACTATAAATAAAATGTATTATTATAAAGATGTATGTGGCCCACAACAACTTCTAGTTACTCGATGTGACCCGGTATTCCCAAAAAGTTGGACATCCCTGCATTATATGATTTGTAATACCTTTATTATTATGTAAGGGCAATCATAATCTGACCGCGCGCGAATGACGACCAAACGAGATTAATCCCGTCAAGCGCGCGTGGGGTACATCGCAAAGAGGGGGGAGGGGACGAAAGGTCGTCGTCATTGTCGTTTTATATATCGAAGATTCGCCTTTAATCCGACTATAAATTCGGATATAACGACGATAAAAGAGGGGTGGGGGCACGGTAACGGTGGCGTACACACACGCACGGACTCGTCGGTCCTTTAGCATTTTCCTCGTCCTGATCCTGTTCCTGCAGCTCTCCTCCGGGTCCTGTCACTCCTCCTTCTCGTCCGCCCATATACGTCGCGTTTAATTGCCACCAGTGTGTTTTGCAAAAGACCCATTTACCCCTTTACTAATTGGTCCTATAGTGAACGCGCGCTCGTATACTACGGTATAAGGAATACGCTATTACTGCCACCGATATTCTCCGTCCGAAATACGCCAACATATACATAGAATATTATACACGATTTGTTGTACGCACGCGAGCATTGTGTAAATTCAGTAATTGCTTCACGGTTCACTGCAAACGCCACCGCCGCCGCCGCCGCCTCCGATCGAACGTTTATAATTCGTGTCGACGACACATAATATTATTATTATTATACGCGTATAGGTATAATAACTATTATTGTTCTCATATATAAGTATTTATTTTCGCTTTTGCGGGCAACGCAGTTGGCTCAACTGTTTAAATATTTTCACTGGATCCAAATTATGATTCGCGTGGTGGTTTATATACTTACAGTATTATATTGTTATACACTAAAAATAATTTACAAGAAAAGGCGAATAAGTGAGTACCGCTCTGCTGAAAAATTTAGGTGGGTCACTGTACTGGATATTGGGTTCAATTTGAATTCATTGATTTATATTATTATCATTATTTACTATATACGAAAAACGACTCAGATCGGAAACGGTCAGCTTATATCGAGAGTATATTTTTAAAGTAATTTTTTTTGACTATTATACCTAAGTATCACTGAAGGCTGATTAATTCCCCTAATGTTTTTGAGTAACAATAAAATAACCAACACCGTTATCACGTGTTTAAATATATAATTTCATACAAATTTGAACTCAAATGTCTATTATAAAAAAATTGAATGTGCCTATTAATATATTTTTTACAATTTTTTGATTCTATCACTTATAAAGAACCTTGTACCTACTAAATTTTCAAGTCTTACCTGTAAAAATCGAGAGCTCTGGTTAGGATCTAAAAATTAAATAAACTATATTTTAGCTGCTTTACAAATTAAAAACATCTTATACTTTAGTATGTGTAGTGGGATCGAACTGAAATTCAGAACTTGAAAACGTTTTACTTCTATGATACACACGATAATATATCGATTTAATTTTCACCGTATATGGTTTTAGGGATAAATAGCTCTTCAACTTACTAGATGAATTTGTTTTTTATGTTATAAATCTAGTGAATTTAAGACCTTGGTCTCTGACCGACAGGCCTCATAGTCTGCAGATATTAACTTGATTTTAAATTTAGTATAGTTTTTTTTGGAAATAAATCACCGAGTACGATGACATTTTTACAAGTACCTTCTCGTAGTTGTAATTTGACTGAGAAACACGTACTATTCTGTGTTCCATTCGTCTCCACAAGACCATCGACTTGTCGTAATTATAAAACACATTGTTTGCGTGTACAGTCTCTGCTGTATTGTACAGAGTATAATAAATAGAACACTGTGAGGCGTTTATAAAGTTTTGACCGAGGAAAACGGTGCCTGCAGGTTGGGTAGGTACGTACTATATAAATAGCCATTCTCCACCCACCACGTCAGAACTTTACACGAACCACGTGTTATTCCGCCGTAATTTGTCGAATTATTTTCTTTTCGGAAATTAAATGTAACATACAGATTTATGTACAACGCGAGTGGTATAATAATATTATGTATTGTACGTATAATAATGGTCCGATTGGACAGCGGTACAAAACATAATATATAATTATTAATTGAGATAAAGCGTAGTAAAAATCATAAAGGTGTGCCAATAAAGCCTCGTTGTTTATATGTTATATCATCGAGATATATATTTTATTAATAATATATTGAAGTTCTTTATCTCCAAGTATTATAATTTTTCATACACAAAACCATACATTTTCTAGAAATGATATTACTGTAAATTATAATAATAATAGTTTGTGCACCGCGTTGTGTACTTCCATGGTATCCTATCAATAGTGATGTACACCACTCTTGTGGAAACAGAATTTCAGGTATATTTATACTTTATAGTTTTATTAAAAATGTTATTTCAAATGTAATAAAAAAATTTGTTTTATAAACCAAAAAAAAATTTGTAACCCACCCACATCCGCTCAAATTGCAGTTTTGTGTGGCGGGGCTGTGGTGACGTCACTACAGCCCCGCCATTACAGAAATTCGACACACAGGTACCTGAAACTTAGTGGAAATTATGTAATATCATTTGTAATCATTTGTAACCACCAAACAAAATTTTGTAACTTACAAAACTGCAATTTGAGCGGATGTGGGTGGGTTACAAAATTTTTTTTGGTGGTTACAAATGATTACAAATGATATTACATAATTTCACATAATTTTTATTATATATTTAGTAAGTGGCGGGGCCAGGGTAACTGAACTATTTTTATACATTTTAATTAGGTAATATTGTATAAATTATATGAATTTTTTTTTGACATGTTTAAATATACAGCAATAATGATTTTTATACATTTTAATTAGGTAATATTATATAAATTATATGAATTTTTAAAGTTTATTTCGTACAATTTTACCATGGACATTTTACCCCGGACATTTTTACCGTGTACATTTTTTCTTCGGACATTTTTACCTAGATTCAATAATAATATGATACAGCTACAATACAATTTAGAATAAAGTTGTAACTTTGCACTACCGATACAAGTATGAGGACTCTGTATGTATTCTAATGAAATAAATATATATTATATATGTTTATGATTAAAAACGTCAAAATTATATTTTTGAGCTTTGTCATAAGAAACATTATAAGTTCATAAATTTATTCTAAAAAAAAAATCACCGGGTGATCTAACCCCTAAATTCCCCCATGTATATACCTTAGCTTACTATAGATTATCATCGAAAACGATATATTCTAATAACATTATAAGATACATTTAAGTAAATATTAATTAATAGGATTATAGTATTCTAACGATAAGAGTGTTAGAATCTAACTAGTCAAATGAACATTGAACACATCAAGCAAACTATTATTCAATATAATATTATATTATAATCTTATTGACTCACTAGACACAAGACTCATCAGAGCAGTTTTATTATGAAGTAGGTAATATAAAGTGTCAAATATACGCCATACAGTGAAAATATTGATTCTCTCTAATTTCTTAAGCAATCCTATTTTTGGAAAAAAAAATATTTGTTGAAATTTAAGAAAACAATGTATGGTTTTACGAATTTTCTTTATTATGTTACTATATCTTTTGAAGCAAAATATAAATTGTCATTATTGTTACAGTACCTACAATAACAAAGAAGGGTTATTATCGAACAGTAATTAAATAGTAAATTTAGTCTTGCCGTTCATAATTTTTTTAAAATTAAAGATCAATTCGAATGGTTATTATTTTGTTTGTCAAAGTTGAATTAGTTTTATTTCAAACTAATCTTTGGAATGTTAATATAAAAACACATTAAAATTGAGTTTAAGCTTTTTATATTGATTCAAAAAATCGTTTAATTATTATCACACCAACTCCAGAAAAAGTTTTTAAATACGCCACTGAAAGTTAGTCTTTGAATAATAATAATAATAATATGTTTATTTGCAAATAATTTTTCTTTTTACATAGAATATACCATACAGAATATAATAGATAACAATAATGAATAAAAAAAGATATATTGAGATAATATGAGCTTATAAATATTTGCAACCCTCCGATAAGCTGTCAGTTTATGAAGGAGAGTTATAAAGAGTTCACAAAAACAATAAGTATATAAATAATGATAATAATATATAGTCGCCAAGTTTATACGATTTCAACTTCGTTTAAATTTACGAGTTTTAAAATACAATTTTCAATGTCTTAAGTTATGAAAATCAAATATATTAATTTTTAGAATCCTACATAAGTGTATAGCAACAGAAATATAATTTGTTGCACCTTTTTTGTGTATCTAGTACAATATTTATCGTTGACGGTAGATATAGTATCATGTCTGTATTTATGTAAAGCAATTAATATATTTTTTAAATACTAAGCTTTGATGTTATATATATTTAGTTCCAGGTATACATATTCAGTATTGGTGTATTTTGGTTTATTTAGAAAGAATTTAATTAGGCTACTGACAGTTAATTTTAAAGAATTTGTATGTGAGTCATATATTATGCTCGACCCCATACAATTATTCGGTACTTATGATTGACCAAGTGATATGTATATTTGTCTAAAAATGAACAATGCAAGTACGTGTGAGTTAACCTATCGGAATGTTACAGTTATAATATACGGCAATTAAATCGAAAACAAAATACTTTTTGGTCTTACTCAAACATATAATAATAATATCATAGTATGTGACAAGTTAATAATAGTCTCGTTGAGGCGGAGAAGGGAAAATCGTTTTTTGTGTGTTTTGCAAATACGGTGATTAGATATATTTTATCGTCAAAAAAAAGCGAGCAAAAACTCACTAACGGCAAAACAGTAATATTCGGTAAATGCGTTTTTAGTTTAAAAAATTATATTAGTAAATTTTGAAAAAACTAAAAAATCTATTAGGTTAATAGGTTTTACGTAGTTAAAATGTATTAGGTTTTAACTAATAATTTGATGTTTAGTGCCCTTACACAAATTATAGACTTCAAGTTTAAAAACAAGATGGCGTATGTAATAAAAAAAAAAAAAAAAAAAAATCGAAATTTCACCGTAATGAGTTTTTGCTCTAAGCCGACGATATACAGGTAGTATAATCCAAATACTTATATATAATTATTTAATTTTGAAATGATGATTTCGAGCATTGGAGTGCCAACTACCGTCGTTATTGTCGTCCGTCCGTTGGCCATCAAGACGACACACCTTAGCCGCGCGAGTGGAGTTTCCGAGTAAACGTTTTTGTTTTATAATCGCGGGTTGCCGCCGCCGCCGCCGCGAAAAGACAATTATTGCAGAAGTTTGCGAGCGAGAATCTGGAGCGGGCGGCGGACGGGCGAACGACGACGACTCGACAACGGTGCGACTCGTGGGTGATGTTAAACTTGGCTAATTCAGAAATTTCGAAGTGGCCAATCCATTGTCGACGGTTTCCGGGGAAAGGATGCGGAAGGTAATTAACTAGCTGTTGCTAAAGTTATACGTGCACGCATTCGACACCGCCGCCGCCACGGCTGCAGCAACCCCTGCACCCCACCTGCACCGAAAGTCCAAAATATAACGGCCGTGTTCGCGGTTTTCGTTCCCGTCGTCCTCCTGTGCGGTGCAAAACATCGGGTCTTCGGGTGAGTGACTCGGCGAGATGATTATTATTATTAGGTCGCGGGGTGCGGATTTGAATAATATTATTCGAAATGCATTTTTTTCGCTGATAACAAGCTTTTGAACGTTTTCGATATAAATTTGAATGCATTTGCAGATCGATATTTAATTTAGAGATGTTCTGGGTAGATAATTTGTTATAAGCCGGGTACGAGTACTGGCCGAGTAAAATGTTTAACCAGGTATCGAGTACTTTCTGAGTAGATATATGAATACAAAATGGGTATCGAGGCACTATCAACTACTAATTAGTAATTACTGATCGAGAAATTATTAATAATATTAATTAAGTCCTTAAACATCCAGTACTGGGTAGTTATTCAATTATAATAAATCAATAGCAATAATAAAACTAATGAAAGGTGAGTTTGAGCATATACTTGCTATTAGCCAAACACTCATATAAATTAGGCACACTATTAGTGTATGTAACACTAATACTAGTTATTTAGGTATTAGGCAATTATAGCTATGTACAATAATTTTGCTCAACAGACAGAAATATTGAAACTAAAACAGTAAAATGTAAATAATAAATACCACACAATCAATTTTTATAATTCATTATTTAAAATTGTAAATCTCTTTGAAAGTTTGAACCTTCGTGGAAGGGAAACACGATTTATTTACAATAAACTTGCTATTGTAAATTGGTTCAGTTATTCCAAAATATACCGAAATAAATTAGAATTTATTACTTTAGAATTTTAGATTTTTCCCGTTAGGGAAAGTACTCGGCCAACGAGTACCAGGTACATCTCAAATTTTATAAGGTATGTAATTTTGTTTTAAAATGTCGGACCGCATAATAGAGTTTGATGTATTTTCCAAGACTTGAATACATCGGCTGATGATTTCGTATGATATTGTTGTCCGTAGGCTGATTCTGAAATTCGAAGTGGCCAATCCATTGTCGACGGTTTCCTTTCCGGAGAAAGGAGCGGAAGGTAATTAACTAGCTGTTGCTAAAGTTACGCGCTCTCATTCGATACCGTCACCGCGAGAGCAACCCCTGCACCCCACCTGCACAACACTTGCACCGAAGTCCAAATAAAATCCGTGTTCGTGGTTTCTGTCTCCGCCCCGGTGCGGTAGACATCGGCGCTTCAGGCGAGTGACTCGGCCGAGATGATTATTATTAGGGCGAAACAATAGGACGCGACACTTCGTATATATACCGCACTTCAAAGCACAATATTATATTATTATTATTAGGTCCACGGGGTGCGGACTTGGATAATTTTTTGAAAAGCATTTAATTTCACTGAAAATAAGCTTTTAATCGTTTTCGATATACGTTTGAAATGTTTGAATGCATTTGCATATCGATTTTTCATTGTGTAATTTTGTTTTGAAATTTATTTATCAGCATATTTCTGATGGAAAAGTGAATCTAGTTAGTACTTTTGACAGGTTGTTTTCAAAATATTAAATATAGACTATCACATTTTTTTTTATTTGCATTTTAAGGTCAAATGTTGACAAAATTCATAAACGTGAACATAAACGAGCTTTTGGACGTACTGATGGATCTGGTAGACATGCCAGATGACTTATAATGAAGCCCGTCGCGCCACCGCCGGTGGCCGTAGAACTTGTATTGGTGACTTACCACCGAACACCGCAAAAGTACACCTTCAAGTACGGCTTTATTCTCCCACCTGACCGTCGCCCGTCCTCCGACAGCTTCTCAGCTGAAGATGAAAGTTGTGGAGAATTTCGGACGCTAACTTCTCCGGGAGCAACCGCACAGCAGTGCACGTCCAGCTCGTCTGATTCCTCTCCACACCGAAGATACGAGCCGACAGGCTCGTAGTTGGCGTGGAGGCGCGTGCACTGACAGAATCACTCCGGGATCGAGTCAACCGACCAATTCTCCAAACGCGATCCTGACCTCCTGTCCCTTTGCCGGTATTGTGAAGTCCCTCGCCAAGTCAAGATGCACATCATCTACGTCTCTTACCTCCCCGCAGATCTCGTTCGCGGTTGGAGGCGCGCCGAAGTCGTAGAGATTCCACTTCTGGTCGACCCGTCCGACATCGGAACAGTCGGGGATAGTGACCCTGGTTTTCTTCGTGTAACCGAATACGTTTAAAAGAAAAAAAAACATTTTTCATAATTTCATTGAAATATTTCAATAAAAGTGACATTTTCAATTTTGAAATATTTCAAGTTCAAAACTCTATACATTATATCATTACAATAAATAAATAATTTTATTTTACAACTATGGTTTATCTGTTATGGATTTTTACTTATCAATTTTTATTGTTACAGTTTTTTTGTTTATTTATTACTTGTATTCGACTGTATAGTATTCTGTGATTTATGTTTAATATAGGTATAGTTGAGTGTTTTTCTATTGGTCTCACAATGATGTGTTGTTTTTTTTTTTATTTTAATGATGTTGTATTTGACATTACGTTTCAAAGAACAATATTTGATCTAATATTCATCATTTCGAGGGGTTTTGATTTCAATTTTGATTCAGTTGGGACTTTGGGAAGTACAAAATTGTAGATGCTCCGTAATTTTATTTTTAATAAAATATCGAAAAATAACGACGTTTCATCAAACGTTTTTAGTAATTTTGCTTTTATTTAAAAAATATTAACTGTAAAAACTTGAAACATTCCATTTTTTTATGTTACAATTTTTTTTATACATAACGATTCCTAAAAACAAACTGCGTAACGCCAATTATTATTTTAATCATTTTCCATTTTCCGCGACGTTTTATATTGTTGCTTTCCTTTGACGATTTTTGCATGTTAAACATATTATTTTATACTCGGTACTTCAGTCAGTACAGGTTATATTATTATTAAAACGATTTTTTTATTTTTCAACGGACGAAATACAGTTATTTCCATTTTAAGGTAGGTATCTATACATATGTATGTTTTAATACGTAGTTGCGACACAACGAACGCCTTAGTTAAATAAATCATGAATTAATTTTTCCCTCGCAGCTTAATAAAGACGTTTTAATATTGAATTAATATACTCTCAAATCAAAAGAATAATATTTTGTGGTCATTATATTATTCGTTTTTATAAATAATAAATACTGTGAGGTGAATATTGTTTAAAATGTAAGAACACAACATAAAGTAACGAATACCGCTGCAGGTACCCATCCAATATTTTTACTATTATTTTATGTCTTTATAAAATATGTTTTCCCTGATAATAGTTAATAAGCATTTAATTTTCAATTTCGGTAATTCGAATATGACTTGTTAGTTAAAACACATAACGTAATCCACGAGCACCGTGAAAAAAAAATTAAACTTTTAATTTCTATAAAACGTAATACTGTAAATTGTATTAGATTGGGCTTTAAATTATTCGTATTTTAATACAACGATATCGTCTCGTCTGATTTCAATTTATAAGTAGGTAAATATATATTAGTACTAAAGCTTAATATTAGTAGCATTGATATAAAATCGTTAGCTTTGATCGTAAAACGAAATAATTTAAAGCATCGAACCTACCAGTCAAACACGTGAAGTTTCAAGCTTACGTTCATGACAACGTTTGGCTTTTATTTGAATTGCCATTGCCGTAATTGATATAATGTGTATAATAGAGAAAACTACTAGTAGTGTAATAAAGAAATAATATTAGCTGCGGCTTCCTATCTATTAAAATAATTATTCAACCATCCACTTTGCGATGTTATAAATAAAAGTTATTATTAGTTCTTAATTTTTTTTCCGGAAAATGCGATGCACCTCTTTTGCACGGTAACTATTATAGTATAATGGTAATTTACTCTATGGCATCGAATTAATTGCATTAATCATATTTTTTATAGCTAAAAAATATAATGCTGGGCATCTAGTATAATGAATAATAAAAAAACAGCGACGTTGTCGCGGAATCGGCGTAATGAGTAAATAACTATACAAGTGTGTTTGTCAATTTTCCATTAAGCTCCTTACACCCTCAACAGGTAACAATAGGTAGGCTAATGGGTTTTAGAATTTTTTTTCCTTTATTCTGACTGCAAGCGATTCTTTAGTTAATCATATTATTCTATAAACAGTAATTTAACTATAGTTTTTTGTGTAAACAAAATTATTATTTTAACCTCAGAATTGATTTAATCTATTCTGTGTCTTAACCATCGACAATAACTATATTACGAGTGTAGTAGTCAAATAAACCGAAAAACGTCTTGATTTATTATTTTATTTTTGAAATTGTTTAAGTATAATGTGTTAACAATTAGAGAATAGTAGGGTATGCCTACTACATAATTAAAAATGTTTACTAAACTAGTTTAATCAATAATAATATTTGTTAAGATTAAAATCTTTAAACTTCTTTCATTCTATTTTTGTAGGTAGGTTATTAAAATAGTTTTAACGAGCACAACTATTTTTAATCTATCTTTAGACGTTGATACATTCACGATCGACGCTATAGTCAATACACAATGAGTTTTCTAAGTTATATATTTATGGAGGTTGTACATGTACATTGTACCTACACAAAATATTAAATAACACTTCAAATTATATAGATTTGTCATCAAAAAAATAATAATTACAATTATAATTTAAAATTGGAGGCACTTTTTAATTGGGCTGGATAATACTACTTATATAAAACATGTCATTCAAACGGTTGGTAAATTATTTTAAAAAAGTATGTTAAATTGTTCGTTTATAAACAATTACTATCAACATATTTTATAAATATTTGATATTAGTACTGAGGTTAATAAAAAGTTGTGCAATTTCGTCAACTTTGAGTAATTGAGTTTGCTCTAGTTTATACGTTTTTAAAGTATAGTACAATAAAAATAAGTAAAAGCTTTTTGTATGATTTTTTCATCTAGCATAGCAGCTAGATGTAAAAATAAGTAAATCTACAAAACTAACAAACAATATAACTAATAATTCTACGTAATTGAAATGAGTAATTTTGGCAGTACAATAATAACATACCTTAACAATACCATTTGATGTTTGCTTTGAGTATTGAATAACGATTCTAGAAATAATTACCGAAAATATAATACAAAACGAACTACTCGCAAATAAAGTACTCGATACAAATTAATATTATACAGGCGGTACCAATAATAAGTATTTAAAATAAAATTTAAATACTTGATGGTAAAATAATATTAAAAAGAGTATTGGAATTCTCTGATAAAATACTTAACAACACCGGCGATGTAATGTAAAGCTCAGAAATTGTTTTCCCGAGTTAAACTCAAATTTTGCATAAAAGCGTATAATTTTTTTCAGGCACCACTGACGGTGGTTAATGCTTAACCATATTTACACATCGAGGAGGCGCCGTCAGTTGGTTTTAAGATTGAGATTGCAGTCTCTGCCTCGCTGCGTGGCACAGTAAGATCGGTGCGGTGTTGAGGAGGGGTCGAAGAATGAAAGGTCCAAAAGAATATAAGATACGAGCCTAAGGTGGATAACGACGACGACGACGACGATCAATGTGGCCTAGTGAGTGGGTTGATAAATGGACGGCCGGGAGACCGGGCGCGGGCATTCATTTATTATTCAAGGGTGTTTATCATCGGTGGATTTGCGAAAAGGAAAAAATATACAGACAGAACGGACGTTTCGAAGGAAAGAAATAATGACCCGAATAATCACCACTATAAAATATACAAATGTTTATTTACGAGAAATATATATATAAAAAAAAAAATAATAATAATAATAATAATAAAAATAACCACACAGTCAAACGTCGTTCGTCGTTCTATTGGAAATTCAATTTTACCCGTATCGACAGTCATATAATATAAGGGTTTGGCGAATAAACCGCCGTCGCCACTATGTCGTACACCTACCACACACTGAGTTTTCCGGTAACGAGTGCATCAATCGGTTATTGTTATATGGAACGTTGTGTCTGGTCGTGTAGTTTCTGTCGAGTTTATTTCGAAGGGATTAAAATCCGATGAAAAATGTCGTGCAAAGTAAAAAAAAAACAAAACAAACCAACAGCGCTCAATCCTGAGCTCTCAGACCTCTCAATGTTGCATCCTAGTTTTTACCACCTAGATATATATATATGCATAATAACTTGACATTTATTTATTATTGCTTCCTAAAAAATAAATAAAATACATATTATTGCTAGCACGTTGTGCAATAGCTCGCAAATACAACACTTATAAATAGTTATAAAAAATATTTATACTAATTTTCAGTCGTAAAAATAGTTATAAAAACCTCATAGTTGACTACAAAAAATGGTGGCCAACATACGTTACAAAAAACATGTTTAAGTATTGCATCTTACGGGAAAAAAGAACCCAGAGTTAACAAATGATCATTTGCTTTATAATTTTATCATCACCTCACTGCTTCATGTGATAATAAAAACGAAATTAAATGTCGAGAATTTATAAATGAGTTGGTTGAACATATATTTCGTCTTCGAAGTTCCAAAATAAACTTCACATTTCCAATCGACAAGGCATATAACGGAAAATTGACAATCGACGATAAAAAGTTGGAAGATATCAAAAACACATTGAAATTTTTCCCGGAAGAATATTGTGGATTTTGAAAAACAATAAGTGGATGTTCTTCAAGGAGCGATCAAAATGATTTATTTGACTAAAAATATAATAACAAAAATGTATTAAAATGTCATAAATATATCTAAATTGTAAGTTGAATTTCAAAAAAAAATTGTAAAACGAAAAAAATTAATTTAGATTTATATTTAATAGTTATATTTGGTAAAAATTGATAAATAAAAACCATATTTTGAATTTTCGGAAATTATTTCTCCCCTTATATCAATAAATAAGATATGATAACAACGTTTTCTGCAAAAAGAAGACATGTCCATAACTCAAATTTATTAATTAAAAAACTGTTTTTTTTTTACAAATAAAATGACATTTTCAAGTAATTTAATTAAATATAGAGCCGAACATTTCGAATTTTTTACGTTAATATTTCATAAGATATTTAGTTTTTCATCTTTCCCGAAAAATTAGGAGAAGTGGACTTGTCACCTTTCTGCAGTTACCGATTCGAGTAATAATGCAGTAATAGTATGATGCACATTGTGCCGGTGTCCAGGATAAATATCGTATTATAATATCATGAGATTGTGCAGTATTGAAACGTTAAATGACGAACCGTGGACTTTCTCGCTTTTTTCGTTGAGAATAAGCACCGTGTGGCTTGGGAAAATTATAATAAGCGAGGACGAAGAGAACGTTATAAATCACACGGCGAGTAAAATAATATACGAAACAGGAACAAAAGAAATAAGGGGGGGGGGAAAGGCGTGCACTTTGCCCAGGAAACACCAGATGCAAAGTGTACGCATATTTAAAAAGCAAGCTTTCGATTCAACCGTTTCTATGGGGCATAAGTGTGCAGGCAGGACCGTACGAATATCATCGCAAACGTTATTCGGCAGTGTTATTAATAAATCCATTATTTCGCTGTTTTGACTCGTATGCAGTTTCGGGCAACGCACTGTAAACACGGCAGTGTGTAACACAACGAAATCATTTCTAATAAAAAACATATCGTGCGCAAATGTATTGAGTACCGAGTTGAAATATTATAATGTATATTATTTTTTTGTTTTTTTTTTTTTTTTTAGCTAAAACAATACGTAACACGATTGTTTGTTTGTAAAATATTGTAACCGTTACGAAACCCGGAAAATATTATCTGACATGTTTTGCGTTGCTGAAAAAAGTTTTTATAGCCATATAGCAAGAATCATTGCGATAACAGCGTAGTACGGTAAATGTAAAAATATATTATGGATAATGTGTGATTAGATGATGATTTAAGGTGAAAGTTTTGTTATTAATATTGTGAATATTATGACACATAATGTGTTATTACTATTCACAATAACTTAGCATTTCCCGGGACCTAATGGTAATTTAGTCATGAATATGCATTCGAAGAGGAAGAAACTTATTGCTATTTGTTGTAGATCAACATTTGTGCTGGACGATATTTTAATGGAAATAAATTGGCTTGCAGAAACAAACGTTATGAGTAACTACCTAAATACATTTTTACATATTTATCTCAAAAAAAAAAAAAAAAACGTTTTAAAATATTTTTCAAGTAAAATATTTTAATATTATTAATGTATTACGAATAAATTCCAATAGTTTCAGTGAATATAATATTTATAGTTTATCAAACACTATAATTTCTGTGAATTGATTCCGGTTGACGGGTTAAAATAAAATATAGGGTTAAATAATTTTATGTTTAATGGATTTTGAAATAAATTAGTGAACATGAAACACTTAATATTGAACATACTACATATAAAGTGATTTTAATGAATTTCGTAAAAATTTGAAAATGTTTATTTAAAATATAGTGACTGTGTAATTACAACTGTGCGATGTTTTTTAGTTATTGTAAGAACATTTTATAACGTATGAGGAACCATGTATTTCAATGATTTGTGACTTAAAAAAATCATTTTATCAACATAAATAAAAAAAAAAAAACTGAAAACAAGACATTTTCAAACGTCAATAAGTAGCTCAAAAAATCCAAAATGTTTTGAGTGTTGTTTACGTTATGTCTAAACAATTCTAAAATGCTGTATTCGATTAAAAGTCTACGGTATTCATTTTTATTAATTTCAACGATAAATCAAAAAACAAAATTGAATACAGCCCATGATACCAACTGTGAACTACAATCCTCTTTTTTATCACTCTTCGACATATGCAAATTTATAAATAAATACTTCATTAATCAATGGAATACCGAATGGCACAACGTTATAAGAAAGAAATTATTAAGAGAAATACACCTGTTTGAGGAAGAAAAGGAAGTTACACTATTAGTAAAGAGGCTCATAAGTCGTAATACATTGTTCACACGAGAATCTCACTGATGGAAAAAACCAAACCTCTAATATGATGCTCATCATGCTATGTACAATTAATGACAGTCAAATGCATTGTCTTCCATTGTCTATATGTCTATGTATTTATATGTCTATATGTATAGTGTCCACTCTCTAAGTGGTACAGAGGCTAGAAATGAATTTCACATACTAGAAAATAACCTGTATAAAACAATTGGATCATTTCAAATATAAATAAATGTTTATCTAAATTTTTCTTATTAAAAAACAAAAAATCGAAATGCATAGGTAAAATAATCAAATATAATAAAAGCGAATAACCTATTGCATTTTATGTTAAAAAAAAAAAAAGCAATTGGGAGCATGAAATGAATAGCTACGACGATTAAATTAGTCTATCTATGATTATAATAATTTACTAATACGTATATTGTTGAACAAATATAATTAATTAAATTTCTTCGATGACACACGGGGACATAGTGGCACACTATTAATTCATCAACCCATATCTATGTTCTATTCAATATGATTTATTATTTTGTTCAAACACGCGTGATAAAACAAAATAATCAAGACGGCACAACTGCTAATATACCTAAGTATTTGTTTGGCTGCATTTTATTCCAGTGAAAAACAAACTAAATATCTTCATTTCGTAGCACTTATACCAAGTGTTCGAATTGATGATGTTTTTCTTTTCGTGTAAACGAGTTTAAATTTTTGCAAATTTTCATTTTAATCTACGAGAAGTTCAATTTAAATTATTTTTATTACGGTGTTCTAGAGTAGAACGCTTGGGTCAGATATTTTTCATAAATCGTAAATCGTAATGGCGACCGATGTTTCCACAGATTGATATGCATTTCGTGATAATATATATTTTATGCATGACGTATACATTTGTCGGTTGTGGTTTGTAGTAATGTTAATGTACATTATTTATTTGCTTTGACTATTCAGATTTCTATGAAGACCGAACGTTTGAATATTATACATTTTAAGCTGATTGAGTTTTAGACGATAATTGTTATACTCAAAACTTTAGTTGGTATAATAATGTTCGCGTATTTGGTCTACTTATTAGGTTAGCATTTATGTTGAATCAATTACACTGCGAAATTGATTCATCAGTTATTCTGCGTTTCACATTGTTGTATTAATTAAATGATACACACGCCGAATGTTTAATATTTTAGTTTAACAATATTTAATACTTTAATAATGTACATTCATGCGAGTGTACAACGCGGCTATCTGTATATAGGTATAGCTGAATTTATTTTGATAAATATAACTTGTATTATTAATTATCTAAAAATTTTTTTTTGTTACCGATCCTAACAATAGTTGCGTGGTATTAAAATTTTTTAATATAAAATATTTTTTTCTGTTGTATAACTTGTACTTGAATTGCGCGAATTTAATTAAATTTTAAATTATGCTTTATTGGTCTGCTTGTCTTTATTGCATTCGGTTTTATTTACTTGAATATATAAATAAAAAAAGAGAAATCAGAAAATAGCGGACATTCGAAAAAAAGTATAATGTTTGAAGATTCAGACAAAAATAAATATAATTTTTATTCAAAAGAAATTATATTTTAACAAAAAGTACCTACTGGGTATATATTGAATTGTTGAGTTGTTTGTATAATATCTTGTAAACTAGTTTGTTCGTTTTACATATAAAAAAATATTCATGATTGATATTATTTATACGCCAATCTTACATTTTCATTAAATAAGAATAATAAACCATTATTTTTTATTTATTACTATTGTCTTTCGTTTTATATACTATATGACAATGAATAGCAAATATTGTAATGATTTCTGAAAAGTAATGCATTATACAATAATATGTCAAATGTCAATGCACATAATAAAATATGCCAACGAATTCTTTTGTGGTTCGCGTTATTATTTTAATTTATGGTTATTGAGTAAATAATTGGAAAATTTCAATATGAGGATTACGACAACGTCTGCATCTTAATGTCCTATAAGATAATATATAAAAGTATACTCTGTTCAGCGAGAGAACACGCCGTGGACTGATGAATATGTAAGATAACTTTTACGTTTAATTTATAGAGAATCGAACTCGCAGACAATTCAACAATTAGAATGCATGAGATAATTAATTTTAAAACTTTCGCATATTTGTGAAATTATGAATCAAGCTATTATATAACAATATAAAATATAAAATTATTATGTAATAAAATACTGAATTATCGAACAACGATGTTCTTTGAAAAAATATCTAGCTTTATAATAATAATTACATACAAAAATAAATCTATTTATAATAAAAGTTTAAAAACGAGGTTATATCTATATAAAAAAAACATTTTATAAATATTTTGTTTTACATTTTTAGGTACAGTATAATATGAACTATTTATGAGACCTTGTCATACATTTTCAATTCTAAACTTTAAAAATTAAACATTTTATAATATTTTACAACAAAAAAAATGCAAAATATTTTATCAATAGGTATTAAAGAAAATTAAATAAAAAAAAATTGTAATGTCTATAAATAGCTCAAAAAGAGTAAAAATATTTTTAAAATGTTATCATGTATAGAAAATTATAAAATAAACATTTGGTGAATATTTCAAGTATCTACTTATTCGTTTTTGAATTACCACAAAATAAAGACATTTGTTAATTTACGTGTGAATAACTAATGTTGTATAAATTTGAATTTCAAACGTTCATAAAAATGAATGTGATTTTCGAGTAAACTTTTTTTTTTCTTTAAGGTATAAAAAAAGAATGAGGAATCTTGTATTTAATTTTTAAATCTTATAGATATTAAAAGAAAAAATTGTTTGAATTTCTAACTCGAAATAATTTACAAATTTTCGTAATATTGACGAATTTTGTCAAAATCCTAACAACAGACGTCAAAAAAAAAAAAAAAATGATTGTGAATTTTCGGTCATGTTTTTTTTTATAACACTAGTTATAAGTAAAACTTATGAGAAATCTTGTGTTAGCTTAGTTATTAGTTATAATCAAAAATTTATAAAACGACAATAATCTCAAAAAAAATCATAGTATTTTGTATATTTTATCATGTGTGAAAAACAGTGATAAAAATATTTGGTATCTGCTGTTATTCGTTTTTGAGTTATACCAAAAACCAAAAACAACATCATCAATTTTTTCAAAAGATGTTTTAATTGAGAAATTCTTGTTTTTTCTAATGTTATATTTATTTTTCACTTAGTTTTTAAAATTATTGTGGGGATTTTTTTCATTTTGATTTTTTTTTGTTGAATAAAGTCTGAGACATTAGCGGTCGTTGGGACAAACAAATTTGCTTATCCAGCCCGGTCTCTTTGAGAAAGGTAATGAGGTCGCTCGATAATATTATGTATGGTCCTATAGATTCGTAGAGGTTTGGAATATTATGTTGTATTTGGTATTGCCTCTTCATAGCATCTGCATTTCGTGAAAATGTGTTTTACTGTCATAGGCACTCTACACAATGCAGGTGGTCGGAGGTGCGTTACCCCAGCACACGTACTTTCAAAATCATGAATTGCAATCACGCGGTATTATGTACTTTATTTTGTACAATTTTGTACAACCAAAATTAAATTTTGTACAACACTCAAACCCTCCCAAAATCTAAATTCATCTTACGGGTGCTGCGATAACGTTACCCCAGCCTCCGGATCAGTTAATTTTCTCGAATTTCAACTTTGAACCGTACAGTATTATGTACTTTAATTTGTACAATTTTGTAGAACACTCAAACCCTCCCAAAGTCCAAAATCCTTTCACGGTTGCTGCGGTAACATTACCTCAGCACCCGGATCACTAAATTTTCACGAATTTCAACGAGAATCTTGTATCTAAGACACTTGTATCGTAGATACTGCACAAGCTTGTAGGTAGGAATAGTTGTTGTTGATTAATTTTATAATTTTATAATTTGAATTTATAATTCAAAAAGAATCAACAAATAATATTAGGTACACAGGTATAAATTTTTAAAATAATGTAAATTTTATTACGTAGGTACATTATTTCAACAACAGTTAAATTAATCATTCATATAATATCACTACGTTTTTACATTTGATGATTTATTTTCTGATAAGAATAACAAAAATAAACATCATTTTATAAATTTTTTCATGCCGTAGGTATACCGTATTTTAATATTGTCGTTTTATTGTCTGACCAATTTCTTGTAATAATCAAACATTACGAGTTGTAATTTATTATTGTTATCTTATTGTTAAAAATATAATATTGTTTCTCTAAAAATAGTCTATTACAATCTTTTAAAGAGCTTCTTTTTAAAGCGTTTTTTTATAAGCGTCTTTTTTTTGCTCGGCATTACATATATATTGACGAATATACTCATGAGTGTCTTTTTGTAAACGTTTTTTTATTAGCGTCTTTTCTTTGCTCGGCAATACATATTTATTCACAAATAAACTCATGTGCGTCTTTTTATAAGCGTTTTTTTATTCAAATTTTCATATATAATAAATTTCAAAATTGGTCTTTAAATTGGATTTCTCACAAAAATATTGGATTTTAAGCTGTTTTTGAGATACATAAAAAAGTTGAAATTGAATTTAAGAATGTTCTATTTACCCGATTTTTCTGTAGTTCATATCATTAAAATCACAACAATTTTTCAAATATGATGAATATCAATATTGGACATTAAATTGAATTTTCAGAAAAATATTGGATTTGAAGCGGTTTTTGAGATACTTGAGTTCTTGAGCGTGATGAGCGTGATGACTGTCAACCTTAATAAGCGTTTTTTTATAAGCGCCTTTTTTCGATTTGGCATTACATATAAATTGATGAATATACACATGAGCGTCGATTTTAATGATATGAACTACAGAAGAATCGGGTAAAGAGAACATTCTTAAATTCAATTTCAACTTTTTTATGTATCTCAAAAACAGCTTAAAATCCAATATTTTTGTGAGAAATAAAATGTAGAGACCAATTTTGAAATTTATTATATTTGAAAATTTGAATAAAAAAACGTTTATAAAAAGACACTCATTAAAAGACGCTCATGAGTATATTCGTCAATATTTATGTAATGTCGAGCAAAAAAAGACGCTAATAAAAAACGCTTATAAAAAGACGCTCATTAAAAGACGCTCATAAGTATATTCGTCAATATATATGTAATGCCGAGCAAAAAAAAGACACTTATAAAAAAACGCTTATAAAACGACGTTCATGAGTATATTCGTCAATATATATGTAATGCCGAACAAAAAAAAAAGACGCTAATAAAAAAACGTTTACAAAAAGACGCTCATGAGTATATTCGTCAATATATATGTAATGCCGAGCAAAAAAAGACGATTATAAAAAGACGCTCATGAGTACATTCGTCAATATATATGTAATGCCGAGCAAAAAAAAGACGCTTATAAAAAAACGCTTATAAAAAGACGCTCATTAAAAGACGCTCTTTAAAAGATTGTAATAGACTATTTTTAGAGAAACAATATTATATTTTTAACAATAAGATAACAATAATAAATTACAAGTCGTAATGTTTGATTATTACAAGAAATTGGTCAGACAATAAAACGACAATATTAAAATACGGTATACCTACGGCATGAAAAAATTTATAAAATGATGTTTATTTTTGTTATTCTTATCAGAAAATAAATCATCAACTGTAAAAACGTAGTGATATTATATGAATGATTAATTTAACTGTTGTTGAAATAATGTACCTACGTAATAAAATTTACATTATTTTAAAAATTTATATCTGTGTACCTAATATTATTTGTTGATTCTTTTTGAATTATAAATTCAAATTATAAAATTATAAAATTAATCAACAACAACTATTCCTACCTACAAGGTTGTGCAGTATCTACGTTACAAGTATCTTAGATACAAGATTCTCGTTGAGATTCGTGAAAATTTAGTGATCCGGGTGCTGAGGTAACGTTACCGCAGCAACCGTGAAAGGATTTTGGACTTTGGGAGGGTTTGAGTGTTCTACAAAATTGTACAAATTAAAGTACATAATACTGTACGGTTCAAAGTTGAAATTCGAGAAAATTAACTGATCCGGAGGCTGGGGTAACGTTATCGCAGCACCCGTAAGACGAAGTTGGATTTTGGGAGGGTTTGAGTGTTGTGCAACATTTAATTTTGGTTGTACAAAATTGTACAAAATAAAGTACATAATACTGCGTGATTACAATTCATGATTTTGAAAGTACGGGTGCTGGGGTAACGCACTTGGTGGTCGGATCTTTGTTTGGTAATATTAAGTTATAACTGGCCGGTTATAGTTTTTATAGTTTCGTTTAGGTATATTGGCATCGCATAATATAATATTATTATTAAATTATACCCCAACGTAAATAACATAAAAATGAGATGTAAATTTTAGTATTATTAACCGAGGTATTTTCATAACATTCATTTCAACAGCTGCAGTTTTCAGCTATATAATATACTCTGTGTGCAGAATTCAGTTGTTTAAACTCATTATTGGTATTGGCCAGTACTGAAATATTAAATACCAGTTCATCGTCCGGTTTTTTGTTGGTATCTAGTCAACTTTGGTTTAAACTTTTGATGTGCCAAATGGATAAAATGATTTGTGATGTATAGAAAGTCAAAACTATTTATTAAATAAATACCGACCCCTATGATAATCAAACAAAAGCGGCCAAAGTTAAAATAATATTTCAACATACTATGACGACAGATTTTTTTTATCAAAATAAACAGTAACCATAATATTATATTTACATAGTTTTATATACAATTAAAATACAGTAAATTTAACTCATAGACAGTGCAATTTACCTTTCTATAATATCATGTGTTATGTCCTCTAAGTTGACGTAGCAAGGGTCAAGATAGCACTTGGAATGCTTGTTCACAGCGTGTAGCAAAGATAAGAATAATGTGGTAAATTCTGTAAACGATGTAGCAAATGTAGCTCAAAACGATCTTGGTGGTATTTATAAAAAAAAAATGTAAGTTATTTCATAAAATACGTGTGCTATAAATTTAATGTTTTAAGAATCTGCAGTTTGTTATGACTTATGACTTATGAGTAATTATATTGTTCTGAGCTATGTCTGTTTCACAAGAGAACATTGTGAGTTTGCGCTTGTAGATTGTAAAATGATGTCCGTCAACCGACCGGACCATAATTTTCTCTTTATTTGTCCAAATTTCGCCGACAATTTGGTAGTTTAATAATATTTTAATTTCGGTCGGAGCGTTTATGGTATTTCATAATATAGAAATATTATTTCAAAGTCACATCGTTCCCGAAGTAGACAATGCTATTTCGATCAGAAACTGTCTGCAACCAACAGTGCTGTGCACAGATAACTTAAAAATGATCTAGGTAAGATAACAGATAAAATGAAAAATAAATGATCTAGATAAAAGCTCATATAATCTCGTTTTTATCTGGATAAAAAAACAGATAATTATATACCTAGTTTTTGTGTTTTAAAAACTGTATACATTAAATTATAATATTTACACATAGGGAGAGCGGGGCAAGTTGACTAATTTGGTTTTAAACATTTATTACGACATCTAGTGGTGATTTTCAAAGACATTTAGATAACTCTCTATGCATGCAATTAAATTATATCGATAAGAATGATTATCTGATAACACATAAGCACGTGTTATCGTTTGTTTGTTTATTACATTAAAATTAAAATGTGAAGACCGGTTATAGTAAGGCTTCAACAATATAATAAGTAAGTAAATCTATTTATTTTTGCAAGTATGGATAGTGGCAGTTGTTAGCAGTTATATTACACTGGTTATATGTGCAATTTAATTTTACTATAGATGTAAATAACAATCTTCACAGAAGTACACGCTGGGGCAAGTTAACAAACTCGTCAACTGGCCCCTATCCTGTTCACCGGCCTTAAAGATTTGTATTTGAGGTTATTAAAAATTGTATAACACAATTCATCTTAACATTTCTTGTAGGAAAATATGGTACGAAATTATGTGAGGAAAACCAATAGAGGTTTGTGGTCTAAAACAAATATGTAAATTGCATTAGATCTTTGTATAAACGAGAAAAAGTCATGTGCAAGTATTGCCAAACAGATGAATATACTTAAGCCAACGTTGCGCCGATATATTAAAAAAAAAATACAGCAAGATGTAAGCATCTATATTATCAATATAAGTAATAAGTACTTATATAAATATTTTAATTATTTGTCAGCTTTTAATCAATTTCTTAATTTAAATAATAATAGAAGATAAACAAACCTAATGTTATTTAATTTTAACTTGTTCTATCATATAAAATAATATTTTTATTGAAACATTGTATGAATTAGAATAGAATACAATTATTTGTCTGACCTATCAAAATTTATTTTTTAATATGTACCTAACTAACTATAATATGTTCCTTATAAATACCTACTATGTGATAATAATTTTAAAATTTAACTTAGTTCTTAATTTCTTAAGTTTTATTTGTTAAATATTTAAAAAATGTATAAACAAAACAACAAGTTAGTTAAACAAGTGCAATTAACCAAGGTGTGTTATGTACTTATAGAAAAAAAGAATGTTACCTATACAAAAAATATTATACCTTATTCTTCAATCTTTAATCTTTTATACTAAATAAAGATAATTTGAAAGATTTAATTGAGACTTATTCAACACTTAAAAAACGGCTGTCAACTTGCCCCATGGAAATGTCATCTTGCCCCAGCCATGGGGCAAGTTGACGAAATGGACAAACTTACATAAATTATTTTTAAAACATTAGATACAAAATATTACGAAACAAAAAAATTACCATAAATTCTTAGTATACTATGAATTATCTGTAAAAAAATTCAAGATAATCTAACCATTAGTAGCAGCAGGGTAATTATTCAAACCTTAACCTAGTCAACTTGCTCCACTCTCCCTACTTATAAACTTAAATTTTAGATTATTTATTATAAAATATAAAAAATAAAAATACAATACTGTAGATTAAATGAATAGATTTGAATAAGAAAAAGTAATGTTTAATACATATTCATATATTGAGCATTTTTCATTATTTGGACACTTAATTTTTTTGTTTAATTAATTATAGACACAATTCATTGTAATAAAATCATATTAATCAAAATCAAGTGAAATTAATAAGATAGTTATCGAATTATTTTCATATAATCAGATAAAAGTCTTATTTATCTAGATAAGATAGAAAGATAGTGACATTTATCTAGATACTATAAAAAGATAAAAAATGTTATCTAGATAACGCACAACACTGGCAACCTGCAATATCACGCGGCATTGCTGTGGTGGCCGGGTGGAAGACGGAGCTGCAACATTTTTGTCCGTATCATATTCTGGAATCGTTGAAGTAATTCGTTGTCGATTGAACGTGGACGGGAGGCGGCGGCGGTGGATATTATAGAGCCGTGACGACTATTGAGTCTGCTAGTGCTGTAGTGGTGAGGACCGGGCGGCTATTATCACAGACATTATATAAAATTTATATTATGTCTGCGGGTATTATATTATTATATAATATTCGAAATGAGAAATTCAGCCGAGTGTTATGATGCGTTTATATATATATTATAATATTTACTTAATAAATCAGTTCATAATTCATTTGCAAACACACGCGTCATTATATTATCATACATCGCGAGAATACTGTTCTCGGCGAGAAGGAGAAAGGTGAACCACCACCACCCCCTCGCCATCACAGCCCCTGGACGCACGCAGAAAATCCGAATTCGCGGGGAGGCGCGCGCGCGTGAACGTGTGTTCGCGTGAGGGTGTGTGCGTGAAATGTCCGGGCCATTAGATTAGATTGAGTGTGCGCATCCTTTCGGACACACCACCCCGTCACACTCCGCCAACACGCCCCCCCACCCCCCAGACGTCCTCTTACACGTGGACCGGTATTATAATGCCGGCGGCCGAATTAATGACGTCGTATATCACCGGGCGCTGCTGCTGCGGGGCGAGATTAGCCGGGGCCCGCGCGAACGGTCCGCATCATTCACCGGTGTCTTTGTCGTCTTCGGGGAACGAAAAATATTATCGTCCCTCTTTTTCTCTTTCTCGCTCTCTGTATACGGCATCGGACAGAGGTCTTTTGTGCGTGCCGCCGTGTATGTGTGTGTGTGTGTGTGTGTGTGTGTGTGTGTGTGTCGTCCTGCACCGTACGCGTATATTATATCGTCCGTCACCGCAAACACACTTCGCGGTTTCCCCGTCCCGCATACGCCTATCACGACCACCGCGCCGGAACAATATAATAATAATAATAATTCGACCACCGATGGTTTTGACAATGTGCGTTCGATGTGGCGGTCGAGTCGAGTCGCGAGTTGGAGAGGGTGTGGTGGTGGTGGTTGAATAGCCCGCACTTAAACGGTAATTAAACGCGTTTCGGACCCGCGTAATTGACCGCCGCCGTAAAAACATTTTGGCCGAGACATCGTTTCGGACGATTGATCGACGAATTAAATAAAACAAACATACACGCGCACACACACACACACACGCACCCACGCGCATTAATTCGCTTGATGGTCTAGTAGGGCCAAAAATGGTTTATTCCAACGAGTACGCTTCTGGACGGCTTCTATATATATATTGTAGATTTGGTAGAGGGACGAATTGAATTTAAAAAAAAAACAATTGCAATATTAATCGCACGATTACTTTTGTGTGTCGTCCTGTGTAATTAGGGCAGAGACTTTAAGGCATTTGCATATTTTTTGATTGTCATTCGAAAACATAAAAATAGTAAATTGATACGGATATAATGTGCTGTACCATAACGCTGGCACTAATGTCCAGCAACTTACAATTAAAAGTTTTTTTTGTTTATATATTACGAATTTCCCTATTTTTTATATTTTATCATATTCCTACTATCTAAAATAAATTTAAAATTTACACTTAATTTGTTTTTTATATGAATTACTATTTCCATTTATGACCCATATTATTAGTTTTACCAAATCAAAGTATACCGAATACTTTGATCAGCTTTATTTTTTTGTAAATACTCTTTTAATGCATATTTTGAGCATTTTTGTTCTGCCTATTTGATGACAAACCTTTTCAGGGCATTACGTTTCCAGGCGTTTAGTCATATAATTATAACATTACATATAGATCCATAAAATGCAAATTATACTTGGCGGTTATCACGAGGAGGTGTGTCCGATGTACGTCAACTCATGGACGCTGCCGCTCCGGGAAATCGTAGATCAAAGTTGTTCCTGTTGAGTTTTCCGACCGGTGGTAAAAACTCTCACTGTGTATTCATACACGTGCGTGTGTGAATGGACGCACCATTATATGAAGACACTCTCTAGAGAAGAAGATTCCCGGGTGACGCAGATGGGGGCGGGAAAATCGTGGTGAAACAAACGTAAGCCTAAGGTATTTAAAATATCTCAAAGATTGACTTAATTTTCAGTTTATTAATTAAGGTAAAGAGGAGCAATATACTACCTTTGCATATAACGTGTTAGGTACATTATATTATTGTTTATTGGCATTTAGGAGTGATTGATAATCGTGATTATTTATGAGTCCTTAGTCGTGGCTGTTGGTTTGAACAAAAAGATCGCGACGTACATACGGAGGTAACTCGTTAGAGGTCGGCCGTCAAGGTTTTATTGTTATTATTATTATTTTATAATGTTATGCATGTACGATAAATGTTTATTCGCTATAAAAACCCAAATTTTATGCCAACATTTTTAAATACTTGAAGTCAATTTGTTTCGTCTTGCGCCCCCTTCTCTTTTTTCATTTCTAGATCCACGCCTGCAGACGTGCTGTTCCAGGCACCCCGTAGTTTTTACTATTAAGCGTGAATATTAAACAGTAAATTCTTATTATGTCGATATCCCACATTTTTCGGAATCGTCGTAGTTCCCTCAAAATAATAATTATTACCACTCCGAGTCCGCGTGCGCGTACATTATATCATTATACATATAGTTCCCCTCGTCGCGTTTCTCCCAAGCGTTATCTAATAGCGTTGTCAATGCCACGCCGCCGCCGACGTAATATGTGTATCCGGCGTCGGTTGAGCTAATTGAATTTCCCACGAGCTATGGTGCTGCAGACGAGCGACGAGGGTGGTGTACAAGGCGGTGGTAATAGGTGGTGGTGGTATACCGTTCCCGGCGCCGACCCGTCGGCTCCATAAAACACGACGCAACACACCCTATACCTATGTTATATAATATATATATAGTATATACGCCCGCCGACAATAGCAATATGCCACACATATATATAACGTGATTAATATTAATACAATATCATATACATATACAGTATAATATCATATAACTGTAATATAATAATAATATCTATGTGCCGTTATTATTACTAAATCGCCGTTGGGTATAACCGACCCACGTGGGTAACGATATCGCTCGGAGCATAATATGTCGTTTACGCCAATGCGATGAGAATAAGGTGTGCGCAGAGACGTGTCCGGGACATCAGACTGGAAATCTTCAAGCGGCCGAATTCGAGCTCATTATAAAATTACTGAGTCTTGATGAGAAGACCTCGAATTAATACTATGGCACGAGCTAAGATCATAGACAACCGGGTTCACATAACAAATTATCGCTTAGATCCCCCCCCCCCCTTACTAAATTTCAATGAAAAATGATAATGCACACAACCCACCCGCCTACCATATGTCGTTAAAAGTCCACCATTGGTGCAACAAAATTACATCTTAGGGAATCCTAAAATTATGTATACCTTTTTAAATACCCCACACTGGTTGGTTTTTTAATGATATTTGCATTTTACAACATGCCTTTCAATATTTAAAATTAACAAGTCAGCAAACCATTGCTTAAACATACTTGTACCAATTTTTAATTTGTTGCATACTTCAAAAACTGCTTTCATATGTTGCAGAACATATTGGAATTTTAACTGAAAATTGTTAGGAAAAGCCACTTTTTGATTTTTTTTTTAGTAAAAACATAAAATAAAAAAGAATCTTACATAAAAAATATACCGCTCCGTTCTCTCTCACTTATTTTTGGTGTCTTATAATAGAGGTCAGGGAGTGCTTAGTTAAAGTTTGGGGAGCTCAAGCACCTCCCAAGCACCCTCCTGGTTGTTCCAGTGCAGTCCATATTATCTCAGTTCATACTATAAGCTAAGAGACTGAGCGTAACGAGAGAAAATGACAGTCAATATTATAATATTGAGCTATGAGTTGGGAAAAACAGTGTTACCGTTATAACAAAAATATCTAAATAATATATTGTATCAAATTACAAAATTTGATAAAATATAAAAAAACACGTATTGTTTACGTCACGCGAAGCAGGTTTATTTTGCGTATGTTCGCGAGAGAGCACATCTTTTTCAAACGTTGACTATACACACATCACTGCGTACGACATAGATGATTATAAAATAATGTATTCGTCGTCGTCGTCGTCCGCACGCGCACAACGGTAGGGTTTCATTTTTTCGCCGAGTTTGCCGTATCAATTTTTAATATCTACTCCGCGTGGTTACTTTATTATTTTTATATGTTCAGAGCATATAATAATATTGCAGCATGATAATAATACACTACAGGCACGACGAATGCAGTCGTGTGGAGTGTTCGATGTTTCGGGCCAGTGAAATTTTCGGCGGCGGTGAGGAGGATGGTTTTGATGGTTTTCGCCTGGAAAATAATTTCGTGTGGTACCTATACTATATATTGCAGTACAAGTACAACAACGGCGGCACGGAATATTTTATTTATTCATCGTTCCAGTAGTACCTATATTAGTGTATATTGTTTACATTTCTCTTGATTAATATTTGATCGTGAGCTAGGTACTTTTCAAGTTGTCACAATTATTTAAGTGTTTAAATTATGGAAACTCATAAATGTATATTACTACGAAATGTTTCGCTCAGACGTGTACCAATATATTTTATACACATCACACGCAGCTTAAAACCGTATTATTATATTCTTTTTTTATTAAATTCACAGCTGAATCGAGTTGATTTTACAGTGATCGCATATTGCTTGGAAATAATATCTTTAATAATATTGTCAATACTGGTTATAAATATTTTTTTAATTTTAAAATGCAAGTTCATATTTTACGGTCTTGTGATTGAAAATAAACCATTGAAAATCCTACTCGGGAAAGACTACATATAAATATTTGCGTTTGGTGATGGTACCTATTAAAATAAAACGAAGTTCGACTGAAATCGACTAGGTACAACGCCAAAAAGTAGACCCCTCTCGGTCAGTGTTAGGAACAGATAACAAAAAAATTATCTGGATAAAGATAAAGATAACAACACTACATTTTATCTAAGATACAGATAAAAGATAAACAAATTAAATTCATCTAACAAAAAGATAAAAGATAAAAATATTTTATCTAGATAAATAACAGATAATTATACAAATTAAAATTAAAATAACTAATTTAAAAATATATATATACTGTCATGTGAGTACATGCCTGTATAATATATTTATTTTCTTCTTAATTTATAACATGTTGTGTATTACCAAACATTAACTTCAACACAACATAAGAAAGGTAATAACAAACAAATATAGCTAATTTTCATAAAAAATGTATCTTTTAAATTTATCTAGATAAATGAAATTTTTATCTAAAACAAATACTTAGATAACTTATATTTATTTATCCAGATAAGATAAAAGATAAAAGAATAATTATCTAAATAATTTATCTAGATAAGTCCTAACACTGCTCTCGGTATCCTCGAGGAAATAATATATATTAATTTATGTTTGCTTATGTGTATGATGAAATAACCGACTACACAAAGATTTGAAAATAGAAACTGTTGAGCAACTAGTCAAAAACTGTTGTACGCAGTTTCACATCAAACTATACAAGTACCACAAAATTCCTGTTGCTTTCCATCAACTCTCATTCCTCGCTCACATATAGCCACACCACTCGACAGCCCTCCACATCGTCTCAAAAAGCGCCGGTTTCGAGATATCTTAAACTAATTGCTAAAATTAATTAATTAATCAATTGGTTCCGAAGGGTAATGTTAATGGATATTCTCGCTCATCACATCTTTCAGATGTTATTATTATTATACATATAAATACTCGTCCTTCATTGAATTTACTCATTGCTGAACACAATAATATATTGTATGAGATTTCTAAATAATAATAAAAAACAAGAAAGCATATACTGCAGCGCTTATAAGATAAACTCTATCAGACTCATAAAAATACGTGTGTCATATCTCTGTGTGTTTACACTTTATGGAAATCGAATAATTTATTATTGTTAAGGTTATATTATATTATTTGATATAATGATTTGTAAAGTTGAAAAATAATGATAATATTTTTGTTTTTGTTTTTGATCTCGATACCTAATGCAAAAATGTCAAATTAACTCGTATTCACACCATCGACATTATTCCTTACTAATAACGGTCGTCACGTTATTTTCCCCGAAAATCGACAAAGTTTGTGTAATAATTCTGCTTTGGTAAACATCATATAAATTCATAACGCTCAATTATTATCGTTCCATATCGGTTGGTCGGTGCTGCTGCAGCATATTATTACGTATACAGTATGTAAAATAGTCACATGCGTCGCTTCGTGTTTATTTTACCGTGAATATTATTTTAATTTGATTCAATCAATCGTCTGCGAAGAGATTACCCGTTTAATGACGTTCAGTCTCAAATAAACGGTCGAATCAATCGAACGAGGTCGGAATTTGATAAGTATTTAACGGAACAAAATAAAATATAGCACTTTTTCTTTTTTTCGCACATACTTCATCAAACTCAGTTCGATTGTCGAAATGTGTTTTCGTTGTTTGTGATGTACAGACATGATACTGATATAGGGTGCACCACACGTCGTTATTGGAATTATTCTACAAACATACACGCCCTACGTGTACTTGTATATTATAAAGGGCGATTCGTCGAGTATGGCCACCCCCTCCCTCCCAACATCTTATCTTTTCATTGTGTACATTTTATTTAAGATGCGGTTTTCGGAGTTCTTATGTCTCCGCATAGAGTCTATGGCATAGACTATACTTTCGAATACTTAGAATTTTTGTAATGACGTGATGGACTATTAATTTTAGTACCTACTTACATAAAGTCAAACAGCTCAGGAACTGCTCGTTCAAATTTTTATTTAGAACTTTAGGAAATTTGTATTGCCACAAAACACTAGATAAAAATGGTCACCTTTGAGTGTTTGCTTTAAAAATTCAAAAAACCAAAATTTGAATAAATGCATATTTTAAGGATACAATGGGGGTTAGCGCGGTCGGTGGTGAATCACACCCTGTATATATAATATATCCTAATCGACCTTTTATACCGGACATACCAGTGTAGTTTGTTGTTGGACGACGCAATTTTATGAAAAATGAGTTACGCGTTATATTTATATATATATATATATATATGGGAATAGGGATACACGGAATACGCTATATTCCACTTCACTAATGATTTATGAGAGGAAGATAATATTTTACGACACAATTCCGAACCCTGTTGTGTAGTGAGTATAGGCCAACAACGCCGCCGCAACAGTGGCCATTTATATACCACGGACCATCGCGAAAAATATAATAAACACTAAATATATTTGGGTGCGTATATACGTGTAGAACTAATGTTGAAGTCTTCGACGTGTTTCTAGTCGAGTTGTCAAGGGTTTTTGTACAGCCGTGTAATGGTATACGCCGAGTATATTGTATACAATAGTGTATAATATAATGTTTAATATATTTATGTATGCGCTACAACCTATATATTACAATGTATACGAATACAAATGTAGGTATGTGTTTACATAGATTTCTTTGAAACTATGCATTAAAATGTAATCGTGTGAATAACGATGTCAAAAACGCATTCGAAACAACGGAAACGCATAAATATTTGAAATGCACTTGCAACACTGCGATGCATAAACAAACATTATTTGCACGGATTTGTTACCTAGGTAATTCGATATTTTTTTTATCGAAATTCCGCTCTCCGTGTCCGCATTTTTTTTATCAATTATTGCTCAGCGTGTACAGTATAATGTTCGTATACCAATCATGCGATTTGATTCCGACGATTAAAGTACATTACACCTACAATAATAATAAGTCATTTTTATAAATAATAATTGCTTTGCTCGTGTTTGTGATATATTTTCAAGTAAATTGTGTTATATTATTTTACTGTTAATAGTTTCGTAAAAGTAAACATCTTACGAAACTACAAAGTAGCTCGTAATGATAATTCATAAATTACTGTAACTGTAGTCTTAAAGTAATCTAAAGACTGCAATGGTAATTACTCGAGTCGAGTATTATTTGAGTATAGTAATATCTTCTAATTATACTTGGCAAATTTTGAATTATTTCAAAATAGCTTAAGACGATTAATTTAATGTCAGCAGGAATTATGTTTTAATTAATATAGTAGTATAGCTTTAAATCATTATATTGTTAGTAGCTGTATTATAATCTTATTTTTAAAATATGTTCACAGTCCACGAGTTTACGTAACAATGGTTTAATTAATTACTTCCATATTTGTTCGTCTATACACTATACTAAACTAGGTAGGTATTTATACTGTTCTGGATATTAGTATATATAATATATTATATAATAGAGATTTAAAGTAAGAATTTATAAAGTTATACTGCGTGTCTGCGTGGTGTAATAATAATATTATTTCTGTAGAATTTTAAGATTAATTTTATAATCTTATCAATATGAAATATTAGATTCATATAAAATACAATAATATGTAGGTATTTGCACAGTGAGACATTGTAGTTTTTGCACGAAACGCGAAAACGACAAAAATCGGGTGGCTCACCTCGTGTACATATTTCATATATTAAATAAATTAACTTCTATAAAAACAAAAAAAAGGGAAATTTTACTTTCACTCGAATGACCATGGGTTTTTGATTTTAAATAACGACGTGTTTTAAATTACCTATATAAATAATCGATGTTTTTTTAGGGGTAAAAAACCCGAAAAGTATGTGCTGATATCTGCAGTATATTATAATAAAATATGTAGGTATGTATAGCGATATTATTGTATTAATGGAAAAACAGAATATAATAATATATTATATCAACTATCTAAAAAAAGTTTTTCCATACGGTCTAGATACCTACCCTAAATGTAAAGGTAGTGAAGATACCACACATTAAAACACGGGATTTTTATTGCAAATACATAATATTTAACATTAGTGGTGTATAAATCCAACGACTTGAGATAACACCGAACAATGGACAGTTTACATGACGTGTCTCATATCAATTTGTGTACATGTATTGTCATTAATTGTCATACGTGATGTTCACAATTTAATTTATAATTTAAATGCATTTTTAGACACTCTGTTGTTTTATATTACAGGTGTATGATCTGATTTACAACGAATACATTTTAAGGCTATTTTACTTTGAAATATTATCATTATTATGTGACCGTTCTTCGATGAGAATATTATATTGAGCATTTTCTCTACTGATACAATCATTTCTCAAAAATAAATACTACTCCGGAGTGCGATTGTAACTAGTTTTTCTCTGTTTATAGTAATCTGTATAATATTATGTGAGTTCAGTTGACTGTTGTCGTTCGAGGTTCGAAAACAAATAACAGTCCAGACAAGTCACAGAGAACGAATACCTATATAAGTTTCACTATCGTATATTTTATAATGATGGAAAAAAACAATACAAATAAAACTCATATAAAAACGATTTGAATTCGATCCGCTTTAAAATAATAATAATTTATTGTAAACACTAACCACTCTACGGCGCGGCGGCGGCGTACATAAATGTTTGCAGTCGAGACAAACTGCAGCGACGGATTATAATAATATATATTATTATAGTTTTGAACGAATCGCGATCGACGTAGAAGCAATTAAAAATGCATAAAGTTCGTTTTTAATATTAAAATACGGTGCGTGTGCATAAACACGAACCCACCGTTGTGCATACATACAAACGCAAACACACACACACACACACACACATATATATATATATTCACATTTAATACGTACCTACCTCCTGACTATTATACAGAGCATTATAGCAGAGGTGTATATACCGCGCAAGGCGGCCGCGCGGCGTATAGGTATATATAATATTATACTGTATAATAATAATAATAATAATGTATAGCATATACGAGTGTTATACGCACCGTGTAATAATATAGCTGCAGTTTAGCAGTAGTAGTGTATTACAATAATAATAATAATATAATACCGTGTGTAGTTCGTGTATAGTCGTATATAAACTGTCTGACCAACAGAATATAGTAATATTATCGCATAGCCACCGCCGCCGTTGGTATAATATCATAATGTACCTAGGTATATTATGTGTATAATATTATAATACTCGCGCGGAATAGTATATAATACGCGAAAAGCGCACCACTGTGAAATCGATTACGCGAAATAGTAAACACCGTAAAGACTCGCGAGTTGTTTTTTTTACGACTCTCATCCACTCCGCCGCGGCGCGAAAGGCAAAGGGATTTTTGTAGGTTTTATTTTCTTGTTCTTATTATTATTATTATTATTATTATTTTTTTTTTCGTACACGCACATTTGCGCGTATGCATATTTTTATATTTTCACTGTGGTGCAGTCATGTGGCGGGCCGCGGCGGGTCGGAGGGAAATAATATAAAACGCAAACCAAGGGAAACACAATAAGTCCTCCGGGAACTCGCGGAGGTCCCCGGCATCGGCAAAATAAACACCAGAAAGGACAATAAACGCGCGGCGGAGTGTTCCGTGGTCGGGGGATACGGATCTCGCGATCGAATGGTATATTATATTATATACCATTGACGATGACGACCCCGTCGGAAAGAAATTTCTTGGGTTAAAAAAAAAAAAAAAACCATATTATTATGTATATTGTATGAAATACCACAGCAGAGTCTCGACGCGAAATGAAACCGCAAACTTTATGACCTTGCCGAAACGTCGTAAAAAGCAAAGTTGAAAATCACCAGTCAGCAGCCGACACCGAAACTATATAAATACACACTTCGGGACACACACCGCACGGCGCTATTTTGGTATGATTTTTTTGAATTTATTTTATTATTTTTTTTTAGAGTGCATACACTTTTATTTGTCATGTTCGCATAATATAATATACACTCACAAGTCGCACAGATACCGATTCGGATCCGCTACAAAACGTTTGTTGTTCCCCCCTCCCCCCCACATAATCTGCATAATTAAAGGTTGACGAAATGACCCTATAGTCGGAAACATGACCTAGTGCAATACGATATAATATCGTCGGACGAATTTCGCACGTGGCCCTATCTCGGCTGTCACACACATAGAAGTGATTTGGGGGTGGTGAGTGGGGGCAGCTGCCCCCCTGAAGGTTATGCAGTGTTTTAAGTTCTAATTCATTGAATATTCTCCGTGCGTTTTGTTTATTTACTAATTTATTTGTCATTAAAACATTAATAGTAATAGGTACGCGCTTAAAGTTTTGCCCGTTATAATAATATGCTGATTGCACTAAATCGGTTGATTTTCTATAGTTATACAATGTCTTAAACATTTAAAGGGCTGGTTTTTATACACAATAATTGGGAACAATATTTGTTATATTTGGCCATCCACGACCTCTTTAAAAATTACTCCAAATCATGTCACTAGTCACGCACATCCACGCTGCATCATCAACGGCTTTTGATTTTAGCACTACCAGATTTATGGAAAATTATAGGTGTGACTAGAAAAAAGATGAATTAATATTAAACAAATAATTACCATCACTTCAGATTGGAACATTCTGTTTCGGAGGTGTTTACCCGTAGCTTAATGTCGTGTAATAAAATGTATTATTGGAGTCAGTATACACCAAAAATCCGGAAATGAATAATATAAGATTGGTAAAATCAAACTATGTTATCGGTCCAACTATACGTGGAAGAGTGTCACCAGGAATCAATGTCAAAAATATTTGTCATTTGGTTTAAATTTCTGCCAAAATATGTATCTGTAATTCAAACATTTATCACAGGTTGCAATGAATGTCTTTGGAAGAATATAAAATACTAATAGGCATTATGATAATTTCCACAGATATTTTAAAAATATTCCAGATTTATTTTAAATCCAAAATTTTGACCAGCTATTTTTCAGTGTTTTGTTACGAGGCTGGTATTTTGGTTTGTTACGCACACAAAGCCTTTTCTAATTTGATTTGGATAACATGTGACACATAAATCGACATAATATTCGCGAACAAACCGATTTACCAACATTTTTAATTTTGTTATACAATTAAATTATAATTACAGTAAAACAGATATTTTCCGTCAGTTTTCCGTTTTACCAGATATTTTTTTTCAGCCGAAATTTAGACGCAATACTTTTGCCGTTGGCCCTAGTGACCCTGTTCCACATTATAAAGTTGGACGATAACAGATTTGGATTCTATCAATCTTCCAATACAGTTCTAGTTTTTTAATATAATATACTAATTATAATATGTTTTGGATATCATGTGAGTTGTACGGCGGCAGTACAGGGTTTGATAACATTTAAAGGGGGGGGGGTAACTTTAAGTTCCCTGTATCGTGATACAATCAAAGTTATTTTATTTCTCTTGCCGAAGACTATCTAACCATACATTTATAATTATAGTTTATAATATAAGTTATTACTATTTTTTAAACTTTTATAGTATTTTTTGTAAAAAATGGCCATGATTTATTATTTTTAAATATTTAAATATAAAAAGAAATTAACCAAGGTCAAATGTTGCGAGCGATAGCCGCCATCGTCCACTTCACCACTACCAAAACCACGTACCGTGCGCCGTGCAGTCAAACGGGAGGGGATGAGTGGGGTTGACCCCCCCCCCCCCCGACCATTTTTTTATATTTATAATAAATTATGTAACATATTTGTATAAAACAGTAGCTATAAATCATATTTATAATGATCAAATAGAGGATATTTAAAAATCAGCCACCCCTCCCCCTATTACAAAATCATTTTACCGCCACTATAACTTTCGGTAGCTGATAACCTCGCAGTGGGTTGTCAAAATCTTGACGCTTCCCACACGAACTTTTCCCAGTTGACACATACAATAAACCTGTACCGTCTACCGGCAGACCCTTTTGAGGTGACTTTCTTGTTCGCTCTAAATCGTTATAAATACGCAAAACGGTGCAACATTGGTCTAATTAAAATCGTTGACGCAAACACTGTAGACCGGTCGAGGCGACAGTAATAATTGTCTGGCGGAAGGAAAGGTGCCGGCGGCGTACGACAAGTCTTCTCCTTCAAATGGAATTCTTTCTCGAATAATAAAAATAAAAATATATATCTCGTAATTCGAACGGTTCTCGGCGAGGCGCGTAATCTTGTTTCCGAGTCATTATAATCTTGGTTCGTTAGACCCATTGTGCGACTGCCGACGTTTGAATCTTTTATTTTTTATTGTTCTTTTGTGCCTCCCTTTTCCCGCTTCTTTTGCATATTACGAGTGTACACGCCGCGTATCCACTCTGTACCGACACGGAGTCGGCTACGGTTCTTTTGCCAGTGACGACCGACCGCCAAGGCGTGTAACGATTTTCACCATACATAATATAGTTGTTCACTTGTTCGTACACTCGGAACATAATAACATACATTAAACATAGGTAGGCGAGTGTATTAAATTTAAATTTTCCGCTTACGTTTCATTATCGTGGCGACGCGACGGCGGCGCACCCACCTATATATTATATCTGTATACTTTGCATATTAATTGTGTAAAAATGCACATCGTCGGCTTTCGCGTGTGCGTTTTCGAGTTTGACGCACTAACAGTTTCGAAGTTCATTGCTCACATAGTTTTTAACATAGAATATTATGTACCTATATAGCTACCATATTATTATAATATTATATTATGGTACGAGCGGACAAACGAATTGTCAACGGAGGCGGATTAAAAAGTACGCGATGCTAACACAACACTATTATACGAATGACGGTAAAATCTCGTGAACCGTTTTTGTAGTCTACTTTTATTTCCACCCCTCGTTGAATATCGCGTAGTACTTACGTGTAAACGGGGACAGCACCACTTCAGTGCACACCACCACGACGCATATTTTAACCAACCACCACCGGTGCGAAAAATTCATAAAATGGTAGCCAGAAATCCAGTCGTTTAAATGCATTGGAGGACCGACACGACGGTTGCGTTGGGTTAGGTCATATTAAGAACTCACGCCCTCGGTCGCGGTAACCCGCCGGCGGTGAATATGCGGCAGAAAATATTTTGGAGTCGACCTTATTGTCGCGGTACGTATGTGTATAATAATATAATGATAGCCATACAATCCGTACGCGGAAAAGACGTTTTTCGGCGCACACCACATTATGGCGCAATATTGGCGTACCCGATTGTATTTTTTTTCAAATTTTATATTATAAATCATTCTGTACTTGCACTTTATATTGATACATAATGTTGTTGGGACCCCTATAGGTACCGCGCGCTGATACCATTATTAGTTTATTAGCTTATAATAATATCATCGTAAATGATTACTGCAGACCGTGCACTATTACAATATAATAATTAGTTTATGCCCTAGGCCTAAAAAGTCCGGGGTAAAATAGTCCGGTATATATTATAAAAATATCTTAAATAATTTATTTCAGGTTATGTTATATAAAAAAAATTGAATAAATTATTTATACAAAAACAATATAGGAGGTAGGTACATATAAAATAATAATTTCCATCAGTCTAATTTAATATTTAACTGCATCATATAAATTATTTAAAATACAAAACTCTCCAATTTTAATTACCAGGTCATGTTCAATTTAATTAATTATTTATACAAAAACAATACACATAATATATAATAATAATTTCGTCTGCTAAATCATTTAATTAAAACGTATATAATACTAATTGAAACGTTAACATTGTGCATCGCATTGTATTTTTCCTTTTACCTAATTATATGAAACGGACTTTTTTACCATAGATTTTTATCCTTTGGACTTTTATGCCAGTGACTTTTTATGCCTAGGACTTTTTTTTACCTCGATTCAATAATTAGACGCAGCTAGTGGTGCGCACACAATAAGATATAGCTGACGACCCCCCAAAGAAAATAAAGTGTTGGTTGTAGTGGACGGTGGTTGTGACGGCGATGATGATGATGACTGCATAGGTGACTGGTGTCTAGTGGAAATGGTGAGATCTGTACCGAGATCGTGGTTATATTTGGTACAGTGAAGTAGGTAACTAATGCGAGAACAAACATTTTCACGGTCCTTTTTAGTACTCAAGCGGAGTGGATAATATATTAATAAGTGTGTCTATTGATAACATGTGATCGATACTAAAGTAAAAAAAAAGCGTATTCCCAAGTTTTTGGACGTTTGGCGCACACTTGGCGATTTTGTACGTCCATCGCCTCGATCACATGCGGGCAAGTCGACATTTAAGTGACACTGTGACAGTATATATAACGTGACCGTATATGAATAATATATTTGTAATCATTTTTTTTTTTTTAGAGGTTTGGCCTGCAATCGATATGGCGTAGAGAAACAATGCAAAACTAAAGGAATACGGTTACATAGCAATTACTCAACCCCGTGGTTACCGTCGTAATTAGAAAACGGTATTCTTGTCCGTTGTTCTGTCCATAATTGAATTATAAAAAAAACTTTACCATAAATTTTATCTCGGGTTCCGTAAAATACTTATCTCGTCGTCGCCGCTACCTGTGAAGCCCCACATCTGACCGTGCAGCAACAGGTGCCAATTAATTACTCATTACTTATGCACACACCTATTAACACTGTGAATCACGGATAGCGATGAAATAATTAACGATTCGTGTATTTATAATATTGTACCTATAGAATGTAAAATACGAAATGCATTTTTTATCGAGAGATTATACTATTGTAATCAGATTTTGAATTGTTATGGTTTTTAAATCCGATAGGTATTTATGTTTTATACGATTAGTTTGTACTTTTTAACCGTGTTTTTTCTTTAGAATCCGATTATTGGAGGAATAGATGTATTGATTTTACAATAATGTATTTATTTTCTTGTGTCTTTCATCGAATTTTGGAGCAGTAAAACTGCTTTAATTATCAACTTTAAGAGAGGCTTTTGGTAGCAAATTTGAACCTTTGGGATATCAGAAGTAAAAAGTTCCCAGTACTTTACGAAATAATAAGGGGAAGAAAAAAACAATTAAGAAAAAACTGGAATTTTTTCGCAAAAATAATTTTTGATAGTGAATAACTGCAGAGACTCGATGTTTTTGACAAAAATTTAAATTTTGAATTTTTGTTTTTGTGTTTTTTATGAATATATAAAATTTAGTGATGATAACTGTTTGGGCTTAGTTAAAATGCTTGGAAATTTTATTCAAAATTGCAAGTATAAGTAATTTTTTTTTATCTATATAAATTTTCAAATTTCAAAAATGAATTTGCAACATTTCTAAATAGGTATATCAAGTTCAATATTTGACGAAATTAGTTGTTTAAATGAAAAAGAAAGATTTTACCTATTTTGTTTCAGTAGACTTTTCGCCATTACATATTATAATTTACTACACACGTTGAAATTTTCAAAATATTAATATTAATTTTAATCCATTTAAACCACAAACCTATTCACACCAATATGCTTTGGTATTGACTTCTAAGTTAATAAAATAACAGATAGAAATAAAATAATAAATTACTATATTGTAATGTTATTTGTGATTTTTTTTTTGGCAAACATTTTTTCAATAATTTTTAATAGAAAAATAAATAATTAATAGCAATGTAAAAATATTATTTTAATAATATATAATTATTTAAGATGATAGGCTCCTCTAAAAAATTGTTTTTCATATACAATGATTTATCATTGAATTCAAATTCAATACATCTATTACAGTGACGATCTCAGTGTCGAGTCACACTCGATGCATACTATTTATCTGAAGCAAGTTCCCCGATTTTTTTAAAAATAATATTATGAACAAACCTCCAATCGATACGGTTAAATTAACTGAGATGTTGTACTAGAGTATTTGTTTATTATAGTTAAGCTATTCATGCTATCGTTTGTGAATCTCCGAAAGAACATTATGTTTTAAAATGTGTCGCAGAAATGTAAAATTATTCAAATGAACGAGACCAAACGCATAAATAAGCGGCCGTCACGGATTTAATAAAAATACTGCTATTGTTGTGTTGATCAAAGATAATATTTTACGAGTTGCATTTTTTCTCTGTAAATAATAATGTTGTCTAATTTATATTTGTCAAAAAAATAGAATAGCAACTGTTATTTTATTCCGCATTTGTGTTATTTAGTGGCTCAGAAACTTCTAATTTTAATAAAATTGGTTAGTAATTAAAGCAAATTGAATTATATAAATCACTTAAAATGTAGAACTAACGCAGTTAATTAATTATATATGTCTTTATTTACGGTATTCTTGACGCCAAATTATATACAAGTGAAAAATATCGTATTTATCGAAATTATAGATTAGATAATATAATATTATGATTTAGTTGTAAATTTGGCAAATCTTCTATAGATTATTACAATTTATTAACTTTACTCAAAACTCATAAATTAGTCTACCATGTTAGTATTCGAATCTTAAGGCATTAGTCTTTTTTCCATTCAACATAGAATTCTTTCAAGTCTCCCACTGATTATTTTTTAAATAATTTATATTGACCCCGAAAACTCACCAGTTTTATCATTAGGCACATTTTATATACCTATTACCTACGCCAAATTAGTTTAAAAATATTTTTTTATAACCAAAATTACTCTGAACGTTTGTTGCACATGAACATTTTTAGACAAGCAAATTTACCAGAATTATAGCGGTCAAGTGGGTTGAGCTGTGATACAAACTGTTATCAGAATAAATTAATTATTAGGTGTTTTTTATAATTATATTCATAAAATAATTTTTTTCGTATGATGTCTCCCAGTATGTCTAGACGTTATAATTAAATACTTGGGAAACCCATCTGACCATTTTAACGTTTAATGTAAATAACGTTGACTGCATAATTTCATCAAATGGCAACCCTAAAAAACCTCTGTATGGCTGCTAAAGGACCAACATTTCGACCACCTGCAGGTTTCACTGAATCCAAATAAGCCATACTATGCACAGGAACTTAATATCTATTTATTAAATGCTGGCTATAAGTTGCGTTGCAATATACTTTCTTGACGTAAATTGTGTCCAACAGATTACACTGTAAATTATGGTAAATTATTTTTTCCAATCTTAAGATGTCGATTATATTATTGTTATAATATTGGTTTTTGTTATCAAGTAGTCTTAAATTAAATCATAATTATAATTTAGGTCAATATTATTTTATATTATTTTATTAGTAGGTACGTTGGTTAATGGGTTATATTATGATAACTGAACTAATACTGAAACGGGTAAACATTTAAAAGATATAGTTGCTTCATAAATTCAAATTGAAATATTTTGTTAAATACATGATGACAGAATTACTATTTCCCCTAATCAAATCCTAGTTTTTAACGATTATTTGGCTCTTAAAGGCTTAAAAGTAAAGCAGAAAAAATAAATAAATAAATTCTTTATACACTGGCCACGACACGAACATTAGCCGACCACCTCGTGTCCCAAATGTATCAGTGCATAGTCTTATAAATCGCCATTAATTGATTACAATTTGAATGATATTCTTTAGCATTAATAACTGGAGCCATAGGTACTGTATATTATTTACACTAAGAACTTGTGTAATAATTGATGTGTGTAGTTTTTTTTATATGACATAATAATTTGCACACTTATTTTAAAATAGCTTGATACATGATCCATCGATTATCACATTCAACATAAAAATAAGTATAAAACATAAATTTTACAAATTACATCCAAATAACATATAACTATGTAATAATATTATTAATATGGGTAGGTAAATTTTTTTAAAAATTTTATTAGAATTTTTAAGATTTGCATAAAAAAATTAGTGTCATATTTATACTTGCTATTTTGGTTGTATAAATATTTAATGGTTATATAATTTATAAGAAATTATAAATTTTTTATCTACATAAATTAATACTCATGTATGCCGTAAATCTTAATTAAAATCATAACATATTATCTTCTATATGAAAACGCTGGATTACTACTGTATACTATCTCGGAAAGTGTTCTTCAAAAACCAAAGAAAAACAGATCGTTTTAAAACCAATATAATTTCTTTGGTATACCCAGAGTTTAAAATTAAAACAATATTTTTTAATAACGAAAAAATAATAACAACTTGTTGACATTTACTTATACTTATACTACAGGGACGGTATTATAACAATATTAGTATAAGACTTCGCTACCGTCAGTTACCTACCTCGATTAATTGTAAATTTTTAACTCATTTTACTCAAGTTATATTTATTATTATTTCAAAAACCAATTTTTATGCAGTGGCACAACTGATATACTAACCAAAACAGTTGAAAATTTACCCATCAATGTATGTCTAAGAATAAAACAATTCGATTAGGAAAAAACATGTATAATGAAAGTAGGTACCCCACTCTGCTTTAAACTGCTGTATAACACGTGTCGAGTGTACCTACCACATTTTTCAATCAGTCACTGTGATGCAGCTGTTATATTTGAATTTAATGATAAATATTATCGTATGTACGAAAAACCATCCTGAGTGACGAGTGAAGAAGAACTATCGTTCTACTATTTACAGATTAATTTATAATATACTTATATTGCTACAACTATAGTTATTCGTTTTTTACAAAAATGTTGTTCTATTATTTTATTAATCATATCTCAACGACAGCACTATTTTTAGCTATACATAATTTAAAATTATAGTTATTATATATACTATTAATCATAATTAATATAATTATTACATTATAAACTATGATGTTTCATTTGTATTTTTTCTTTTTATTCTTATAAAACGTTATGAAAAAAACTGTCGTGATTATAATATTATGTTTTTAGTGTGTATTTATTGTTACATTTCTGGGGTAAGAGCGTATTTTAACGTTTTATTGTTCGTTAAACACCGAACGCTGCAGCAGCTGGTCGTTATAATAGTATTATATTGTGCGCTGAGAGGCCGGGTCGACCGCGTCGGTGGCGTTGCTTAGGAATTCAATACCTGACCTTCACAATAACCGGTTGTCGAAATTCTCCGAATCTTCGCTCGACGACCCTCGGATGCAGGTGCACACCACCATCGCCCCCACCCCATACAACCCCACCACACAACTACCCCGATGACGACGCACTGTATTTTATTATATTACATTTGTCGTTTTCGTAGGTTTTTCTTGCCGGCCACAATATCAGTCTTGTTGACCCTCCATGTTTTATCCACAGCGTTCGATAACCATACAAATTATCTGTGCGTTCCTAAACATTATATTATACGCATAAACCACGTACACGTGTCGATTTATTTACCTATAGGTACTTGAGTCTTATCGTCGACCACCACACCTGCGATCTAAAGAAGTCCGAAGCTCCAGTCGATAATTTTATTCACAAGTAAGTGTACTTATATTACTTATTACCAGTAGTGCCACGATAATTTATCTCGTTATTATTGAATTCCCACCGAGGCCAAGCAGCAACCATGCTTCGTCGTATGCTCCACTCGATTTCGTCTGTTTGAATTTAAGAATGTCAAGACCCATATATGGTACATTACACATTACAATATCAGGGATTTATACTTATAAGTGTTATTTTACATTAATTAGGTACTGGGTTGGACCAGCTCTTAAATATAGACCGAGAAAACGATAAGTGACCGATATTTTTTTTGAAAACTATTAGGATACATATATATTTTTAAAAAGTACTGGGCATTTTTTCTTTTTGACTCCCCAAAGTATCAACTAGATTCACTTTCTTACCAGAAAAGATACTTATGAAGAAAATCGGAGCATTTTTACTGCCCTAAAAGGTGATGACAGACGCAAAAAAAACGAAAATCATTGTAAAATACATACATTTATCACTCCACTCATAATCTGAAATCCGTGCTGGACACTAATGAGTTAATAAGTTAAAAGTTAAGTTCATTTCAACTCAGCTATTAATTTAATAATTATTAACTATTTAATGTTTTAATTAACTTAGTTTTTAATTAATTATTTTCGTTTATCAATCAATTTATTTATAACACAACAACAGCAATAGTACAATAATACAATACATAAATCTGTGTTTGTGTCACTGTGTGTTCGTGGTGAGGGTGGACGCGGTGCTGTTTTTTCGCCGCTGTGTTATACATGTTTATTTCTACACTATTATTTATTTATTTGTATATGAATTGGACATTGGTACTTAGAACTTACATCTTATTCGACTTGGATACGGGCAATAGTTATCCAAGTATTTATTTTTTTTATTATTACTAACATAACATATCGTATTATATTTGGAACTTTAAATGTTTTTTAAAAACAACTATGTTAATATATTATTTTTATTTTTTGATAGCACTATAAACTATTTACGAAAAACCTTGTTTTAAATTTTCAATCCTTAGATATAAATATTGAACATTTTATAAACTGTTATAAAATAACAATACATTTATTGTGTTTACACTATTATAACAATAACTTTACTCGCGTAGTTTTTTTTTTGTTTGTTAATTACCCATACCAAATTGAGCTATTTTAAAATTGTATCGGAATTCAAAGTCTAGATAGAGGGATGATTATTTTTTACTAGCTTAGAAAATTGTCTAGACTGTAACCCCGTAACTCGGGAAACAGTGCAGGAAAAAAAATATAATTTTAGAAAATATTTTATACAATACCCAATAATATTATACGGAGCAGTGATAAGTGTATACTTTTTATTTTTTAACACTTGCTTTTTTTCCAACCACAATTTTTATTTCATTATATTACGATATGGTTAATTCGTTTAATGACCATCATGCCTATACTATAACATGATAATATATTTTAATATCAGATGTGATAAAACTAAAATCGATAATAATTTACACATCACAATATATTATGTCGTATGTAAGTTATCAACATTATAATTAAAACTAAACACCTAATAATATTATGTAAATAGTAAATGATTAATATTACGTGTTTGTGTACAGGTGTTCGTTTTATAAAGATTATTTTCAATACGACATCATACACTGTACCTAATTTAAATAATTGTATGCGATAATAAATTCCATGACTATACTATTATCAGACGTTATAATGAAACTACTGAGTTCAATTATTATATTCACAAAATGTTTCACGAATAGTAGCAATATTAAACTTGAACTTAGTATGAAATGTCAAACTGATTGTATACGGATTTCATAATAAATTAAAACAAACATTAATATGCAATTCCGCTGCACAAGAGGGCTAAATGTTCATTATACAGTTGAGCGTGTCACATTTATTTTCACAGTATTCGTTTCTAGCACCAAGCAATTGGAATTTCCTTTGCAGGCTATAGTTCGAATTATTGTCGTGAGACAGCTGAAGGATGAAAAATGGCGGTGGAAAGGCTGAGTTCAGAGAAATATCTGTGTGGGATGATTAAATACGACTACGCTAGTGTAAAAGAAATAATGGAAAATGTGCGGTATTTTATGACAAATTATTGCTGTGATTCTTAACGATGTAACATTAATGTATAATAATGCAACCACAGATAACTAGGTAGGTAATTCAATAACTATTTGCAATTGTAAAATCGTAAAAAATAATATTATAATATTTGACCGAAGTAGATACAATATGAAATCCGTAGCTATGAGTGAAATTATATCGAAAGAACTGACACCTGATTACGTATATCATCTGTGACCTAATTTTTAAAAAAAAGTTTATTTATGGTCCACGAATATCCGTATAGTAGTATATACTTGATTTAAAAGCTTGTCGTGCATATATTCGACGAAAAAATACATATTATTCCTATTAAAATACATCTACCCTTATAATCTTATCGGCTATGCCATCGCACACTTTTTGAGTGAGATTACAAAGTGGTCGAAGTTCATTAATAATGCAAACAAACATTTAAAAGCAAGTAATTCCGCCGAAATTACTGTGATTAATGCGCAGTGGGTTAAAGCGATAAATCGTTGTAATGGAACGGCTCGTAGCGTTCCTATCAAAACCATTTCACCGGTGACCAGTGTAACCATTGATCACACTCGCACATCTTGAGGTACATAACCGGGTATCAGGTCACATCCCCGTAAGACAATTCCCCGTTCTGTGATTTTCCCCGCGCGGCGTTTAATAGCCCAACAATGTCTACGAAACAAATGTTTAGACGGGGAAAATAATCGGACGGAGAAATATCCGTCAGGGATGAAATGTCTCACGGGGATCTGTTGTACACGAATCGTATAACTATTATAGCCGTAAGTGATTTTTGTCTATGTTAATAATTAGTCACGTTAAGTGATTCCACTAAAACGTTGGATCGTTCAAATTTAAATCCGATTAATCAAATTTTGATATTTTTTCCCGATATCTTCTAGAAAAAAATAACATGTTTCACAACGTTAAAATTTATTGTCATAGAAATTCATTTAGATTTTATCGTTCTATTTCTTACCTTCATAATATTATTATGTCGATCAAAATTCATCACACACATGAATAGGACAATTTTGTGACTTAAACAAGGAAAACTGTGATTTATTCTCAAAAACACGAATATGAATGAATGAACAATATTATTTATTTTTGCACCTATTTAACAATGAGTACGTTCAAGCTAGAATTTATATTCTAAGCATAGCATGTAACATATTGTTTTTATGAACATATTTTATGAATGCCTTTTAGGTTTTTGTATCTCATTATATTTTTTCAATTTTTTTTTTTAAAACTTTGCCCAAGATTATGAAAAAATTACTGAAATGAGTCTTACAAGAAATATCAAATAACCCTGGTTTGAACTGAGTGCCTCTCATAATATTGAGAATCAAATACAAAAGATAGATACATATTATTAGCATAAAGTTTATAATTCTAAAATCATAAAAATAACACCACCTTGCGTGGAAGTAAGCGAGGCAAGATGAGTACAAAATACTTGATATTTGTCTCAATTATCCTACGGCCTGTGCTTTTCATACAAATTTTTGCTTATTCCATTTCTTAAATAAAAAAAGAATTTCGTTTATCTACCAAGCTGCCAAAAACGATACCTTTGAACCTTTCATAGATTTATCCGGATCACAGATTTTCTCTAAATGTATATTAGTTTTCGATAAAAATATTATTACACTATCCACCAGCATTGTAATGTAAGTGTCTAAAATGTTCTAGTTATAACTGTTTTGTATTTTATATTTATAATAATATGTATATTGTATAACATAGTTCTCTTCGATATTGCATTTTTAATGTAATTTCCGGTTTGCGTTCGTGCACGGTTGGTGCGTCTCATAAATACAATTTTATTAATTCAATTTTTACAAACTTTCAAGTTTCAACTGTATTAATCTATATGGATAGGCAGTTTTTTTATAAATATATATACATTTTTTGATTTGTTTAAAAAATAACTTGACATGACACGAAACGTAGCTATCAAAATAGGATAGTTTGAAAATAAGCAATTATTTTTCGTAATTTTATGCAGCACGTTCGTACTGGGAAATCTCTTAAAGACATAACGTACTTAATAATATGTAGTTATATAAAAAAAAAATTTGGTATATAAATATTATGACGTATAACATAATGATTGTTAAAACTTAAAAAATATTCACGTTTTTCTAAAATCATATAATATAATATAATATATTGTTGAAAAACTGTGTAACGGCGATATCCATTATGTGCGACCTCCGAGTTTGCCGGTACAATATTATCTAACAAACCAACTGTGATTTATTACACTCACGTCCGCATGTTTTGTGTACACACACATTTTGTTGAACTTTTTGAGTGATAAAAAGTCGGATTGACGTTGGCGGACGTCACATAGTAGTTTTTCTACTGGTGAACTAGAGCTCTATCGAGGATACAAATGGGAGCAATCCTAGGTGATTTGACTGATTTCCTATTTCCAAATTACCGAATCAGTTTCTGGTTTACTGTAAAAGGTACCTGAATTTGAATTGGTTCTAGTCATAAGAGGAAATTTGCTGAAATTTCTGGGAGGGCTGAGCTTTTAATCCGAATTACACCCACATTTAGAACTAGAGCCGATCGTTTTTATCGCAACTTTTAATTCCAACAAAAAAACTTACAAAGTTGTACATACTATATAAACACTTTAACCATAAAAAAGTCCAAAATTGATCAGGTGCCCAATCTTGAATATTTTTAAACAGAAATGATAAATTCGTCAAATTAATTGAATTAGAGCTAATTTTATAGCTGCTCAAATCTTCGTTAAAAAAACAAAAATAAGTTTAAAAAAATTATAGTAAATTATCATGTATTTTCACGGAAACACGGAATTCACAGCGTGGATGACTACTGATAAAAACTGTACGAGGTTAATATTACGTTTGTAATCGTCATTAGAAATTGAAAATACATTTTGAAATTATCACAATTTATTATACGATATTTAGGCATTTTATAATTTATATTATAAGGGCCAGTTGTCCTTAGACCTGTACTTAAAACTTCTGTGGGGGATTTAGTTTTTTATTTTTTTTTGCAATTTAAGTTAATTATTTTTGATTAAAGTACCTGCGATTTTTCTACGGACTTATCATTGCAGACCTGAGTTTATAATAATATTATCAAATAGGTACCTATTTCCATTTTTATGGTAACGATTTATACTAAATGATCTGAATCAACGCGCTACCTAGCTATTTTGAAAAGTATTTGATTTTGTAAAATATACGAGTTATTTTTCTAAAACTTACAAGGTTTTTTATTTATTTTTTTTATACGTCTGAAGGTACCTATAAAAATCCTTTTTTTTCAAAACACGTGTGTCCCGGAAACTATTAATTTCTAGTATGCGTGTGTCGTAAACCAACTTATTGTTTATTATGCACGCGAAATATTAATAGACCAATAATTTAATTATTAGGAACACAACAATTTTTTTAATTTTTTTTTTAGCTTCTAGCAAAAACTACTATAGCTTAACAATCGAGTACACAGCAATTGTTCTAGTGTGAAAACGATACAAATTAAAATGGTATAAAACTATGGGAACCGATTAGGATGTTAGGATATTAGGATGTCTATTATTTAAGTTTATAATATTACCTTTTCTGCGGTAAGCTGCGAGTTAATTGCTGGTATGGGCCACTAGAAGAATCAATGACTATTTACAAGTCTTGCAAACAGTCATTGTAGTAGTTTTTTTAAATTCGTACAAATTCCGTGGGTATACATATGTTATAGTTGTTAGGCTGCACCCGAGTAGGGTCCCCAATTAAAAATTGCTATACTAGTTAGGTCCGGGATTTTTGAAGGTACTACACTAGTTGGGTAGGTACCTAATTTTTTTTTGAAATGTTTTTTTACAGTTATTTTTAGTTTTTTTGCCATTAAAAATATAAGTCATTAGAATCCTATAGGTAATACTAAATAAATGGCCATAACATGCAGGTACAATACCAAGAAAAAATAATTTGAAATGTTATAAATCAAATATAAAAAATACATCTTATTGTATAAAAGAAATAAAAATAAAATATTGTTTAAAAAAATCACTTGGGTGTTGGTAAAAATGTATAAGACATTAATATTTTTCGTTTGAATTGTATATTCACATAAAATGCATTGTTAATTACTTAGAACAATCCCGGGACTAACTAGTGTAGTATACCTAAAAAAATCCCGGACCCAACTAGTGTAGTACCTTCTCTGTAATACCTGGTCTAATCACCCTAGTACTTGGGACCCAAATCGGATACACCGAGTTGTTATACTGTAAACGGCTGCACGCAGTAAATAAAGAAAATATTCCAACATAATATTATTATCAGTTTGTGGCGGTGAAAAAAGTAGGTAAATCGATTTCTACGGCGCGAAATCACCGTCGCGGCTTAATATTGTATGACATTACCGGTAAAATTTCGATCGATGACTACGTACAAGTGACAGGAGTTGGGAATAATATTATGATCTTATGGTTTTTCGCACAGCCAACCAGTGTGACACGCCGACCAGTCGTATAATATAATTAATAATCATATTATATTATATTATTATAATAATTATTGTGTTGTAATATGTGTGTGCGACTTGCGCAGTATGCCGCTCGCTCCTGCCGTTAGCATATAGGCGATAATAATAATTTCATCTCGCGACCTGCGCAGGACTTAAAAATATATTATGTTATTATTATAGTTAATTATAAAAAAAATTATCCGGCGATGGGGTTTTTTTATTTGTATTTTTTAATATAGCTCCCGCGTCGGATCCGGATAGTGTACGGATCGTAAAAAATAACTGTCTGCCGTCACGGGTTTCGGGTGTGAAATTAGAATAATTTACCTAATATCGCGGGCTGGCGCATAAAAACTAACTGTCCCGCAGGAACGACGCCACCGCCGCCGCCGTCGGCCGACCCGGTAAACGGTTGGCTCATCTCCGCTATACGACGTTATAATATATAACCTTACCTACCTACCTACCTACCTACCTACGTTATATTATTATTATTATTATTATTATTATTATTATATATATAAGCGCACATGCTCGTGTTATGGCGGCGGCGGCGAAATTAACAGCCTTACTATTACAACGGTCGGTCTGAAATATTACACCGGATGTGGGTATCGGCGACACGTCGTCGTGAAATATTTGAAACGCCGACAGACAGAGTATATACGAAATTACAGCATCCTTTACAGTGTTCATAAGTGTGTGTGTAGGTAAATAATATTATGTTGACGGTGCGTAATCTCCCCTAACGGACACCTCTGAATATTGGACGTTTTTTTTTTAGGTACAAACTATATACAAACTTTCTACTAACTGAACCCTTTGAATAGCGGACCAAACCGAGAGTGTCTGCCGTCCGATATTTAAAGGTTTCGCAGCATTATTATATACTAGCAGCCCAATATAATATATTAATATATATGGAAGAGCCGAAATGAAAAAAAAATTTCACATTTATATAATATTAATAATAAGCAAGATAAGATATCAAATGTTTATGTAAACATGTTTTGTGTCTTACGATAAGACGGGAGCCTCATAAGTCATAAGTCTATGACGCGAGCCGCATGTGGCTAGCGAGACGCAGTTTGGCCACCCCTGTTATATAGCAAATACGACGACGACGACAACGACAATATTGACCGTTGCCATTTTCGACGCGAAATCAAAGAAAAAATAATTTTAATATATACCTACATATTTCCGGCTTTCCAGACGACCATAACGAATTCATATCGAAATCATTTTTACGCACGCGAACGTAATAATTATTTAATACGGTCTGTCGTCGGTCGTATTACGATTGTTCCGGTGGAAATCGGCAATCACAGTAATTTATTATGGTATTTACCTGGATTTATACCTAGGATTAATCAGCTCTATATTATAATATATTATTTTAATGGCACATATACTCTGTAAACACTTATGGGGCTAGATACGAAAGATCGATAGGAACGACGCTACGTGAAAACGATAATTTTAAATCTCAATTTATACGTCATTTTTATTTATTATTTTTAAGGATGATAATCAGTGATTGCAATCATTTGGATTTCGGTACATAATATATAACTTTATTTATTACATTATTTGTTTTAATTTATTTTAATAAAATATAAAAATTGTACAGCATTGATATTATTATATTGACTAAAACCAAACATATAGGTAGGTACCGAATATAATTTAATTTTAAATATAATCCACAAAAATCTCCATATCTGTAGGTGTTATTTTTGAATTTGCTCCGTTTGGATTTTTAAATTCCTCGCCTCGACATTTTCAAACTCGCACACATTTTGTACAACTGTCTTACTGTCAACTGCTTGTCAGCATTAATTCAAAGTTTAGTTACCTACCTTTTAACGTGCCCGTCTTGAATAGTGCCTGAGTTTCGTTTCACGATATATTCGCCAGACATTGTTCCGGAGACATCTGCACCGTCTGAGTTTATTTCAATAAATAGACACGAATATTGTATTGTTGTTGGTAATATTATCGACTCGTTGGGTTGAGATTTTATACAGTATACTTGGTAGCTAGTGTAATAATATTAAATATATGGACAAAAATACGCAATTCACAGTAATTTTATATTATTGAGTTAAATAAGGCGCCTTTACTGCTCACCGTGACACGTGTTTTTTATTCTAGAACTGTGTGATTAGTTGAACCATGTAGTTATTTAGTGTTTAACTATATAGTAGTAACCATTTTACCTAATACTTTACCTATACCGCGTATACCTCGTAGTTGAGTTCTATCCCACTCGGACCGTGTGTTCACTACCTGTACATTATCACGTTTCACGGTAGGCTTTGAAGGCGCCTTTAGTCATTTGACTATTATACTGGTCAATGCAGGTTTTTGTTAACGCTGTAATCATGTTCACCCTATAAACTATAGAATTTTTAATATTCTATTTACATCTCGATCGAGTGCTATGCTTAGTCATATACTCTTTATCAGTTAGTGGTAGCAAGTGACAAATCAACAGCCGGTATAGGTACAACGAATAATTAAACTACTATTATGCATCACTGTTGAACAATAATCGTATCAATATTATGTAGGTCTTTCATATTAATAATTTATTGGTCTTGTTAAGAATCGACACCACGAAAATATATACGTAATACGAATATCCACGAACATTATTACTACATTATGGTCGATACAGGTTGGTTATCGACGTTAACCATATAGTCTTGTGATTGTAAGAACATTAATAATCAAAACAAATTTTTTTTTTGGAACTACTAAAACTTTTTCAACTATTTAAAAAAAAACGGATATCTGAGGTATTGTCACTAAAAAATTGTGAAAAGGTAAACTGTAAACGGTATACACTAGTTATCACTATTTTTCGTACAAATATTTTTCAACATCAAAATAATATAGCGACGGCCCCGGGTGAGGGCTATTTCTCAAGGAGCACATTTTTGGGGTGTCATCCGATTGCGTCCCGTTTCAACCTTTTATACCTTTTCAGTGTGTCGATTGGGTCTACAAGTCGGACAGGTAAATTATTTTTTCTTACCTTTTTTCTTACTGAATACATTCTTAGTTCTAGGATTGAAAATGATTGAGAAATGAATAGTCATAATTAGTTATTATTTTGTAATTATTAAACAACTCAAAAAATACATTTCTAGTCAGTCATCGTCAGTGTTATAAAATAATAATTATACAAAAATCAATAAAAATAAGTACAAATAAACAAATATAATAAATAATTTAAATAATACATTTCTAGTGAGTATTATAAAATAATAATTATATAAAAATCAATAAAATTATTTTTATACTTAATATAATATATACTTTATACTTTTTAACTTAAAATGGTATTCATTATATTATATCATATGCTATAGCACTATAAACTTTAAAATATCTTTCGACTAAGGCACTTGCAGACGTACTAAATCGCTAAATCGCTAAATCGTAAATCGATAACCAGCCTTAAGATAAAATGTTCGTAAGCTCATCAAGTAAAAACCAATTCATGTTTAATGATAATATCTACACAGCATATGTGAGTATGTGACAAATATATTAGATTTATCATGTCAATTTACACTTACCTACTATATAATAGGACGCAATCGGAACACAGAAAAGGTAGGAAAAAAATCGTTTACCTGCGTCCGGGACGCAATCGACGAAGTCCGCATTTTTGGCAACCTTATTTACGTATTGTTTCTGCATAACTTGATCTTGTGAAAGTGTAGTAGTGTAAATATTGGTTATTAGTATGAGAGAATCCCTTTACTACTCGTATATGAACGACGAAAACGCAGTCACGGGTACATGTCGAGGAACTAACAAATAACGAATTATTAGTTGCCCATTTCGACAGACGTAAATTACATAGCGGGAATACGAACAGCCCACTGTCAATTGAATATTTTCAGATAATTTATTATTCAATTGATAAACGACAATATTCTACAGTCAGCCTTGAACTCAGATTTTTTATTCGATTTTAAATAATAATATAAAATAATTTGTAAAAAAAAGCTTAAAATTGTCTTTTTTTAAAGACTTATTAAAAGTTTGAGATTAAAATATTATATAACTATAAGGGCTGTAGAAAATTTCCTTCCATCGGTTATGAAAAAAAAAAAATCAAATTTGATCGATTCCACGGGTCACTGTTATTCCCGTATAATGTGTTTTTGAAGACGAAATGGAATTAATACACCGGGCGCCAATGGCTCGCGCGGCCGAAACGAACGGACCGAATTTATACACCGTATGAACCTCGTCGTGCGATAGCTCGCGCGGAGCGTACAAAACGACGATAACACTAAACAATAATAATATTACAGTGTCGGGTCTTCATTGTTCTCCGTTTCCATTTCCGCGTCATTATTGTTGGGTTTTTTTTTTTTTTTTTTTTAATTTAAATTTGCCGCGGGTCCGAACGTCAGAATTAGTCACCCCCCTCACGGCCTGGGGTGTTCCGTTTGCGCCGGGTTTATAGCATAATATATATCGTTGTCCGGCGAGATAAGCTCGGAATAAGCCACTCGTTACATTAAATCGATCTCCCACTGACACCGCGTACGGTCGTGGTCAAAGCGGCGTGCCGTCCAATTACTCTGGTGTATTTACCCGAACTCCTCCAAGCCGAGTACAACAACATCATCAACAACAACAACAACAATAACACAATACATATATAATATCAGCTGTGTTTACGCCACCGGTGCGTCCTACGGGGGTGGAGGCGCGGCGGTGTTTCGTCGTCACCGTGTTACAAATGTTTGTTTATAGAACGTTTTAGATACGATCGCCGTCCAAAGTCAACCGGACGGAAATATTGTACTCGCGTTTCAAAACACGGTGGGCGGTCGGTTTCTATGCGATAAATTATTGTAATAATATGTGTACTACGACTACACTACTACAGTTAAAGATGGGCGTGTTTTTATCAGAAAAAAAGAAGGAAAGAAAGACAGAAAAAAACATCGTTACCGGCTAGTACACATTAAACCGAATACAAATAACAACCGTCGATAAATACTGTTTGCACGACGTACCTACCGATTCGACCGCCGATGTCGTCGATAGCTATATAACGTTTTATATTATTTTAGATAATATATTATGCGGCCGACGACAAGACGACGACGAAACGATTTAAAGTCGTGATATCTTTGTATATTTAAATATTAAAAAATATTAACGTTTAAAATATGCATATAGAAACGTTTTCGTATTGGAATTGACAGAGCAAAGAGAAACGTACAAAGCCAATGCACCACAGTCCACAAATACAAATTAATTTACTAGCACATAAGTAGGTATCTATGCAAATTCGTTCCACAACACACGATTTTTTCAAGTCCAAGGGTTGTGTTTAAATTGAAAAAAATGAGTAGGTTCTACAATATTTCTTATAGAGTGCATATTAAATTTAATCGGTATTAAATTCCAATTAAAAAACAAATTTAATTGAAATGTATTATAGTATAATATTAATACAATAAGATTGTTTATAATTTGTTCACAATGTTCAATCGTGTATTGGCGTGAAATGACGTAACATTAAGGACGACTTATGTCATTGTATATTATACGTCATAATATCACGCACATTCAAAATTTTAAACAAATCGAGAAAACACTCGATTAGAAGCTTAACGGCGAGTCTGATGTTTAGGTCTGCACGGCGTGTGACGTATAATATTTCCAAATTATATTCAAACAAAAACATAGGACGGCGGCTGATTACGATGCGACCATCATATTATGGAGTGTGAGATAACGCAGTTTATATATATATCAAATACACACGAATGCCTCGTGGGTACCGAACGCATGTACAAACGCACCGAAATTGTACGACGGAACAACACAAATGCTCTTCTGGTGATACATTATACGCGTTACATCGTAATACATAAATATTTACGAGCGCATTGCGATCCCTTAACGATTCGTTCAACCGCCGATACACATCAATAGCAGTAGAAGGGATGACACTGAAATTATCCTATATATAAAGGGATTAAACGAAATCCGCACGCCATCCAGTCCTGCAGTCTCTTATAGTAAAAAGTCTCATCGTCCACATCTTTGCCGCATACAAACGAGTACTCGCCCGTCTATAATACGCGTCTTGCACGCAGTGTACCTATTGTCTAGATAAAAATTATTATTTTCCATTATCTCATTTAGGTAAAATAAATTCACACCATCTTTCTATGTCGTCTCGATAAATAACGCTTTTATCTGATCATCTGTAGATAATAATTAGATAACTGTTCTATATTTAATCTCACTTGATTTTTTTATAATTATGATTTTCCTATACAATGAATTGTGTCTATAGTTAACTGAACATAATAAAATGATACGTCCAGATAATTTGAAATGTTCAGTATATTAATATATTATGTTAAACATTCTATTTTTATTCAAATTTAAGTTTTTAAAGTACATAAGACGTATGAGTAAATATTATAATTTAATTAATAAAGTTTTTAAAAATCTCAAAAATAGGTATATAATATTATCTATTTTTTATCCAGATAAAAACGAGATTATATTAGCGTTTATCTAGATAATTAATTTTTTATTTTATCTGTTATTTTACCTAGATAAATTTTAAGTTATCTGTGTACAACAATGCTTGCATGCAAACATTCGTGGGTATGATCACAGGACTATTAATAATTGTCTTGTACTAACACCCGAATTCATTTGTTATTTTATTTCCCTATCCTAACCTATTACAATATGCTGTGGTGTGTTTACTTTTAAGCCTCAAAGCACAATATCCATTAGAGTAATATAATTTAAGTATCGTATTTATTAATTGTTACAAGTACTATTAGGTAGGTATTTAGATTATAATAAGTATAGTCATTACATGGTATTATTATTTAAATTATAAGTAATCACTTAGAATCATTAGCATATAACAATATTAAAATTTACAACTTAATCACTGAATATTAGTGCTTTATAACTTAAATTATATTCAGTTGGCAATCGGTGTCTCGAAACTACCTATGGTAACTACGAATATGTGCATTTTTGATACATATCAATTCACGACTTAATCATAGTATTATTAGTACTCTATGACTTAGGTTACATTCAATTGGAAATCGGTGTCTGAAAATGACATAATATTATGGTGACTGTGAATGTAGGAACGTTTAGAATCTAAAATAACATATAGTTTAATTCTTAATCACTATATGAGTAAACTTACCTGATTACATTCGAAATACAGAACCTGCATCAATTTGAATAATAATTACGGTAAAAATCGTACAAACTACATACCAATTTGTAAACCTAATTTTTAGAGAAATTTTAATAGTAAAAATGTTTATTTAAGTCAAGCGTATAGTTTAATTTTAACATTTTTTTAAAATATCAATTTTTTGGGGGGGAGTAAATTAATTTAAATTGCAATACATTTTTCAGAATATTATTTTTGGGAATTTTTTGACATGAGTAAATCTCAAATTACCTATATACGTATTATCCATGAAAATTTCATATTTTTCACTCACATCCCGTCTTACGTCTCTCTCTCTCGCTCTCCTAAAGTATTTTACTAATCGTACCCTTACTTTAACGTGTAAGTCTTTTTTCTTTATTTATATTTGTATTCTACTAAGAACTACAATGACGCTATAACATATTAAATAGTAATATAGTATAAAAATATGATAATAATATAATATTGTAAATCTAAATATTCTTTACATAGGGATTTTAAAATATTAAACTCAATATTTAGTAATCGTGCAAAGAAAAAACATAATTGTAATGAATTTATCTCATAAAATGTACAAAACAAAACGTCAATTCGGCGATTTACTAACAAAAACAAAATTTATATACACACTTAGAACAAATTGCATCATTAAAACAATATACTATAATATAGATTATGTGGAGTGACTCTAGTGCGGCTAGAATAGGAAATTCATTCATTAGGCGTAGCGTAAGAGTGGCACCAATGATTGTAGACAAATTAATGAGGGATATTAGGTTGAGATGTCTCGGTCGTTTAATGAAAAGAGGGGACTCGGAGGCAGCGAGGGTAACTTCCTACGGAACTAGTGTAAAAGGAAATAGAGTTAGAGAACGACCGAAAGTGATGGACACACAGAATATAGATAACGATACGGAAATAGCTGGTGTGATTGTAAACGAGAGGTGTCGGACAGAGATGAGTAGACATGTGGCCGACCCCAAGAAGGGCGAAGAGAAAAGAGAAAACAATGTAGTAGATACCAGAAAAAAAAATGCATATTTTGTAAAATACAATGTCTAATAGGTTTATAATATGGGCCATCTTAGTATCTAGACATTACGAATTAAAATTGCATAGTACGTATTATTCTATCAATAGGGCTTTAAAATAAAATTTTTAACTGTTTGCTATTTGAAATGTATCGATTATAATAGTGCAGACCATTAATACAGATGTCTCGTCTATAGTGGCCACAATTATTTTGATAAAGATAAACGTGGAATATTATATTATTTTTCCTTTAAAGATCGACTTACATTGAATTATTTATTTAGTTTTTTAGTTTTATTATATAAACATAGTTGTATTATTGATAAAGTTAAAATGTACAATATACATAGTAGTTTATCAAGAGTTTCATATTAAATATCTAAATAATTGTTCTACTAAATGTTTAGTCATAAATCCTGACGAAGAGGTAATCGACTTTGTGGCCACCTCGGGCATAGTCGTGCAATCACGTAATGACAAATGTTGTGGCGTCAAACAACATAATATTATAAGATATAATAATATGTATATATAAAATAAATACATAATATACACATATATACACATATATGATATAATGTACATGCATAAAACGTATACGCGGCCTTACTACTTATAAAAATAATATACTCTAGTTGTTGTGTGATACAGTGCCAAAGGAGTGGGTTTATTTATATTTTTGAAACCGATTGAATTCGAAAAACAATTCTGAGAGAGGACAAAACATATCCTGGAAATACTTTGTGCGGCTTTAAAGTAGACAGACAACTGCAATTTAGAAATTGAAAACGAAAATAGTTCCTCGTGGTTCTGGATATTTCGACGGGGATGAACTAGAAAAGTAATTCGCACAATCATTTTAAAAATACGTTTTTTTTTTTTCATACAATGGCTGATGTCGTTTTAACTCAGAGGTGCCTTTAGGCTATATGGATTTAGATTCTTGTTTTGTTTCGGTTCTAAAGAAAAATAAAAATCAATAATAGTGTAATGGTATGAAGCCGAACCGTTACAGCATTTAATATTTTTTTATTATATTGTACATATTACGTATTTATAATAATATATGTTATACTTAGGTATACATCCCAGACTCGTGTGCGATCTTTCATTTATTCAGTATTATCACTAAGTCCCACTCTATAGGTATACATATTTTGACGAATTAACAACATTTATAATAATAATCGTTCGGCTTGCTAAGTACCAAACCAGTCTCGTTTCATCGCTTGCTCCATTCGTACGGTACCAGGTCATCGGTAGAATAAGATAATTATTTATATTATTACAATTTTATTTCAATACACGTTTCAATATTGTACTCGGCATAACTAAGTGTCTTGTCTGCAGTGTCTTAATTTAGTCATTTATGTAGGAGGTGGGATGAGAAATGTTTGTACGTTTTACCGATTATACCCCACAAAAAAAAAATGGATTATATCATAAGCACCTATCAATATAACCACTAGGACCTGTATATATATTAAAATAAATAACATGATATTATGATATTTAAATATTCACAAATAGGTATTATAGGTATATTACGGTTTCAATACAAATCACGGTAAAAGATTATCTTTACGTTTCTTTAATCATGATTCATCAAGTACTTCTTTAGGGTTAGGTTATTTTTAGGGCGTTTAATATTTTTATATAATTTATATAGTTATACATGTTATGGCATAACAAGATGGCACGATGCTGATTTGCGTCGTCACGTCAAAATAATATTCGAACGCTCAGTGGTTTTTTTTTGTATAAATCAGTAAAATATAATAATATAATATATTTCAATATATTATTTGTGCAATAGTGATTAACGATTGCTGATTTGTGTTACGAATAGTTATAACTGATATTGTCTTAGTTGTTTAAAGCAACAGCATAGGGCATTTGATTATATTGGTATTATTTTTATAAAATATAGGTAATTATAATATATAAATTTAAATAATAATATTTATAGTTAAATAAGTAAATAAAATATGTGGTTTGCAGTTTAAAAAAAATGTCATGGTGGGGGGGGGGGAGGGATACGACATTCAAATCTTCTCTGCTTGTCAGATATCTATAAATCTTCTCACGGGTATTCCACCGTTTGGTATTTATCTGCCTCTGCAGGCACACACCGTACCAGCGATAAACACTATTTTAATAGTTACCATAATATACCACATAACAAAAGTCAACGTTTGCCAGGCACTGCGTGCTGATGATGCGTTTAATGTTAAATTACGATTGATAACATAATCAAACTATAAAAAAATCATGATATGATATTTAAATAAATATATATTCTCTGCAAATAAAAGAAATTCCAAAAGTGGTTCTTAAGTTTTTTACAATAAAGGTTTTTCAGGTTCACACGGAGTTTTTTTAAATTAATAAATAAAAGATACTAAAGTCATAGTTCTGGACTCTGGTACATGCATAATATATTAGTGTAATAAGTTATAACCGGTACGTTTATTCTTCAACGTATACTTATTTACTATAATATTCGTACACACGCACGCGTAATAGCATATTGCATAGTATAGCATAAAGTACCTACCCATAAAGTATTCAGTGCAATGTGCATCGTCGTTTTAAATTTCTAACACGATTTAAATATTTATTTGAACAAAATTATCGACATTGTCTACCGCAGTAAAATAAATTTTGGGTAGTTTTCTATAGTCATAGTTACAGTAAACGGATTAACAAAGTATTTGATTTGTACAACATTGTCAGTATTGTTGTTTTAATTTTTGGAAAAACCTGTAAGCTAGCAGGTGTCGATATTCTTATTAAACAAAATATAGCGAGAAATTGGTTGGTACTGTTATTTTTACATGACGTGCACAGACGTCATCACAAATATTGGTTTTTTTTCGAAACGTATAATATTGTTTCTGACTTAATTTTTTTCCAAAACGTTCGGTTACCCACTCTGTTACAAAAAACTTGCCATTTCTCATGCAACTAGCTGTGTACGTATGTAACTGCAGTGTTTTGCGTCCCCTCGGTGGCTTATAGAGCAGCCTCCATGCGTTTGGTGGCATTTGGGTCGTCTCTGAACTCTGAACACGCGTGGTAAAAATAAAAAATAATATCCCGTAGATTGAGACAAGCGAGGCGGTTATAATATTATACACATTCTATACGAGACCACACGCGCGCACCCCTCACGATATAGCTGTTCGCATAAATATTGTATATATTATATCGTTATACAAACAATCGATTATGTGGCGTATCGAGTTTTCCGAGAGTACTCCGCGACGCGCGCGGCACAATGCAAGTCGCAAAGTTTATGGCGTTTAAGAGAAAAAACAAGAGATATAGGGAACGCGGAAAAAAGAAAAAGTCGAGCTCTTAAAATCTGCCGACGTCTGTGGGATCGGAGCACCGGGGCCGGGACTGTGCGTAGGATACGCCACGCACGTTGTATTAAAGCGAATTTTCGGGTAAAAAAACAAACTCGAAATCCTTTAATCCCGACGACGTCGTCGCCCGGCTAATACTGGAGCACGCCAATTTGTGAAATCAAAACAAGAGATAACAGCGTAACGAGAGACGTGCAAACACTGGAAAACACCACACGCACACACAAACACACACACACACGCACGTTCGCGGGTGTGTAGCAATTCGTTTTCCTATCGCAACAATCTCGTCGACACACGACCGCACCGAACATACCCACCGCACGCACACACACACACACACACAACACACTTTGAGCAAACACAACTGCCGCCGCCGTGCTATAATACACGTGGGGGTCGAGTGATCCAAAAAAGACGATCTGAGAAAAACGCGCCCAAAGTTTCCAACTATACGTACGTACGTGGGCGTGGTGTACGTTACCCCCCACGCACTGCTGGAAGACGATGAGTGATTTTCGGTCGAGGAAATATAACCACTCTGGTAAGCTTAAAATGTTTAAATATCAATCCGAATATTTTATCGTTTAAAATCGATAGGTGTTATTATTAAAACGATCTCCGGATCGAGATATCAACCGAGTAGGTATATGGTTTTGTGCGTAATACGATACAGCCTCTATATGGAAAAAACTATGGACATTACCGACAAAAACATGCTCAACGACTGTTGATTGGTTATTGATGGTTATAATATTTAGACTACACTTGTTATAAGTAAACTTTTAAATTATTAAACTTTATTATTTTATAAATATAATAGTGTACTATAATATAGCAGCAGATAGGTATTATATACGCTTCTGCAGGCATCGATTTCGATAAAACGTTGTTCCACATTATGGATTTTCAATGATATATTTAATTTAAATAAAGATTAATTTGATTATACGGGTTTACTTTCGACACGGTTCTTAACATTTAGGACATTCTGTACATCTCATGAAAAGTGGTGAGAAATAATTTTAAAATATTGATTTAGACTTTAGCAACTCGTGTTAGCATTTTTAGGCTCAGTTCTGTACACATTTAACTAGAAAACTAAAAAATACTAAGACGTGCCCTTTATTTAAAATACACCGCATTGTATCATTATTACGAATTTAGCTGTTTTTTTTAAAATCAACTCAATAGCCATGCGCACACGATGTCAGTTATCCCGAGAACGTCGATTGCAAACGATGAATAATAACTTGTCGTGCTGCTCATTCTATATAATACGCGGTTTCTGTCATTCGTTCAGAGATTATTCTTTGAAATTCGGTTTTCTTATTTTCAATATAATATGTTTTGGTTGTTCGAAGAAACACGCGGGTTCGGGGTATGTCTGATTTTGGTTGTGAAAAAACCAGGAATTTGAAAACGGTTTTACGAAAAAATATATTATATACCTCAACTACAAACGATTTACACGATTGCTGCGTTCAAAGGACGAACACAATTTTATATCTGTTCCTGTTTTTTCTTTTTACTTCCTTCGACGATTTCCTTCTATACCAGTCGCTACGATTTCTTACTTAACTGATGTCATCGAACCAGCCGCTGTTATATGGAAAATCAAATATAATATATTTGTATTTACGATCAGCTGTTTAAATATAATATAAATAAATATATAAGTAATAAGTAATACTATTACTGTTGTATATATTATGTAATAATTATACGTCAGAAACAAAAACGAAATAAAAAATATTTTAGAGAGTAATCCGAATTAGGTACTTTAACGTCCCGGTAATAACTAACCAAGTAGTGCGTAGTTATTCGCTAATACAATATAATTTATTTGATGTTTTCGAAAGGCATCAATAAAAACGTTAATGGTCTGAGTCGGTGTTATATTATCTCACGGAACACCGTAAAACTGAAATAAGTCCCTGGCTATAATATTATGATGGTTTTATTGAAAACCTCAGGTCATAAAACTTGGGACGCATATTACGCGGTGTCAGCGAGATGCGTTTTTAATCGCCCGACAAGAAGAAAAAAATGCAGAAAAGAAAATTAATTATTGCTATGATCCTAATATCACTCGTATAATATAAATTCATATTTGTATAATACACAATAATATGCAGCGCATCATATGCACAAACTGCACATTTGTATTCAAAATTCACATTTACTATAATCGGTATTTACTTTAAATTATATATTATCTTCTAATATTTAGTATAAAATATAATATTATCGTCTATTTATGGTTAATGTAAGCCATTTTCACTAACCAGTGTCGGTCTGGCTTATGATTGGCCCCGGAACAGTAATTTACAATGGGCCCTTTTACAAAAAAAAACCAAAAAAAGGTATGGGCCCCTAATATATAAAAATGTCCAGGGTCCCCCGGCGATCGCAGGGAAGCCGGGTGGGCCAGACCGACACTGTCACTAACGATTTTTAACAAACATACAGATGTGCGTGTGGGTCGGGTATATTGCGTGCGGACTGCGATTGATTGTGCAAAATAATTTTTATTTTACACAAAGGTGTAAATATTATAATCTGATTTTTTTAGCACAACAATTATATGCGATGATAGAAAGAAAAATATGTACACGACCATCCATTAGTGATACTTGACTGAGAGTTGTTTATTTATCTATTTTTTGTTTTCATTTTGCAACAAGTCACGACACCGATTCCTTTTTAGACGACGTCCGAGGTTGATAGGCATGGTTTGGGCGGAGAGATTCTTTATGCGTTGGTATGGTCGGTCTGTAAATGGTTTTCTAGAAATGAGCAGCTTTTCCAATCATAGTTTGTGACAAAAACGGACACTGGGGTGCTAGAACCGTGTGGACGCGTGTCGTTTTCAACATGGTCGCCAACCGCGTCCAGAGGCGTAAAACTCGAACAAAATATTATAAAAACACAAAGATACACTCATTACACATACACGACGAAAATTAAAATAATAATATCACATCAATAACAATTGTAGCGAAGTGTATAATATTACATCATAGGCATCCATGGCTCTACTGGACGGTTACCGCCCAAAATAAATAATATTATATAATATAAAATAAAAAATAACATGTACCTGTCACATACTCAAAATTATGATAGTAATGTTATAATAATACACACCAAACCATAAGTCCATATTATCGGACCAGATACCCGTTTTTTGGGGTTTGAGGGTCTCATCGACATTGTTCTTTCTCACGGACATCGCCGGGGTAGACTTCTGCAACGGATCGTTACTGTGATGGTTTTATATGTTATATCGTACTGTATAATGTGATTTTTCGCGGACGGTAGAAAAAGGAAAATCCGGACAGAGCACACAGGTCGTCGCCCGCTGGAGAAATTGGTGACAGGCCGGTAGTATAAAAAAAAAATGATAACAATTATTATTGATCAATATAGAATAATATATTTTGTGATTGAGGGCAAAAGTGGTGTGATCGGTACTTGGAGTGTTTTCGTCGCGAGATCTTTATGCTATTTGCTATTTTGGAACTATTGGATTTTGTTGGAAACTCTTGTAGTACACCGTAATTGAAGACCATTATGGTCGATAAAGTGGTTTAAGTAACGTTTTATACATGAGAACTTTAACTTTTAATTTTAAGTAGGTATTTATTGTTTATAAGTATAACGTACTTAACTTGTGGAAACGGGCGTTTAAGGCGAGTCTCTCGATACGGCCATGGCTATTCCAAGTGCGGCCGGTAGATCTGGTCCAATAACAAGACGATGTTTGAAGTTCTTTTATAATCTCTCGCGGTTCACATAGTATAAGCTATTTATTATAAGTATCTTGTGAATTTCAACATAAACCTGACGGATTAAAAGTTAACTCAATAGGTCGAATGCCACAGAGATTAAACTTGTTTTTCTGATTTATATCGATGTTGAAGTTTTTAAATAATACGTTTAAGATGATAAACGCAGTATTTAGTCACGCAATCTCTGTTCAAACAATTACTTAAAAATTTACTTTTAATATCGATTAAATAAATAATTTATTTATTATATGAATTTAAATAGCTATAGGTTGTAATAATTATTAATAAAATGCATTCATAATAAATCATTAATTTTATTTTCTTAATGTAATTTATCATTTTTCCGTAATACTGTTGTGTGATTTTTACATTGATTACATTTTAATAATTTATTTAAATTATTAAATATAAAATAAAAAATTTATCGGAACATGCAATTATAATAGAAGTATTTAATATAGATTTTTGGTGATACGTCAAAATTGTGTTTTTGGTAGTTAAGTTCGTTCTCTCTCAATCTATCTCTATTTTGCACTCTTTGTTACGTTAAGAATACTTCTTCATACATAAGTTTATTTTATTTTAAATTTAAATTTAAAAATTATTCATTTTGAATTTTCTTCTGTGTTATTACTTACGTCTTATCAAAGTTAAAATATTCAACCAAAAACTTCACAAGAAACGATTATGATTATCATGTTTCAATTATAGTACCCATATAGTTGCAGTTGTTTTGTTGAATAATGAAAAAAAAATGGAAATAAGTGTCTCATTATTTCGTTTAAAGTCTGTAGTTTATCTGACGGAAGTATTTGCAATTTGCATGAACACAAAAGTCAATTTCAGTAAAAAAAGTCATCTTTTGTCATATTAAAAAAAAAAAAAAAACCACAAAGGGTGTGAATTACTCACAAGAGAAATACGCTTACAGTATATCAGACACGCTTCTATTCGTGTTTTTCGGATCAACGTAGTAGTTAGTAAATATTTTAAAGTTAAACAATAAATTAAGCATATTTCATAGAAACATTCAATCATGCACTGTCGAAAAATTATGTTGCTGCATTTTGGCAAGTGATCCTTTCTAGTATTGGAATTTGGTTATAAATGCACTATTCAATTCGAAAATAATATAAGTTCTTGTGTTCACTATTCCTAGAATATTACTCATCGAAACTATGTTACAAAATATAGTATTATGTAAGATAACGGTGCTGGTGCACTACAATCTACAAGTGATATCTAACGTATACTTCTAACTAAATGATTATTATAAAATAAAATAAAATAAAATATTATAAATGTTATACATCAATAATATATTATTAAATACAGTGTTAACCTATAGTACTTATTGTTATTTACGAATAATTAGACGTTTCTTTCAATATATTGTAATTAAATTAATAATTAATAATTATCATGAAACCTTTAAATACAGTTAAAAGGTTAACCATAATATGTTATTTTAGCTACAACTTCAACTTAAATCTTCAAATATTATGCTTAAAAGACGCAGGAAGTGTACAGTTAAAAAAAATACATAATATTTATTTTATGTTTTTTAGGTACTACTGAGTATAAAGTATTTACAACTTATCAGATCATGTTAATTGATGTAAATTGTATGACGGCGCAATGTATAGGCAATATGGGGACATTACTACATATTTTGAATGATTAAATTGAATGATTATTGAATACCATTATCAAATAATTATAAACTATATACATAAACGAGTGTCCTGAGTGACTGGTTCATAATCATTTAAATTTTGATGATAGATTAATATTATAATTTCACCGTGCACTAAGAAACGATTTTCCAAAATTCGCATTAATTTAAAGAGGTGCTCACACAAGGATTTTGAGATTCAAGATGGAAATCAAAATTTATTTTTGTTTATTAATGGTTGCCATTCGTTACAAACTTACAGATTATAATAGTAATAGTAGAAATAAATTATATAAATTAGTATTTTATTTTGTGTATAAAATATATTATTCACTATTGGTTAACCGGACAGATGTGGTAAACGCATACACAAAATCGTCAAGTTTACGGACTCGAAATAATAAATTATATCATATTATGAGAGTTGAATATACATTTTCATTTTGTTTACGGACAAAGGAAGATTGACATTGATTAAAGTTAATACAGTATCTATACATAATATATAAATGAATGTTTGTCTATATTATATTATGTCCTTTATGCACTCCTACACTATTCATCCGATCGCCATGTAACTTTTTGAAGTTTTCGAGTACACTCCCGCGAAAATTTCTGGCATATAACATCTTATCTTACGTACATATTATTATACGTTGAAAATTCTGGGAAAACCGAAGTGCTATAATTTAAGATGGGATATATAATATGTATAATCTATGTTTATTTAAATGGTTGTCAATGGTTACATATTTTATAACTATTATAATTAATAGAACTAGGACATAGACATATCCAACGCAGTCGGGTTGTCTACCTATAGCTAGCTTAGTTGCATGTAAATCACTTGGGGTTATTCTTAACTTAATCTTTGGCTCGGGAAACGCCTGGCGAGACAGCTAGTAAAATATATAAAAAAAAACTCTTGTGGTCTCTTTAGTATCTTATAAAATTATCTTATAACAAATCTAAATATATAAAAGCGAATCTATGTCTGTTTGTTATTTATGCATTCCTACACTCAACCTTTGGCTATAGGTCTATGACAACACCGGGCGGGATAGCTATAGTCTAGAAATAATTTACAACTATCCTAGAAACTCGTGCTTTTGCATTTTACCAAAAATCATATTTCCGTTGGCATAATATTTTATTAATTAAAATTAGAAATATAATATTTATATCATTTATAAGATACGTGAAATAATTTTAAAAATGTTTATATTCTTGTAAGCAATCCAAAACAAATATTATATCCAGGATATCAAAATCATTATTTAAACACTATTCTATTTTAATATATTCTAAATATCAATAACCCTTCCTGCTTGATATACATATAGACGAAACAAATCATGTTCAACTAGAGATTTTTTAAACATTTATAAACTCGGTCAAAGTCAAATCATACAAAACAATAATTCTATAAAGTGAAAAGTTTAAAACACAAAAAGGGAAATGGATGAAACCGTCCGCACAATGGTTTATTTACGAAAGTAAATGGAGCGTGTTGCTCACCAATTATTTCCGAAGAAGTAGAACCTGTTGAAAAGCAAACAAAAAAAAGAGAATAATACCACCTACGATCTGAAAATGTGGTTAATTTATATAGAGACTATTTTCCAACAACTATGAACTCAGTATTAAAGAGATCTGTGGGCGTCTGATGACTTTCGAAAAAAGGATTTTCGTTCGACCGTGGTTTTTGTCAAACCCTAATGCTCGACCGCAGTTGGATTTGAGAGTTTAAAACTGTACTTCTATAATAGACGAAACTAATATTATATATATCAGACCAATTTTATACATAATCTAGTTTTGACAAAAGGCACTATTGATCTATAAGCGTATAATGCAATATATAACGTCTGCCGTTTGCAGCTGGTTGGGGGACGGCGGTCGTGCGATTAGATTACGTAGTGATAGTGTATGGAATTCTTTGTTTACCAATTATTTGGATTTAAATTTCATAGTTTTTACAGACGAGAAGTCCTGGAGATACTAATATATATATATATATATATAAGAAAGCCATAAGTATCGGTAACAACACCGATATTATAAATAGAGAAATAAATTGATCAAACGTTTTAGAATAACAGCCATTTTTGTTGAATATATCTTAAATATTGTTGATATTATATAATATACACATCTATATAACACAAAAAGCTACATAATGACAAAAGAGGAAACGCTAATATGATTATAATGAGATTCATATCAAAACCAGACATATTTCCATTATATCTCATTTCCAGGAAAGAGAAAATTATTAATCTCGGAATCACTTTCTAGATAAATTGTTCAGTCAAATCCCTACGATCTATGTCCACCATCATAAATTTGCCTCTAATCTTACTCAACCAAATTGAATATATCTTAGCTGATTAATGATTATATACTGTTGTATTTCTTAACCGTTTATCCATTTTTATGTAATAATATGATATACTTACACAAATAAATTGAATATTTAAATCTGATTTCCAAAAATTTTGTTAAAAACGATAAATAAAGAAATTCATTAAAAAAATGTTTTATCCTTTAATATTTTAGCGATTCCGAGAAACTTTTGATCTTCTTATAACGTGATATTTTTTTAAAAACTGTCCACAGATAAAATATAATTTTAGTTTTTAGTTATTTTTGTGTAAAGTTTTAAATTGATTTTTAATTGATTACAAGTACTAATTGTAAATTCTACTTTGAACATAACGAAATTTAAAAAAAAAACAATCACTTTTTTTTAAAAATTATTATCCAGTAATACAGTTATACAAACAACGTTTTTTTTTTTTAATTGAGATGTTTTTTTAAAATTTCTTTGAATTCTATATATTATTGTTTTTTAATTTATATAATCCGAAGTTCAAAATCAGGTAATTCAAGTTTAAAGTGTCATATAACAAAACAAAAAATAAGGATGTCGTAAATTTACAAGTTGTTAAAACTTTTTACTGTAGCGCGTGATTTATTTTCCAATAAATAAGTTGCACTTAAGGTTGTTTTTTTTCAAAACGTAAAAATAAATCGTTTTCAAATTAAAAATAATATATCACAACACAAAAATATCGTACCTATATCAGAGATCTATCCAAATACCTATTTTACTCTCAAGTGGCTTCCACTGCCTGCACGTATATTATAGTGTGTCGGGATTTAAAAATATTATTTTAGTATTTTATAGTATAATTTATGACGTTTTATTGGCTATTTAATGTCGTTATTTATTACTTATTATTACAACATACCGTTAATAATTATAAATTATTATTATTATTAATATTGTTATTACCATTGTTATAACTTTTTTTTCTCGTAAATGCCGTCCAATAATAAATTATGTAATTCGCGCATGATCAAAAATGGACAAAATATAATATTATTGTGTATGCTTAAAATTGTTTTGTGGTTTTTTTTTTAAATTTATGGACGCCGGTAGAATAGATATTATATATCGCGCGATATTATTTTGTGTGTGTGTTTTTATTATTTTACAGATGCGCGTAAATTAATATTATAGAAATATAATATGTTGTGCAATGAATCTAAAGCTTATGCTTCTCTGACAAAAAAAAATCTCGTGTACTTTATGCCGAAATTATTTTCATTTAAATGTTAGTTTTTATTTAAATGCAAATTACACTGGTAATCAAAACTCGATATATGAGGTATGAGAACAAGATTTAATAGTCACAAAAAAATGTAACGACTAGAAAACTGGAAATCAATAAGGATAATGGCCAAAGTGAACAAGAAAAAAATTGTCATACTGTAATAGGAACTGATATTTTTATATTAATGAAAAAATTGAGTTATTGAGTCTTATCCAATAAGTACATATATTGAAATATAAAAATCTGTAAGTTTATGCCGAGGAAAGCTGGATAATTACGAAAAAAAAATGTATGGTTTACTCTCTAAAATTAAACTAATAAAAAAAAATAATAATATAGATAGAAAATACACGAGTTTAAAGAATCAACTTAATTCATTTTAAATTAATTTAAATAAGTCTGAACAATAGTTATTAGTTCACAATATTTCAAAAAGTACTATCCCTTTTACTAAGAACGATAATTTATATTAAATCATTAAAGTTACTGCAAAAGTACTTAAAACAGATTTACAAAACCATGATATCTTATATACGTATGGTATTAAAAATAATGATAATAAGGACTCTAAATAATTATTGTTAAATTGAGAAATAATTTAAATAAAAATAAAAATCATAATCATAATTTATCAATTACATCTGAAATAAAATCACATAATTATTATAAGTAAGCGGCAGCTATTAAAAAAAATAAAATTTACTATTATTTCTCAGACAAAATTGTTTACATCAACATTCAGCAACGACCTTACAGCTACATAAAGAAAAATATTTTGATTGAAAACGCTATTGTTTAAATTGTATAATTGAAAGTACTTGTTTGATAACTTGGATGGAATATTTTTAAAGAAAAGAGAAGGTGAACAACTCGTCAAAATGCAAACAATCGATGATATTTATAAGTTGATGTTGAAAATAGAATTAGCCATCTTCTTGTATCTCCTGGAAATGTTTTTATACCTATCAAATTAATTTAATATTAATCTTAAACTTAATTGAGATCATATTGTTACTAACTCAATATATAAATGATAAACAATATGTTTTAAATAATGTTAACTATTATAAAAATGTTATAACAGACTGTATTGGAGACTTGTCTTGTTTTACATAATAATATAGTAGTTATAGTATAACATTTATTTTTTCCCTCAATATACGTAGTAGGTTTATTTGATAATTATGACGAATCAGTATTAATATTAAGTTCAAACAATGATATCATTTTTTTAAAAATAAATATAAACATGAATATGTAGACCTAAGAGATAATATTATGGGTATTTGTTTAGATTCTGAGCGGAGAGATAAATGAATTAATTTTACAATGATGGGTGTGTTTTTCTTTATGCCATGACATTTTAGGGAATTAAAAATGCCTAGATTTTCTTCTTCAGAATATTTTCTGATAGGAAAGTGATTATAGTTGCTACTTAGGGTGAAGGTAGAGTTCAAAACTCAAAAATTTACTTTAGTTTTTAGGGTCACGAAGTACAAAAAACAAATTGAGAAAAAAGGAAATTTTTATGCAAAATCAGTTTTTGTCACAATCGATTTTGTTTTTTTTTACTCAAAAACAAATGTAAATTTGTCTAAATATTTATATAAATATTAGAAAATATACAAATACAATTTGTTAAAATCATGACAATTTCCAAATAATATTTAATTATAAATTCATACAATTTTCTTATATATAGGTATTAAAGAATTGAAAATTTAATTAACTGAACTTGTTTCTACCCAAAAAAAAAAAAAAACTTACTAGAAAGTCATTATTTTGTTACGGGTGTATGAAGTTAGTACTTTCACAATATTCGACTTTTCCAACGATTTTTTATAGATCGATTTTTTTAATATAATTGATTGTAATTAAAATACAAATAGCTGTAATTACTATAAGTTATCACAAACTGTTTATTTTATAATTTTCTATACATGATAGCATTGCCAAAATATTTTGACTCTTTTTTTTAACCGATTATAGACATTTTTAATTTTCGTTAGTTTTTTTCATAAATATTGATAAAAAAATGTTCATTGGGTCAAAAGGTTGTGGATCTGTATCATTAATATTAATTATTGCATTAACAAAATTGTAAACTTGGTTATAATATTTTCGTTTCAGTTAGACGGCTGCGACGACTGAAAATGAACATTCCAACGTACAGACGCAAGGGACAAAAGTACATGTGTGATGTGTGCTTCACACTTTTCACGAGCATAAGCAGTCTCAAAATCCATAAACGATTACACACGGGTGTTAGACCATACGCATGCAATTTTTGTAACAAGACGTTTGTTCAGCAGGGGAACCTGACATGTCATCTACGATCGCACACAGGTGAAAGACCGTACTTATGTGACACGTGTGGTAGATCCTTCACCATCAGAAGCAATCTGACAGTACACCAGCGGACGCACACGGGTGAAAGACCGCACATTTGCGATGTCTGTGACGAGTCGTTTGTACAGCAAAGTACCTGGGAAATTCATCAGCGAACGCACACAGGTGAGAGACCGTTCACTTGTGATGCGTGTGGCAAATCCTTTGTCTCCAGAAACAATCTGCTGTCACACTTGCGGACGCACACTCGTGATAAACCTTACTCGTGCGATGTCTGTAACAAGTCCTTTTCGCTAAAAGGTAACCTGACAGCTCATCGGCGAAAGCACACAGGTGAGAGACCGTACTCTTGTGACGCGTGTGGTCAATTATTTACTTCCAGACACGATTTGATGGTACATCAGCAATTGCACACGATCAACAGCAGTGGCAGTGATTAAGTATTGGGATACCTATACGTAATCATGATATATTAATATTATTATATTATTATTATTATATCGCTGTTCACGTGTATACATTTTTTTCTTGTATAATATCAATAATAAATAGCAATTCATTTTTCAGTACCTGTGATAATCATTTTTTGTTCTTGTTTTACATTTTTTAATTTAAGAAATTGGATGCACTACCTAATCAATTTAGCAGTTGCGCTCTTAAACAAATATTGGCAAGTAAAAACGTTTAGGAGCCCATCATTTAATAATCAGATTTATTTTAGTTACCATCCTACACAAATCCTGATTATGTCTAGAATTAGCTAAACGTATTATATACATTACGGGCAGAGTAGAAGTCGGGCATTATGTTACGATGCCCGGGAAAGGTGAACAATGACCGACTTTCGAGGATAAAGTAAGAAAAAGTTTACCTTGTTCGGGCCTTGTATACAGTGTCCAAATGTATTTGGGCATTGTAGATAAAATATTGAAAATTAAACATAATAACTGGGTACTTAAATAATTTTAAAAAAAACTTTTAAACAGATGCCTCAACTAATTATTAGTTACCTATAGAGGTATTAATAGTTTTTTAAATAAATTATCTGTTGAATCATTGTTAGGAACATACATACTATTGAATCTCATGTATTATTATCTAAAGGTGGTTTGACACGAATAACCTAACTGTTACAAGTGTTACAACTCCTTTATTTAAACGACTTATATGTGGTTTACCTACGAAGTGGGCATTATTGTTTTGTATACGGTTGTGTGAAATAATATAATATAATATACGCCGTGAAATCTACGTTTTCGATCTAAACTCCACAAGGCACGTAAGGTGGGGTCGGTGTATACGCGCCACTAGAATTTTGCATTTCCGAGTGCTCCCCGCTCCGCACCCCCACCGTAAGGTGCACCTCGATAATAACGCCAACTCTCTTATAATAATATATATATATAGGTTGTCTTATACATTTAGATATAAAAATAAAAAAACCATTAAAAACAATTAACGTGCTTCGAAACCTCGAGTGCCGCTGTGACGGCCGGGGGAGGCGGTCGCGTACCCTTCAATTTTGTTTGTACGTTTACATTTTACAATAGGTCACGAGGGGTTCATATTATAATATATTAGTGTACGTCGTGTAACGCGGCATACCACAATATTATACAGGGATAACAAAAATAAAACTGATAAATGTTATTACCTGATGTACCTGATTTATTTATGTTTTTAACAACACATTTTGAAATATCATCGTTTATGATAAAAGTTGTGGGATATCATCGTAAATAATTATTATTATATTATAATAATTGGGTACTACTATTACCTACTACAACACTTGTTGACGCCGTCGAGCTCCTAGAAGATTCTACGCGGCAAGGTCGTCATATCACGAGAAACGGCGCTTTCTATAAGTTTCGTACTGCACTATTACATATCGTTTGGCGGATTTATTAAAATCGAGGTGTTTGTAGGTACTCTACTCGGCTGCTCTAAGGGGGCGTCGTGAGTGTTTGTCACCGGCTCCACGGGAGAGAAAATAAAATATATAACAACGCTGATGGCAAATACCGCATTACAAAAATTGTATTAGTATCTTATTTGCACAATCATACATAATCATTTTCTTGTATGTTAATCCATGTGAACAATAGAATATGCAATATACGACGTATATATTATATATGTACATATAAAGTGTTTTAAGCAAATAAATAATTGCAAAGGTACGTGTTATAAACATAACCTTTTTTTGGCTTTAATTATGTATTTGGGAACCAGCAAAATAAATACTGAGAAGGGACAAAATAAAAATGGGATTAAAAAGTTAGCATACCTCTGTGATATTTCGTGCATTCCATCAACGCCAATAATAAATGATTATATTTTATAATTTTATGATTCTGCCTCACTGCCGCTGTTTCAGTAACACTGTAAATCCAATTTATATCATATAATTATGCACCATTCGTTAGCAAACATCATATTAATATTTAACGATTACTGGAATAATTGTTACCTATTACAAGTCTGCACTAAAATTAAAATTAAAACCGTTGGGTTGCACGTAGTCGTGATATTGTTATTGTGTGTGCCATTAATAGTGTTTAAAATCAACGTGACGACACCTTATCCGAAAATATTATGCGACGGAACTACCCTCCAACTGTTCTCTGAATATTCATACTTTGGACCTATATCGAACAACAACGTTGTCGTATAGTTATGACGCATAGTCACTGCAGTCTTTGAATCGATGCTTCGTCCATTTCAGCCATTTGTAATACGCTTATTCGCAGGCTTGCTGAGTGGACGGCGTCACACGCGTCTCTACTCTCTAGACGTGAACACGGATTTGTCAATTTGTGACATTTTTAACGATTGGCTACTACCATTTTTTGAACATATTTTACCTAAAATACACCTTATTTGCTCACAGTCTTACAACTAGTTTACAGGTTTTTTTTAAAAAAATAATATAGTCTCTGATTTCCGCACGTTTATAGGTACACCAATACAAATATAGTAATGAACAATGATTTACGTTAAATCAATCACCAAGTAAAACGTATTCAAATTTTAATTTTTACAGATTAACTCACATATAACAATTACAATTATCTTCACAATTGACTTTTATATGACTTTTTGCCTTATCATATTTGCCTAAGTACATGCCACGTGGCCATGGAGCTATAAGTTTAAATTGATCGACAACTCAATCACAAATCACTGTTCATAAGTTCACACTTGCTTTTACAACTCATTTTATTAATCCGAAAAGAAAGATTTTTTAACTATTCAATTTTCTAAATATTCGTGTAACGTCATCTTTGACGATATTCTTCACTCCGATTTGAGAATGCCCACTGCAGAATGCCCATTGTGGTTAACTCAGCAACTTCACTACTATTGCGCTTCAATAACCACTGATAACTGATCCAACGAACTAATCAATCCATTTTTCGCCGAACTTGTGTCCACAAATACTTTAGTAAATACAAACAAGACACACACACACACATTATGTGATTAGATACAATTTTCTATCAGAAACCACCCACAAAGTTTAAAATAAAATCATTATTTCGACTACATATTTTGTATACCTACTGCACGCACGAAAAAATGCACTTCACTGTGAAATCAATACATTCATAGCTAAGATCGAAATCTAAAATGTAGCACAACTATAATATATCCCACGGACAAGTGCCTCCACCGATGAGAGGTTTATTAATCATATTAATTTACGTACCATCGATTATTTTCCAATTACTTAGGTATGTAATATATTATGTTTTGAATAAAAAATAAGTTTATTATAATAAAATAGGTATAGAAATTATAATATGTTACAATACTATTGTGCAATGTAATTTCGTTGAACGGTTTTTTTTTTGTCTTCACACTTTTGCGTAATAAACAAGTGTCAGCTGTACATTCGACTGCGCGAGGGTTGTTTCGTCGTCATTACAAATAGTGGTTCTGACGAGGAGCATTTTTTTTTTTTTTTTTGATAAAATGAAACACAAACCCTAAAACGTTTTGTACAAATCAAAATATCAATTAATTTGACACGTTATATGTTATTTTTTTTCGCGAATGACGCGATAAAATAATGATGATCCGGCCGTCCGATGTTAATTAATTTTAGTAAAAAAAATCATCAAATTACGAGAGGCTGGCGGCTATAGTGATTTTATTACGTTTAAAAGAAACACTTTTCACGGGCTCGGTGTCCATATATATATATATATATTAATTAATTAATGTTTTTTTTCGCTCTTTTTTTTATTAGTATTTTACATTTATATATAATATACTGATCCAATTATCCTTTTTTTTTTTTATTACAACACCCTTTCGACGTATGTTTAATAATTGTATACATGCCTGTCGCGTATGCAAATTGTATATATGTATGTTATATTATGTGCGTATACATTATATACGTGCCGTATAAACGTAATAATTTTTCGAGTGGTAATTCATGGTTCTTTTTTTATTTTTGTTGAATTCGTATTTTACGGACGTAAAAATGTAATTATCTAATTAGTCGACGAAGTAGGCCATGCGGTTAAATACGAATGACGGAGCGAATCTTAATTAATCGTTGTTCGTCAAAAAAAAAAAAAAAACATATTATATAGAAACAACGTCGTACCATATTATCCCAGCTCGCAGCAGCTGTACACGCATAATCCAATACGGATGTGTTCAAACGAATTCTTTTTTTTTTTTTTTGTGGCCTGGCACTGTATTATTACGTTTTGTTCTATACTCACTACAATGACGTGACGCGTGGTACATCGAGATAAGTAATTGTATTCGACAAACCGTCATTTGCACGAAAAAATACACTTAGAACGACATCGCCGTTATGACTGTGCATGTACGATTAAATATTTGTAAACCGAAAAAATGTCTCAATGAAATAATTTTGTCTATGGGGTTTTTTTTTGTTTTTTTATTGAACTGAAAAAAACATCAACAACAAAGGCTATCCTATAAGGCTATGTTTTTGAAGTGAACAATCGTTATATCATACTAAACGTGAATTAATAGTAAAGGTAGGTAATTAAATATTAGGTATATGTACAATACATACAGTAATATTATCATACAACAAAGTCTGCTAAATTGTATTATATAAGTAGGTTTTTCTTGAAAAGTTTATCGTATTTGTGATGTTTTCGGTTTCTGGTCCTAATGCGTCGTCCATGTTGGGCGGAAGGTTGAATTTGTTGGGCAAGACCCCGTTCGCACAGAAATGACCTTTCGCTTTTCGCCCATGTCGCTTTTTGCCCAAATATTTTATAACTACTTTCCATTTTCGCCCAAGAATATTATAGCACTTTTTGATCATATTTTTATAATACACAATTTAGGAAACAGGATCAATCAATCAGTATGACTTTATAAATCAATGGCATTTAATTATTACAAATTATATAACTCTCTTTGTAATGTTAAATGGCTTCAAGTAAGTGTTTCCCAAATTGTGTATTTTAAAAATGTGATCAAGAAGTGCTATAATCAAAGATCGTATTTTATATGAACGATAACAATTTCCATTTCCTCTTTAGTGAATTTTCGCAATGACTTTAGGTTTACAACGACAAGTACAATAAATACCAAACAACGAAACAATTAGCTATAATATATAAAATAAACGATATTAAAAAATGAAATTGAAAAATCATTCTCGTAATGTTATCGTCAAATCATGAACTCCGATGTTTGCAAGTATTATGTATGATAAACCGTACACGCTGTACATAGTTAACAGGAATCATTAGAAATGATAAAACGATCAAACATAGTTGCGCATAATATAAAGTGACTTTTAATGATAGAACACAAACCACACGTCTTACATTACAATGATTGGCCCCTTTCTAAGTCGACGTCGTCGTCCCTGCCTCGACCGCTTGTCATTATAACACGCACGGCGCACCGACGACACCGCGTGCGTCACCACCCCACGATCACCGACCGCAAAGGTCGGGTGTGACCCGAGGCAAAATGTCGTATGCGATCTTGGGACGACCTGCAGTAACCACGGCGTTCTGTAGGATAATAATATATTACCCCGAATTATATTATTGGAGAGAAAATATTCTGTCAACGAAAGTGGTAACAATATGTACCCCCAATATGGGGTACGATATTATATCCTAGGATAATTATAACCCCCCCGGGTGTGATTCTCTGGAGGTGCGCTATTTTAGTAGGACACCAGCTCGTTGTATCTCGCTAGACAGGTATATCTCTGATCCGGATGCACAGTTGTTCACCGTACCACGTCATCACAGCGCCAAAGTCCTGAACATTTAGTCTGGCGAATAATATTAAAAAGGCCACTATATATCAGTCCTAAAGGTGAACCGAAGGTAGGGAGGGGGTACGTACAAGGGTTTTACCGCCCTCCCACCACATGAAAAAAATATGAAGCGGCCCAATCCTAAATTTTCAAAAAAATCTAACATAGGGTTTGGCGTTACTGTTTCCTAAACCAGGGGCAATGCCCTGCTGAAGGGCGTCAGTCGTTTCCACCAAAAAATGACTACCTCTATTATTGACATGGTGTTTGAGAACCCCTAGTACACCTATAATAGTGCTTTAGGTGTACAACTGAAAATTTTTAATTTCAAAGGTTCAAACCATTGTGTATACATTCACATCAACAGTTGCAACTTAGGTCTTAGGTATGCAAGAACATATTGGATGTAATATGACAAAAAACTATTCATTATAAATGCCTACATCGAACGCAATAGAAGAATATAAAAACAAAACTATTTCAAGATTTACTTTTTTAAAAAAGTCATGCAACAGTTATTCGAAATCGGTTCAAACCACAACGTCACCTCCACCTGTACCCTCCCTGCGGCGCCCTGAAATGCTGTTGTCCCACTGAAAAACGCATACCCACTGCCACCACCTCATTGACGACACTCGCACATGACAAAGACCGTTTTCTTATGTGGGTCGCTGCGTAATTTCATAATATTGTCTGTACACTCGTCGTGTTTACTCGACGTGCCTGCAGTGAATTTGCATCAACCGTGAATAAACACCACCATCACAACAACACGCCGCCGCCGCCGCCCGCGTTTTGTGTTTAATACCGCCCAGCTCATCGCCAAAGCTCGTGTTGAAGCGAAATGTCACAATTTGTCTGCACATATTTTTAAGACGGAAAATGAAATACTCGCTTATATATTATTATTATGATATATTAAAACCACGTGTTAAAAATGTTTGGAGGTATTATTTACGTTCAAATTATTGTAGCACGAAAACTATTCGTAATTTGTGATTTGAATAGGTAAAAAATCTTTTTACGTTCGAAATCATTATAAAATGAAATAGTATTAAAACGTATTCACTTGACTCTTTATAAATTAACTGCATATAGTTGGACGCATGTATTATGAGCTTTAATTTGTTATCATAACACTATATTACGTTTATTTTTTAAACAAATAAAATTCAGTACTTTAAAAATTATATTTAATACCGCATATGGTCATTCTGAGAATTATAATACTTTGAAATGACATTCAAACATACAAACTGTCTCTGTATGGACAAAGTTGTATTATTATAATTTTAATTAATAAACTGACTCCGAAAGTCGTACTGCATTTTTGTTGCGCTGTAATGAAATTCGTCTCGACAAGATAAGATTTAGCGTTTAAAAAACAGATTTGTGTTCTGAAAATAATTTTTCATTTACTAATAAAATTAAACTGACATTATATTATATGAAATTAACTGTATTAAACTCGGATAAAACAAATAGCTACAGTGACGAGAGATGCCGACGCTTTAATACCACGACAGCCAAATTTAGCAATTTAATAATTAAGCGGAGGGTAAAATCAAATTATTAATAATTTAATGTAGCTGAATATTACTTGAAACCGTTTTATTTCGTAGGTGTTCGATTATTAAACTATATAGATGTTATTTTTTTTCCTTTTCTAGTTCAATTAAATGCACTGTAGTAGATCTGAAAGATAATATTATTATTGTACATTTAATTTTACGTTAATGAAACTTAAATAATTACAATGATTAAAAAATTAACTAGAATAGATATTGTTTGGCAGTAATAATAAATGTACTCTTCTAGTTATGTTGAATATTGTAATAAATGTATTATTTATGCACTCTGTAGGTACTCTCAATAATCCGACACTGTTCAAACATGACTGTTTGTTCGGATAATTGGATCAAGAATATTAAATTATGACGATTAAAAGAGTATTTCTCGCGTCTTTTGGTCACAGATCAACGACGAAGTCTGCACAACCGAACGCAAATGATTATATTATTACGTTTCCAATATAGAAGTGACTATTCCGTTTTAGTTTATTCTATTGCTAAACAGGAAATCGTGGCACAGTGTAAATTCAAACAATGACAGCGGTGAATAAGAAGCAAACAGTTACAACACTTATTACCGAGCCATACTATTAATATTATTATTTTGATTATTATTATTAAACACCACCGACGACGACAACGACGACGACGACCGCACTATGATTACTACGGTTAGAAATTATTACAAAGATAACTGACGAGTATAAGTGCGGTTTTGCTATGGTGACCGAAGTAACGGCAGTGGTTACAACTGAATAATATATCATAGTTTACTTTGTTAGTATTGCAATAGACAATCGTCTACTGCTGTGTCTAGTATGATATTATTTAATTTTGCAATACTATATTATACTGTTTTACTGCTATTATTACTAAACTGATTTTACTTTTGATGTCAACTTATATTCATCGCTGCCGTACAATATATCGGTAGGCCTAAGTCTTGAGTTACCGACGAGAAGCATACTAAATATTGTTTCATAATTATTTTGATATAGTTAAAGTAAAATTTAATTGTGTTAATGAATGTTGGTAATTATTTTACGAAATAACAAGTGTTCAGTACTTTAAATAAAACCGATCTTATCGTCAGTGCCTACACGAGGGGTGTGCAGGCCGCACAATGTCTCACGCAATCTAGTAAAAAGATACTTTTAATTTGTATTCAAATAGATATACAAATACATCAACTTAAAAATTAATTAAATAATGCTTAAGATCAAACGCAAATATTTATCTAAATATATTTTTTCACCTAACTATCGATACTTTTTTTTTTACAATGTCTCAACAATAACAATGTCGAGATGACAGTTTGTTAAAAATTGTATAAATGATAAGGAAAATAAGTTAATCAATTTATGAATACACCTAATTGTATAAATGCATATTATAATATCTCCTGCACTGAGCCCGTGTATTATATTTTCATTAATTAATTTTTATATTTTTTATATTTTTCCTTTATAATAATACATTTTATCAAATTATTATATTTTATTGATATTTTAAAAAAAAATGTGTAAATTAAACCACTCAACTTGGATATTTTTTTTTATAACTAGATTTACAAATTAACTATTTAAATTTAAAATTTCTTATTTTCAGTTAAAAAAAAAAAAAATTATGCATAGCGCTAATTTCTATACATTTTAAATTTAAAAAAAAATGTTAAAATATTAATTAGAACTAGAGTTATTTCATTAGTCAGTTTTATCTGTTACACCCTTTATATGACACATACACTCTTTGTATTAATATTCACAAAACCCGTAACGTAGCCGATTTTATAGTTTTAAACTCACGTCAAATACAATTTATTATAGACATTGACGAAAACAATCAACAACGATGTTTTCCTTTCGCGTTATTTTAGAAGGATCTGTCTAGTATAAAATTACAAAATTTCAATGATTTTACTTCAGACTAGAAAAACGTTATAATTACTCATTTATTGAAACAAAGAGGATAATAATTATTTAAATACAAATTCATTCAAGTCAGTTTTTCAAATATATTTCAAATACTTGTCATAAAAAGTATTTATAAATGATTCAATACTATAAAAGTATAATACATCAACTCGAAACTCTACAAGACCGGTCTAAAGCTTAATGTGACCTCGTCATTTTTAGTAATGTTATGTTCTAAAAAATAATATATTTTGCAGTATTCTGTATCCATATTCATTATATTCTTAATGTATCTATTAGTGTACTCTTTAACTGAAAGTAATGTTATAGGATTGATGACGAAGACAGTCATTACGATTTTTATTCGTCCGATGACCGATGGCCTCGAGCTTATACATTTCGCAGCCCTCGCAAATCATAGCTTTGGTAGGGCTGTCGACAGCCGTCTCTACTTCGTCATTGCTGATAAGTTATCGGTGATAACTATATAGTACTTACATCGTTCTATAGTTAATTGTAGGACGCGTGTCCTGATATACGATTATTATATTTTATATTCACCTCATGTTCACAATAATATTATGATTGGGTTTCAACTATAACTATTTAATACATACATAATATGACTATGATTAATAATAGATTCATTTTTTCTAAAAGTCTCTATGTATAAAATTCAAACTATTCGACAGAGGTTTGAATGGTATAACAACCATTTCACAGAGTCCTGCTTGTAGCCACTTCACTTTGAAAATTGATTTTTACATTTTTTAACTGGCCATATTTACATGTTTTTTTTAATATTTGTGTTCCTATGCAGGTGTATTACATACCTTTTTTTTTATTTACTAGTATAATCATTTAAACATATTATTAAAACTGAACAAATTACATTTTTATCATTCCCAATATTCAATTAATATTCAATATAAACTATATTAAACATAATATAATATGCTTACAAGTAAATACAAACAAAAAAAATGGTCGCAAGCGGGTACCGCTCTGCTCTACAGTGGGTGTCGAGTGGAGTCACTGTAATGGATGTGTTAAATTTGAATTCAATAGTATAAAACCATTGTAAACGAAAAACGATTCTGAGCGAAGACTGTCAGGTCTGTCAGCCTAGATAACTAAGTGTATTTTAAGATATTATTGCTATTAAAATAATTCAATTTACTATTAATAATACAGTAGGTTTAATTCATTAATTTTTGCAGAAAACCTAGCATTCGAAAATGTCATTGAGTGTATAAAACATAATGATATACTTAAAAAGTTTCAAGAACCCACCAAATTTTTTTTTAAAATTTCCATGAAACAACATTGTTATTTTTTATTCAAATATTTAATTTCGTCCAAATTTGAACATTTCTATAAAAATCCTAATGCTTATATTTTTTAAATTTTTAGTGGCACCAACCTAACTACTAAAATCAAAGCTATATTTCGACTAAGTACTTATCGTGTATGAGACAGAAAAAAAACACATAATTGTAAAACCAATACAATTCTTTGCTCCACTCAGAGTCTAAAAGTTGCATTAGATGAAACAAATTAAAGTACAAACTACAAGCACAAAAATTGTTAAACAGAAAAAATAGGGGAAAAAATGTATAATTTGTCACTGCTGAAATATCTGTACACATTAATATCTCCGTATAAAATACTATCCTGATGATAATTATTATTATATATTTTTTTTTTAGAAAACAAAACCTTAACATTTTACGATTTAGTACGTTTATAATAGTTCAGTGCATAAAACCATTTTGTTGCAATAAATAAACAATACGAGAAGTGAGAACGATGCGATAGTAGAACATCTCAACAACAGCTGTCACAGTCGTAAATAATGTTTAGACATAATATAGACAATACAGAAGTGTTAAATCAACATAAAAATAACAGATCGACTGAGAAACTACATAATATATTGTATTTATATATTGTATAGATTCCTCAGTGCTTGAATTGGTAACCACTAGGAAGGGGAGTGCAAAAGTGTAAAAAAAAATGTATGTACCTGACCATTTAAATGCCTTATTGATTAGAATATAATATAAGAAGGGGTGCTCGTAAATATTTTCTAAAAACAAGAGGAACTCCGTCATCCTTCAATTCGAGCACCGAGATTCTTAGTTAGTATTGTGCGTGTTCCTGTTATCATTTTAAGCCTTAAAGCTAACCATTTTATCCATATATACTAGTGTGCTGTTACATAATTTAAAGCACAACTTACTTTCCATCATCATATTTTTCAAATTTGTATTAAATTAGATTCCGTCACACCTTTATGTGTGTAAAATATTATATTACCTACTCGACACGTTTGTGCAGGCAGTGAGTATGTGTACATCGGCTTTAATGTACTCGTTGATATTATAATATTTTAAGCGTTTGCCGACTACTTGGTTTTTTCATTTCTTGTGTCAGAGGGTGGGGGGGGGGGGCTTTCCTTTATTACAATATTTCCACGTGTATATAATATAGTTTTTCGCAGGTATAAAAAAAAAATTATATATACCAACCGACTTTCGTTTGACGTGGGTACCTAATAATTTTTTTTTATCAAAACAAAAACCAAGTGCATAATAATACTAAGCATTTTTCGCGTTCCTATATTTGCTGCGTATTTAGGGTAGATATTTGATGGGACCCAAGTACGATGAATTCCGCGCAATACGGATTGTTATGATAAGATAATATGTACACGAAAACGGTACCGGATCAAAACTTCAAACCATAAAAAAACATAGTCTTCTCTCATTATAAATGATTTTTTATGTTTGTAGAAATAAAAAATCTTGTTTTAATAAATATTATTATAATTTTATATTTATTATATTATACAGTGCGTTTCTATGACGCGTGTCATCATCGAGGTAAACACGCTCATGAAGTCTGAAGTGTTCCATAAATTAAATGTTCAACAATGTCCACCCATATTATCCTAAATAATATGTTAATTGTTAATTTGTTTTATGTCTATTCTTGAAAAAAACAACTTCAATTTAAATATAAATATCTCTTGGTATTCCATACCAATGATTTTCGCCACATTTCGAATTATTGGGCCATTTGGTGTCACAACAAAGGTCAAACCACAAGTACTGGTTAGTATCATCAGTTATTGAAATGTAGATGCACATGTTTGGACAGTATCGTCAGAATGTACCAATTTATAGCAGTACCTAACCTAACCGCGCCATAAGACCACTCCTTATATTATTTAAAATATTTAAGTATTTATAGAAATAAAATACCCTTGCGACATATTGTCTAAGAATCAGAATTTGAATAACTGCAAAACTAAAAAAATAAATGGGGGATGCTTGGCGAATCACAGTGATACATCTTAGAATATTATATAAACTGCAGACCACCTCGATTTAATGAATCTCATCGAATGACGCTGCCGTTGCGGTAATGACAATATTCGATGAAAAATACTTTTCCATCGCGATTCGTCCGTCGTGCTACTCTACCCTCAACGAGTGCAAATATATTTCTGAGATGAATGTGGCTCGTTGCCACATTCGAAGTAACGCTATATTTTTAATGACGACTGACGGTTATAATAATAATACCATGAAATGCTTTTTACAACGGATAATCTGTATTGTATTATTAATCTCTATTAATCAGTCGCCGCGGATCGATCGTTATCTTTTAAAACGTCGAATGCACGGATGAGTTCGTTTTCCTAACTCTCGTCGAAGGTCTGGAAATACCAAAACTTCGCGACGTGTGATGGATACAAAACATGCATCGGGTAAACTACCTATAACGATCATAATATTATAATATCACAACATATACGATTTTGCGTGTGCACGTTAGCGTATCCACTTTCGGATGATCGGGAAAGAGCACATCGCGGTCTGCTCGCGATTCACTCCATATTAAATTAATAATATTACATTCTCGTTAGTAACGATTAAAGTTAGAGCCTCGGAGAATCGTACCTTAATCGAATGTCTAGACACACACGTGAAATCACCTAAACGATTACCGTGCATAATATAATATAGGAACACGCGAGTACGCGACCGGAGCACATGGCGGAAAGATCAAACGCCGCCGAGAGTATTAGAAAAGTTTTGCCTTGTGAAATATTCAATTGAGGGGACGTTTGAGCTCGGAAAAACGATAACGCTCAAACGAAACGCTTTAATCGAACGTCACGCAAAGACGCCGACACACACACTAGTGCTAGTCGTTATAACAGCGAACCGACAAGTGTATAATAACACTGCCGGGCCGACGTTTTGATATTATTTCGGTAGACCTCTTTTTCCGTATCCTGCAGCGGTATAGTGAAAAAAACACCCTTCTCCGCCCTGTTATTTGAGTAATTTTTATACGAAACCCATAATAAGTCGATTTTTAATGTCTAACCCGCAGCAACGGTCTGAGACCAATATTCAACTTCTGTGTCCACACCCACTCTGCCAGAAGTCGTATTATTAATATTTTTGTAGTTATATGTATCGCTTTGAAAATGTTATACCGATACTTATAATATTATTATAATACGTATTGTGTAGTAGCCGTATTAAATTCGTTTACAGGCCACGACAGGCGACAGCGCAGGATACCGTTTAAAAATCACCTACACGCCTATGTACCGTAATTGCCTATACGACGCGCCGTCTGACGGTCGTAATAAATAATAATATTATAATATTATGAGAAAAAATGAATATTATGTATCGATAAACACGACCTTCGTGTTAGGGAATGGGAGCACGATTCGACTTCGAATACATTAATTGTTATTCATACGCTTGAGAGGAAAAAAAGATAACGACTTGAACGAATAACATTTGTCGTTTATTATTTGTATAATAATAATTATAACTCAACGGGCATATAAATTAATAATACGTCGGGCGAGTGTGAACGAATTGATATTATATCATCGCATCATTACTATCGTCGCGTGGTCGTGTCCGGGAAACTATGTGTGTCGCGTACGATTGTCGCGTGCGATCTGCCGCGCTCCGGGACGTAGACGCGCGTTTCGGTTCTCGCGGGTGGCTGATAAGGTGGTGGGTGGTGGGTGGTGGGTGGTGGCGGCGGTGGTTGGTTACGACTAATTAAGAAACTTCCACGGCGGCGAAACTTCGAAATGGCATTGTTACCGAACACGTAGAGACGCGTATTATAATATTAAAGTAGTAGTAATACAACGGTGAGGCTGCGGCGGCGGCGGCGGAAACGACACGAGAACGGTCGCCTTCTTGTGCGGCAACGCCCGAGGGGGCATAAACGTTTGCAGATCCGATTTACGACGCTCCGAGCCAATAATTTATTATTACATATTATATTATTATTATATTATTATTCGACGACCCGCCCGTGCACGGGACTTTTATGCGAATCGATACGACACTGGTACGGCACCTGAACGGCGATTATGTACACTGTTACTGCAGTGACGACTACTCGAGTAGGTATATAGTCTGTGCGCATAAATTGTCGTCGACGCCGAATCGTCCGCCGGGACGACATAACGACCGACCGGCGAAAATCGGATCGATTTCGATTCTGGACTCGAGTCCTCGTCCGTTTAAGGGCACCGCCGCCGTCGTGACCGTAAGACGAAAAAAAAAAACCATACACGACCGCTCGGGTGAAAGTCTTTCAAATGGATTTTGATTCGTCACTATAGGTACAACGAGACAATAGTCTACAAAACGTTCTTACTAGACTGAATATTTCGTATTAAAAAAAAGTCATATTATATTGTAAACAAATTATGGCTTGGATTTGAAAAAAAATAATTTGTTAGGTATTCGTTATATTTTACAATTTAAACGTTATACAGTTTTTGCGTTTACGTTCATCGTTAAAATTAATATCCAATTCGGGGAAAGGCCCAGATACGAATTGTTACAAATGTGTGCATTAATCATTATTTTAAATATTATATATTGGTATGATAACAAACTAATCGAGTGTAATAAATATTTATCCGAAACCAATATTATAACTTTAAAGTGAATATGGATATTAAATTATTTCGTTTTGCGTTATTTTTCGTTTAATGATATTCTATGTATTACGTTTTGTTTGATAATATAATATTGTATATATAAATACTAGCTGAATTACCTGGATTTTCCCAAGAGGTATTTGAATAATTTATAAAAAAAATGAGGTTGAAAAAGCCAATATTTTCTTAAATCTCTTATTATATCTCTTCAATTTATATAATATCTCTGTGCATATTTCTATTGAGATTACAATTGAAGATTTATTGAATAACCGTGTTTTCTATGACTAAATATCAAAGGGCTACTGTAGTGCATCGTAAGACTGGTGTATTTCACTTACTCGTTTTAGAGTGTTATCTCGTGCTCACAAAACGATATCCCTTTTTTTTTAATTCTTGTCCAACAATTAATACGGCTACATCATCAATTAAATATTTAAAGGGCATTTTAACATCCTCTGTGTTCTATCTGGGGCGCACGGTCAGCTCTGATAATGACTTGAAAATCTTCTATATTTGACGGAATTGCTTCGACTGTTGAAGACGCGCACGTAAGGATTGTGACAATGTACCAAATATTGCAAGTCGCATAATAATTCTCTGTAGGTATTTGGAAAAATATACATTCGCCGTTGTACTTCGCTCACCGAGTCACACATGAAATATACTTGCAAAAACTTCGGTTCGCCGAGATTGTTTGGTAAAAGAGATCCAGCTACATTATAGACTTGACCCTGAACCTTAAATGTAGGCATGACATCTCGATGTCTGATTTCATTAGCACCGAATGACGTCATTTGAAAGGCAGAATTGTAAACACGAGTCATATCAAGAAAATGTTTGTAATCTCGATGAGAATGAATCAAAAGACTGTTTAATGGTTCCGGTGGATCAGCATTCTCTGTCAATAAAACTTTTCCTCCTGAACAGTAGAGACCTGGAGTATTTATTTCAATGCATGACAGAAGTTGCACTTTAAATTCACATTTCCTATGGTTCTTATATTTCTATAACCAATCAATTTATTATAATTGAAGGTGGACATGTTATTATTTTATTAATTTCATTTTCAACTATATTTTGATTGTGCGTTTGTGAATGATACAGTTCCTAGATAATCGCTTCCTCTTGACACCATTTGTGGAGCGGTCAAGGTTTTATTTCCTCTTTATAGACATTATGCGACCAATAAAACAAAATTCTTCAAAATGAACAACTAAAACTAATCGGTACAATCGAAAGAAAAAAAAATAACGCAATGAAACAGAACATTGCACAACTCTGTTAAAATCTCAACGGATAGATAACGTTTATAAAACAAGTATGTATATTGGTTTATTATGTTAACGGCATGTATTTTATCGTTTAAATTTGTATTATTAAAAGTTATTAATACGAATATATTTGGTATACATATTGCTGTTGTACTCGCGATGCGCGATATTATTTTATTTATCGATAAACTTCTCGGAACAATTCAATATATCTACACAACGATATCAAACACAATATAATTTGACGGACGACAAGGACAGGTTACCATCGGTAGCTGGAAACCCGCGGGCCGCCGTGCAGCACAATATTATGTATATCGGTGTACGATTTGCACGTTTATTTTAATTATTAATAACTAATTATTTATTAACTTTATCGGACTAAATGTATGCCTACAACCTGCTCTGTGATGTCCTCTTTAATTTAAAAAAAACTGCACGACGATTGAATAAATAGTTTCGAAGCCAACCCGTAATAAATATTTCAATTTCACATTTATATACATAGATATTCTGTTAATCGTTTTGTTTTGTATTATTTAATTATTTTCGTATACAGTTTTACGTTTTGATTACGTTTACGAATTTCAATCGTAGTCCGTTATGATAATTATAAAATTAAAAAATATTATATAACGTTAGTAAGCCCCGGAAAAACATAAATAATATTCTATCTGTGTGCATTTGTATCAAAGTAGAATACACAAATCTCGACATTTGCCGAATAAACTTATCAAATTAAAACCTGTCAAGACCAAGTCGAATTGCCTTTCTACAGTTTAATATTTTTTATTAAAGCAATATATATCCGAAGATTGACAATCATCGAGTGTATCGTTTGTGTTGTATAATAAAATGCTACAACATAATTATTTTTAGTATCAGGATTGCTCTTGAAAGTATCATTTGACGACTGATTGAGATAATATTACAGAATAAAATAATATATAAAGTTTGACAATACCATGAATCGCTTGCAATATTACCGACTTATGGATTTATACAATCTATGTTGAGCCATCGAGGGGGAAACATATTAATATTATATTATATGTAACGCATTATATCGCCGTACCCATACTATATAATATATATCCCACTACTAGAATTGTACACCAGGTACTCAAAGACTTAAACTTTATCAATCATTATATTATGATTGTGCAAGTAGTCGTCAAGGGTTCTCTGAAATATTGTAATAGGACAAAGTTGAATAGTGAACGACTTGCAGGTTTTATATAACATGTTATGAGCAGCGGTGCGCTACTATTACCACGTGCGCTATGAAATGTTTTTCTAGATAAGCAACAAAAGCTGAATTATTATTTCTCATACTATATAACGAGTTTTTAAATATTCGCAGATAGATACCGAAGTATTTCAATTGTGTTTTAGTTAAAAAAAATTAAACTTGATATTCTAAAAATTTAAATTATTATGAACAATAATAATATACTTGTAATACGACCTGTACAACAGTAGCGTGCATTCAAATACGAGATGAAAACAATTTCAAATGTTTTTTTTTTTTTCAATTAAAATATCTCCAACTGTAAGAATTTTTCATTAAAACGAGTAGAAAAAAAAGTATTCAGAGACTTGCAGACTGCTGCAGATTATTAGTCTTGTATCGTAGTCATTCGACCCCGGTGCAAGCCAATGTATGTTTTTTATCGCTGTTATCCATTTGAAAATAATTAGGTACAAAACCGATCACATGCAATATAATATTGTATACATATTTCAAGTGTTGGGTAATCTTAGTTCACATTGCAAACAATCAAACAACGGGAATAAATATTTATTTTAACAATAGTTCGCATTTAAATTTGTATACGATTAAATGAGAACGTATAAAAAAAACATCGTAATAGTTTATGAAAGGAAACAATTATTACAAATCCTGGTTATTTGTAAATAACTCTTATAATGAATGATATATTTTTTGTTAGTTGATAACTCCTTATTTTTAAATTATAATAATATATGACGTGCACAATAACATTAATATGGGTAGGATTTTTTTCGTGCAATATGAAATAGGAAAAATTAGCATTTACTCTTGTTGAAATATGCTAAGATATGCAATAAAAATATGACAAATACATGTCACAAACTGAATAATCATAATTATATTTTAAATTCTACATTTTTTCCAAAAGTTTAGGATGATGAAAGTGGTAAGTTTATTATATTCATTAGGAAATCATAAAATATCTGCACATTCTTCATGGCGATATAACAAAATGTAAGCTACCGAAACTGTGAATAATGTACAATGTGTGATGTATAGTGTATACTTAAGAAATCAGTATTGTTGTTTAAAATTGGTTTAGGTATTTCGTTAAAAGAAACAAGCCTTGGATGAATATTTTATAAAAAATTATAACGAAAAAAAATGATGTCAAAATACGTCAAGTTCATTTTTATTCGCAATATTTTATTATGTATAATTGATGAAGCATATAGCGTGACCTTAACTTATTAAACCTACACAGAAATTATTATTCAAAATCCATTCTTACGAGTCTATGTAACGACACAAATATTATAATACGTATTAATTTAGGATTGTAAATTACAAATAAATATCACTTTAGCCGTAACACAACTACTTACCTTTATTGAAAATATATGCTGAATACAATGATTAATGGCGTTTAATAAGCATTATAATATTATATTCAGATGATTAATAATATAGGTAGATATAATATCAACTTAAAAAACTACAAATTACATTAAAAAAAAAAAAAATGTTATAGACATTTATCGAAAAAAAAAACTAAGAAAATGTCAACATTTCAAATGTCTTTGAACAGCAGAACAAATGATAAAATATTTTGAACATTTGAACATTTGAACATGTCTATTTAAACGTTGTGTTTTAAAATAAATATTTTGTATATAAATCATGTGTCTAATATGTTACCTATTCGGTGTTTTAATAAAATAAAATTAATTTTGTTGAAAACTATCGTTACAAAAATATTCCTAGTTTCCAGAAACATTTTTTTTTAGTAATTTTAGATTATTTTTAACTCCCCAAAGTCAAAACTAAATCCAATTTGTAACCAGAAACCACCTTTAATGTTGATGATTGAATTTAATTGATTTTTATCGTTACAAAATTTGATGATAGATTAATAATATGATCAATTAAATTATTAAAGAAAACAATTTAGTAAGGTCGGATCAGTGACTAATGCATGGTGTTCAGCTTTACTTTAATCTAAACTTGACTTAAAATCAAACCGTCTTGTATACAAATAATACCATTAAAAGACTGGAATATGGAAATATGAAAATATCTGAAATGGAGTTTCGGTTAATCGTAAGTCCTTTTGGTTCCTAAATTGATTTATTGTTTTGAAAACTTTTTTTTTTACCATTGTTTGATGTTATTATAAATTATTATAATAATATTATGTAATCTAAATAACATGGTGTATTCCAATGATATCAATGGTTGATTTCGTTTGTTCTGATATAATATAAATGTTGAAATAATAATATATTATTAGTATTGTAATTTATTTAAGGAAATATATTATATTTATTTGATGAATAGTAATTATATAGAATAACTGACTTGCAAATCACCGTATTATAATAATATTATTATTGTCGTTCGTGTATTATTATTATTTATCGGTGTTTATAAGCTGGATTAATAGTTCAAACTGTTTCTACTTTGCACATTATATAATATAATGTTGTCTAGTTAATTCCTTAATGGTATAATCTGTATTATTGGCGAATCGAGCAACTCACAAGCAGGGTCGGATTTATGCCTAGGCCAGCACATTTTTGGGGGTGGCAAATTTTGTAAGAAATTGAAAAAAAATTGGTTATCGTACTGCTCGTAAAAATATACAAATTAATAGGTAATAATCCACTAGTCAATAATACTATTCACTCAGGCCCGAAAGCATGTTGAATAATCAAAGCACGGGTACTACGTACCTACTATCTGGGACTGCCCACACCGTAGTCTGTACGATAATTATTTACCGGACTATAGGGACATATTATATTGTCTGGAGTTTTTGACTGGTTTTTTTTTTTACAACTAATATAATAATATTATTATAGTATTACCAAAAATAAATATTTATTATAATATATTTCTGATTAATTTCTATTAGAAACCGTGATTTATAAAACGTACACTTTAGAGTTTAGGTGTTCGTTATTTAAATTGAAAAGAAATTTACTTAAAAAAATTATACGAGTTGTAGTTCAATCATTGATATATAATATATATATTAATAGCTGTACAGTATTTAATAAAAAGTCATACTTAACCGTAGTCTAGGGCAGGGGTCGGCAACCTTTTGAGACGGAAGAGCTAGAACTAGTTACAATTTACAAAATTTATACATAATTTACCAACAACATAAATACATAATTAGGTAATCAATAATTATTATTGGCTAGATTTTGGTGCTTCCTCGCTTATTAATTCCTTGACTACATATCTTAATTTTTTTTTTTTATTAATTATTTTTTTTTGTTTCAACAAACATTATTTTTTTTTGTTTTTACAAGGTTTTTTATCTTAATTATAAAGTATATTATGTGAATGCTAACTTTTCCCTTTTTACGTACTTTACTGTTCATTCCATTATTTTTTGACAAATTATTTATCACGTAAATCAATGAGAACATTTTTCCATGCGTCTACATTAAAAAAAATAATGACCACTCGTCCACACGTCATATTCTTGCAGAACGGATGTTTAGGGTACATATTTTGCATGGTTCTATAATTGGTCCTAATACATCGCAATTAGGTACATTATTTTAGCGATTGTTTTTTTAATTTTTTGCTGTAAAATTAGAATAATAATTTACGTTATTAAGATAAATAATTATATTTTATAAACCAGTGTTATGAAAACTTTCTTGTATAAACTGCAGTATCTACACATATATATAACCATTGATCAAATTAATTCGATCATCAAATCGCGATTACGATAATCATCGTTCGTGTTTATAAGTACGGCTTCAGGCTTGCGTACATATGTTAGTTGCGAATAAAAGTATCACCTAGATCATTATTTTTGACATAACAGTTGCAGACACGAGTTTCGATTTAAACATACTAATTTTATTGCGGACGTGAGATCAATATAAATTATTTTATCGTCCGTGTTGAATGTTGAAAATTTTCTGAGTGGTGAAAATGTTCGAAAGTTTGTAATAATTGTATTACTGTGGATATGATTTATTCAAACTGTTTCTCAAATATATGCTTGCCCCAAAACATAAATTATTATTTAAACGAAAATAGGTACTATTATTGCATACTTTTTTACCTCGACTATGTGCTTATATATAGGTGTGCTTAGTGTAACGATTGATTTTTCGCAAGGTAGTAATATTTTTTTGAAAACTAAGCCTATCGATTGGGTGCAATATTTAAGTACTTGGATTTTTCTTACAGCATATCCTAAGTGTCGAAAAAGTGACAAAGTGAAATATTATTATTGTGCCCCCAAAATGCACATGTCATCTTAATATGCAGGTCATGTCTGCAATTTTCGTTACTTAATCCGCAATTATATAGGAAACAAGATCTTGCTACGGAATTCAAATATCTTTTGGCCGCGATTCTTTCGGCACCTCCACAGCCTCACTCTCGGCGGTCACCTCGTTGAAACCTGATTGATGTCACCGGGTTTTCAATCCGACCGATTGACTATATTGTTCATAGATATCTGCCCACCTCAGCCTACGTGCGGCTACCTGACCTAGCTGAATACGTTTACCCAAAATTTCGGCCCAAACTATGATAATATAATAGTAAACTGCGTGCAAAGCGATTAAACCGATGGAGGTCCCTTGCAATTATATTATTATCGCCACAGTAATAAAAATCATTAACAGCGTTCGTAACCGTACGCCGATCGACATATTATATAGGTAACCATCATCACGCACGTAGTCTGGTAACGGTCAATTAAAATCGACCGAATCGCCAACACTAAACTTTATCGCTTATCATTATTATATAATATACGTATAAAAGATAATAATAATAATATAATGTCGTTATAGCTCCGATAAAAGTATATATTTTAATATTATTGTTTTTCCGGGTCAAACGCACGCACACGCCACAGCGACGTTCGTCGTATTTACTGTTTTCCACGAGACTGTCGAGTTTCAGCAGTTTCGATTATATATTATGGCCGTTTGGCCAGTCCTCAGTCCTTTGTTTGTGTACACACAATCCCTCCACCGGGAAACTGTTACCAGATCAAAATTAGGTTCGGTGCTTAGTGTTATTTCGGCTCTGCGATTTTGTTACGAGTCCGTGGCGCATACGTGTGGACTTCGCCGCGCGTTACACGTTCGTTCGGACGGAAAAATGGCTATAAATCTATACCACACGTAATTCTTGTCTTTTTTTATACGATCTTTCTTTTCCACAAACATGTATCGGTCGACATTCGTACATTATAACGATGATGAAATGTGATTTTGGCGGTGGTGCATCCTTCCGAACCCGTGGCTCTGTAAAACAGGTGATTTATTGTTCCGACCACACAAGTATCGCCGTTTTGTGCTAAAAGCTAGGAAATGATTAATATCGATTCACCAGTCACATTGGGTTCAACTTAGTCCTGCATTAAATCAATGATTATTTTTAATCGAATGGGAGCAGAGAGTCGGCGTCCAGAACGCGAGTTTCAAACACTAGAAATCGTATACTCGTATTTACATACAATTAAAATTATGTTTACCCTTGTGACCTACTCTACATCTCGTTCAATTGCAGAGCGGAAAATACCATTTTCTATTTTCAGAGCAAAGCAAATACAGCAGCAGTATACGTTAAAACAAATCGTCGATTTTCAAACAACTATAATTTTTGTTAAGAAATTCGCATAAGTAAGAATTACAAAACTCAAAAGGTAGTCATTATCGTGTACGAATATAATCATTTTAATTTAAAAAAAAAAAACAATGAGATCGATTGCAATGGTCTTAAACGAAATAGAATTAACTTGAAAATGATCAAGATTTTGGTTTAAAACTATGAACTATAACGAAATCAAACATCGAATTATTTTTTTATTTGCAATTAGATTAATCTTGAAAATTCAAACACGATCTTACTTATGATAAATTAAATTTATAAATCATATTTATTTTTTCGCGCGCCACATCCAACGATGTATCACTTTTTAATATACAATGGCTCTCAACTGATGTTCCGCGGTACACTCGAGTGTGCCAATTGAGAGTAGTTTTAGATGTACCACGACCATAGTGACCGTAGTACGCATGTATAACATGGTTTAACATGGCACTTGTATACTGCAGTAGGATGCCTCAGGATTTATAGTAAATACCCAAAGCTGCTGTCAGGAAAAATGACCCATTTAATATACCGTATGCGTTCGACGGTATTTCATCGGTATGTTATGTTATTATAAACATTCGTGTTACGTATAGGCTCACAAGTGCTGAAACGACTTTACAGAGTTGCATTCGTGTTCAGCGGAGGATGTTGTCAAAACTGCAAACTACGAACACTATTCTCAGTGGATCATACATTAAAACGCATACCTGATAATAACGACGACGTCTGCAGCTCTCTTAACGAAACAAGTGTCTTGTAATAATAAAAATAATCTCACGAAGTGAGACGAGTATAGTTAATATGCTCGTGTCGTTTGCGATCTTACTCCAAATATTACCATACATAATTGGCGGAAACGGATTCAGGAAATAAATTCATGTTTGACTGGGCTGCGTACAAAAGCAGGTTCGACCCGGTGAAATAGTTTGTAGTCGTCGTTGCCGCGTGTATATGATATTAAATCGACAAACATACGTACGCACGTATACGGCCAGAGGCCTGAGGAGAGTGAGATGGAATGATATACAGATCAGAAGAAAGAGATTGATAGAGAGACGAGGGGTGACGGAGATGGCGTTGGAGTGTGTGACCCGGCGGAATGTCATGAGAACGGTGCTCGCGAAAAGACAAATCGTATACAACAGCACACGCGTCAAAGGGCTGTTGACCATTAATTTCCGTCGTCACCGCCGCCGTCTGCGAAAACGATTTTCTTAACCCTTAGTCGACGGGGTCGTTTTATATCTCCGCTTGTGTGCCTTTTAGACAACGAGGCGAAGAGAGACAGGCGATGAAGAGAGAGAGAGAGAGAGAGAGAGAGAAAGAGAGAGAGATGGAGTGAGAGAGTTTGAGGGGAGGTATACGGGAAAAGGTCAATTTCGAAAAACTAATAGCGTTCCAGGCAGTCGGTCCAGTGTTTATTCACGACGACGACCGAGACGAGATTAAAAACGATATTTACTCAGAATTTCTGAGCTCGCCATTAGACGCGGTTCAAGATGCGTAGCCACCGAGTCTGACTTAGTTATTCCGGTCGATGAGGTTTTTTTTATGTCTTTTAAAATCTAATTTTTTGCCCCGATTCGCTAGATGACATCATACATTTAACCATTATTGTTACTTTGGAAAATTCACGTCAATGTTTTTTTGTGTATTTAGTGTTTCACTATTGCAATATGTAAGTTAGCGGCATCGATTTTTCATATTAAATGATTTTATGTATGGATATAGTTCTCTGTCCGACGGTCGTGTTTGAAAAAAGTAAAAAAACATGGAAACTAGGTACTCACATACAACCGTATACATCTAAGTAGTATACGAACGATTTTTTTACGACTATACTCTTCTTACAATACTTCATTGTCCTTATTACTTGGTGATCAATAATCGTTTTGATTATTGTTAATTTATGTGTCATTTGGTTCTATAAGCACTGATATAGGATAATATTTTGGGGAAAACAGGTATATTACGGCGGTGACGATATTGTGTATACAGAGAAACGCCTGTGACATAAACACAACAAATTACCATTCAAAAATCTATTAAATATTATTTAATATTTGGACTACGTCTTACCTTGAGCTACTCGTCAGTTCGTAAAGAGAATTCGAAACCGACAGAATTTGGACCATCTTGATAGGACCGATTGATCATCACAGACAATTTTCATTGACGGACGACGTGTGAAAGTATTTTTTCATTATTCATTACCATATTACCATTGTAACTAATTAATACGAGAGTGAGTGACCAATGTTAAATCAAAAAGCCCATTATTTTTTACGATATCATAAAAACAGAGCATTAATTGGTCTCATTTTTATTGTCATCAAAGGACAACAATAATTGCAGCACTGAAGAAATCACTATTTTTTTCTTCTATAGAAATTATTATTTTAACTCATTATGTGGTTGGATATTTACTTAAATAAAAAAAAAAATATTTATCTTTAGGTTTCTCATATTTTAGTTTATTAATCAAATACCTAATATTTATAATAATCAGATTTAATTTGATTTGAGATTTTTTACACCGAGTAATTAAAACGGTAGTGTAGAAAAATTGTGAATTAAAAAAAAAAAATGAAATGCCTATGTATATATTAATATGCGTAACACAATTATATTCAGTTAAAGGTATTGTAATGTGTGTGATACGGGGTATCCTTGCAAATGTATCTTTTAATAATAAGACGTTAGAGGCTCAGATTAATATTTCAGAATAACCCAACAAATGTCTGTAATATTAAAAAAAAAAAAAACGATTTCAAATGTTGTATTTTTCGTTTAGTGCATACTTATTTTAACATGTTCCTGGTAAACAGTCACAGACAGTGGAATTGCGTGCGTCGATGGTACAGGTATACACTGCGACATCATATGGCATTGCCGCTGGCGGGCAATAAATAATTGTAGGTACTCCGTCAAAATGAAACATAACTCGAGGAAAGTATTTGACAAACGTTTTATTTTTTAAAAACAAAACAACAACGAACATAAAATTATAGTTATAACATAATAATAATAATATTATTTTACGAGTACTTATCATAACACAGTAGGATAAAAGGTAACGTTTAAATGTACACATTTTGTTATAAATATATTCATACAAAACAGGATTACACTAAATCAAAGTATAATTTTTTTTTAAATTATTTTTTATTAAAAACAGTATGAATCAGTTAAATAATAATAATAATATGTAGAATTCGATCTAATCACAATAATATAATATCATGTTTGGCTAGATTATATTATTATTATTATAATAATTAGCAAAAACAACGACGGGGAACAGAATAATAATTACGAAATATTATTATTTAAATGAACGCGGGGCGCTCGAATTGCATGCGGGGGACGAAGCTATCTATAATATAATTATAATCAATATTATTCTTATACAACAATAATAATATGACGTTTACTATAACAACTCAAAGGCACGGGTCAGTGATCGTCAACGACCCGTGTTTAAAATCTTAACACATATATTACTATATATTATATTATAAAACTTATTACACAAACTCGACTACTACGGTGCTCCGAACGACTACCTATACAATATTATCATTAAAATAATTACACTAGATCAATATTATGCAGCTATTATAATATTATTATTATAATTATGATTATTATTTTTTTATTTTTTTTTTATCAGTACCATTAGTATTTATAAAGGTACCTACATAATAATATTATTATATATTTATCGTAGAATTGGAAGCGATAAATCGGTCTAACACACGACTGGAAAAGTTTTAAGATTATATTATTATTATTATACACGCATAGAGGGTAGAAAACCGGGTAGTCGCGAAGCTTACATGGACCCGCGCTGGTCTGAATATCATTCCCAACCCCGACCCCCTCCCCCAACCCCGTTCATACTTCGATCCGGTTTACAATAGTATTTTATATTATTATTATATTATTATGGTACTGATTTTCTATTTTATACATAGATCGTACCGGGGCTGGCAGTATTTTCGGTACTTTAGATTACAGCTGGTATACCGTGATTCGGTAATATTACCGTTGTTACCGAAAATACAGTGTATCAACATTTATTATTTATTATTTTAAATATTATAATATCCGTCATCTGTTATCTGATGATGTCTAATACTGTCCGCAGAACAAGACCCTTTTTTATTTTTATAAAATCCCCCCCCCCCAAACCATATTACGAAACATTTAGTGACTTTTTTGAAACAATAATGATTAATAATAATTACAAACATAAATTTTAAAACAGATGTTAAATTATTTTTGTGGGCTGGAAACAATTTTGAATTCACCGAATATACCGATTTCCGGGTCCGGTGTTTTTGGTATATTTGCCGGCGCATGGTATTTTCAGTAATTACCTAGGTATACTGTGTTTTCGACAATTACTGAAGTACGGTGTTTTCGGTAAATACCGTAGATACCGCGGTCACGCCGCAGATATACCGGTAGTAAACGGTTATATTATAATACCGGATACCGGTAACAATAATAATTAATACCGCCAGCCTACATACGATTATTATACACGACAATGATATTATTATTATTATTATTATAATATTGTTCACACGCAACTCTCGGGAATGTGACCGCTGGACATCATCAGCTTCTCCTTGATGTCCGCCCCGTCGAGTTCGATCGGCTCCGGTCGGGCGCGCACGTGGTGCGGCGGCTGCGGCGGCGGCGGCGACTGTCGTTGTTGTTGTTGTTGCTGATGTTGATGTTGTTGTTGATGTTGTTGGTGGTTGTAGTTGTGGTGCGTGTAGCTAAACGGTTTGGGCGTCACGTCGTTCCAGCGGCGGGCACCCCCTTCGAACGGCGCCGGTTGGCGGTCGTTGCAGGTCGCCGCCGGGCCGGTCCCCCTGCGCAGCGTGCCGCCCGTCGACGACGACGAAGACGAAGACAGCGGCGGCTGCGACGTCGTCTGCACGACGGCGGCCGCGGTCGTGGCCATCCATCCGGCCGCCAAAGGGTCGAGCGCGTCCTCCGAAAACTGTATGCCGCCGTTGCGCAGTTTGGGCGCGTCCGACGGATCTGCTCGACACACAATAATAATAATCGATCGTTATTATTAGGTATTATTATTATTATTATTATAAATCGTATAACGGTCAAATCTTCATGCCGGATAATTTTACACTGGGGGGGGGGAGGGGGTAAGATTTTCCTAGCGTTATTATTTTTAATTTTTGAAAGGGTACCGAGGGTACTTCCTAGACACTTGAATCCACACATAAAATGGCAGTAGGCACATCATCGTCGATGCGACGGAATTGGTTTGAATAAAATAGTTGAAATAAATAACAGTCTCCCCGATTTGATACACGTCTTACCGGATTTCCTAAGTATTGGTTATAAACTTATAACTCGCAGTAGGTTTTGCCGTTTAATAAAATATAATATTTTAAATAAAAGTAATAACATTCAATATTAACTTTAAGTTATAAACCACACAGTTAATATTTATACGTGTATATATAAGCTTTAAAATATTGTTGCTCGAGAGTTTTTTGTTTTTGTTCGTGTGAGGGTGAGGTAAAGCGTGGGGACTGGGCACACCTCCACCTTAATATGCGCCAACCCTAAGCACAATATACACGATGATATTATAATATTATTAAATTGATAACTTCTCATTTACTATAATAGTTAATTAACCATTTTTGAGACACATTTACTTAAAGCTTAATACCTACGAGGGCTGTGGTGGAGGTGAAATGGGTCAATTGATTGGCGTTCCACATAATTCAATAAATAGTACTATTATATCCGTATTAAGTTGCGGATGGAAGTAATGAGAACAGAAAATGGAACAAAAGTACTTGTTGTGTAACAGGTAGTTCTAAAACTATGTAATAATTGTAACTAACACACCAGCCTAGTAAGTATTAATGTCGACGAGGATAAGAATCAGGGTTGAGCTTGAGTGTGGACTGTGCTTGGGCTCGACTATCATAGCAATTGATCATAGTTTGAGTTTGGGTCTGCAGGTGTACGAAGACGTTCTCTGACTTGTAGGGTTCAGAAATTGGTGGAAATTCTCAGGAATGATCGGGAATATCAACCGATTCAAGAGAAACAATTACTATATAATATTATATGTTAATTAATGGCGTGATTCAATTAAATAACTATCTTAAATATTTTCATGTAATGTAATTTAGTTAAATTGTTATCTGCACTTACAGTGTCATGGTCCGTATTGAAATAAAAATAAATAAAATAATACACAATTAAATTATAAGACGTGAAAAACATATTTAAATGGTTAATTGATCAAAAACGAATGACACAAATAAAACAAAAATTGTGATATTTATCATTATAAATGAGATTACAATGTGCGTTTGTAAACATTTTAGTTGAAATGTTAATACTATACGATTATTTACTATAAAAAAGCTTAAATTAAAAATTGCGTGTCAAATCAACTATGATAATAGTTATTATGACGGTTGTAGTAAAAATGTACTCCCCGCATTCCAATGCGTGCACATATGAGTGAGTATTTATAGGTTTAAAATATCTGATTTAATTTATTAATTACGTAAAATACTAACAACAGCTTATAACGGATAACAAAAACAAAATATTAATAATATTATTGCATTTTGTATATTTTCTGCTATTTTAAATTGGTGGAATGAATCAAAAATATTTATTTTTCCTAGAAATATATAATATTTTTTTACCAGTAACTATATTATTGGGTATGAAAATAAACAATCGTTTATAGAAACATCCAGCAAAATGTTGAAGTATTATTTCATCTGTTATTATAAAACATGAATATCATAATAATTTTGAAGCGGAACTTTTGACGTATATTTAGTGTATATAAATTAACGTTTATATTTCAAAAGCTAAAAAACATTTGAATCAGGCCTTGTATGTATCTATTATACATGTGAGCGTGTTTATGATGTAAAATGTGTCACGCGATGAAAATTGGAGTGACACAAAAAAAAAACAAAAATAAAAAAACTACGAGTACGATAAAAAATATACCAGTTACATATTATATCATATATAATGAATATGTTAAATATGTTTACGGGACTTGGACGTTTATGATACGTACATAATATTATTACCTTCATATTTATTTAGAAAGTTCTACAATCTATATTAGTGGGGCCCAAACACCCCCCAGCACAACAGTTATAGACGTCGACGCAAAAGATATTAAATATTTAACGGAAATCCACTTAGTTTTTTGAAATGTGCATTTTAACTTTAGATAACAGAAGTGCTGAGTATCCTGAAATGATATTATTGATTGTAGAAGGCGGCAGCACACCACTCGTAGAAACTTTAAAAGAATAGCTTTGCGTTCTGTTTTAATAGAATTAGTAAATTTCAATAACGGCATAGGTAGGTACATATTATCATAATAATTAATAATATTTTCTATCAGTCGAGGCATGCTCAATTATTGTATTTTAGTGATTTCAGCAGTGTGGACACGCCTAATTTAAATAATGATATTATGAAAACAGTTTAAAGTTTAGTGAGGTCCGTTACCCTGGCACCACAACTTAAATTTTTTTTTTGAAATTTGTTCCATGCTTTAGTAACCAATTCGTAACTATTCGTAACCACAAATTTGGAATTCGTAACCTAAATCCATAACCGGAAAAACCGTTTTCCATAACCAGGTGCTGGTGTAACGTTACGCCAGTACCCGCATCTCGAAATAATCTACTTAGAAGTTTCAAATTTATTCTAGGGGATAGTAACCAATTCGTAACCATTCGTAACCACAAGTTTGGAATTCGTAACCTAAATCCATAACCGGAAGAACCGTTTTCCATTACCGGGTGCTGGTGTAACGTTACGCTTAGTGTAACGTTAGTGGGGTTTTTTTTTTATTTCTCTATATTTTATCTAAGTCAATCTACACCCGAACCCTGTGTACATATACGTATCGGATGACACCTAATGTTATTATTGTGACAGACTTTGAACGATCGTCAAATACCAATAATATATTGCTTCTCATCCGCGTCGGAATATTGTTCATAATTATATTATGTTGTATTCGACGCGATGACGCGGAGGATAAGTTTCGTTTGCGAGACGTGCCGCCACGTCGCTGGCAGTATAACGCAGCAGCCGGAAAACAAAAAAAAAACGTTAATAATTGTTATAAAATATTATATTATACTGTCGTCGACACGTATCGTCGTGTGCGTACATCATCCGTTTAATGCCTCAGGTACCCATACACAATATATTATACGCGTATTACGATCCTGCGATATAATAATATAATATATATATATTGTTATTATATACACGTCATCGTGATATTCCAAAGGCATACGCACACGGCGATACCACGCTCCCGGACACCACTGGCGTGATTTTATTAAATTAAAACGACGCGTTTTTAATTATACAGTTTGTATTATAATTCGTCGAATTTCCCTATGCAAATTTATTCCGAAACACGAGCTTATGCCATATTCGGGAGTACGCGTCTCGAAATTTAACCGTTTATAAATAATAAATACGGCGGTGAAAAAAAAACGACGAAAAACGATGCGTGGTCCGTATGATACCTGCCACGTCGCATATAAGGGGACATAATATTCCGTTTGCATAACATTTATATATATATATATATATAGATGTGACATTATAATATTACGTAATATAATAAGTCGTGACATTAAAATATTAACGCCGCAGGACGAGTGCCGAGGAAGAACTATTATATTATTATAGACGTCACGTGTTTTATAAAATATAGGTTATAGCTGCTAACCTATGTTATTATATTATTATATACGTTGTATATTATTTTATAAATGTGTATCTGCTCGGGTGTGTGTATATATATATATATATAGTCACAAATTTGATTCGATTTTCGGGTAATATTTTGCTCGGCGCGCAAGATGAACGACCGAATCAATTTATTTGAACTATAGCTGCGCCAGTATATTATTATGTATATACACTAAACTATATACGTATATATATATATACATACAAAATATTACATATTGGTTAGAAAAAAAAACATACTCTTATCGGACACCTTTCTTTTTTTTATTATTTATGTTTAGGCCCCAACCACGCCACTATCGTTATTATGATATATATATATAGATATTACTTTCGTAGACGAGATTACGTTTTCCGAAAGTTTCGCGCGAGAATTAAGTGTTATTTATGTATGTGGCGTAGTGATAAACTACTCTATTATTCGGGTGATTGTTTTCGATCCAACCGGAGAAAAAAAAAACAGTCTAACCTCGAGAGTGCCAAACGACATGCGTGTGCTTTAAAACTTATCTCGTCGCCATTAATACGACGTGTTTTCTACTACACTCCGTAGGTAGATACTTTGCGAACACCTTCCGTAGAAAGGCAATACGAAGTCGAAATCGTTGTCGAAACTAACGGGAATTCAGTAAATCGGAGAAAAATAATGATTAATATTATTTTAAATCAATATAACATCGTCCATATGAATCGCTTTTTACGCGTCATAAAAGTAATATATATAATATACAACGTGTATGGATACTTTTAATATTAAATCAATTGATTGGCTCGCAGACGCTTTACGTCACGCATAACTTTTGCAAATGCAGTACACATTTAATTTATCGATTTTAGTAGTACTGTTGTAATATGTATACCTATTTAAGAACATAATGTCACCATTTTATCATCGATACAATTTGAGGATAACATAACCCTGTGATTTTTAACCATAGGCGTGCGCACAGAGTGTGCCGTGGCCCGCTGCTTTTTGTACTACTTTTATTTATTCTGAAGCTTTGTTTGATGCTCGAGCTACAAATAGTACGAATTCTGATCCACGACGTATGAACCAATTTAGGCAATCAGTTAAATAATCAACCACTAACGACTAACCGTGATATTGCTTATCACTGTCCGTTCAATGTCCAAATACAGGATTACAGTTATTCTGTGGTTTAAGATCGATTGCGCGCGATAGGTAATATTCATTTTTATCCCAAGGCGCGTATTCTAACACGGTTTTATTTTTTTTTTTTTGGGGGGGGGGCTATTTTCTTCGTGGCACTCTTCATACCAAAATTCCCGAGAACGTCTATATGTACAGATGCCAGACATCATTCGCAAGTACAATATATACGAACCTATAATGATTATACTGCTATATTGTGGAAACAAAATACGATTATAGTGATTAGCGACTTTGGTTAGGTACTTCCCTCGTCTGAAAAACCATAAAAAAAAAAAACAAAAAGAGAATGCGTTCATTACCGTATTTCACTTGAATCAGGTCGGGATCGGTATCTGTTTCTAGAATGGACGTGGCTACTTGTCCGTTGCTCCTCTGGTGGACGATCACTTGTTTGTCGCCTCCGCCGGTGGTCGGTTGCCGCGAGTTGCGTTTTCTACTGTTGGCCGTCTTCAGTTTGACAACGATGATGATTGCCAGCACGACGAGCAACAGGCCAACGCTCACAATCGTTATCAGCGTCGGTGATACGTTAAACACTTCGACGCCGAATCCTGTAAAAAATAAAAAAATAAATCGTAAAACGCGTTAGATTCGGTTCGGTTAGGTTTGATACAACGCACGGGCAAGAGACAAATCGCTCGAACATATTATTATTATTATTATTGTCATCTCCCGATGATGACGACGCAAACAACGGGCGTTTAATAGTGAATTTACTATTTTGAAATTTTGTGAACGACAAAATGATTGTTATTATTATTGTAAATTAACATTTCAAAACTAATAATCCGCTCGGAAACGCGAGCCAATACCGGCAGCATATGTATCATTCAATTATTATTTGTACATAAAATATATGATAATATTATATAACAACAACTACTACTAAATTATGATTGGTTCAATTATCGAACACGCTGTTTTTCACGCATGAGTACAAAACCATTTGGTATAAATTATTAATATTGTCCACAAAATCTATAACAGTCTGTTGATGTCACATTATTTTGAATTTAAATTTATAGTTACACAGTTATTGTTCGGTATAAGAATAAGAATTGTGCATTTCAAAATATATTTGAAGCGTTAAAATAGAGAGTGTAATAATAACAATGATGTTTATGTAAAGATTGTACGTAAAAATTATTTTGGTCTGTGAAAAAAAACGAGTGCGCAAGATTAAATGACGATTTAATACATTTAAAAACAAATGTACACGTTTTAAAATATATATTCAAAATCGCATGAGGCTATGGCAATAAAAACCCTATTCTGTTGCCATTTATAGCACCGATATTTTTACCATTAAGCGACAGAACCCACTTGGCGCACAAAAAAATCTCGTGAAAGCAATAATGACGGTATATAATAATATATATTTATATAAAAACATGTTTATGAAACCAAATTTAAATGAGAACATTATCTCTGGGATAGAGTAGCGATATTTCGTCAGCTAAAATAATATATCTTATATTATTAACCATAGTGTACAGTTACATCAGTAGTTACTGTACAAATACAACATAAAATAATATCAGCTATCAAAATGAATATTTTTTTACAAGGAATAAAAAACCACCCCACCACATCTACAGATAAAGTTTTTTTTTTATTGATTCATCGTTGAAATTTGATGTTCACAAAACATTTTAGACAATACAGCTGGCATAATAATATTATGATTCTTCCCTAGAATAAATGGTTTTATTTCTTTGACGAAAATATCGGATGACACATTGTGATCTCTTTATTATATTGTATTAAGAGTGTCCTACATCATAATTTAGTGTTTTTGTGATGTGTGTGTTCTAAAACGTACTGACATACAATAATTATAAGACTTGCAATCACTATTCCTAGAAATATGTTGTCCAAATTGAATTTCAAACAAAAAATATTAATTTTAAATATAGGCATGCATAGTTGTATTTTTTGTAGTCTCGCCGCGAAGGGTATATTCTAACTCAACAAATATAAAGAAATTGTTCGATGTACCACGATTCTTCTTCAGAGAGCTTAGGTCTGTCCACCGGACATACTATACTATACAGTACAATACTTTTATAATATTAATATCGCACGTCGTAATGATGACGTATTGTCACACTCTCGTATATAATATTTCACTTTAAGATTTAAACGGTCTTGCGCTTGTGAATTAAACAACGACGACAACGACGATACAAAGTGAGAAATTAAAGTAAAATTTTCCGTAAAATAATACATAATACTATCATAATTTAATATCAGACGAACGACACGCGCTGCTGTTATATTATTATTTTAATACGCCTAAACCATAATATATTATCGCGATGTGCTCGTCGTTACTTTTAGTGGGTCACGACGTGCAGAGTATGTACGCACGGAATTATTAGACCTACGCCAGAGTAGTATTTCTGTGCGTGATAATAATATGATAATATACAATATCTGAATGTTTTTGAGGGGGGTGGGGGGAGGGTCGAGTGGCCGTATAACGTTTCAACCAATCACACTTTATACGGCTAATTAAAGTTTACTTTGTGAGGATCTCTTCTCGTAACACTCGACAAGTTACACGTGCGCCCCGTCGCCCGTCATAATAATAATATCTGTGACATTAGTTTGCGATAAATTAAAGACGTGGGCCCGCGGAGACGGACCGGGCGGAGTGTGGCGACAACGACGCGGACGTGGGTGGGTCGCGTGCGGCACCGCTTCGGCAGGTAAGTCGAATATTACGACGGCGACGATCCGCCGGCAAACTCGAAAAGATTGAATTTAATTATGAATAATAAGCTCGCCGAAAGTTCCCTCGCGCGCACCGCCTCCGAAAGAGAATTGTGTGTCGTTTTTCGTTTAATATGCGCCGCGCGAGATCGTTATAAATATTTTATTAAACGTTCTTCGCAAGTCGCCGCGGGACGGAGCGAGCACCGCACACACAAGCACACCGATATCAGCGGAATTTCGCTCGTACACTTTGGGCCTGTGGAAATCTGGAAAAAAAAAGGGGGAGGTGGAGCGACCGGCGAGCGTTATTGTGCGCCTTTATTAAGGAGGGAAAAAGGATACAGCAATAGCTGGGTTGTTAATAATTAAACAGTAGCGAGTGCCGCTCGACCTGCGGACAGTTGTTCGATATAGGGTACGTTGTATTATATTATTATTATTATTATTAGTATTATATTGTTCGCATATATATTATAATAGCGTTTGTGTACAACGGCGGCTTGAAATATTCACGCGAAAATCCTTTGGAAAAACCGTAGGTAATACGATTTTTTTTGAAGTCAAAAAAAGCGCTGGCGCTCGCGTAACAATACAGCCGTTCCCAGTATATGGTTCAATGCGGTAAGATTGAATTTTCGACTACCCGCACCATCATATTATGTATGTATACAATGACGTTTAAACTTCGTCGTCGTCGTCGGGAGAAATTTGGATAACTGTAAAGCTGTAGCCTGTAGCTTATCTATATATATGTTTACATCGTCGACATAAAGCAAAAACTCACCAACGGAAAAAAAACAGCATGGTAAACGTATTTTTAGTTTTAAACATTTTATTTAACACCACTATAGTCAATTTTGAAAAAACTAAGAAAAAAACAGGTTTTAACTAATAATTCGATGTTTAGTGCCCCCACACAAATTATAGACTTTGAGTTTATAAACAAGATGTCGTAATGAAACAAAATTCAAAAACTTAACGATATGTATATTTTAGTTTTACTGTACGTGTGACTCGCAGTCGCCTCACACGAGTTAAAAAAAAAAAAGAAAAGTCCCATCACAAATGGGATATCAGACAATAACGATAATGTTATAATAATATTGACTAGGTACGTGAATGTTTTCGTTTTAGATTAAAAAAACGGTGGAATTCGCTGTATCGTATGGACCGTATTTTTTAAATTTTAATGAACACATTGGTTTTCGGAAAGTCCTGGCGCTGAAAGATTAGTGCACTTTATACAATATATGTATATACGTTATGTATTATACGAGCCCCCTCCCGATTCAACTCAGAATTCTTTTCAGTTATTCATTTCGTTTCACCTCTCTTCGAGTCCACGTACCACCCCCCCCCCCCCACATAATAATAATATACCGTCTTCTCGACGTTACCACCATCGCCGTGCACCTATATACCGTATATAATACACACACGGCACACCTCCTATAGAAAAGACCAGCGAGGTAAATATGGAGTCGACGAAAGTATCATACTACTACTACTACTACTACTACTACTACTACTACTACTACTACTACTACTACTATGACTTGTAATATGATTCCTTTGTGCCTACACAGCATCTTGAAAGTTTCAATTAATCCTTTTCTCGGAGACTCACCCAACATGCACACACACCGGATAGGGTTTTCGGTTCCCACAACACCTTTCAGAGTCATTTCGTCCGACACTGCGTGTATGATATAATATTGTGTGTATATAGGCAGGTACGCTCGGCCGTTATTCAAGTTAAGCCGGCTTTTTTTCTTTTCTTTATTTTTCCCCCCATCACGCTGACCTTTGCGCGGCGGACCTGAATACTATTTAACGAGTGCGCGCAAATGTCAGTGCATGCGCGATAAAACAATTTTATAACGCCGATTCGCCCGTCATCGGCTAATATTGTTTTTGGTTTTTTTTTCAAAAAAAAAAAAAAACATTCATAGAAAATGTGTATATCAGACGTTTTACACGGTTTTGTCGTCGACAAAGAAATGTATGAAAAAGATTAATTATATCGAAAAGATATATCACTCTTGACTATAGGCATCGAATTGAAATACTGCTTGCGAACATCCTGATTCCCGCCGAAACAGTCGTAGTGATGGTATTTTGTAGATTAAAACGTCGTTTTAAATAAATTGACAAAGATCGTCTTGTATAGTGTGATGGTTTATCATTGAAGCGCATGTAAAAAATAGATAATATTGCACACACAACACGCGAGAGCCAATAATAATATAGTAGTCTCGTATAATAAATCGTATGGTTTTTGAAAATAGTTTTAGAATTTATTGTTGTTTGAGGTAGGGCAGGTATGCGTTGTGATGACATCGCACTATTTTTATCATAAAAAATCATAATTTCACCGTATATCCGTCAAAAAAGTAAACGTTTATTCGGCGTGAACACTAAATTATATTGGATAGAAATATACCTATACTTATAATATTTTACAGCCCATCTTTATAGGCTAACAATAATAATATTATTGTATAATTATTATGCACGACGCGCTTTAATGAAAAATCGTCTTTGAGTAATAATTTGAAACATTATTCGGTTGGTTGTATTTTATAGTCTCGCGGTGATATTACAACAATAATAATATGGTTTATAAAAAAAAACGGTAATTAATGTAATTGGAGTGCTGGCAAAGCTGTATTACAATAATTTTCTAAACGTTATAGAGAGATAATATTTTGAACAGCAACGGTGCGAAACAAAGACCAGACGGATACAAATTAATATTACAAAGTAATAACGGCGAGTGCACGTTAAAACGGTTACATTATTATAATAATATTAGTTATATAGTAATAACGGTACAAGCACCATGCGGAAGACGCGTTCACTATGAATAATCATCAAAATTTATCCTTAGAAAATACGTACGAAATAATAATATATTTTAAAATGTATACACGATCGGAAAACAGCGAAATTGTATATTGTACTTATCATTAAAGTGTGATTGGTTAGGTGAAATAATAATTGATAGTATGCCGTTGTCGATACATTTTTCAAACTCGACTAATTCTTACAAGTACAACAATTTAGGAACAGCGTGTTCCGCAGAAATTAATACAATAATAATATTATTTGGATCGCCGGTGTGCGAGATAGTAATATTATCATTGTTTTCGTCGGAATCTGGCGTGGTCGCGAATCCGGCGCCACGCGAACAAAAATCGTAAAACGAAAATAAAGAAAAAACCTCACCTCACCGGCACCATAAAATATGTGTGTGTTAGGACATTCTCGCGCATGCGCTCTCGGTCGGACGACGACGACGTATTTCGAGCCATAAAAATTAGGTTAATTGTGTCGTTAAATGCGAAAATTAAACAACAACAAAAACAGGAATTTTATAGCCCAGAGTTTCGGCCAGGTGAGGTTGTTTGAACACTTCGGTATCGATTTTGGTTAACAAATTTTCTATTGTTCGCTGCAAACAGAGCAGCACTCGTCGACACACGTCAAACCCGAGACTGACCGAGACGGACTTCGATTATTGAAAACATTTACGCACGTCGACCAAAACACTTTATAAATATTATTGCCTCTATCGAAACAGTATAATAATATTATAGTTTGTATCTATAAAGTGTGATATTGTTATCATATTAAAGCAGAGAGGGTCGACAAAAATATAATATTATTATAACCTAAATCGTTATAATCTCATGTCTCGAGGTCGATTGAATTAACTCGTACGAGTTATATATTATAATATATGAAAAAAGGACACAATAATATTTTCTACGACGTTATTCACTGACGATTTAACGCATTTTCCTCGATACATTATACTCATGCCTGTACCACGACACACCATGTAAATATATATTTTATGGTCTAGATTTACGTGTTATTTTATGCATTGACGTCCTCTCCTTTTTGTTAACTTATATTGCGATTGTATTTTAGAGTTAAATATATCAAAGTGTTTGCAAATGTCTTTTTCGCGTAATAGTTGATGAAAATCAATTGTTTTTCATTACATTACTGTTGGCATACTACTTTCGAGAATAGATCCGGCTGCGGATTTAGATGTCACTTTGTCTAGTCATCTGTCATTCAAATATTAACTCAGCTTTAGGAAAGCTACAAGAAAGTAGTGATAGCATTACGTTGTAGGAAAATACTCTTTTGGGAATTCTCGGCATCCATCAAGTGATCCAATTTAATAAAATTTAATTTCCATTTTACCTATACAGTACACTAAATCAGCAGCTGCCATAAATGCGTAAGAAAAATCAAAAAATTATAGTCGAGCCAAAATATAATATATTATTTTCATTTTTCACATTAATAAAATTTTTTTTTATTCATTAGTTATTGTGCAACTACATTGTATTTAACACGTTAAGCACATTTAGCAATATTTTAATCACCAGTCGATCTTGTATTGCAAGTCTTTTTGCAGACAAATAACAATAATATCACAAACACACGAAGAGTTTAAACGAAATATACCATAATACAATATTATATCGCCGAGCTCATATTAGTGCATAAACATAGTATAAAACGTTTTTCTAAGACGGCGCATTGTGTTTGCAATTTGTATAAGCAATATTATAAATGAATTCATGACGTTTACTACCAACTGTAATAAATATTATAAAATGTCCACTAAAAACTTTATTACCTATGTCATACAATGTATGTCTGTATACAAAATATAAATAAGAAAAATTCCTAACTATTCGGTCAACCAAGGAGCCAAAATGCTGACATATTCCAGTATGCTACTCATGGTGAGTAACTATATCACCTCAAATTAACAACACGAAACACCATTTTTCTATGAAACCATATAAAACTACAAAATTTTCAAAAATAACAACAATATGTTATCACATTCATATACCTACATTTTTTATTATTAAAATCTGCAATAGTTGTTATTTTAATTGTAATATGTACGTTAAGGGTGTGTTCAAATTCTTCATTGTATGCATAATCGTAATTTTATGTCATATATTTTTTTTAGTGTTCTATTAGCTATTAGTTCATCTTTAATTTTCTCTGTTTCATGTTTTTGTGCACCTAGATTCAGCTGGCATAAGATAACCTGTTGTTTTAAAAATGTATTGAATAGTATTTTATTCGCATACTACTATCGTACAATTAATTATAATCGATACAAAATCCACAACAGAGAACAAGAGCAGTACCAATTTATTAATTCGTTATGTTTTTTTCCATCTCTAAAACCGGATAAATGAAATTTCAAACTAACTTTATGAACATCTCAAGTGCCATGGATGGATGGTATAATATTGTCATAGTTTAACATGAAATCGGTGCACTTATAGTTCTTCTAGAAGGGTATGATACAGGACGCGTTATGATTAGTAAATCCCCATATTATATTATACCAGGTATTAAATATTATAGCTCAGACATATTATTGAATGACAGCTACGGTGGAATCTGGCACAATATATACCTATCATAATTGTATACGAACCTTCGAAATGAATAATCAACGTTAGTTGTCTAAATTATTTGGATTTAATACGAACTTATATTATATAGTATGTAGGTAACGCTATTATTTTCACCATAATATCGGAGACAACAATTAATAGAAGACGTCAAACACTTAAGTCAATTATTGTGCTGCATTGAATTTCAATGAATTTACTAAAATCTATTCCGATTTTTATTTAAATAATACTACCGATGAACATTACCGGAATATTATAAAAATCATCGACCTATAGAGAGTCACCATTTTATTTTAAGTCTAAGAAGAAGAATTTTGTCTAGTCTCAGGCACGAAACATAATCATTAGAATGATGAAAATGCTGTGATCTGAGTAGAAATCGTAATGGCTATTATTGGGAGAAAAAAACTATAGGTACGCCATATTATATGAGTATTATAATTTTATAACAACACTGGTTATCACGTCAAAAACTCAAATTAAAATCGTATTAAGTACCTACAAATTCGGTACAACTATAAAAGAATTATATTTAAGCCAAACGTAGAATTTGAGAAAGGAATTCACTAATTTCAGGAGCCTAACCACTTAAAGCCCCACTCCCTTCCAAACCCAACGTTGGTTCAACGACGGTTATATGAACATATCGGGGGTCTCCATCAACCCACGGCCCACGAAGTCTTTATCGGAGGTATGTGAAAAAATTACATTTGTTAATATTTTTTTTTTTTTTGAACAAAGGCAATTTGTACTTGAAGCTTAAACATTATAAACATTAGAACAGCTACAAAACGTCTTGGCTATCAAGAACAGTAAAATAACTATTTTGAAAATTCATTGAGTGTGTGTCGCGACATATTTTAAAATACGGCCAAACATCAGACTTCAGGACTAAATAATAATGATATAAGAAGGACACTCACCCATTTGGTTCTCGGAGCTGGGAAACGAAAATCTGGGCAGAGTGACGGCGGTGGACTTGCCCTTGGCGTTGGCCGCGTACATTCGCGCCGTGTACAGCACGCCCAGCGCGACCTTGCCCAGCGAGAAGCGCGGCGACGTCCGATCCGTCATGTTCCGGTACAGCGCCTCGCCGTCCGCCTGGCTGTCCAGGCTCTCGGCGAACACCTCCAGCACGAACACCTGCTGCAGGCCGCCGTCGTAGCCAGGTTCGCACTGCACGTCCACCGCGCCGTCTGTGTTGTTCCGGACCGTGCAGTTGTGCACCGATTGCGGTTTACCTGCACCGGTGGACACATCATCAGTGTTTGTGTAACTCGAAATCATCGAGACGGATTCACACAGCTACGTCGTGTGTGGGTGGGCGCGGTAACTATGCGGTTACAACAGCTGGTGTAACCGTATTGGTTTTAAAGTCAATTCACGGTATACTCGGTTACAACTTGGTCAGTGGTGCAAAAGACGTATTTTTCAGGTGTAGCGAGACATCATATTACCCTCCCCCTCCCCCATACGAAACTCAAAATTAAATGGTCTCTTTTCGGTTGTATTAATTGTTAATATTCATAAATATTAATATATACCAAGGAATATGCGTTATTATCAGAGCTGGAAGTGGTTTAAGCTATTTAAGAAAGTGATTAAAAGAGTGACCTGTACAAGTATTTTAACTAACAAAATACAGTTATTAAATATTATTTTTCTTTTAATTTTGTTATGTTCAACCCTTATTTTCAGTGTGTAGCTACTAATACGGCTAGTCGTAGGGTTGGGCGCCACTGAACTTGGTTATTACAACGAGATACCAAAAAATTAACGACCAATCAGAATGTAATTCAATCGACACGACACGACACACGAAGTAGCTATATGAATCCGGCTTAACACTATGACATTGATCGTTACAACGATACGTGTTTATGCAGCATTGCAGCACCTCTTTATCTAACGCCGTTTGCACACTTTGCACAATTTGTGGGACAAAATTGCATTTTTTTTTTTTAGTTACATTTTAATACATTTTTTTAATGGATATACAACTCACAAAACAACTACTGCTGACTTTTTTTTTTTTTTGAGCGGTTGGGGAAATCTGTGAGAAATGATCACTATACACTTACGTCTTACACCGTCCATTAAGTTTGATTATTTTGTAAATGGTTTATAATAAATATAATATATTATTCACATCAATAATTCCGAAGTGCCATTACTGCAGGGTGGTTCTTCCCACACGCTTTCAAGTTTTTTGATGTAAATAAATAATCACATTTAATTATTATGTCACAATATATATTATTAGGTATATGCAGATTGTAGAATTTTCGAAAAACTAATAATTAATATTAGCATTTTAAGAGTAAACATCTATATAACATTTTTAATGAACAAAATCTAATTGTATTTTTATAACAAATTGTTTGTTTTCAATACGACGTCTTCTTTTAATAAATCGACAACATGTCGTTCTGTAGTATAAAGAATAGCAACGTTTGAGAAATAGTCTTGCAACATACACGTTATTATCCAATATTGTTTGTTTCATAAATGTCAGAAACATTTTTAGTGACTATTAATCCTTTATAATTGTTTATATTTGGACTCGGGCCCATAATAGTTGCACCTATATGAATATATATAACTGTACAAATGATTATTATGTTGCGCCCCCCTAAAAAAACCGTAAGCTATCATTCGTATAGAACGCTTTACGGGCTTGGAAAAACAGGTAATACATATATATAAATAATAGTGATTTTTTATTGTTTTCTTTTTTCGATAATTTTAATGTTTTGTTCTATGTATTTAATATTTAGAGCATTGGCTAAAAACATCATAATATTACAATAATATGTTAAGACACGACTTATTTTCACGGTGGTCTGCTAGATTTAATATTTCCAAATGATAAAAGTCAGTTTTTTTTTCAATAATAGTGTCTAAAAGTATTATTTCTTTTTTTCATTAAAACGGTACGTTTTAAAAGCGTATACATATTATACTATGCACATATACAGATTATTATAGATGATCATCGTGTGTATTACATTAAAGATATTTTGAGTAGATGCCACGCTTTGCCGACCGAAACAATTACGGTAGACCGCACACATTACAACTACTATAACTCAATATTATTTCGTGTTATTGAGGTTTTGTCGTCACGGTATATAATAATCACGTACATCGCGTGCCACGAGGTATTGCAGCTGATGATATAATTTTAGTAATAATAACATAAGGCACCACGTCTTGTGTAGCGCTATCGATTCGAACAGAATACGACAATATAATAAAACGCGATACGATACGCGGTAGGTGAAAAACTTTTCTTTTTTTTTTTTTTTTAGAAGCAACCGTCGACGAAAGCTTAATAATTATCACGGAAACAAAATGTTTTTTTAATAATATATTGGGCCAAAAAAAAAAAAAAAAAACTAGTTAAATTAAATTGTCTGTGTTTTTAATCGATCCGTGTTCCGTTTCGTACAACTACAAACTTTCGTTATTTATATTTTTTATTTTTTTCCCATTTATTTTTCATTAAGAAAACTCGAACGGCCGAACCGGCGTAAATGAAAACAAAAACAAATAGTTCGATTACGGTTTTCGATACAGTTTTCAATATCATAACTATGTATCACCATATCGTCAAGAGTAATTTGTTTTTGTTTTTTTTTTGTCTAAAATGGCGTGGAACATGTTTTTACCTTAAATGTCCTAAACGAAATAATTGCGCGACTTCATGCATATGATATTTACTGCGTAAACGTAAAGTTGTTATATATTTCTATAATATGTAAAAAAAAAAAAGTAGTTAGGAATAAAAATGATTTCAAATCTGAGTGAAACGACTTTTCTTATAACGAAACTTCAAAAAGTAAAGGGTACCTAAGGGTTCAACGAAGGCAGCTCGAGAAAATAATTATCATCGTGTTCCGCTTGAAACAGCGACGTTGGTGTGAACGAGGCTGGCATATTGTTTTTAATAACATACAATTTAACTTTGCATATTATATGATTGTATTCTAAATTGTACGTTCATAATATATCATATTCATATATTTAATTTGTAAAAATATTTATACCAACTACCAAGTATAATAGCCCTTAAAAATGGTTAAACGAAAATACAAAAAAAAGATGTCGTGTTGGATCTATTACGTGTATTTATTATACTATTTTTATAAATTGTTAATATTTATAGATTGATACGAGTAACTAGAATTTGTAAATTACCATAGCCCCCATATTTCCAAACTTAATATAATAGACTTATTGGGTATTATCCTTAGTACACAAGTCAAACAAGAAATACTTGTTTGAACTTTGATTTTGATATGTCAACATTTTCAGAACAATTTTCCGCTGGATAATTTACAGTGGAAAAGGGGAGGTTGTCGTTTGAAAAACAGAAGTTTATACATGTGCAGGAAACTCCTTAAGTAGTACAAAATATTCTCAAGAGATTGAAAATACGGTCTTTAAGTATTTATAATTCCAAATTTAGATTTTGAATAATTGAATTATTGATGAAAAAATGTGTGTGAGCATGCTTATTAAATCACCCTGCATATTATAATCGTATTTTCATTATTTATTATTTCTATACAAACTTTTTTTTAAAATTCATTTCTACGATAAAAAGCAATATGGTACATTTTAATATAATACAATGTAAAGTTCTTTTATGGCGCATTTAGAATGTTTACCTACATATGATGTAAACAATATAAATAAAAAGGCTGGGTTATAATTATGTTGCAGTGTAATCATCGAAAAGTACCTTTATTATCTTTATATCAGTTTTTTAAAATCTTTAAACCGTATTTATTTGTCGTCGCATGAGACATTTTGGTTATACCGATTTTGTGATGTGACAACGATTAAATTTCAATTATCGATATCGTCCAAGTATTACCCAACTCGTTAAACAATATTAACTAATAAATTGAAAAATAATCGTTATTATACTAAACAGAAAAAAAAAACTTTAAAAAAGAACTATAACGGATGCATTGAAAAGATTAATTTATATTTACGTTTCATTTTAAATTGACATTACTTATTTTGAATTATATGTTAATATAAATATCAAAAATCTGGAATAAATACTTATCGCCAAATTAAATATCATAATATTTGAAATATATAAACAGAATTTATGAGTCCGAGGCTATTGATAGTTGAGTACAAAAAAACATAAAATAATTCAAATTATTTGAAAGAATAATAAACTATAATCGATATCGTTGCACATCACTATGCATGCTGGTTATAATTTTGGCATTTTAGGGAAAGGCAACTATTTAATAAGGAAAAATGTTATTACATAACATATTATATATATTATATAAAGTGTACAAAAATTCTTTAGATGGCGTGGTTTGATGAAGTTCACTTTTTGAATTATTTTTGTATATTTTTGTTTATACCTAGGCATTGAAAATATGAGAAAATGCTAAAAACTCTGGATTACTATTTATTTGCTCAAAAAATAATTCAATAATTCAAGTACGATATTTGACATATTTTTAAGCTCAAAACTACCGACGTTAAAAAATGTTTTCTAAATCGGTCTTTTAGCCTGTCCGTGTGAAATTTTATTATTTCTGCTAGTAAAAAAAAAAAAAATCGTTGCTGTCAAAGTTTCAGTACGAGTGCAGTGCGTTTCGGCGTTTTTTCGTCCAGACTATTTATAATTTATAGACCCCACATGGTAATATTTCAAGACATCAAAAATGCATCGGAGTGCTTACCGGCGGCAACCATTTGGAATAGGCACGGCACGGACTGGTGGCCGACCCCGTTCATCGCCCAACACGACAGCGTACCGTAGTCCAGGTCGGCCACAGGTGTGTACCGGAGAACGCTGGCCGTGCCGTTGGATATGTACCGTTCCGGGCCGATGTCGATCGTCTCTCCCGAGTTGTTGAACTTCCACCGGAACCCTTTGGCCGGCGGGTCGGCGTCCACCTCGCAGGGCACGTCCATGCTCTCGCCCCGAGACGCGCCGATCACCATCACCCGGTCCGTCCTGCAGCCCGGTGCGTCTGCGATCAAACATTTATAAACATTGTGATTAATTGTATATTATACGACGTCGTCAGAGATATTCAAACAAGATTGTTCATCCCGCTGCTCCTTTTCGGGTTTCCTAAATATTATTTTGAAGGCTCCGAAATCGTAGAGAAAAAAATCGAAACGATATAAAGGTGATAATGACTATTTATTCGTACTACTGGATAAAATAACACTTCAAATGGTATCGCGTGTGTTTCGTTATAATAATATTCTTGCCATAATCGCTTTAACGATTATATAATATTATATTTATATATTTATACTTATATTTAAACTTTCATAGTATTATATATTACCTACATTAATTTTTATTTGTGGTTCTTTGACGCAGCTCCGTTCGCCAACTTCCACGACGCCCCTACAGGGAGCCACGACGCACAGTTTGGATACCTCGCTGGTATATACGATATTATATATTACGTGTAATACATAATATATGTGTAATATAATACATATTATTATGTATTATATTGGTTGCCGTTTAAACGACGTACTATAGGTCATAGGCGCAAACAAATGAGGAAGAAATTAGAGGCTAAGCCTCCAAAAATGTCAATAACCCCCAAAACTTTTCCCTAAATTTTTTAAGTGTTCCACTAATGTTTCGTTGGGAAACTATAAGGCCTCAGACCCCTCCAAATCGCAAACGCTTTTTGTGCCTGTGGGGTTGGTACAGTAAAATAACTGGAAAAGTATACGCTCACTCGGAAGTCACCAATTTATTCAACCCGTCGTTGGTCTCGTGGTGAGAGATTATGTGACCACCATATTATTTTGGTCACCGTTTTCTTTTATATCGGTTAATGGGCTTGTAGTTCAGTATACCTCATTAATAACGTATAATCTAAAAAAATAAGACAATTAATTTCTTATTTTTTTTTTCTTAATAACAGTAATAATAAGTCATAACGGACGAAGTGCGTGCGTACGAACGACTTCCACCGTGGGATTGAAATGTATATTATTGTTTTTATAAGTGTTCATATTCAATGTGTTTTGGTAATATTTAAAACAATAAATAATGTGACATTTAAAAAACAGTGAGAGAATATATCGCCACGAGACCAACGAAGTACGAGTAAGAGACGTGACCAACAAAGGGTTAAGGTCTGGCGAACGCAATAATCATTCAATAGTTACATTACCGACTGATAAAAAGAAAAACTTACCGAATAAAACCTCATTTAAATGTACAAGTAATTTTTTCTGGGGCTTTTTTTCCGGGGCTTTTCTTATACCATTTTTAACAGGTTGTTAACATTGTTGGTTAGTTCGTGCTATTTATAAATATTGTACATTGTACATTATTATTACTATTCAGTATGTTACGGTTTTTGATTTAAACCGATTTTATATACTAATCGCGATATTAGCATAATAAGTAATATATAAAATATGTATTCCTAAGCAAAAAGTACGTAAATGCTCATACTGCTTTAAGCCCTAGGAAACATAATATGCCCTAATACTCCTAAGCAAAAAATACATTTATATGTTTTGAAGTGTTTAAAGGTACAATACAATTTTTTAATTATTTTCTTTTGGATTCTACAGATAAAATTATAAATATACCTTTCAAACAGCGTAAGCAAGATATAAGGTTGCTTCATACTACGGTGAAGTTAAATGTGAATCTATTTTTTTTTTGTCATATTTAAACGTTTTAATGATATTTTAATATTAAGAATTTTTTTTGTTTATTTTTACTTATACGCTGCAACTGCTTTTGTTATAGGCATCTCAAACAAATACGATTATATTAATAATATTTAGACTTATAATAGTAAAATAATAATTGCTTCTTTTGTACTAAGTTCAATCTCTAATATTTTATAGAAATAAATCATACTGCATAGATGGTTTTAAACTATTAATTATATCTAAAATGTATTTAAGTCCAATAAGTAGGTATAGTAATAATATAATAAATTAGGTAGGTAAGCAAGTTTTTTTTTTTATTATTATTATCAATTAAGAAACACTAATTATATTTTACGATTCACGGTCTCCGTGACTTTTTTAGTTGTTTGTATTTTAAATCACATATTTTAGTATTATTATAAGGGGATATTCAGTTGAGCCTATATTTTTTTTAGACAGAAAGTAGTCTTTAAATAGTAGATACTCATCTTGACAAAGTATTTTTAGCTTTTTTTGCATGCTCTTAAAATATTTTTGTTTTTTTTTGTGGTAGATCCCAACTATCATTGAGCAATCATTAAAAATACATTTAAGTGTTTTTTTAATGTCATTAGGTTTTTTTAAATAATCTAAAAACTAGTATTTTATTTTCAAAAACGCTGTTTTTATTTATTTATCTATTTGCTGGTTATTTTACTTTAGATTTCGTGTCTATAGGATATTTCGACTTTGGACGTTTTAGTATAATATTATATTTTTTTTCTCATACCTCTTACCGTATCTCGTGTAATAACGTACGGTTTGTGTTCAGAAATGTCTAACCAAAATCACGGTCGTTCGGACAATGTTAGAATGCCGAAAACTACTACGACGACACCATTCGATTTTGTGTCAACCGCGATTTAATTTAATTTTTATTTCTGTGTACGCACTCGCGTTTAATTCACATTTTTCCAAAACGGCAAGACATGCGATAAGGATAATAATATGTTGATGAGGGTACGGCGTTAGCGTAAAATAGACGTATTACATATTATCGTACACTATAATATAGTATAGTTGTATTTATAAAGCTACGAATCGGAATTTAATTAGGGAGTATTATATTTGTTTTGTGCTCGCCCAGTCAGCCGGTGAGTGTAGATTTACATTCTCGTTTTATGACGCCGCCAAGTCAATATTATTTCAATCTCTCGACAGCTCAAATGACAATTTATTATTGTTCGACACAGTGTATTGTTACTTGATGCTATTGCGTATCGTATCGGTGTCCAATATATTAAATTGTGTATATATACACGTGCAGAACGATTCACAAAGCATGATGCTCATCCGAATTTTTCTCATTAAACAGTACATTTATTCGAGTGCCGATGTTCAGAATTTCGTCATACAAATATAATATACATTATACATATTATAGTTTATATACATACGGTATTACGTTTTTTTTTTCAAACGTTTAGATTTTTACCATCGTGGAGGGTCCATTGTCAGAATACCGATTTCTTTTTATTTTAAATTAGAATCACCATTTACCCTGTACACTGTTATAACGAGCTGATGGACTTTCTTGAAAATTTGTATCTTAATCGAAATTAAACCGAGTAGTTTTTGAGTTTTTTTAAATGTATGTACTAAGAAAAATAGTATTTCCTATTATAGGTGTAAGTGTTATGGGGGCTAAAATTATAATTTTACAATATTAAAATAATAAATATTGTATAAAAACTGTCCGAGTATAATTATTAGTAAATACTAGACCTAATATTACATACGTAGTATATTAATTATTATATTTTTTGAAAATAATTTCAAAAGACTTATATTCTTAATAGTAATTATTATTGATATACATGTTATACGGTTATACAATTATTATAATGGCACATAAGATACTCGTTTTGATTTTAATTTCAATATATTTATATTTTCAAGAAAATAATATTTACTTATACATTTACAATAAATATGGTATGTATTCAAAAAATTATTGTGTATCGCCATTACGCAGGTACACTCATTATTAAAATGTTATGCTATAAAGAGTCTAAATAATTGAAAATATAGTGTTTAATTATAGTGTACCCTAAAATTACATAAATTATAATATTCGAATAAATTCGTTATTCGAAGAAAAATGAAGACGATCATGCTCGGTGAATCATTCTCTACAGAGTACATAACACGGCTACAATAATGTGTATAATGTTTTTAGATAATATTATCCTACAACATTTTCAGTTTAAAAGTAAAACAAATTATGATGGTATATTATGTACCTAAACTACGCGTATAACAATGCAAAAACAAAAAAAGTAAAAATACAGGTATAAAATCACAAAAATAGAATATTATAGAAACAACGTAAATACTTTTAAAACTTCATGACAAGCGTTTTATTATAGCGGACTGACTCTGACTGGTGTTCGTTATTTTTGTTTAAACGATATTTTCGGGAAATTGTTTTTCAGCGCAAATGTAAAATGTTTGCGACTTTGACTCACAATACTCACTTAAACGCAAACGGTGTCTCGGAGCAATGCATTTATTTTATAAGACAAAATAAGGCGAGCAAGTTATAATAATAATAATAATATGGCAGATACATTTTGCCAAATTTAATCCAAACGGTGAAAATGCTTCGAGCACGACGACGTCAAAACACACAGCGAGACGCACTATCGTTATTTTTTAAGCAGCCAAAAAAAAAAAATCATGTTCTGGGTAAAACTCGAATAACAATATTATTATCGTAATAGATATTTATTATTTCCTGCACTAATGTAACGGTCTGGGATGTTAAGACGTAACCGTCAACCTTTGTTTTATATTCTGTATCGTATCATAAGGGTATCTCAGCACAAGTAATTTGCATACGTTTTAGACCGACAAGCGGTAGTAAATAATATTGCAATTACCAATAATTCGCAATGTCCGATTTTAATTTTCAATATATATATTATATTATATATGATAAGGCGAACGAGTCCGGCGAAACGCATGTCGTGATTATTATATTTTATTTCGACGCTGAATATTGTGACAATGACGGCCATAACCATAAACCTGCAGCTCATAGGTCTATGGTTATAACAGTCGTGGAGTTTGAGTAACTATTAGATTTTTAAACAACAATTATTATTGTTTCTCGCGTTTTAATATACGAAAGAGCCGTTTTTCACTCGTCGGGAAAAAATCACTGACAATATTTCGTGTTTTACCATCGAAAATGTCTACCCGTAATGGCGATAAATCATCAACACTTTTCGCGCAATCGATCACACGTCGGAAAACGGTACTCCAATCGGTTTTACGTACAATATATTATTACTGTGCACCTACTACGCTACATTATATTATAATAAATAATAATATATTTATTGAATCGCGTAAAAATGGGTGGGTGGGCGGGTGTGCGTATCATATTTGTGAGCGTGTGATTGCGAGGGGGTGTTCGATTCCGATTTTCAACGCCTAAGAAAACATAAAATAATAATAATAAATATAATCCAAGTTTTTTAAAAAAATTGTTGTTGCCACAATAATATACAAAGTGTTCGTTTTGCAGTAGTATCAATGCTCAATGCTCCTCGTTGTACAACATAATTTTAGACCACGTCGTTACACCGAGAAACCCCCGGAGAATTAAACAAAAGGTTTCGGACGAGCGTAAATTATTAGTATTATTATCATTATTATTATTATTGTTATTATTATTATTATTATTATTATTATTACTATTATTATAGTGCAAAGGGTGGGATGGGGATACCTAAGTCGTGAACACAATACACTACACACAATTAAGTGTATTTATTTTATTCCGGTCATAAAGCAACGGTCGCGTGGTACATTAAATTGAAACCTTACAGTAAAATAAAATAAAAACAAATAAACACTAATGGCACGATAAATGTCATGCCGTGAGTTTTAATAACACTATCTATTAGAAAGAACGGTTTCAGTCCGTTTTTTTTTTTGGTAACTACTAACCTAATCATCTTTATTTTTAATTATAAATATATAATGTAACATTATTTTGTACTGGGTTTCAGATGGAGTACTATTAAAACCAAAACAAAAACAAATTGTCGTCAAAACTTAATTTACCGATACAAATAATATTGTGTTCATCCGAATATGTACCTAGTCGATTTTAAACAATACTTTTTACAAACAATAATAATATAACGATATTTATTATTTTTCTTTTGAATTGTTTGCTTTCATTGTTTTAAAACGACTGCAGCACTACATATAATCACTCTCTCTCTCTGTCTGTCTATACTTTTATATTATAAAAACGTAACTTATTACCGTATAGCGTAAAATGTAAGCGACTATTAAATTGTATGACTTTTATATGAAGTCGTATTATTATGTACGTGTTTCTTTTTAAGATTTTATCGTAGTAATGGAATAATATCTTATTATCTTCAGGCGGACATCGCTGCAAAAGTGCCGAGAGAGGTACTGCGTAAGCGCCCCCCCCCCCCACGCACACACACACACACACACACACACACACACTTGGTATTTTGTATACGATTGACGTTATATTCATACTTCGACGACGACGACGACAAAATTAGAGTGAGAGAGAAAGGAGAATCGTTTCGTACGGATATATTATTATCGTTATTATTATATAGTCGGTGGCCACCACCGCCGCCGCCGTTCCATACTATACGGTAATAATATTATATTATTACGTTTGTGTACGTTTTTCGTTCCAAACATTCGACCCGTTTATCTACACAGCAATAGGCTTTTCCTCCGGTATTACACGCACACGCGAGCACGAGAAAACGCATTTACATAATGTCGTCTCTCTCTCTCTCTCTCTCTCTCTATTTTTTTTCATCCATCAGATTCTAACACGGTTTTTCACAATACGCTTACACATCACGGCCGACAATCGCTGCTCTCGGTGAAATGCACACGAATAACGAAATCCATGTCCGTGTGTAGATGGATAGGTAGGTAGGCATAATAACGTTAGGGTTTTATAAGTAATAATAATATACAGCTGCTGGATGCTGTTGTACGACTGCGCGATCGGCGCCGAAATGATCGCTGCGCGCAGGTGGGTGTCTGGGTTCATTTCGCGCTCACAGGTATATATGGGTCGGCGCGTAGGTAAATACCCACAGCGTCGACCGCGAAAATGTCCGTTCTTAATTGATGGATAGGACCCTTCCGAAAACGATTCATTATTTCGCGCACACATTCGTCGAGACACGTCCACAAAACTCCGTGTGCGCATTATTGGAAAATCCTGCTGGTCGCTCGCATATAGCCTACGTATACTTTAAGCGGCTCTCCGACGACCGGATATTGCACTGTATTCCCGGAATAACCGTTAAATGTCGTAGGGGTAGGTATACATAAAATAATAATAATATATTGTATTGCGTATTGTGTTTGGACCGACTGATGGCGCAGGTATTCGTCGAGCCCCGAAAAGAATGTTTTGATCACATTGCAGACGTCATGTGAAAAGCTTATTGGGAAGAATAAAACACCGCGATCTATAGAACGAACCGAATGACCTTTAGTTATAATACGTCGTTATGACGTTATAAGACTGCTGGAGGCTGCATAATTGAAACGATTGCAGTAATAATCATTTTGTTTTCACAAACTTAGTATAGTTAGCCACACGGTTCTCATCATTATCAACCAATAAACAACAGACATCATCGGGTAGGTATATTCGCATGTACGGAATATCATATTTTCATGCAGTCACGTCGCCATAATAATAATTTCACAACAATGTACCCATCAAAAGAATAAAATGCCAAGAAATTGAATCATTTTGTTGTATATCTAAGTTAGAGGCCCAGCTTGTAAAAATATAATCGGGACACCCCGCATAGGTACATTTAGATTTAAGGTCTTGACATGGTTCTCATACCCTGGTAAACGTTTTACTTGGCACCTACCGGCTACCCATGTGAAATAAGGCTTTACCAGGTGCTTTTCTTTCTACCAGAACTCCGTTAATACTATAGGCAAGGGCCATCTACAATTAATGTACCTCAAAAAGTGTCAGCTTCCGGAAATATATCGAATGTTGTTTTAATTTATGAAACGGGTTTTTTTTCTTTTTCCCCGGTCGCCGGAAACAATGCTTCACAACACGTACCGGTATTCCATCAGCACTCACCAGCTAACAACTTCGGCCATTCGACAATCCATATACGAACCGCCTCCTTCGTCCAGTCATCAGTGATCGTAGTATTGGGCTTTCTCTTGACACCACTCGATTTCTTATTTACCTACCTTGCGTTACATTGTTCTTAGTCAGGTGTTCTCATGATGGTAGTATTGCATTGTGTCGTTGTATAACTTTGACGTAATTCGCAAGTACAAAGTACAATTGCTACCGACGACGTTCGTTCCTATCAACCACCACTCGAGGTCACAGATGGCGAGACTAGGTCAACTCTCTCAGCTTGCACAATCACGAGAGCGGTGGGAAGAGGAGGGGGGTTGAGGTGTGCTGTCCGTCTGCAAACGCCGGCACTCCACTTGCGGTGCGACGTCAAGCTATTATTCACCTCCCACGTACATCACAGACGCGTATTTACTTCAATTTGCAGACTCGACAGAGACGTCTCAATGTATTGGAGTGGACAGAGCAATGTTATTTTTAAGAACGGTCAACGGGTACGCTCGCACAAAATAAAATATAGATTCATCATTTCAGTGATCTGTCCAAGCCACTGACCGGTACGAAAATATTATATCGTACTACGCGTGTGCACAAGCCGCAGCATGATCGATTGTGACTATTTTTTTTACTCAGGCACGAGAGCATAATATAATAATAATAATAATAATAATAATAATAATAATAATAGTACAACAATAACAGAAATATTATATTGCCCGGCGCACCGAGTAGCGCGTTTGCGGTATTCAAAACAAAACGGATGGGTTTTAGGTACATCCGGTGGCGGAGTAAAATGTACACACAACCGCCACCGCTGCCACGCCGCGCGCCGTCGTGACCCGTCAAGGAAACGGGGATTATTTTTTTTTGCGTTCGGTTATTTTATTGTTCAAAAATGTTTTTATTTATTGTAACAATAAAGGAAACACGACGGCGACCGGGGCAGCAGTCGCGGTGGTGGGGCGGAAGGGTTGGGAAGCTTCGCCGCGCCGCCGGTATGACCGGAACCGGCGTAACTGCGTCGGAGGGGAAAGGGTTAAGTCGTGAAAATACCCTCGGCACGTCCCATACCGTATACGACTGTACGCACGCGCACACCCACCTACCACCCACATGCACCCACACTCACCCACACACGGACACAGTCACATAGTAGGTAGCCAACGTATATTATTAGTAGAGCATTTGTTTCGATATGCATACGCGTATTCGGCAACGGACACGCTTGCGATGTCACGTGCGTGTGAGTATATTATTTTTTCGGGGGGGAAACGGCGCCGGCGATAACTCAAGTGGAACGAGTTAAAAAATAATTTGTTTTCGGACGGCGGCGTTTCCGCCTCGTGATAAAGATTCGTCCACCGGCAGTATATATATATATGCATAGTTCCGGTGGTGTGTCGGAGGGATTACTTGAGGGCCACGTGCTCAGATCAACCATACTATTATAGCTGGACAGTGGTCGGGGCGATTTCTGTTATCGCGATTTTATCGGTAACGGTCGGTCCCGTAGATCGGTTTCGAGTTTTCGACACGGCGCGGAAATGTATTCTGTGACGCGAAAATGCAGTGCTTAAAATTTAAAAATAATCCACGTGCCTCTCTATAGAGATATTTATTGTAATACATTGTAGTCGGCCATACAGAGCGGGTTAAGTACTACTAATGGTATAATATCCGTACATCCGAACATACGAATATTATAGTAGTAGTAGTAGTAGTAGTGTTGTATAGAAGATTGGTCAGTGGATATTATATTATTACAAAACTTCGATTTTGAGTGGAATGCATTTCAATGAGTGTGTATCGATCCGCTACATCCGCTGAATAAGGGTGTAGACTAATTTGTATTTTATTGAAAATATCCTTTTATAATAAATAAAGTGTAGGTAATGTTTCCGCTGGTTCATTAATAAGAAGGAGCATGGAATAAAATAACTAATTTCCTTTCAACAATTTACTCGATGTCTTGGCAAATAATGAAATAACGAATTCGTTTTTACGCTATTAATAATTATTGTCTAGAAAATAAAAGACGTTGCCAGTCTTTTAAACAACTGTCAAACAAACGATTCGGTCAGCATCATATTATGCGCTTTGCTGTACATAAACAACAACTGTTTAGCGTTTATTATTTTTTTTTACAACGAAAGCCCATACCTTTCCTTAAAAGGAAAGGGAATACGTGTACTCAAATCTGTGACATTGGTACAGTAGGTTCCAAGTCTATAAGCCCCATACAAACTTACATTAATTCATGTACATATATATATATATAGATAATTATAGATAGATAGATATATTACATTTTATGCGCAGACTGAGTTCGTTGCTGAACGATTCCCCTTCGGAATTGGTCGCTCGACAAGCGTATCTGCCGGCAACGTGTCTGGTCACTCTCTGCAAGACCAAGTTGTTGTCACTTTTCATTGTTCTCGCCGACGAGTTCAGGTTCAACGTAACACCCTGAAATCAAATTTCATTAATAATTTACAATGTGCTTTATAACAATATTTTTAATATAAACAAGTACGACTATAATATTATGAACATCGTATCACAGATGGCTTATCCCGTGTGTAGTGTAGTGTAGATGACGCGTTCCCAGAACGAAACACAATAACTTTACCTACAATAATAGTTATAATATTATACTCTTAAGGGAAATAAATCATCGAGACACAAATATATTTATGCTTTAAGACGTTCATAAGATATACACAAACATATCATGTGATATGAATGTGCATATAGACTGACATCAATCTCGCACAAATTGAACATAGTTCTTTATGGGCCCAACATTTTTTTTTGCTTGCTATGACGTATATGTTCTGGCACGTTGCAGCCGTTAATTTTTCAATCCTTGATATATAATATCAATAAAATATTCACTATTGAAGATGTCCCTCTAAATTGTTGTTAGTGAAATTAGCACCTAAAATATTGTAAACTTTTACATTTTTAATAAAGAAACATTGAACGGATAAAACGATACGGGATTAAATGGATAATATATTATAATAGATGACCGGGTTTGCGGGTATTTTTTATTTATCACTTTTACACTTTCTTTACCTATCTATACACACATGCTTTGAAGTGCCATTGAATAAAAACCGCTCGTTTGAAAATGCAAACAGTTTTATAAAGTCACTAGGTTAAAACTCATTCCCTCTCTCGCTATGTATATATTATATAATTTATATAGAGTAGTTTATATACAGTGTGATAACCAAGCATACTCGCCATCGTTTTTCGCTAATAACGAATTCATTTTGATTCTGACTTTTGGAATTGTTACTGAGCATACCTAATTGACCATAACTTTAAATATTTAGAGTGTTAATACCATACATTATATACTTTTCTACTTGATTTTCAATTGAGAACCACTGCTGTTTAATGACATAATTTTTTTTTGAAACTGTTGATGTATATAAATCGGATTTCAAACGAGTAGTTTCTGATTACTACGTATATAGTGTTGTATAAGGCTTTTAATATAGGTACAATTTAAAGGATGTAGTAATAAGTAATGTTTAGTATTTAAGAACTAGGTTAAGAAAACAATTATAAGTAATAAGTAGTAAATCAAAACAATTAACATTTCATAGACGATATTGTAAAAACATGCAATTAGGTTAAGATAACAATTGTGTAATTAAACAATAATTTATTATTGTCTAATGTAACTAGGTTAAAACAACTATCAATAATATTCGATAGTGATTAGAGTATAAGATTAATATATAAGGAATATGTACGGGGAAGAAAAGGGGTCAGTCTACAGGTAGTGATCGTGTGACTCGATTGCTACTGGACAGTGGACGCAATCTTAATAAAGTGTTTACATTTCAAACGTGCGTTAATTTTGTGTATGTCTGAAGTCATCGGCATATACGACAAAGTGGCGCCCAACTAGTGGCTCGTTACTTTACGACTTGTGTGTGTGTGTGTGTGTGTGTGTGTGTTACATACACGATTCAAAGGTCTTTGAGCCAAACATTTGGGTGTGTTGATCATACGGGACGTTTTGGATTCCACAGCAGTGCCTGTCCCAGTAGAACAAGAAGGTTAGTAATTATTTATGTATTAAAATATATATATATTTTTTTTTTTTTTGTGTGAGGATTTAAATGGGATATGAGTAAAAATAGTCCTAGAACGTGCGCTATATCAAATTTGACAGATATTTATCTTAAGAAAAAGCCAGAGCTCATAGAAATTTGCATTTTTTATAAATTAAAATCTAGTGGTACAGTCCAAGAAATAAGAGCTAGATTATCAAAATTTTACAAAGGAGATATTGGAATTAGTGACTTAGAAGATTCAATAGACACAGTTGATAAGCAGGCCATAATAAATACTTCGATAAACAACAAAGTTAGTAATGATGATATACAGGATAAATTGATCGAATTAACAACAAAAAATGAAGTAAAGCGTAGGGAAATAGCTGAGAGTAGAGAGATATACGAAAACTTAACTTCTAAAGCACTGGGTATTACGGAAAAAATTGATAGAATCATAACTGGGAGTAACAATTACTATCAGAATAATACGACTAATGATAATGACTACGAGTCGATAGAGTTTAATAACCAAGGGCTAGTGGCAGTACAAAGTGAAAATTGGGTTACGGAAAACCTGTCTAATATTGAAATAGCAGGGACTACGGCGGAGATATCGGGAAATAAAAATAATAACGATAATATTTTAGATAGCACGAATATTGTATTAAATGATAATTGTATTGCTTCTAATACACAGAAATATAGTAACATTTTAGATCCAACGGTTAATAAGCAAATTAGTAGCACATTGTGTGATAATATTGTAGTATCTAATAAACAGGAATACGGTATTATTCCAGACCAGACAGATAAACAAACAAAGCAAGGACATTTTTACGACAAGGTTGCCTCTGAGACCTATAGTAGTATAAATAAAAAAGTAGCGGTGAAAGAAAACTTTAGGATTGAAAGGAATTTAGTGTTAATAAACGGGGAGAATAAGGGAGAACAAGTGGTAAATAGTAATCCGGGTAAAAGGCAAGAAAGAATCATTATGACTGAAAGGACTTTAAAAGTCACTCCGGAATATTTCACGGGGAATGAGGACGTAAAGAAATTTTTAGTACAATATTCTATGATAACCGATTTTAATAACTGGAGTGAAAAGGATAAATTAAGATTTTTGCCTATGTTTGTTAAAGGTACAGCTGGCAATTTTTTAGAAAATTTAAATAATTCAAAAGAAAATTGGACATGGAAAGAAATAGAAGAGGCTTTTTTAGATCAATACCTACCGATAGGACACATTACTTTTTTAAAAACAACCTTAGAGAACAGGAGACAGGGGGAATCTGAATCAGCTACGAGCTTTATGATAGAAATTGAAAGTTTGTGTAGACAAATTGATAGTAAAATGAAAGAAGAAGAGATATGTATTTATGTTTTAAAAGGTCTCAAAGAAAATATTTTACATACCATTTCAATGCAAGATAATACTACGTTTAAAAAACTAAAAGAAAATTTAAAAAAATTTGAATTAATGCAGCACAGGATAGATAACAGAGGTACAATTGTAAGCGAATACACAAATATGTTGAATTTACAAGTAACAAAATTACAAAATTTTAATATGGAAAAGAAAATTGAGGAAATAAAAAAAACACATGAGGAAGAAAGACTAGATTTAAGTGCAAAAATAGATCAATTAAGTGAGGAAATAAAACGTATACATATTTTAGGAAAACACTCAAACAAGACGGTTGATTTTAATGAAAATAGAAACGATGAAAATCGAAATAAAAGATACAATTCAGATAGAGACACAGATAGAGGACGAAATTATAACAGGAATAGAGATTATGATGGGAAACAGGAATATAGATACAAAAGCCCGTATCCAGGAAGATCACGTGAACAAAGTAGAGAACCGAGGGAATATAGTAGGGGCAGGTCCTTTTCTAGGGAAGACCGACGAGACAATAGAGATAGATCCATTTCAAGAGAAAGGACATACCAGCGAAATGACAGTTACAATAGAGATCAAAACAGAGACAGTTACAAAAGACGAGATAGTCGAGATAGACGAGACAGTAGAGACAGACAAAACAGGTCAAGAACACCGGAAAGGTATAGAAACGACGATAGGCCAGGAGGAATGAGGGGAAACATGGATGCAGTAATATGTTATAAATGTAACAAAAGGGGACATTATGCTATGCAATGTTATAGTACAAAAAACTAGTAACGACCGGGTTTAGTGAAAGATTCGGACGCCTAACTCGGGAGAATAATAAAACTAAAGAAAAAACGGATTTGATAAACGAAGAAAACGAACAGTATTTATTTTTTGTAGAGAAATGGTATAAAAATAGAATGATACAATTTGATGATGACAAAACTAAACGTAGGAATGAACAAGAACGGGGGAAAATTGTAGAAAATAAGAACAAACACAGAGTGTTATCGATAGAAGTGCAATTTAAAAATAAAATGGAACAAGCAATAATAGATACAGGGGCAAATATTTCATGTATAGAATATTCATTAATTAAAAATAATGAGAAAATTATTCCAGATAGACAAACAATTATTACAGGTGCAGATAATTCTGAATTAGAAAACATGGGAACAATACAATTAAAAATTAAAATACAAGGCATTGAATATGAAATCAGAGCATATGTAATTAAAAATTTAACATGCGAAATTTTATTGGGTAACAATTTTTTTTTAAAATATGGATTAGTAATTGATTTTGGGAAAAAAGAAATACTATTTGATTCGGGAGGAAGTATAGAAATGGACAAAAGTTGGGTAGAACACAATGGGACACCCGAAGTAATACATAAAACAGAGTTGGAAACAGATATAAGAAACAACTACATTAAAGATAAAATAATAGCAACAGAAGATACCATAATAAAACCAAAGACAATAGCTAACATAAAATTCAAAACAAATATAGGGTCAATAAATGAACAACTAATTATACATCCAGTAAACAGTCTAAATCAGAAACAATATTTAAAATTAGAAACAAATAAGATTTAAATCAAATCACAACACAATTGAATAATTACACAACCTTAACAAATAATAAACTCACAAAATTAAGAGACAGTTTTAAAATATTTTTTAGCGAAGAGAAAAATAATAATTTAATAGAAAAAACAAAAACTGATACTGAAATAAAAGGAGTACAGGAAATTATTTTTAACTTAATAACAATGCTGATCAAATTTATCAATTACGAAAGGGAGACCAGTACACAACTACATTGTAAAATGGGGAAAATACCACCAAGAATAATAAATATAGATACCCTTTACAACGATTTACAAAAACTATCCGAATTATTAAAAAAAGATGGGTTCGAATTAGCAATAAAACTAGACAACCTGTCCTTATATTATAATATACCAATAGCGGAATGTCAACTCTCAAAAACAGAAATACTAATAAAATTAAAAATCCCTATTCGTGGCTATAATGCAAACTGGAACCTATTCCAATACATACCAGCTCATTTTAAATTCAAAAATTCAACATGTATAATACACTCAGAAAAAACATACATGGCAGTAAATAAAATTAATAACGAACATAGAATAATTTCAGGCATAGGACTCCAACATTGTGATCCCCCAGTGACAGATTTGTGTTACACTCCAAAGTTTTCCTCAGACATTACCCTTACACCAAGATGTGTAGAGGCAATTTTTAAAAATTTACCATTAGAAGAAATTAATAAATATTGTTACTTCCAGTGCGTGACACAAGTCAATAACGAAGAAACAATCATTAAACAAATTGGTGTAAACACTTACGCAATAACAAACCCGCAGCCAACATTGACTATAAAAAAAGAAGTAGGAAACTCAACAATGCTCCAAAACATTCATATTGATTACGAACACCCAGGACTTATAAAAATAAAATTACCCTGTGATCATGAATTAATGCAAAATAAAGAGACAATTATCCCTAAAATGTACCCATGCGAATTAAGCAATACAAATAAATTAACGATACAGCGAGTTCTACCCATATCTTGGACAAATATAAAATCCCTAAAAATCATACATGAAGAACAGAAAGATAAAGTCTTCTTTACGAATTTAACTGAAATAATGAACCAAGACTGGACTAAAGATATACCTAATTTTCACATAAATAAAAAAATAATAGACTATGACCAATATTTCAAAGACATTGTTTTAGACGGAATGCCAAATAATCTAATAAATGAATTCTTAGGGGACATAATTTACCTAACATGGCTATCCATACTAACCATAGCTATAATTTTTATCTGCTATAAAATATATCCGGTAATAATAACGGTACAACTACTAATGACAGCACACGCATTACCCCCACCAATTCCTCAAAGGCGATAAAAAAAAAAAAAAATAATAATAATAATAAACTAAATAAAGGTAACTGAATAAAACAATTAATCTCGACACCGGAGAAAAGCAAATCCACAACGCAAAACACGGCCATGAGCAGGTAAACTGGAAAATATGGGCACATCAAGGAAGGAAAAAACATACTGCCAGAAGTCCACAACTCGTCCACTCCCACTAAATATTTCCTATAAAAAAAAAGAGAGTTAAATACATATAAAAAGAAAAAAGATGACTATAGGTCAATAATAATCGTATACCAGACATAACGAGATATAATAAATCCTTAGTAGTAAGATAGACAACACCATCCTCCATCCTCAATGTCGCAGCCAACAATCCACAACTAAATTTCTTATCTATACAGAATAAAGTATTTAATATTTTTGTTTATTTATAATAGTTATATTACAAACATGATGTTTAAAAGGTGATCAGTAATATCTAAAACGTGTCATTTAATGTATAAACATAAGTAAAACCATTTTATAGTATAAAATTTTTTTTGGATAAATTATAATTTAAGTTCTATGTGTAATATTAGCATGATGTATGAAATAATTTCTCCTGTATACCATTAAAATAAGGATAAATTGTCAATAAGTTAAGTTATAAAAAAAAAAAACATATATATATATGTATCCCTATCACATGACTTATTGTTTTACCCAATATTGTAAAAGAAATACATACATGTAATTTGATAACGAGTTTAATAATAATAAGTGTAAAAAAAAAAAAAAATAATGTAATGTACCTAATATTAATTTAGTGTAGATACAGTACACATACATATGTATCAACTAATACAGGGCTCATACCAAAAAGGTTAATAAATCACTCTAAACCTCAAACAAAAATAAAAATAAATATTCTATTGTTTACAAAACACACCGGACCACATACCACAGATAATTGAATATTCACAAAAGACAATACGTACCAACAAAAATGAATAAATAAATATACACCACGAAACGTAGGGGATTGTTTGGATCCATGATGATATTTTGTATGTCGAAGAATGTCAACACAAATGAAACGACAAACACGGACTGATATATATTACACAATACAATTTATTAAAGCAGCCTCGACAAAGACATAATTTGAAGCATCAGCAAAAAAAAAAAAAAAATGCAAACAACACGCAAGCAACGACAACACATTCCACAGCACAACATGTATCGCTAACTCTCACACGGGCAACGGAAATTTACAAACCTTCACATTTCGTTAATGATATAAATAGTATAAAATATGAGGTCATATTTTTTGTAAAATTGAGGGCTGTTGTATAAGGCTTTTAATATAGGTACAATTTAAAGGATGTAGTAATAAGTAATGTTTAGTATTTAAGAACTAGGTTAAGAAAACAATTATAAGTAATAAGTAGTAAATCAAAACAATTAACATTTCATAGACGATATTGTAAAAACATGCAATTAGGTTAAGATAACAATTGTGTAATTAAACAATAATTTATTATTGTCTAATGTAACTAGGTTAAAACAACTATCAATAATATTCGATAGTGATTAGAGTATAAGATTAATATATAAGGAATATGTACGGGGAAGAAAAGGGGTCAGTCTACAGGTAGTGATCGTGTGACTCGATTGCTACTGGACAGTGGACGCAATCTTAATAAAGTGTTTACATTTCAAACGTGCGTTAATTTTGTGTATGTCTGAAGTCATCGGCATATACGACAATAGTCTTCAGTGTTTCCCAAACTTATTTTGCTTACAACACATTATTTGTGACTTAGATTTGCTGAATACTTAAACATTTAATACTTCTCAATAAAAATTACTTTTAGGTCCGGGTGAAACAAACTTTATATTATTTTATAAAATATTAGTTTTTTTTACTAAACATGTTTATATCTAGTAATTTTAGATTCTGAGTGATTCAGATCCGTCATTAGTCTTTCATTGCCTTTTAGAGAGAGAAATGAAAATACTTCAATTTTTCACGTCGAGGATACTTTCTAGTAGTAGTAAATTGGAAATAGTTGGTACTTTGAGAGAGAGTAAAAAAGATAGAACGTTTAATACAAGCGGTTCATTGTAAGTTTTTCTTACAGCAAATATTAAATAGTATTCACCAACAAAAAAAACGATAATTTGTGAATTATTTTATAGTTATATTATTTAAAATTAGTAAAATCTTCAATTTTGATAAGCTAAGGCTTTATAATTTAGAACAAGGTTTCTCGTCCGTAGTTGTTCTTACAGAAACTTACAAATCTTACAAACTCAAATGCACGGTTGTATGAATTTCAATTTCAAATTTCAACAAAATTAGATAATTATATGAAAAATAATGAACTTAGATTTATGTTGAAAATATTTGTATTGTTTTTTTTTTTAGTTGTATGGGTCAATATAAAAAAGTTAAAATGTTCACGACATACGTATAATTTCATCGTGGCAAGTACCTAATTATTATTAATTTATTAAAAGTGTGTATTTGTAAAAACGATTCATAGTTTAATGAGTATTTGATTTGATATAACGTAATATATATTTTATATTTTTGTTTAATTCTCATTATGACTAAATTATTTTTAGTTCGTGTAGTATACGTTTTTATACCAATAACGCGTATGATATTATAATTATAACAGGAATTTTTAAACTTTCTAAAATACCATATTTATAAATACTTGGATTTTTACCGTTCAAGTCATATCCGTTGATATTTTAAGGAACGTCCAGCAGTGTCACACATTTTATTTATCTCATTCGATTGTATATACAATTGAATAACCTAACTGTTGCTCATTCGAATTTCGATTTACTTGTATCAATATTTTCAAGGTTCATCTGATTATCAATTTACCGTAGAAAAATTAAGTTTTAATATGTGAGAAAATGTGTGATACTGCTTTACGTTCCTTAAAATATAAACGGATATGGCTTGAACTGTAAAAATCCAAATATTTGAAAATAATATGGTCTTTTAGAACGTTTAAAAATTCCTAATGTTGTATTTATAAAATATTATACGCGTTATTGGTATAAAATCACACGGAACGCATGCTTGGCGAATCACCCTGTATACACATATGCTGTATTGTCTGTTCTGTAATTCGTACGTAGGTAGAGTTGGCACACAGGTTATTGGATTCGACGTTAGAAAAATCGCCGGAAAAGCTACTCACGCCTCTGCATTCGACACCGTCATCCCCCCCCCCCATAAGCGTACGACACAGTTTTCTCCACAGTCCACTTCGTTTTCTTCGGAAAACATAATAATAAACCCGACGATAAGAGATGACTGTGTATATAGTCTGCAGTGTACAAGCTCGGAAGAAAAACAACGACGGCAGCAAGATTGGCGTTATCCAAAATGTAATACTTACCCGCCACCTATAGTACACAGCACATTGCAGTCCTACCCCCCTCCCCAAGTCCTACTCACAAGTGCTCACGTTCCTTTATCCCCGCTGGCGTAACAGGACGTGTATGGAATGTTTGGTTTATGCGTATTGTACGCCTCACCTACTGCGAGGACCGGACTCCGTTGCGATTCACCTCGCGTGAGATATAAAAACGGTGATATTACACGAATCGATATATATAGCAGAGTCCGTCACTTGTCGGTGTAAATTCGTATATTTTCCATATCGCCCCCTCGCACACGCGCAAATGTAATCGAGGGTTTTTGTTTTGGGCGGTCGGCAGAGCTAGGATATTCCCCGACGAAAACCGAGAAATATATCGCTCGTGGTAAATAATAATAATATATTCAATTAAGCCACGTTTCTGATAAGGTTTAAATTGTTTTTTTATTTTATGGGGAGGGGTTCAACACTTTTTAGTGGGCTCGTCATCCCCGTTTGTTCCAATGGCGCTCATGCGTAATTAATTGATAATATTATGACGTATTGTGTACCATATACACGTTATACAACCTATACGGTGCTGGGGATATGAATATCCTAGACTTCAATGATAATTATTAGTACTACTATATTATATTCGACATTTAAGCCTTGACTTAACTATTTATCTTACGTGTATGCATATAATATAATAGTATTATTATTATGCATTCAGATACTAATGTTTGTACAAGATGAAAAAAAAAAGTGGAACACAATTTGTCTGACTTTCTTTCTCCTGCGCTTGGTATTTCGTATACTGTAAACTCTCCTATATAATTAAAATAACGCACTCCCATTAAAATCGTGTAAAACTTCTTTTGAAACCAATTTGGACTTATGGACTTCAGTTGTGGAAAAACGTAAACAAATAAAATGTTATCTTTTCAAAACGTAATACCATTAGAAAACTAACATTAATGTCCGTTACAACTTAACATGACACGCATACCTAAAACACATATCTGAAAACTGTATTTGAAAAAACCTAAATGAAAAGTTTAAAAAGATCTTACAAAGTATTATTATCTCATCCAAATCCACTAATTCAAAACGTATCAGTATAATGTAAAAAAGCCAAATGGAAAGCTAAAATAAGATTTCATAATCGTTTATAATTTAATCTTAATCCACAAATTTATGACTTTTCCTCTTTATCAATTCTTGGTAATCTTCGTAGACGCCTGCGCCTAAAGCGTGAATTCTAGATATTATGATGACTACAATTATCCCTTAGAACAATAATAATTAATAAACTTAACATAATAATAAGTGTTATCAATGACTAATGACTAATGAGTAAGTAATTGATTTCATCGCATTTCTGAATTTTTTCCCTGTCACACTTATTTGTTTACTGATCATCTACCACATACCTTACTATTATTGTGTGACTTTTACAAAGATTGTATGATATTACGTCTCTTAAAAAATAAAAAATTCTACAGAATCAATTGATACTGAGTACAGGACTTAACCTCATTTAACCTACACGTATTGGTCTTACCTAGTGATGCTTTCTTATTATTATTTGATAAAATGATAATTCGGATATAAATACACTCTAAAGTTACCTATATGATTGTGCATAGCCATAAACCAATATGTTTCTAAATCGATAGAAATATTTTGTCTTATTGGTACTTTAACTAGATTATTGTTGACAGTTTTAGTTTACCCAATTCGTTAGAGGAAAACTAACAACAATTACAAATTTAAAAAATGTTGTGATTATTCTGTGATTATTGTTGAGATTATTTTCACCTGGTTTTATTGTAGGTACCTACATTTGTGACGATTCTATATTTTATTTTGTCATGCAATTATTATTGGCCAACAAATTAAAATGGCCACCATATTATAACTTTTTTTTAAGTATGTGCTGAACATAGTTTAATAATTGCAAAATGTATAGCTATACTGGTGAAAAGTAATAGTTCAGCCAGTTCGGGTAATACCACCAATTACGGATATTGTTTGTTATTGTGTTTACATTAAAGTCACCATTGATTATTTTAATGAAGAACAAAATATAATAAACAATATATTTTTTAATGTTAATATATTTCCCAACATTAATCGTTTGATAAAACGAGAAGGTATAATTTTGAGTTATATGATTTGAAATATTTACACAAGGATGATAATTCCAATACCGTCGTTCTAACTTTTTTCTAAAATACATCTTAACCGACAATATGTTTTTCTGAACATAAAAATTCGAATTACATCAAAAGTTTTAAATTTTATGACTCTAATATGTTTTTATTTAATAATTATATTATTTATTACCTACTTAAAAAATCAATAGTTTTATTTCCATCCAATTTTTAAGACACGGTTTACGTTCTCATTAAAAATCTTCAAAGATCTTTATAGGATAGTAAAATCATATAGCTTTCAGAACTTGAGAGAAAAATTAAAAAATAAATATATTTTTGTACAGATTACATTTTACAAATTATATTTTAGACTCTGAGTGGAGCGATGAATGTATTGGTATTTTTATTGATGTTTTTTTTTTAAATTAATTTTTTTTTGTGTCTGTAAATGTACCTTTTGGAGCAGTTAAGTTGGTCTTAGTGCTTAAAATATTTTCTACTTTGCGAATGGCAACTAAAAATTGGATTTTAGGTTTAGGGGGATAAATTAAGAAAATTCCAGCATTTTTCAAAATAATCACTAAAATCGAAAATTAATTAGGTAAGTACCGTATAGACCAGAAATGCTTACATAATATAAATAATATTTTATTCATACTAAAATATTTACGGTCAATAAACTTAAAAAAAAAAATTTAGTCAAAACGCTAGAAAATGTAATAAGCGTTTATAGTTAATATGCCAAAATCACGAACATTAGAAAATTCAGTTGTAGTAAAAACTCATACTATTTTAACTTTTAATAGCTAAAGCGTGGTAATTACATACAAGACAATTATTTATAAGTTGGTCTTAAGGCATTCTTAAAATATCGACATTGCATAGGAATGTTTTTATTATTGACATTGGAAGTTCCAATTTAGATTTATTAAAACGAAAACCACGATTTTTTCTCTAATAATAAATTCTAGTGTTACGATATTATTGAAAAAAAAAAAAATTAAACACAGGGGTTTCAAACATTATTTTCACCATTTTACGAATATTATTATGTTCTATACACAATGAAAAGTTTTAAATGTTGGGATATTTATTCCTTGGATCTGTATTTTATTATTTTCACACCGTTTTACCGAAAGTATTCTATTGGCTTAAAATACCTACTATAATATTTCATTACAATAGGTAGTTCACAATATAATTTAAGCAATGTTTTAGCAAAATATAGCTGTGCATAACGTATGTGCAACTAATAGAGTAATATAAATATACATTACTAATAGTAATTAATATAAATCAATTACAAATTAATTAAATATCCCTAGAAATAGAGTCCGACATTGTTTCCACTCAAAATAATTTTATATTTGTAATTCGTTATTATTGAATACAAAATATACAATCGGCACAGTTCGCTATTCGATGAAGAGGTACACTCGAAGCCGAGTATGCAGTATAGCTGCTTCCCGGGATTTGTTAACGGTATTGAATATTTAAAAAATTATGTATATACATCTCCCAAATAAATATTAGTATATGGATATACTATTTTATTAACTATTTACTGCCTACAAGCCATAGCAGGTGATATGGCCGAGGTGAGTTAAAAATATATATTGTATTATCATTAGTTCGAATTCAAGATTAATATAATATACTCATCAACCCGAGAACACCACCGCCAAAAGATTTTTTATTTTTATTTCACTTTAACCGTTGATTAGATATTATAATAATGTTTGTTCAGGAAGAATATTCTATCTTCACTCTGTGGTTATTATAATATGCATTATATAAATATGTTGTCAAAGACCTGCAGAGATGTATCATTTTTCATTTTTTTTTTTTTATTCACTGGCCGAGAAGATAAAAGATTATACTCAAGATAGTTTAAATTCTTTTATGTTATAACATCTTAAAATTACATTTTTCAATCTGAAAATCGTATCAACGAGTTCACGTCATGCAGGAAAAAAACATTATTTCTCAAATAAGTAAGACCCAGCTATATGTCGTTTGAACGAACCTATACTTTTATTGATTTAAGATTTGTCTACATTTTTTATACATTTAGTTATATATAGGTACCTTGTTAATTATCGAGGCTAAAAGTAAATGAATAAATAACTTGTGAACTATATACGATGGTATTTATTAATATTACACACTGCTTAATAATACATAGGTCTACCAATACCCATGTGAGTAGGTACCTACTGTGTTACAAAAAATCGTTCATGTCCGTGGAATTAATAAATTTAAAATATTTTATTTTTTATTCGAATCGTACGGACACATTTATTAATTACATATTATCAAATCTATAAGGGCCATGTCATATTATTTTTAATGTTACATTTAATAGTTATACCCCGGTGGGGTTTGTTCGTCTGAAATATTGTAATTTATCGTGTAGGTCCACCCTGCTATTGCTGTCTATTGCTGCAGAAACATAATAGCTAGGTGGATACTGATTAGACGTGTACGGCCAATGTCGCAACTAGGGTGATGCAAAAGGGTTTTTTACTTTTTTAGCACCCCGAATTCAAATTCAGCGCCCTTTGTTAGGTATAATAATTATCGTTATTATTTAAACCATCAATTTTGTGTTTTTAAATATTATGAAATATTTGTCGAAAACAGATTGAAACTATTTTGGTCGTAATAATAAATCGTTATAAATATTATTATTCCGTATTCCTTTAATATTGATAGCATTTAACAGATGTATGCTGTGGTGGTAACTTATATTATGAGGTGTGTGTGGTGTGTGTGGTGTGTGTGGTGTGTGTGGTGTGTGGTGTGTGGGAAAAGCCCCACCCCACGGCTTTGCGAGGTGTTAACAATTTTAGCACCCCTCGTTTTAGAGGTCTATAGTTGTGCACTTTGGTAATAACTGCATAATAATATTATAATAAACATATTATTATGTTTTCAACATTTAATTACCCAAGCGTGTGGAAAAAATGTACCAATAACTATAATAGGTATATGTGAGGTGTTTTTGTTTTTCTACATTAGAAGTCGTAAAAAAGTCTTAATTGTCCCAATTTTTTTTATGACAGTAAATCAAAGTATACTAAATTATAGAATGTTACCACGAGGTTAGCGGTGCTCGTCATTGTGAAAATAAGTACAGTTATATTTTTTTCGATATTATATAGCAATGGGGTGTTTAATACTCCCACGGGTACGCGATTAAAGGTAGATTTCTTTTAAAAATATTCCTTATACCTACGTATTTTAAATGAAATAATATATAACTACTAACTATATAAATATTATTTTTGTATTGCTATGTGGACATTTAATATAACGTATGAGTGTATGGTTGGGAAATGTATTTATTTTACAACTATTGAGTTGTGACATAACGGCCAAATGTGAATTAATGCGTATGCGCGTTATATGTATATATACAACGACCTCCAAATCAAAATATATTCAAGTTCAACTAACTGCAGTACATATTGTTTTCTATTATTGTACTATTCAATTGGAAAAATATAAACACAATCAATTTAAGTCTGAACCTAAAAAACACTACTTAATTTTTACTATGAACATTATAATTTACGAGTGAAAAAACAATAATATATTTTTATAATATTTAAGGGCCATTATAAGCGCAATATCACATTTGGTCGTTATTACAACTAATATTGGTTGAATAATAAGTACTCAATCATACACACATGCGTCATAAATAATTTGCTATAAAGACATTATAAATATATCGATTTTCACTTATAATGCCCATATAGTAAACATAGGGTCGTCTTGTTTTAAGTGCAGACATTAATATTTAGGTAAACTGTGCTTTGATATTTTGTCCAATATAAAATACAGTACAATATTAGATAACAATAATATATAGTTTTAGTTGGACTTAAATATTTGACTCGGTTACCATAATATTGTGTTTTGGTTATATTTTTAGCAACACAACAATGATACGAATACAGTTAACATTTTAATAGTGACCTTATCACCCGTTAGGATTATTTATTTATCACACATTTATATTTCACATAATACGCGTGTGTCTGCCTCACCACAATAATCAACATATTTTATTAACCTGCTCATATAGGTACCAGAGGTACCTACACTAAAATAATGTAAAAATGCAAAATATAATTTTATCATTATACTATTATCATCGGCCATTAGAGCCATTACATACCGATATGCTATTCTAAATCGTATTAGGATACCTAAATAAACGCCAAACATCTAAAAAGAAATAATATAATGTGTGTCAATATTTATAATACTCAAATTCTGATTTTTGGAATTTTTAAATATATACTTTAAGACCATATTTTCAGATACTTTAAGAGTAGCGTGTGGCGATACAAACTTCTGCTTTTTAAATGAGAACATAATTTTTTACTACCTATAAATTATTCAGAGTATTTTATTTGAAATTGTCGATATACTTATTAAAAATTCGAACGAGTAGTTTTGCAATTATTAAAATGTTTATTTTAAGGATAGTAGTCATTAAAAATGATATTACAAATATATAAAATATAATATTATGTGATATTGGATCTAGTATTTATTATATTTAGACTGTTTTTATAAATGTATAAAATATAAATATTGATAGATTAATATAAATTACTAAAATGTTCAAATTTCCATAGCCCTCTACGTTTGGCTTTTTTGATCGATATCCATATTATAATATCCTACCTAGTTCTAAATTTAATATCTGAAACGAATAAACACAGGCACCTCAGTACCTGGGATTTTGGCGCTTTTGTAAGATTATGACGTTTTTCTAAGGTATCACGTTTTGGCGTTAATGTCTTCCGCCGATACAGGTATAACCATCGGTATAATATCGATTTATTTTATCGAATTGAATACGTCATCTTAGGAGTAATTGTCAAGAATGAAATTGAAAAGAAACATCGTCGGTAGTCATCTTTCAGGAACCTACCTGCCACGGCTACCGTCATATTATATTATCAAAAACATGAAAATCAAATTGTTTGTAGAAAAACGTCGGTACTTGTCTAATTATTTTTAAGAAATCATTTTCTCACTTGTATAATATATTTTATACCAACCACTGTTTTTTTATCAGACTTACTTTTATATACAGTGCATTCGCTCACAATGAACATCTGGTTTCCGTAGTGTAGTGGTTATCACGTGTGCTTCACACGCACAAGGTCCCCGGTTCGATCCCGGGCGGAAACATTTTTTTAGCGTATTTTTTTTTATAGTTTTTTCGCATATTTTTTCCTTTGACTATTATAATATTATAATAATAATATCACGTGTTTAATAAATATTTTGTAGGTCATCGAATGTTTTTTTTTTTTAAATCTTAATACTGAATTTACAATTTACATTAATTTCAATGATATTAATATTGGTATATTGTATATTATAGGTGTAGATAGTGTACCCATAGGTACTACAAACCTTGCAGGTATAATCAACAAAATGGACACTTTAATATATTATTATAATAATATTATGTTAAGCATTATATGGTGTCCAGTACAAGTTTTCAAGTTTTAATGATCTATTGCAGAAACTTTTTAATGTGAACAGTATAATTAAGTATAAGTGCCTATGTGGTGCCTACACGCACATGTACAATATATTGATGAATAATGATTGATGAATGTAACCAATGATTTCAAAATACAGTATATGAATGATGACTAAACTTGAAAGTGTATTAAAAATGTAAAGACTAAAAATATCTTTTTCCAGACTAGAATGATGAAACATCCCGTGAATTTGCGCACACTTTTGGGATGTCAAAGAAAATGTTCCGCGGTGAAAAGGTTCGGACTACTTTTTCCCGTCGTCTTTACGAGAGCTAATAATATTTAAAGAGCACATTCTGCTTCAGGCGGTTTTTGTTAAAAATTACTAAAACGAACCTGGCCCACGTGTAAAAAGTTTCATTTAACGATGAAGTCTGAACGTTCGTAATAGCCGCATGTGAATAACGGGAGAATGAGAACATTACGAGTTTTTATCCGTCTTTTAAACCTAATTTATTATAATAATAATGTTGAGATTTTTTTTTTTTTTTTTTTATAATATGCTGTCAAAATAATATTTATTTTAAAACTATTTTTTTTTTTTTTGTTCTTGAGTAATTTTTTTCAATTTCAAAGTGTCTAGAGATTTTTATTATCATTATTATTATTTTATTTTTTGCGCAATCATTAAAGTTCCACCCTTTACTCATCCATTCGGAAAAAAAGTTTTGCTTTTGATTTTCAGGAGCTAATTGCTATTTTTTCCCCTCGCAGTGCTATTCCGACGGTATTAATTTTCTGAATAATTTGGTATTGTTGGCTCATGAACTTCTGTGTTGTTTCCTATTGCGACATTTATTATTGTTTGACGTTTTTGTATTATTTTGTTCTCCCCTCTCGTAGTATGCAAAAATATGACAACGGTTGCGTAAACTCAGCCGGAACCGCGTTCGTTCGAAAACAATTATTAAATAATCCGATAATAGTTCATAATGATATTTAACAACGCGGTATACCATTAGATGATATTAAAAGGTGAAAACTATAAACAAAAGTCACAACAATAATTCCGGTACATTTTGCAGAAAAAAAAACATGTTTATATTTAAATGTCTATTATATAGTACGGAAAAATATTATATTATTTTTTCGTTATTATCGTTTCTTTACATTAACCTCATGCGATATTGTGTGATTGATTGGGTTTTGAGTAGTCGAGAGCAGGAAAAGTTCAAAATACGTCAAACGTGTCTGTGTTATTATATTATTATATATGTGTGTATTTTTTTCATCTTAAACAGTAGTTATATTATATACCCGCTACGTAATTTCTGCAGTGTTCTCGGCATGACAAAATATTTTTGACACGAGAATTATTATTACGTTTACCGTTTACATTCGATAACATCAAGTAATTTTACATGACGTGCGTAACAGGCTTAAGTAATATCGGAAACTATAATACGGGCACTGCAGTAGTTTATCTGGTGTTTTTTCATTCTTAAAAAACGGTTTTATTGTGTCTGGTGGTTAATAATTAAAAATCAACTCGTTGTCCTGAGAACTCGTGTACCTACATATTTTTGTCAAAATCTTCTATTTATCCGATATTGTTATATTATACTGAAAAACTTATTGCACGCGTGTATAGAGGAAACACTCACATATGATTATAAATAAATCGAAGTGAGCCAGAAAAAACAGACGAGATTTATCACGAATAATTAAATAATATTTCAAGCCCATGCCCGTGTACGTTGTATATAATATTATAATGTCATTTATTCACGTACCTATTTAATGTCTCATTAAGTGAGTCACCGCACAATATAATATTTTAATATATAATGTTTACAACGAGTGAGTTTGGTTACGTTTTTTACTGTACTACTCGGACTTGCAGACATCTATATCATGCTATTAACGATATGGCTTAATCCGAAAAGCGTAAACTGTGTGTTGGTTTAATGAGAATTATAGGTCTGCTGTTGTAATTATTATATAATATTTTGTGCAAAAACGGGTCTGAAAGTATTTCGCGGGACGGCGCTTTATATAATAACATTATATTAATTTGGTTTAATTTGATGTAAAAAACAGATAGCGCTGTAAACGTATGCAAATCGTTGTAGTTAATTACATTTTAGGACGCTGGAAAAAAACGTAGAAAATTGTAATTATTTTAAATAATACAATATCATGAGAAAGAGAGTCGGAGACCACCACCATCACCGCCGCCGCCGCCGCCGCCGCCGCCGTTTCTTCGTGTCATAATAAATTAGTATGTAAAAAATGAATGGGATTGAGACCGTCAAAAAAAAAAAAAAAAAAGACAAAAAAAGGTTTTTTTACGTTTACAAATTTGTGTCTGGCATTTGCCGCTTTCCCAGGGGGCCAAAGGTATAGATGCATAAAGCACGCGCGCGCGGTGTTTACGAACGCTTTTAAGCAGTTCGAACAAATACGTAAATATATTATACACGCAAAACTACTGTGCAAAATTACAAACGATCTGTTTTTTTTTTTTTTTTTGATAAATAGAAAGTCGTGTATCATGTATAATATAATATACATATACACGTCCTATTTTTGCTCTCACGCCGCGCTGAATCGGAGATTTATTTCGAACACTATCTTCCTCCCCTCTCGCTTTTTTCAGTCCGTTCGCCACCCCCCCCCCCTCGCGTCTTCCCTTCGCCGCTGTGCTACAGACTTGCCCCGATAGGTTCTTATACGGTTAACAATGCTTACCCATATTATATACGTTCGTGCGATACTCACAGATTCAACACGATATAATAATAATAATAATAGTAATAATAATATGGAAGGCGCGGCGTGTTTAACACGTATAATGTATATGTATGTACGGCGGCGGCGGCGGCGATATAAAATATATAACACACACCCACTCACCCGCACACCCACACACGAGTAAATCGACGTATAAATAAGGTGTGTACGTGTGCACTTACGTTGTGATACCAAGTGAGCTTCGTCGACGGCGGGTTGGCTTTCACGTGACAATCGAAGTACACGTCGTCTCCCTCTTTGATGCCGTTAGGGTCGATCGAGTTGCCGAGCCGGAGCGCAACGATCGGAGCGACTGAAACACAAACACACATAACGCGTATAAGTACATTTTGTGTATATATATATTATATATATATTATTATGTATGTACGTATATGGTAATCAGTGTTGGCCAACGATATCATTTTTAATATCGATATCGTTTTATTTTTCTCGATTTACGAAACATCGACAATTTTGATACATTTTAAAATATTTACATTTTGTATACTTCGGTACATGGGTAATGTTATATGAATTCATAAATAACGATTTTAACCGTTTGGTTTCTATTAATTTAGATACCATATAGTTATTATAACAACTAATTTAGTGCATCTTATATATAGGTAATAAATAATAAAAATAGAAATAATTAATGAACAAAATCAAATTAATAATTAGTAATTACATATTTTAAAATATATTTTATATTTTTCTTTGTTAATATTTTGTCTTTGATATATATTATTATTGATAATATTTAATTCGATATCGACATCGATATCGTATCGAAATATCGACATCTATATCGTATCGAAATATCAAAATGACGATGCCGTTGGCCAACACTAATCATGGTAATACAATATTATAATCGACGAGCAAGCTCGTGCTTTAGCTCATAATAATAATATAACAATGCAACATTTTTCGAATTCTGATTTTTAGATTTTTTAGGTATGTTTTTGAAGACTGGGTTTTCAAAAGCTTGGATTTTTTATGACATTTAATAAGTAAGTGTGCCCAGACTATACAACATTTTTTTTTAAGCTAACCAAAATTTTTAGTGTGAATTATTGTGTAGATGATTTTTTTGAAAATGTTAACGTATCTTATGCTGTGCGTACATAAATAAATATAGTAAAACCAAATAATTTACGTAGGTTTAGTGAGTACATATATTATCCCTAATCGGATTGGAATTGATATTATTCAATATTACACTCGATAAAATATATACACTCGTCTTACACACACCTTATATTCATTAGGTATTGATTCCAAAGGTGTACGTCGTTGTCAGATATTATGATTATTGGTTCATGGATGATTTCAAAGTCCGTTTCCAGTAGTGATTTTTCATTTCCATTATCAAGGGGTGGTTAATTCTAGTACCCTCCGTGGTACAAGCGAAATTGTTTTCTTTCTCTTACCGAAGACTAACCAAATACGTAGGTACTTACATTTGTATTATTGTTAAATATTAATATGCTTGCATATAAAAAGGAAAAAACCAAGTCCCGTGGTTGGGGTAAGGATGTAATGGTAGCAACGCCTCTTAACAAAAAACCACCACTCACGATTCATGAAATATGTAATACGCAAATATATTTACTTTTTATTGTCTCCTGCAGTATATACTCTCTGATATCTATAGTACAATATAGTAGTAAAGTGCTCTACCAAAAATGTTACGATGGAAAAATGATAAATAATTATTATTACCAATAGTCGATATAATTATTCAAGAAACAATAAAATATAAATTTCCAACAACGATGGCACGAGCAGTACAATATAATTTAGTATGATATGAGAAAATTATTAGAATTCGTATCGCGTTTAATCGAAACGGGGAGGAAAAAAATCTTTATTATACATTTTCGTTCCTTACCAAAGGAAACATTAACATGGTAACTATCGTGTTTTCGTGGATTACTTTCTTGAATGTTACGCGTTGAATGTATGGCCATAAATTCTATGTAGGTACATTAATTATAATATGAAGCCAGATTCCGATAGTATACAAATACCCGTTGACTATAATAGAAGTCACTGCATTGAAATATGACTCTATAGTTGGCTTCATGTACTGCAACATTTAATTCACTTTATTGGAAACATATAGGTACTATTTTGTGGACATTTCCATTCGACGATAGGTAATATTATTATGCCATAGACGAGAAGAAAACGTATATGCAACAGTATAGTAGTCAAAGGCAAATGTAGTAGAATACCCTCGACACGATTTGATTGTTTAGGAAATTTAATATAAACACTATAATAGACGCGCCGTAACAACTAAACATAATTTAACAATATTTTATATGTAATGTGCGTAAAAAGTACGACACTCAGATGTACTATATTATATTATTATATTATAATATATTTTTATAACCTAATATTTTAATAGGACCGGCTGCGTATAGTTATAATATTATATACTCTGAAGTCCATTTCTGAAGAAAAATGTTCTGCACTTTTCGTAGTGCGTAAACTTTTAAATTGTATTAAATAATAATTTATTACGAATAGAAAAAATGCGTGTATAGTATATTATTTATTATGAAAATGTAAACGAAGGGTATAGTTTTTATACATTATACCGTCCTCCCGCTCATTAACTATAGTTTTCAAATAAATGGAGTCGTATAAACTTGGTGCGCTATAACTTTCGACACCAAAGTTTCGCATTATGTGTTATTTATACATATTATAAAAATAAAAATAGATGTATTGTTATACATACGTTATTGCATTACACGCAGTATAATAATAATATATTTTGCGCTCGTAAGAACGTATTAAAATATCATCAAGCGAGTAGGGGTGGTTATAATATAATGTATACGAGCAGACAAAAAAAAAAAAAATACTAGTACGCCGTTCAAATAGAGAAAAACAAGGGTAGAACACGATTCCATATGATTCTTATCGACAGTACATTTTTCATAACACGATTCCGTACGTTTATAGTTTGTTTTATTTTTTGTACAATTTTAAGATTTTTATAATTGTTTATTTTCCATACGAATGCATAAATAAACAACAGTCTTGAAAGCTTAAGTGGCAACGGCCGTGCAAAATAGTGCTCGCCAATCGACACGTAATGCCATGATATCAAAATATGTTATTAATGGAGATCCAAGTTCAAACGATGACAAAAATGTGTTCAATCTCAACTCTCTAGAGGCATCCATAAAAAAACTCTACCTATCCGACTTACAACGCGTTCAAACTTAAATTAAAATATACAACTTTACATTTAAAATTTCCAAAAATATTTTAATGTACCTTTTTATTTTTGATATTATCTGTCATAGCTCATAATATATTGCAAGTTTTTAAAAATGTTAATGCATCTAAATCAAATTTGAGTTAGGTATTTTATTACATTATGTATGTACTGAGAAGAATATTATAGTCCTTTAAAGTTGTGATACTGGTTTTACATAAAATATAAAATATATGTAATATTTAGTAAAACGGTATACACACAGACAAAATCTACGCCTTATAATATATTACTATACATTTTATTACAAATATATTTATAAAAAAAAAATCTTTGGCACGGGCAACATTGGGCGGGGCGGCTAGTATATATAATTCAAGCATATTGAAAGTACGCGATTAGTGGTTAAAAATCTCAAGTTCCAGTACGAGGATAGGTACCTACCTACTTGTACTTGTAATAATTACTTATACTGGGACGATTTTTACAAATTATAAAATTGTAATAAACAATAAATTAATTCTATCTAGATGATAAAAATATTTGTATAATAATTATGACTTATACGCCTAATGGTATGGACCACTTTCTTAGCGCATAAAAAATAACTAATAGTTAGAAATTACTCTTTGAAATTTCGATTTAGATGATCGTCGAAAAATTCATCTTCTTCTGAATATCGATAGAGGAAAAAAGTTTGTACCACCGCAGCTAGCAGGACACTCATTGAATAAACGATGTAACATCAATGTGTATGAACAGTGTGTTTGGTCTCTATGAACAGGTAATTAAAAATTGCAAAATCGTAATTAAAGAAAATAATGAGATAGTAAGCGTGGCCCGCGGTGAATCACACGCTGTATCCAAAATATTATGATGTTACGATATCGGACTAAAGATAATACATTATGATGCATAGACGTTGCTATGGGAAGCGTATATTATTATATCAAAAGGGGAAATCAGTTAATTTCGGTGGGATATGCGTAGGACATTGGCAACGCATATCATTATACCCGTACGCTTCGGGTATGAAATAAACAAAACGTGAATGCCCACTGGGAGATCTGCTTACGAATTTCGTTTGACGAGTGACTGCAGAAGGTGTCGGGAGCCTAAATAAATCTACCGTACAATTGACGGAGGAGTCAAAACTTTCCCATCAGATAACTCGATCGGAATATTTTATTATTAACATAATCTGCTATCGTTTAAATTATTAAATAATGATGCAATTGAGTCGTCCGACAGCTGAATCCCATTTGAAATTATTGTTTAGGCGCATAATATATAATTCGTGTGGTTTGCTTACTATCTACGGCACAAACTTTGTGCAATAATTTATAATTATTTAATTGTATATAATTCGATCTAATTGCATATTATAATGTATTATACGCCACAATATTATATTGTCCACCATAATTGTTCAAATTTTAGTTTTCGTTTTATAATTAATTATTTTGTATATGTATGGTTGTTCTTGGTTATTATGTATTATATCCTATGTAAAAGGGTTTGTCCCGTTAAACTTAATAATAAATAAATAAATACATAATTAGTATAGGCAGTTATATGTAGGAATTCTCACGATTGACCATCTCTTTTGGATTCTGAGGGTGGGTATCGTGAAGAAATATGCCTAAACTAAAATAGTGTGTTGTTTTGATATTAGTTTACACAATTTACGAAAAAAACTCACACTCCGTGGCACTATATGCGTTATAAACGGTTAAGCACATTTAAGTCGATAAGCAGTAGTTTATTGTTTAAAAAAAGTCGAGTGCTGTCATGGGACACCCGGTAGAAACGTTGTTTTTTATGGCGCTATGTGAACGGAGGGACCCTAGCCCAGAAGCAAAATAAAACCGTAACTGAAAAACCCGGATTCCTCAACACAGTCATGAGTCATGGCTCATGAAAGTGATTTTATAATATTTAATGTTATTTATTTTGTTATGAACGGTTTCAATTGTAATACTATAATAGTTTACTATAACGATAATAATAACGATAATAATAATAGTATCTAGGGTTTCCAGCTACCTGCAACCTGAACTTTTTTTTACTGTGTGTGTGTGTTTTATCGGCGGCGACGGGTAGATATTTAATAGCAACTAGAGGTCGCGGTCGTGCACTGGTATTAGAATACACGGGTACACAGAGCCCCCGGGTACGCGGGCAAAAAGTATAATCCCGCGTATTTAATACCCGTGTATGCCCGTGCATAACACTCGTGTTTATCCGTGTATTTAATAATAACCGTGCATACCCCCGTGTATTTATTATTATCATTACCCGTGTACCTATATTATATGTATGAGTATTCAAGGTCACGGCTATTTAGATACGCGGGCATTAAGATACACGCACGTGTATTAAATACACGGGTATTTTTATTACACGGGCTTTAACCCAGTCGCGCCATAGGCAAGAACACGCGCGGGTACCCGTGTAGTCGCGACCCATTAACACGAGCCGACCGTAGAGCGAGAGAGACAGACGTATATAGAAGCGGTGAAGAGTAAGAGAGATAGCGACTAACGCTTTTATTTTCGACGAGCACGGTTTTTCTGGGCTAGGGTCCCTCCGCTCACATCGCGCCATAAGTAACTACGTTTCAAAAACTCATTCAAATAGTATTCCATTTAGGTCTTCGGAAAACCGAAGAACGACGTCAAGGAATTCTAGCGAACGCTGATTTGCCTAAGCCTCGACTACTCGACGTGTTCTACATAGAACCGGAGCTCACAAGACCGGCGTTTCACGAATATCGTAGATTTGAAATACACCCATGTCGACAACGGTGGCCCTAACTCGTACGAGCAATAGATATTATGGGTCGCCCGCAGTAAGGAAGTGTATTTTTTTTCAAATATACGCAGGTAGAGAGCGAATTGTTGTTATAACACAACGTATATGTCAATATAATTATATACTATGGAAATAAAATAATACTTCGTCGCGGCCGTCAAATTGAAAATCGCCTTTGAAATGCGACCGCGGTCTCAAAATTCGCAATACAAGCTCGTCGGCGTAACGCGCGGTATAAGACGCACACAATTTATGGCCGTCGACAAATTTCTGATGGCGTGCGCAATATCCAATACTGAATACATTATAATGTATAATATAGCATTGAAGGCTCGAGCGGCGGCGGCGGCGGCGTGGTAATGCTCGAGACACGAAAATCTCGTCATTAAAAACATATCGACGGCGGCGCGTATCTCTGTACAAGTCCCGAGCATAATATAATGTATAGAAGCACGTCATGACGTGTCTATACATATGTATATATATATTATAATATATTATAACTGACGGTGTATGCAAACGAGTGCGTGCAAACAGCAGCGTGTGTTGTATTATGTGCGACGAATCTTCGGCAAAGCGATTGATGAACGTTTTTATCGCGTTATTTGTCCGTGCGCGCTTAAAGTCTCTCGTTTTTCCCCTTCGCGCAATATAATAATATTATTATCAGCTCCGCAGTCGCATGTGTCTCGTTCCCGAGCTTGTTTATCACCTGCACCGCCCGAACACAAACAGAGGACGCGCGCGCGTGTCTTATTTTCGAAAAACTCAATATCGTAATGGCCGTGTGATATATTATTATCGTAATAATATATTATATGGCAAACGACGCATGTGAACAAAATATTATTCGGTCGACGTTTGCGCGGAATGTGCAGAAGACCCGGTAGGTAGGTAGGTAGGCAGGTAGGCAGTTAAGTTTTTTACGCGGTCTATAAAGTGCAACGTTAGAATATCAAAATAATAATATTACTATCGTCGTCGTAAAACCACTGTAAAACGTGCCGATGTATATTGTGATTAGCATGGGAGGACAACTGACTTGAAATGTTTACCGAGCAAGATATTATTTGACATTAAAATATTATATTATGTTATCATATCGAGGCTGTATTGATTCGCGATAAATGTATTCGAGTTATGCGAATTCTAACACAAAACGCTAACCTTAGGTAAATGTACCTACGCGTAATGTTGTTCGACCTAAGGCAGTGGCGGTTCTGGCATAACATTTTTGAGGAGGCAACAATTTTGCACCCTTCTAAATATTTATTTTATTTAAAAACAATATTCTTTCTTTAAAAATCTGTTAGACGACTGTTTCATTTTCACTATTTCTCATAATTTATTAAAGTTATTTACTGGTATATAATATACAATATACTATAACTATATATCTCTATTTGAATAAAACTGATACACATAAACTTATAAAGAGTCTTTCTAGTTTTTACAAATAATTGAATATTTACAGATTGATTTAAAAGAAAAATTTCAAATAAAAAAATGTATAATCTAAATAATAACAATTTTTAGTTTCTAAATTGAAAAACATCATACAAATGTCAATAAATTAATAATAATAAATTATACAATTATCTATTGATAATAACTTATTTAGTGATAACGTACAATAATCCGTGGTAGGGATTAACTCTTACATCATAAACAATCTAAAGAAATTAGTTGTACAGTATACACATGTTTAATACCTAAACTCTATTTGTTCCCAACGGAAGCGAAGATCTTCCGGGGATTCGTTACGCTACAGTCCCAAAGTCCACGAGATCTACCGCAAACATAGGCAATTTTTTTTCCATCCGATCAGTATATTATGTGCCTTTGGCCGCAAGTCTGGGCATTAAAGAGTTTACATTTTTAATTCAGTTAAAAAGTTAACTTAATATTAACTAAGTTAAATAACGAGCTACTTTTTTTTTGGAAACTAATGTTCAACTTAAATTTAATTTTATACAGATTTATTAAAATTAAGTAATATTTTAAATTTTATAGTAACCGTTAATTTATTATTTTATTGGTTTGAGAATAAATATTATATAACATTAGAAATGACCAATACTAGAAAAGAATTATTGAGAAATGTCTTTAATGGTAAAATGTTTTATTATTTCTAGTCCGAGTTTGATATACGCATAAAAGTATTTCTTAGATATCCCATAGTATACCTAATATAAAATATATAATAAGTAGTAGTCAGGTAACAGGTAATTATTTGTGACTGTGATTAATGTTATATAGATATATTATTTATCTATAGACTATAATACTATATAGATATAGTAAATACATAATACGAGCTATATTGTGATATTGGATATCAGCTATTATTTTATTATTTATAAGTAGAACCATTGAGTATAATATATTATACTCAATGGTATAACATAAAATCAAAATGTCATCGTCATAAATATTATAAACATATTTTTTATTACTATAATGTGCATATTATTAAACAAGTATATTTCATAGTGATATAATATAAAATTAATTAATATTTACAATTTATTCATATCATTTTGTATTGGTACTACGTATATTCGTGCAATGAATTATAGTTTTCTATTTTTCATTAGACATTAAATTTGTTAGCACACACACACACACCAAGAAAAGTTATTACTCGAAATTATAAAATTAACTCATGGGAAACAAATTAATTCCGAAAATTGCTGATTTGTATTATATCTATATGTTCAGAGTGGTGTACTCCACGAATAATATTATTAATTTGATTTTTTGGTACAGTTGGGCGGCCCGCGGATGTGTACCGTGCACTGTGCAGTATTTTGATTACAATATCCAAGACGTTTAGGGTTCATCATTAATTACGTAGGTAACCTATTTTTCTCACCGATTCGAAAGTTATGGCATTCTTAATGAAGTCAATTTATTTTATTCATTAATTTTGAACTTAACGAAGCTATAAAAAAATATATCAGTCAACTTTTAACATAACATAACTTACTTTTCTTATATCAACTTAACGAGTTGAAAAAAAATCGTCAACTTGACCAGCCTTGCCTTTGGGTAGGTACTAATAGTTCGAATAATGTTTAAAAATTAAAGGATTTCTTAAAACGAATCGTTTACTTTTAAAACTGTTTAACTCGATACGCTTACACGATAATAATAATTATTGTTCGGTTATATACGTAATATTATCATAATAATATAGGTCGCATGAATTATAATATGCAAAGCCTCTCGCTTACTTGAAACACATGTAAGTGTATTGTTGTTTTCTGCCTCGGCGTATTAACCCGCAAACTTAGAGAGGGCACGAATATAATAATATTATGGAATATAAAGGTCGTCGATACTACAACAACTTTATTACACCAGTGTATATACAGCTCTGCGTTTCACATAATAATAATATATATAGGTAGGCACTGATCGGGTTATTCCATCAATCTCCCGAGTGTAGTATATGTACACATTGTGTATATATAATATTGTACATTATATATATTATTATAAATTGTGTACCTACGAGTTTTTCGCGGAGAGCGCGCGTTTCGGCGAGGTAATAATAATAATAATAATAATAATAATAATATATTACTACCGTCGGCAGATGTGACAGTTTTGAGTGAAAACGTCGAACATATTATTATTATTATTATTATTATTATTATTTCGTACACATTACCTATATTATAAATAATAATATAAGTGTATAAAATATATAAATTTTTCTTCGAGTAAAATGGAGGGAAAAAAAGGTCGAGAGAAAAGACTTCATCGTCGTAATAATATATAATACGCTCTGCGTTCGGATGTGCGCTACGCACTTATAATCCGTTCTACACGATAGCTGGTGTACATCGTAATATAATAATAACAATATTAATATAATATACATATTATTATTATAATATAATATATATATTATGTGAACGTATTCTATATAGTCACACTCGGAAGTGAAGTATACGCGTGATGTACACAATATAATAATACCTAAATGCAATACACATAATGCACACTCGACGACCGCCACCGCCGCCGGTGAACGAATGTCGCGTTATTAATATTATTATTATTATTATTATTATTATTATTATTATAATAAATGATTTTTCTCGGAGGATCGACCGAACGAAAGCGATGCGAACATCATCACGAAGGGTATATCTCGAATGCGACACATAGCATTAATAATATTTTTTCGATTTTTTAAAACCGCGCGATGGTTATAATATAATATTATTATGCGATGCAGTTTGTGGTCGCAGTGCGATGGGTACCGATTTATCCGTACTGCAATAATATTAAAATGACGTGTACATAATATTATTATTTACGTCTTATTATCATCGCCTACCGACCGTGCACATTAATATTGCGCGTAATACGTACTTAGTACGAGTTTTCATTTTCCCGATGACAACCACAGCTTACCACAGCGGTCTGCGGTTATGGACCGAAGTCGTTTTTGTAATATCAATACGAATTATATTTTCAGATTGATATGAGCGGCGTTTATAAAAACTATTATTTGTGATTTTTAAAAATTAAAAACAATCCAAGCCGTGTTTCGAAAACCGATTGAACACACAAAGTACAAACGCGACGGAAAATCGAAAAAAATGCATATATTTATGTCGAACTCGTGTGATCATAGTGATGATTATCAAACGATTTTGATTAAAAAAAAATACATTTTTAATTGTTCACTATGTACACATAATTATAAAAAAAAAATAATAATAAACTCCTGCACCCAGTCCTAAAATATCGTATCCGTTGTTATTATTATGCAGACAATATATATATATATATATATACAGTCGAAAATAGGTCGGCATTGTCATATCTGATTATCCGGTTATACGTCATTCCCATAACGCACCTCGCGAACATACAGGGTGTCCCAGGTCTATTTGACTAATGCAATAACTTTTTTTCTATTCAATATTTTTAAGTTTTTTTTTTTTTTTTTGTAATGATTTGTAGAGCTCTGCGCTATAAATTGTATATCTTATATTTTATTTTATTTTTTTACAACAAAAATAAATAATTTAAATTTTGTATTTAATATTTTTCTAATAATCCAAGATAGCTATTTCATAAATAACTTTTTAAAAAACCATTTTGGCGTTAAAAACTTTTAATTTGGTTAAGTCGTTAATTTTTAAACAATTTTCAAAGTGTGTTAAAATTCAAAATTATTTCTTACTCATCACAGTACTGCTGTAAAAGTTATTGCATTTATCAAATAGACCTGGGACACCCTGTATATTACATAATAATGCGCATATTATTATATAACTGGTAAGTAATAAAACTATATATACGTCGTTCGCATTCGTTTAAGTATTGACGCGTACGATATATTATTATTATTATTATTATTATTACCATCGCGAAGTCTGTAAAGTATAAATTATATTATTTTTATGTACAGATCATGTTTTTAAATTTGTATGTCAAATAAAACAAACCTCTCATAATATAATCAGTGTCGGCCTGGTCCACTCGGAGGCCCAAGGGTATTTTTGATATTGGGTAGTGGCCAGTGGGTACCCATTGCCAAATGGAAAACGTATAATTAAATCGTTTAAGGTAGGACTTTTAAAATAATTTTAAAATAAACCACAATGTCTGGTTTATTCATCATATTTTCCATATAATTCAAATACGTTCTTATGTACTTCGTGCACTCGAGTTAAATGTGAACGAGTATTTTAAACACTGAACTTTGATCTCCGATAAGCCTTCAATATCAGCAGCATTTATTTGTTTGTTTGTCGAAAAAGCCAGAATTCAATTTATAAACAATAATATAATACTTGTTAGTTATAAATTTATAATTCTTATTTTTTGAATAATTACAATTACAAATAGTTTTAAAGTAATAAATTATTTTTAAAAAAAAAATAAAATTATTATATTGCAATTTTAAAGTTTTATAAAGTTTGTATAGGGATTCGGGGCCCATTAAAAGAATTACTGTGTCGTGGGTAAACCTTGATTGGTCGTACTGATAATAATAACACATGTGCAGTATATACCACTACCGCAGACCAGATCGGTGACAGTGCAGTCTTAACTTCTCAAGTCCGTTGAATTTTGTTAGTGTTTTTTTTTTATCGTACCGCAGTGTAGCTGTGTCGAAGAATCACCGGTGGACGTGTATCATTTAAGTGGAAAGCCGAAGGTTAACGATGATGACCTCCGCAACGATGTGCGACGTCGTCTCTGAATAATAAATTATACGAATAAACGCGCGAAGGACACTGGAATAATGACTTCGCGGGTCGGCTTAGATGGTTATAGCGCAGATTAAATAAGACTAATAAATAGTTTTTATTCGATATGCGGTTATAGTCGCATGCCGATGGGCGAGTGTCGACGAAATGTTTGACGTTTACGTCCTGCAGAGCGATTGTAAAGAATTGTTTTACTTTGGGGGGGGGGGGGGACCGGAGCTTAGCGTGTTTTCAAGGAATAATATAATTTAGGCGATTTGCGTGACGCTTTAATTTGGGCTGTGTCAATGTGTGAGTAGTAAATGGAAATTAGTGTGTGTAAATCGTTGTCGCTTTTAACTGTCGCACGCTCGTGCACGTGCCAACGCGTCGTCGAGGAAAATGAAATATATATTGTGATGTTTCCATCACAAAAAAACTACTAAAATCGGTAGTAAATTAAACATACTTCCCGAAGTTCGATTGTGATTTCGGAAAATGGTTCTTGACTGAGCTATTTAGGAATCACATTTTCCATTTAAAACCCGATGTGCCCAAAATATAAATACAAATGTAGGTAATGCAATATTATTCCACGGAATTTCAAAAACAATGTCTTGATTTTAAGGTTTTTTTTAAATTGAAAACTTTAAATCGATTTCCTAAATAGCCTAGATATTTTGTCAAAGAACTCATACATACATATATATATATATTAAAAATCGGATATTGCTAAGTATGTGCAATTTACTACCTCTTATATTGGTGTCTAAAACGTATGAAAAACACGTGTGCTGCATGCGATACCCTATTAATAAGAACACTACCTGCGCCGAGCAGTGCGATGGGTAAGTGATGATATCCGTTTTGTTTTAACTGTTATACGTCGGAGCGTTTTTGTTTATCGATTAAACACGTCTATGAGTCCTCGGGTAAAGCCGCAACAGTTTTCGCGAGGCGATCGGTTGCATAATATAATATAATATTAGGTTGGAGTGAAAACGAAAACGTTCACGACGACGAACTTATAGCGGGGGAATTTACAAAAAAGAAAAAGTTGGACACCAATCCCGTTGAACGGTACAAAACTTTCCGAAGAAAATTCCCAGACTCGAGTCGTGTAATATGTTACTTTCCGGAAATGTTTGCAAACACTATAAAGAGGTATAATAATGTACCGGGACAGCGTACCGAGGCCATTACAGTTACGGGATAACGAGATAAACGATAACAGTTGTAGGTATATACCTAGTTGGTTGTAAGACGGTAAACATACTTCTGGAATTTCGGTAATAAAAATATGCTAAGCTTTTAATTATAGCATGCTAAATATCTCTGTTATACGCATTTATAATTAAAAAATAATGCGTATAATTACATCGCGATCCAGAAAAATACGATTTTAATTTCAAATTTTTTTATTTATACGAATATATTTTCCTAATTCGTATGACTCGTATAATTATTACGTGAGGTCGAATTACAATCATTAGAAATACTTTTAACTTCACATGATATTATAAATATTAATAATAAGTATTAATATCGGTTTAAGAATAACCTGAATGGGTAGTTACGATTTTGGATTCTCCATCAGTTTTACAGCAATTTGTGTTTTTTTTGTGTCCAAAGTACCTTATAATTGTAGAATAATTCCAGTTTTTTCTTGTTTTTTTCTGAAATTTTTAAAAACTACTTGGAATTTTTTACTTTTAACTCGCCACTAGATTCACTTTTCAACCTATAAGGAGATGCTGAAATAGAAAATCTAAGCATTTTTTTTTCTAAGCTCCGCCCAGAATCTAAAAATATACATAATGAATATATATTATAGATAATATAATATTATGTACATATTTTATTTTTTAATTTTAAATAACGAGTTGGTAGGTAGTAAAAATTGTAAATGTATTCGCATATGTTTGTGATAAAAAAACATCATTTAGTACACTATTGAGATTTTTTTTATAATCAATTAAATTCAATACAAATAGCGTACACATACACCTTTTACATAGTAATATTATCTACTATATTATGTAACCATATATAATATAATATATGGGTAGATACAGCGTGTGCAATTCATTTCGCTAAACAAACATGACATGTGCAGCACATGTGTACCTGCGTATCATGATTAAACGAAACGTTGTATTAATTATGTTCACCGCGAGTAAATCCAAATTAACGAATGAACATAATATTAAGTATATTTGAAATAAAATAAATAATATTATATTCGCTTCGATAAAATATTCAAAATAAACCGAACGTTTAAATCTAAATTTAAAATAACATCGGGTCGCTATATATTATGTACCTACCAATAAAGTATCCGAATACGCGTCTGGAAGTAAAACAAATCGAAAAACTTTTCAAAGTTATTCACCCCCGAAACCGTATGCGGCTGCGGCGGCGGCGGTTTATACCTGTTCGTGTAAGTGTAAAAAAAAAACTCGCTTGCTGCAGTCATATAATATACTATGCGCGGTGGTCGCACTAAGAATATTGCACAGTACCGCGTGTGCGCTGTGAATCGTAATTTTTTTTCATCATCACGTCTGTTTAGATAATGATTATATTATTACGTGTAGGTACATGTTGAATAATAGATTCAACTATTCAATGGCAGAGGTGGGACATGATTTATTATTATTTACCGCACCACCGGCAAACTTGTTTTTAGTCCAATACAATATATATTGTTATCTACCGTCTAAAACTGATATCCGAGGAGTAGTCGAGATCTCATTCAGACAACAATAATATTCCAGTCCGGACAAAGAAAATAACCACCACTACAAAGTCCCCGAAATGTTGGACCATGTCCAAAATCAGTGCATACTACAGCTCGCGTCCCAGAATTTATTTAATATGTAAGTTGCGTCTGGATCAAAAAGGTAAAAAACAGGTCATAGCAGGCTATACTTGCGTCCAATTATACCTTCTTTTTTTTTAGTTTTATATAACCTAGTTGCGTCCTGAAAATCGATTTTTGGAATGCACTTTGTTGAAATGCCAATATTTACGATGCATCCATCGTCTTGCATAGTGCTAATGGCTGTATGCCGCAGTAAGTTATAGATAATATACTAAGAAATAACGACAAATTCTGACGGATTTGACTTAATATTTGACACTATATTAGAGTCATCACATTTTCACTTAGAATCCCATTAAATTAGGTACATTAAAACCCTTTCAGTCCCCTTGGCTTCGTACGAGGCCATGCATTTTAACGCATACTAAAAATAATAGTTTATATTCATAATATATGACTGACGTGTAGAACGAGTGACGAATTAACGACTACGATGTCAATTTTAATATCTAATGACTGAAATATTTTCATCGTAGGTACACTGCTGTACAACAGGCATGTCAAACTCAAAGTATCAGGTGGGCCAAATATATTGAAAAGTTTACTATTTGGGCCGCACATAAAAATTTAGCGAAAAAATAAATATTTTGTACACATTTTTCAATTTTATTCTTTATGTTTACGAATACAGCAATTACAACTAAATTTAAAAATTAAAAAACAAATGAACATTTAAATAAAATATAAATCATACTAATTATTTATGAAAATATATATAGGTGTTGTATAAATTACAAAAAAAACATATTAATATTTCTTTTTAGACGATATTTGGCATCGCTTTTCTCCCACCAACTTTTCAATTTCGGGAGAAATATTATTTGACGAAGCCACTTTTAATACTGCATTCAGATGTGTGTCGGTTAATCTGGTTCTAACGGATGATTTATTACTGTTCATTAATGAAAAAAGTTGCTCGCATTGATAAGTACTACTAAACATAGAGATAATTTTACTAGCAAATCTTCTAGTTTCCACATATCGTATTGGCACAAAATTGTAAAAATCGGGAACACCAACCTCATTGAATTTAATTTTTAAATTTGAATAATTTTGAATCTCGATCAGTTCCATTTGTATACGTGTTGGAACATTGACGGCGTCTATTGAAAAAGGAGACGTAAACAAGGCAAAATCGTTTTCTAAATATTGGAAATCTTGAAACCTATTTTGGAATTCGGTCTTCAAACATATAATTTTTTCTGAATATTTTTTGTAAAAAATTGGTTCATTATTAATTTTTGTATACGTCATGCATGCTGGGAAATGCGTTAAGTCTTCGTTTTCTAATTGTGTTTTAAATAGTCCTAATTTACATTTGAAAGCCTTAACATGGTCATTAATGGCTGTTATAATTTGATTTTTCCCTTGTAATTTTAAATTTGATAAGTGCTTCGTCATATCGACCATGAAGGATAGGTCTTGTAACCACATTGGATCCGATAAAACGCTGACGTCTTATTCTTTAGACTCTAAAAATAATTTGTATGGCGTCTCTTAAGTTCCAGAATCTTTCCAATACAGTGGAGCACGATAACCATCGAACTTCTGTAAAGTATGGTAAACCTGAATACTCGCTTTCTAAATCGTTTAAAAAAATCGAAAATTGTCTTTGGTTCAAACTACGGGATCTTATAAAATTGACCATTTGTTGTACAGGTCTTATTACATGTGCCATATTAATAACTTTTGTACATAACACCTCTTGATGTATAATACAATGTGTCCTATGAAATTTATGTTCAACATTTTCATTCGCTTTTTTTGTAATCTTTCAACGAATCCTTTATTTTTCCCAGTCATAGAAGGAGCTCCATCTGTAGCTACAGATGATAATTTTTCCAAAGGTAAATCATATTTTTTCAAGAGTTCAAAAACAGAAACGAATACATCCTCTCCTGTAGTAGTATCAAACATAGGTATAATTTCCAATAACTCTTCAAAAATATTAAATTCCATATCGCAAGCACGAAAAAACACAGCTAACTGAGCTGTGCCACCAATATCGGTACTTTCATCACAAGCGATTGAAAAATACTCGAATGTAGGTATTTTAATTTTAATTTGATTACTCAAATTGCATGCTAATTCAGTTATTCTTTCAGCAACCGTATTTCGTAATAATGAAATGTTTTGAAAAGCTTTTAGATTTTCGGGACAAATAATTTCAGCAGTTTTAATCAAACACGTTTTTATAAAATCACCTTCAGTGAACGGTTTCGAATGTTTTGCAATTAACTCTGACAACACGTAACTAACCTTTACTGCAGCTTCATTTCTTGTGGTATTTTAGTAAACATTATCTGTTGTTTTTTATACCCTGATATAAACTCTTTCAGTTTTTTTTGCCTCAATAACCCTTCATACTGGTCGTATTTTGAGTTATGTTGTTCATAATGTTGCTTAATGTTGTACAACTTTGGAACACTAATAATACTTTTACATATTAAACAAAGTATTTTATTATTGATTTCACTGCGAAAATATTGTAATTCCCAATTTTCTTGAAACTGACGATGTTCATCGGTAATTTTTCGTTATTATTACTACCACTTGGTTTTGATAGAGACATTTTTAACTATTAAATTTACTGGGGAATACACGTAACAAAATTTAAACTCAAACACACGGTGGTTATCGAACGACTAACACGCGTGTCGCAAACTGATGATATAAATTATAAATCTATGTTCTATAATTTATATAGATATAAATATATATAAAAACATCATTAATCGAGACCTTATTCGATTATAGTTTATCAGAAGATAAGACAGTATAATAATGTATACCAAATAAACCATTCTCTAAAAATCTAAAATAGTCATTACACGACATTAATATTTTCTTTTTTGCACATTAATATTGATAGCCGCGGGCCACAAAAAAATGAGCCACGGGCCGCGTGTTTGACATGCCTGCTGTACAGTAAATCAACAAAAAACAAATAATTTCACAATTGATTTAACACTAGTCCCTAACGTAGTGCACGATATTAACGAATTAGTTATCAAGCTGATGTATATATTTGACACCAAACCTGTTAATAATTAGTGTTTTGTCAATTTATAATTATTTAGCTTGTTAATTCATAGGTAGAATATCATTAATCAACACTTTTATATACCTGAGAAATGTATACGGTCCAGTGTATTGAAAAAAAAAATCATTCATTTTGTAAATCAGTCAATTTTTTTCCCTTTTTTCTTTTTTATTTATGTTACAATTAATACCTAAATATTAAGACAAAATACAATTTGTGTAGGTATACATTGGAGAAGAACTGAAAAATTACGATTCGTCTACAGATTCTTCGCTTTGCTTACTTTTTCTGTCTCTCTCTCTCTCTCTATTTATATATAAATAAATATTTCTTTTTCGTGGTCGATGTTTTATATAAATTGAGACCCTTCTTCGAATTCTGGTCACGTTTTAATTTCGTTGTGCAAATACGTATTAACGGGTAATTATTCGTATAATAAACTCCTTTATATATCCACTCCGACAGCGACGTCGTCGTTTAAACATCAATATAATATATAATAGGTTATTGCAATGGAGTATTTAGAGGGCAATACTTAGGGTTTCACCCTCCATCCTATTAAAAAAAAATCACTTTAATACCATAAATTATCGATTATAACTCGGATATCCGAAAGCATAGCATGATATATACGTGTCTATGTAACACATTTTTTTTCTCTAATAAATTGCCTTCGAATAGAAAACATTTAGTACCTATCAATTCGATGAAATATATTTATGAGTTACCTTAATAAAAAAAGGTTTACGTAGTGTTTTTTTTTTCTTATTTTTCTTAGTCTTTAATCTTTAGTTCATCAGTCCACCGACTGGCTTTAACTGTCTACCCTTCTCCATTCTTTGTGTCCTCTATTGTCTTATTAATATCTACATATTATCAGTCGATGCTCTTGCAAGTTTGTGATACAAAACTTGTTATTGATCGTCCTCTTCCGTTTCTTTATTGTATAGTCCCTTTAGAGAACTACTCGTATGGCACTATTATTGCTCGAAGTATGACCAAAATACCTAATCATTGCAATTCTTTTGTATTTATACAATCAATCATTGAACTCAGTTCAATGAATTGCTCTAATATTTGTTAATCTAATATTCTATCGATGTAGCGTTCTAGCTTATATCATTAGGTTTTGCATAATATATTATGTCTATAATTCTATATACTAAAGCACCACAACTAAAAAAATCATTTGACTCGGGTTTTTAGTAACCTTTTTCTTAGTACAAAGATTACTTTCTTTGATAATCTGTTTTATTTAAAAAAAAAAAAAATAATAATCTATACCACGTTTCTACAAACTACGAACTATGAAAAAATGTCCATAGAATTCAAAAATTCATCGATTTTAGGATTATTTGAAGACATTGTTCATAGTTTTATAGAAACTTGGTATAAATTAGTTTTAATTTTAATATTAAAATTATTTTTTTTCAACTTTATCACATCATTGCCTAAGGCGTATTATATTATTATGATTTATAACATGTATGAATAATGTATATTATACAATTTTAATGAAAGCCGTAGTAAAAAAATATTATATCAAATATTAAAATATCATGAATACATTTGCAATTATGGCTTCATATAATTAGTGAAGTATTTTTTTTTTAAACATACACTTTATAGTTTGTAAAAATGTAAAATGCTGCACTTTTGTAAATTTGGAATCCACCTCAAAAATAAGAACTCAAAAACTGCAGCAGTTTCAAAATGTTATAACATTAATTATTATAAAGGTAAATAAAATATTTTAAGTTTGTGAAATGTTCATCCCCCTTAAATTCATAATAATTTTAGAAACTAAATATATTTACAGTGCCTTATTGTTCGAAAGATCGCATATTATTTCCTGGTTTTTTTTTCAAGCAGCTAGAACGACAACATAGTTTTTATGTTTTTGGGGTCATAAATCATAAAAACACGTTACCAATCATCACCCTGAAATAATAACGAATAAAAATTGGTTTTTTAATTCGTAATTATTAATTTTGACCCAAAGCTAATAGTTTGGAATATTGCAGAACTCCACAATGATTATCTAAACTGATGTGGTGGTGCAATGATAATAATTATTTCACCATAACGCCGTAACACGTATCACCATTAATGTGTTTACTAATGCGAAAACCGAATAAACGTGTTGAGACCATAATCTTGTCATCGCCAACATGTATATTATAATACTATGACATAATATAATATGTTATTATATTCTAAGTAAATTCTATATGATATTAGTATAATTGTTTATGGCATTTATTTAACACCGCTATAGCTGTCTCGCCCAGCGTTGCCCGAGTCAAATATTAAGTTAAGCTTAACCTCAAGAGATTTACACGCATCTAAGCCACATATGTAGGCAATCCACTGCATTATATTATCAGGTGGGCAATCCAAACCTTCGGTAGATTGCGGACCTCATGAGGTGCGTAAGTGAGTGAAATTCGAATAACGTAGGTACATGAAAAACACTGGACGCCCGTGCCAAAGATTTGTTTTTTTTTTGAAAATGTACTTGTAAAAAAAATCTTTAATATGCCAGATTTCTACAAATTATAATATCAATAACATATGTAACTACTAGGAACCCTATAAACAAACAGATTATACGTAAGTCCCATTGGAAAAATCACTTTCAGTTTAAACGAAATTGTTCAATATCCAATTAACTTATAGAATTTAAATTAAGCCTAAAATCTGCTCCACGGTGTACCTTTTTATTTTAAAAAAAAGGTCCAGATTAATTTTTTATAATCAATTTTATCTATAGATTTGCACCATAAACGCGGTATACAATATTATTATGAGGTAAAACGGGCTTGCAACTTGTTTTTATTTATTATGTTTTACTATCATTATAGGTATTTTGTTTTGTTGCAAATAAATAAATATTACTATTAAAATATAAAATTATAAAACAATATAAGATGACTCACAGACGACTTTCAGTATAAAATTGTCTTCAAGAGCCATTTTAGGTACTTGAGGATTTTCCGCTCTACAGGTTATCGACTTTCCATTGTCGTCTGTCGAGGGCACGAACGTCATCTCACTGGATGTAACATTCTCTTTGACATCGTCTTGCTGAAACATAAACAATGACAGTTCACATTACACACAATGTAATATACTTAGGCAAGACCGCATCATAATGGGACCGGATGGGTATTAGGTATAATTTATACATTATATAATATTATAATTTAATGTAAATACATTAAACGCACACGTGTATTTTAGTCCGTGACAATTATTGTATAGCGAATGATAATTAATTCGAGACGATTTCCGAACATTCGCAAACATTACAATTATTTACCATGATATTTTACCCGTTGTGTATTGCGTACAGTGATTTGGATATTAAAATGCTAATATTTTTTATAATTTTTAATAATTTGATTTATTATAAATCATATTATATTACAATACTAGCATAATATACCGTTTGCATAATTTATTCGACTCGCGGACGTTCATTATAACATATTGTGTTTAGCAAAAAACAAGTGTTAGATTTCAAGATGTGTTTATTATAATATTCTACCTAACGTAATAATAAATGTTTATTATTATGTGTGTGTGTGTGTATTTTATGTATCGACAAAAGGATTCGAGCACCGAGTTACATCATACTTATCGTTGTCGTCGGCTAAAGACTTATTTCCAAGCTTATGTCATGTCTAAAAATATATCTACAATATCTTATCTTCTTTAATACATAAACCCTTATAGTCGACAGCGTGTGTGGTGTCGGTGTCTAGACTATTGTTGTCAATGGACGGATTTCGAATTTTTTTTTCTTTTTTATATATCTTCAAAATAGATCGTACACCACCCGCCTAGCTCTTACGGGTTATGCCACTGATGAAATTGTAATTAAACCCACAGAGACGAAACATTTATTTCGCGATGACTTGTCCGTTCCCCGGCTCACCTGCTGCACCTTGGATCTGTTTCATTTCCATCGGGCGGCGGTCGGGTCAGTCACGAGAAAAGTTTTATTATCAAAACTAGGATTATAACGAACTTACTTGTCTAGTAACTTCAGTGGCAACCAAACCTGTTCGTGTCGTATTAGTGTACTTCCTATGCAATGTTAAAGTTGTCATCGACAATCTTTTTATTTGCGATATAATAACACGATATTCTAGGCGATCGTGTTTAACGTAGGTACACGCAAAACGCATTGTAATAATATTTTTATATTATTCGTCGTATGGATTTTTGTAGAATATATAAACCTATTGGATTCTATAAAACAAGCGAATTGACATTTCAATAGATTTTTTCTAAAGTCCTTAATTTAAAAGGTTTTTGATGCATGAACAACATCAATACAATATATTGAGCATTGTGCAATAATTGTAACGATACGCGACTTCCATGCTAAATTAAACACACTTCAATAAATAGGTACTATTCAATTTATACTATTGTTTTTTTTTTTTATATAATAAGAACGGTGTTTGTTGAAAATAAATTGATTTTTTATGCAACGCCATTATTTATTTATATTTATTTTAGCTGTATTATTTACTTAAATATTTATGTAGTATAACATTTATTTAATATTGATAAAAAAAAAAAACTTAAACAAAAGAAAGACAATTACTTTGAACAATACACGTTCGCAAGACACAAATGCACTACCCACATTATTTATCATACCAACTCAATTAAATTTCAAAGAAATATTGTGGTGAAAAGGATGTTTCGCGCAGATATCAACATCGAATAAAAACGAACGGTACTATATCACCGGTATGAATCGGAGTCGCCGAGCCAACTATACTATTGTAATTTAACAGATCCAAAGCAAACTGTAAGGTAGGTATATATTATGGTTTTCCGCCGACATCATAACCAGACCAAATTCTACGTGCTTACATAATATAATAACATGATATATATATGCGTAAATACGTCACCACCCGCATCTGTTCAACAGGCAGCACAATAATATATTATAATATTATATATTATTATAATTTATGGGCATTATTTATTGTGACTCGATTTAAAAGTTTTCACAGCGTGTTAAACCTCTTTCAAAATTGTTTTTCGATTTGCCTCTAACTCGAAATAATTACATATTTTAATCCACCCCTGCAGTCGAGTAGATGATATTAATACTCCTCCACCCATGTCCATAAAATATTATATACATCTTTTGTACTTTTTTGAAGAAAACCGGGCATTTGCTCGTTGTTTTGAGGGTAACCCACGCGATCGCCTAAACTATAGTGCTAATATAGTAGTAGTAGCAATGTAAATAATAATAAATCAACCAATCTTGTAATAAAACAAATAAATATAAAAATCATACAAAAAGAATATTTAATTTAGGGTTCTTGGATGGTAGACAAATCGAACAAATTGTAGGATTATCATAACCTCGTAATCGAATCATTTTTTTTTTCTATGACGATTCATCAAACCTCGAAATAGCGTTTCTTACAATAATATAACTACCAGATCCGTAAATCGCCCCGAGGAAATCCGTTAATTTTCTGTCGTTTACTGTATTCAACATGTAGCATGTGTTGGTTTGTAAATGTTAACTATAGTACGTTATCGTCAACAAAACAGAATGGAATACCGTCCCAGAGGGTAACACACACGCTGGTGTACCAAAATTGCCTATACACCACGCCAGCCAAAGATTATAGAATATTAATATCGATGAGAATGACAATAAGGATATTATTACAACTAAATGGAAAGCATTACACCCATTGTTTCTCGTCTTAGAGCTAGTGTTGCATTTTTTAATAACTGTTAATTGTTCACGTATCACATATATTTTTATTTAAACGTCTTAATAAAAAAAAAAATTAGCAGCTAGACTGCTTCGACGGTATAAATATTATATTAAATTGTTTATTTTTTTAGTGATTGTGCGTATTACAGTATTAATATCACAGCCAGGCTATAAACACACATTATTATAGTACATCTCTAACACGGATACGATTTGTCCCACTTCCTCTCGCACAGCTTCTTCGAGAGCAGTCTCCGTGTATTTAGTGCGTATAGGTATACAGAGTGGCGTATTTGAGTTTTAACCTTTGGAAACGACTTGGCTTTTTTCGTGTATTTATAATATTGGATCGATAGTTATCAAATCGTTAAATTATCTTAAGCAATACGAACAACTCATGTTACTGACTGTCGAAAGCTGATTCGATAGGTCTATTACGTTCGAGAAAACCGAGAGTGTGAGAGCTGCATCAAACGATGTTCACGTCCCACCTCACTTGGTCGAATTTCCGATACGCCATCACGCCGTTTACAAAGGTATGATGAGCATCAAGTCACTTCGAGAGACTTTTTTTTGCGTTAGTAAAATAATATCATATCGTCGCTAAAATATGTAAATTGCTCGATGCGGCGGCGGCGATGGCGCAAAGTGTTGCAGGTTTAGCACATTAACGGTTCGCGAGTCAACGCCGCCGGGAGTGGTTGGGGTGGGAGGGGCATAAAGGTTTTGCAGAAAGGTCAAAGATTCAGTTATTCCCGTGGGAAAGGGCGAGAGGTGGAGGTGGCGGCGTCGGTTGCTAAAGAGTGGTCGGCGGTCGGGTCGCTGCAGGGCGTCGGTGGGTAGACTCGTGCGGCCGAGGGTTTGCCAAAAACGTTTTCAGCAAATTCTTCAAGTTTCGATTATAATAATATAATGTAGTATATAATACATAATATAATAATAATATTATAACTTAGCGAAATGTGTGAAAACTCGAAAACTGGCTACACACAGACTTTAATATTATTAAATAATACAACACCACCGTGGTTGTATGAACCCTCGGTAAAATCCACCCCGTCCAAGTCTTTTCTCAGCGCAGAAATCGACCGCCATCCCCTCCACTGGTTTTTCGTGAAAACTCGGTCGAAAGCATCGTTCCAGGATCACACATGCTCCACGCTCCCCAAGAAAACGCATGTTATTGCATATAATATAATATTATACGTCAAATAACAATTTGTCATTTCGATGAATTTCAATCGTGTATTAATGCTGAAACCAATACCTACGTTTCATCTCTCCACGAGTATAAAATGCGTTTCGGGCGATTTTGGTATTTGATCGACATATTTTAGAAAACAGTATAAAAAATATTGTCCACTGTAAAAATGTTATCATAGCAAAATATTAGAAATGGTAAAATAATATTGTTGATGAACTTCCACAGCATGTTTTTATAATATTTTGTCCGTACTCGACGAAATGCATTCACAAAACTTAAAGTATCAATAGAAATATGTAAAAAAAAGATTTTCGAGGAAACTTCGTGATTGAGATTATTCTTTTTTTGTTTTTGACGCATGTTTATACGTCGTTGGCACTAATTATGTATGAAACGCGTTTTTTAGGTACGATACGCATTACGCGTATTACGGTCAGGGACTGTAACTGGACCGAAAATAACCAAACCAAAACCAGATCACAATTTTCATAGTTCAATTTTTTTCGGTTATAACTTTTTATTTATAAGTAAATTGATGAGAGGAGTTATACTATTTGTGCGTGGTTTTTCACATTATTTATTATTTAATTTATATTTTATACTATTTATACTTATGGAAAATAAAAAACAAATTACTTTAGCCTAAACAAATATAATATTATATAAAATACAGTTTATGGTCTATGCTGCTATTTTTCAATAAATTAAAAGAAGTGACGTACTCATGGTATAATTTATAATATTTTAATAATACAGTCGAGTGTCGATAACTCGAATCTCAAGGGTAATAAAAAAAAAATCGACTTATGTATTTTTTGAGAAATATACCTCAAACACATCTTAAAAACACTTCAAGGGTCAAGAATAAAATTTGAGTTGTCGAGGTTTTCGAATTATCGGGGTTTAAGTTTTTGAGACTCGACTGTGTCGAATTGATCATAGTCTGTACACTACATATATCAGGGCAATACTGATACTGATTACAGAGTATAAATATTTAAACAATATAATTATTGACTAAAGAGGATGTCTAAAATATTTTATAAATAGATCCGTCGTGATTATAGGACGTGATTACTAGTTAGTGACCACGAAAGAAGTAGTCTAGAAGGGTAGATATTGGTATCTTTGTAGGTATACCAGGTATTCTTGGTTGCATCTTTGCGTCGATTGTAAGTTATAACTTATAAGTATTGCAGTTATTGGATACCGCGTTATTAAGTATTATAATTGTAGTAAATGCTGTGGTACCTACTGTAATAATAATCGTATTATTTAATATTGAAATAATTATACATACATACCTACCCATAACGCAATTCTGTGTATGGTTATATTTTCACGTATGATAAAAAATTGAAAAAAAATCAAAGTGTAAGAGTTGTTTATCAACATAAACTGTGAGTATATATTATGCACTAAATTCTAAATTATTTCATTAATACCCAATACCTATAATTTATAAACTTCATAAGTCAAAATGTATTTAATAGGTACAAAATTGTAATTTTTGTTATTTTATAATTTTATAGTTGGACAGCTTCCACGCGTAGCAGTGTGGCACATTCAAATGGTTATGGGAACGTCAAGTTAAATATTTCGCGAGTTATATCCACTTTTTTGATTGTTGAAAGAGGGATTTTTTCACAGAGGGAACCACAAGGTGTATCTGTATTATGAATAACACAATGATTTGTTGGTTGTAAAGAAAAAATAGATTTCGAGTCTTAGCTGATTAGTTTTCAAAGAATAACGAACATGACGCACACACGTCAAGTACGGCGAATAATGGTGATCACTTATAAAATTTCGATTTAAAAATATTTGTTTGCAGCAGCCGGTTGAAACCGGTGTTAACCGTGTAACCTGCACGGCCTCGCGGTTATTGCATACGTTTAAGATTTACGAAAAACCAAAACCAAACCGAAAAAAAAAACATAACGGCTCCAGGCGATGGCCGCGGTCACGGCTCTTCCGCGGGACACGAGGACGGGCCCGCGGTCTCGTTTAGAACAACATCTCGTGGCCCTCGCAGCCAGCGTGCACATTTTTCGAGGCGCACCAGCGAAAAAAAAAATGACTGACGCTCTGTTTAAAGTTTCAACGGGCATTATTATGTGGGTGGGTGCGTCCCGAACGCGGCGCGCTCGGAAAGTATGTTACCTCCTCCCTCCCCCCCCCCCCGCCCCGGAGCACAGGTATACTAACGCGCGCGTACGTGTGTATTATAGGCGAGCACACACGCGCCGCAAACACGTATATAATATAATAATATAATATAATATACGAACATCGAGTTAAGTCCGTGAATTCTTCATGCGTCATTTCCCGTCCGTCGCTTGCCCGTATTGTACGTATACCTATATGACGTACGTGACGGGCAGATCGTCTGCGCAAACGTTGCCCGTAAAATCGGACGATTTTTTTTTTTTTTTTCTATCATCCGAACGAGAGCGACCGACTCGTACCCATATAATATAATATATGTATATAATAATAATAATAATAATAATATAGGTAAGTACAACACTGCGCGGTATACAACGTGATTCTATTATCCGCCAGCAGCGTACAGGTAAGTCGTATTTTTTTTTTCGTGCGTCTATATTTTTGAAAACGTTTTCCCGACGTTCGTCCGAGGGGTTTCGACAAAACGGTTTAAATCAAGTAGCAATCATACTTTCCACTTTTTTTTCTTAACATTTACTAATAATCGTATAACAATATTAGGTATAAATATTATTATTCACCGCGGTTTTGAGTTCAATTTTTATTCTCCAAAATTATTCTCTCGAGAAATGTCGGATAGACATGTATTACACGTAACGCGTGTGGTCGGCGACGCGGGGAAAAAAGGCGTCAACTCTAAAATATTATAATATATCTGCAATAATTATTTTCTAGAACACTGCAACTGCTGTTGTTTAAAGACTTTTGCGAATCATATCACGAGTAACGAAAGAAAAAAAATTAATATATATCTTCAAAACCTCGTGTATAATATTATTGCCGATCGAATGACCGAAGACAAAGCATAAATATCTCACCCTGTATGGTGGGCACGAGGTCCGCACACGAATACCCACCCTCCAGCCCGGTCGCACGTGCACACGGCCGTAAATCATTGGACGATTTCATCTCGCATCATTTATACAGCGCACACAATAATATTATATATTATACACTGTATTGCAGCACTGCTCTAAATAATAACGAAGTTATAGTATATATAATATACACCGGGTTCCAGCCACGCGAGCCGCCGCTGGAATAAGACGAATGTGTGAAAAAGGTTCAAAAATATTTTGCATACCTACACAATAATATAAAATATAATATGGATGTGATATAATAATATATATTATATTTTTTTTCCGGTTCCGTCATTTTCTTCGCAGTTTTTTTTTTTTTTTTCGTATAGAGCACACCGCACACGCCGTAATGACTTTAATAGATTACAGTCGGCGTGTTTTGAACAGATAAAAAAATAAATAAATACAAATAGAAGAGAATATATCGCCGGCGGTGTCCGCATGCGTGCGTGCACAACGGCTTATTTATTTTTGTATAGTTCACCACGCCTGACGGGCGGTTTGGACAAAAGACATAATAATATTTTTTATACGACATACAAATCGCAAAATGAATTAGTCAGATTTTTAAATGTGATGACAAATAATTAAATATACGAATAGAAAAATAGAAAAATAGGTCCAACGACCAAGCTTAAAGTGCGGATAATATGAATGGTTTGTTAGGCGTAGCGGATTTTACATGTATATATAGATTATTAATAGGCGATCGTGTCCATCGTGATCGGTTGTGTGGGTAGGCACGGAGAATATTTGATGAAGTTTGGCGATGTATAGGTTGATGCACTGAATGAAATCGAGGAAAATACCATCTGCAAAACCATATTGTACGGAGAGAAGAATTATATCGTCGTATCGGCGTCGAGAAAGGGAAAGAATTTTGAAAGTATTGTGTTTGAGGGAACAGTTGTAGTTGTTAGGAGAATGCTCTATCATAAGGATTAAGGTGGTGGAGGACAAAAATTCGCATTTAACACGCTCCAATTTTAATTAATCTTCCTCGAGATGCCAAGATAAGGTTTCCCAAACCACCCGACCGTACTCTAACAATAATTATATATATTTTTATTCATCATCAGTGTATGTAATGCGTACTATTATGGGTGTACAAATAAAATATCATTTACACAGACAGGTTAGAACAAAATATTATGTGTTTGTGTTAAAATTGTGATCGAAATAACTAAATAATTTTTTTTCAACACATTAACATATTATTATGTATTTTTAACCGTTGACCAATCGAGTTCATTTTAGTAGAAAATCAGTAGGTAATATTATAATTATAAATAAATGTATATGAGTATACGCACTCTATGTATATAAAATAAGTCATTATTCAGTAATAATATATTAATTTTATCTGCTGGTAAATTCCAACAATTTAAGTTGAAAGTATGGCGCAGATTACATATTATTCCATTTCGTTTTCTGCCGTGGTGCAAATCACCAAAATGAATTTTTAGACGTGGCACAAAATACATGTTTAATTTTTATATTTTAGCGCAAATTCGCGCTGCGTAATTACATACACGCTTAAATGTACCTACTGGTGGTGCAAATTGCAAGTAATAAAATTGACGCAAAATACCATCTCTCCCAGTTTCCTAGGGGGATGATACGCAAAATTTGAAAACAAAATACATACAATTAAATTGTATCAAATCAAATAATAAATTATCAGAAATATTTTAAGTTGGTGTGATTTATGGTTTTGACTCGGCTGGTCTAGTAGGTAAGTAGTAAGTGTAAGTATGGGTACCTAATACCAGTGCATACCATCAATAATATTTCCTTAGTAATTTTCAAACGAGAAGAGCAATAATATTATATCAAAACCAACGAACACGGCTACCATAATATTATCGTAAATGTATTGGATAACTCTATAACGATTGTTGTGACTTGTGTACAAACGAATGATTATCAATCAACAATATTATTCTTACGATGTACAATAATATGAATATATTGGTTATGTTATTATCGGAAAACATTTGATTTCACAGTAGAATTCGCCTGCAACGATGGGTATCTCAACAATTTCCAATAATATTATTACTATTATTTCAGACGTATATTTATATTATTACATTTTGCCATACTATACCTATATAATATTAATGTGTGTCAGAAGATCGATGCTTCTTTCCAGAAATACTTAGCATTTTGAAAGGATGGATTTGTTTTTTTTTTTTTTTTGTACTACGTAAATAATTTTAAAAAAATAAATATTTTGTGAGTCCCGAAAATTATGTCAGACAATCCTGATCAAAAACATGAATTCTGAAATATTATCCGAAAGAGTCCGTCGGGGACGCCATCCACCTAACCCCTCCCCCCCCCTTCCCATTTACAGTTTATAACATTAAAAATTCAAAATATTTAGAGTGTTTATTATGTTTTCTTGAAGAACACACCGGAAGTGGTTATAATACATTACAACAAGTATTACATGATACACATTCTTTCAAATAAAACATCGGCTGGTTATTAATTACTTGTAAATATTTTACAACGCATTATTTCCCTTGCTTCCGTGTGCAGTGTGCCCAACACACACACTATAGTAATAATAATGATGAAAATTATTTCCGATCAACAATCATTAGTGAAATAATAATAATAATTATTATTACTCATTTGGCCAACCGCGTTGGCCGGGACGCTTCTTGTTCCAACAAAAGTCGATGTTTATCAAAAAAGTCACGCCATGTTATAATAATTATACGTACCTACGCAGTCCGTTAATTAAATTTAATCTCGTAGAAAAAAAAAAAATTACACGTCACAGACAAATCGAATCGCTTTAATTTAAATTGTATTACTCGGCGTGATAAATAGATTATTGGTTTACCGCGACACTATAACAATATATGATGTACGCGTATAATAGTAATAACGGTGTAAGCTTAATTCTGCATAATTTTTGCCGACTAATTCTATCGACGCAAAAGATTAGGTACTGAACACTTTAAAACCATATATTTCAGTATAATATGGCCTCTACGACGGTCGGCTTAGGTATAATAATATTGTTATTGCTGTTTTAGACCGTCGCCGCTGTTCGCAGTCCACCGCAATATTCGAAAAGAAAACACATTGCATTTCAAATGCATTAAATATTTTTATCGGGCAGCTATATATTCGTTGCAGCAATATCATTGAATCAAACAATTTTAATTTCTCTAATAATAATAATTGTTACAATTGTCACTTACGTTTTGTTCGTTTGAAATATTGTGTTATGTCGTTTTAATTTCAACTATACACGTGACGCGCACTGCCATGATAGTAAAATATTGTTTTCTTGTGATATTGTACAACGAATCAACATAATAATTATTTGGTAGGTATTTCATTTAAATAATTAACTCAATTAGCAGACATCCCTTTGCTTCATTTTTATCAACTCGTATAATACTACGTTTATCATTTAATAGTTATAATTATTCAATCGCGTCGGATTCTGGTAAATATGTTCATTGTTTACTTTACAATATGTATACTTTTATGGGCAAAATATACTATTTAATGGTCATTACATTTAAGATCACAGAAATTATAGGAAAATATATATTAAAAAATTGATTTTAATGTATAGTTTTACGACTGTTAATAGTTTTTTTACCATGTAAAATATGTATACATAATGATAATGTTTTAATGGTAAATAAAACATTAGTTTAATAGTTGAATTAAAAAAAAAAAAACTCTAAAGAATAATAATGATATCATTAACTTTTTTTCGAATTCACGATGCAATCAAAATATGCATGAACGTTTCTATGAAAATATTGTTAAGGAACAAAAATCGTATTATTATCATAATAATTTATTTCAGAAAAAATTGAGCATGAACAAAAATAAATATTCAAGAATTTTCAATTTAAATAATGTAAATACCTACAAAGCGTATTTAAATTGTTTGTACAAAACGTTACCTCAACAAATAAACTAAACAATGTTCCATGGACCACGATAGAATAATTATACCTCTAACGTAATTAACATTTCAATATTCGTAATTATTTAGTCTTATTAAACTCGAACATAAGGACCAAAAAACACAACATCAATTAATTTATACACGTGTAAAATAATATTATATGTACACATATTTTTTCCCGTAAAAATTAATAATACTACTTCGACGTTAATTTTTATTTCGTTGGTTAAAAAAAAAATTCCATTCTATTTTTACCGTGGCCATATAATAATATTATAATACATTGTCCGTAGGTATTGATGGACCGCCATAACATATTTGACAAACAATATGACCTAGTATATTATATTTTAATCTATGTTTGTAACAATCAATTCTGTGACAACTGTAGAAATATTACCTAGTCATAAATTATTATTTAACACAAAAACCGCAAGCGATAATATTATATTTCCATTAATATTGCTTGACGATATAATATACAAATATTAATCGAAACGGGGATTACAGATTTTACAGTAAAAAAAAAAAAAAATACCCAAATTACAATAAAATGAGATAAAAAAAACGATGTGTTCATATTATAGTATTATAATATGGTCCACATATAGAAACACCGCAAAGACTCTGCCAGAGAGACGAAAATGTCGAGAGCCTCAGAGGGTTCCAATTTAATTAGACCGGTATTATGATTTTGAATAATATCACAATGACTCGAGTTATTTCAGTATAATAATATTATGTTTCTTGCATATCTCTCGTATTTTGGGGGTGGAGGGACGAACGCGTGAAACAAGAGTATATTATAATATGCACGAGGGTCACATAATAATAATAATAATAATAATAATATTAATAATAATAATAATAATAATGTGTTCTCACCACGCCAACTTAAATATATTTTAAGAAGAGATTTTTAAATTTGTTTACTTCAATAACTATTTATATAATAAACATAATACGGCGCATTTCAATTAAATATTCAATAATACGACTTTGTATTAAATAATTTTCAAAATTTTATCAATAAAGTGCGTGTTTATTTATTATAGTTACATATTGTGTAATTTGATTACAATATAATATTATGTCAACCTAATCGCCGTGTATTATAATATCTAAGCTAATTTTATTCAATTTATTCGTTGAGTGCCCGATGTTGACATTATACTATTTAAAACTTTTAACATTCTTTAAAAAGTTTGCACAAATATTAAATAAACTTTACAACGATGCGTACACACACAGGAATACAGGATTTCCCAAGAGTAAGTTATACCATAAATTACTTAATGAATAATAATTTGTGGTTATATATATATATATATAAATATGTCAACAAATTTTCTGCTGTGAATGAGAAATAATTAATATCCATTTGAACAATACATTGTGCAATAAATTGCAAATAAATATTGTTATATTCTTGCAACTATTTTTAATATAATTAGCACATATGGTTAAAACGGACAGATAAAAAAAGGAATTTTAATTATCATAACAACAATTACCGCGGTCATGGAAGTATAGAGCATACTTTAGGGTTATAATTTATTGAAAGCACAGCGCACTCATCGTAATGAAATTAAAAAGCCAGACAGTGTAAGGGATGTTCGGCATTTCATCTGGGTTCGAGGTCCATTTCGCATTGGATAGTGGTGCATATTATAATAGGTCATGAATTAAAAGAGAAAAATCGTCATATCGAAAATCGTTTATATCAGTTGTAGATCACAGTCTACAGTATATACGAGCACGCGTATTACCGAAACACATTAAATAACAGTTACCACATACCTACCCCTAAAATGTTTTTAAAAAACGGTCAACAGTCCAGCTGGGTACTAAATAAAGGAAACATTTATTCTGAGCATAAAGGTACCTATTATATAAAAGCGATTTTCGTTGTTCCAAAAATCGGTTTACTGAAGAGAAAACCGCCGACCAATAATTATAACGTTATAATAACGCGTCTCAAGCAAAAACGAAATGTTTTTATGCGAACTATAATGCACAAGGGTAGTTATCACCATATTATGTCTATTAATAAAATAAATAAAACTAATTAGAGTAAAATGGTATATGAATAAATCGCACTTATTATATTGCAAACAATACAATTTATTTATTTATTTATTGACTATCATAATATTATAAGGACACTGCTGCAGCTATTGTTATCAATAATAATACATTTAATCATAATAATATTAAGGATTATATAAAAACAAAATGTTAGTATACACGAATCAAAAATATGATATCTTATTGGTACAGCATGTTTGTCGATTGTTGTTTCACCATTTTTATATTTAAGTATTTACTAAGCTCTAATTTTTCATTTTTTTTTTTTGTTTTAGTAGAATTGTTCACTCTCCACTATTGGTTTCAGTCGGAGTCATGCCGTTTTCCACCCCGACTATAAGAAACGGGCCACAGTCATGCATTTTCAATCTAACTTATAATCCGGATCAATTATACATAAAAAAAACAGTAGGTAAACATTTTACCAAAGGTGGGCATTAACTAGTTAAAAAGTTAAAGTTAAGTTAAAAAGTTAATTTTTTTTTAACTTTTTAACTTATCTAGTTAGTTTGTTTTATAATAAACTTATGAACTTAACTAGTTTAATTTACAGTTGAAATAACTTAGCTTTTCTCAGTTGATTTTAAAAAAAAAACCAATAAGTTAAAAACATTTTGAAATTTTTCGTTTATACGTAAATATTACTATAATAGTAATATTTACGTATAAACGAAATATTATCTGATATTATCAGTATAAAAATAAAAATAAAACTTAAATTGGAAAGAAAATTTTAAAAATAACTTGAAAACTAAATTATCGTTTAAAGTATATAGTTATAGTTGTGTATAATATATACATGATAATATTATGCCGGTCTATACTTGTAGACAATATTATTAATTATAGTGCGCTTGCATCGACCAGTCCCTTACGTTGTTTGTAAGTCGTAATCGTACTTTATCATAATCGTCATTCGTTTACCTACCGTGTGCGATATTTATTTAGTCCATTCGTTATATTGACATATTGTTATAATATTATATGGTAGACATTTTATATTTCAGATTTCTTAATATTATTTATTACATTATTACTTAAAAAATAGATCAACTTTTTTTAAACTGAGTTAAGTTAATTATTTTTTCTATATTAACTTTTAACTTATTGAGTTCAATTTATAATTTGTTAACTGTTAACTTTTAACTTATCGATCTTGTGTCCTCTTAACTTAACTTAACTTGAGTTAATTATTTTCATTAACTTGCCCACCTTTGCATTTTACGTCCACCCAAAAAAAACACCCAAGTTATGCACTTATCTGTGGCATGTAGTGTCACAGTGGGTATCTAGCCATAGGCTTCGTATACCTTATAGCAGCGGTTCCCGACCTTTCTAGATGTGTAGACCGCCAAAAAAAAAAAACAACGTCGAGTACCACTTTGAATAGACCGGTAAAAAATATAAGCACACAATGCAGAGAGACGGGTTTTATCTATTATTATTGATTCGATGTTACTTAATCCAACCAAAAAAATATAGACGTTTATAAAATCATGATACAAAAACCTCAATATTATGTTGATGCCAACCGGCAGAAATTAAAATTAGCCGGCGGTCGCCGGCCCTTGTATGCCGCGTTGCCCGAGGCCCGCGGGTTGGGAACCCCTTCCTCGTGTCTACATTCTGTCTTGTTAAAGTATAATATGGAGTTTTCGTTCATTACAGCTGTGCAGACTTGTCGTGAAATCGTACTACTGCACACGTGCACGGCGGGACGAGTCGGAGAGGATTTGCCGCGGTAAGATTGCCGGCACGGTCCACATGTAAAACACCATAATATTTCACCCGCGGAAGACGCACGGGGTGACCGGCAAAGTGCATATCTGTGTCGGGACGCATTCCAAGGTCTAGCCGTAAACCAAATGTATAGCGTCGAATATATATATATACCTATATACAACGATTACCGTTTCGTTTAAAGGTCTCGGGCGGACGGGTGAATAATAAATTCAATTTCGTCGTCGTCCGTGGATAGAGTATGAGTAATAATACGCGCTCACACACACACACACACACACACACACACACACACACACGGTGAAATGTTTTTCGGAGTCGAAGACCGTGGAAAGACGACGCACGCGTGCCTACATATAGGTATAATACGGCATTAAAGTACGACGTTATTTATGTGATATAATATTGTACAGGGTGACTGTATATTATGTTAACAGTGTTCGATCATCGCGGTGAAAAGTATTTGCGGGTCGGAAAATTGATTTTCGCACGGTACGTATGATTTTTGAAATAAAAATGATAGGTTTTACCGATAGGTATCCCGTTTTGAATGTGTTGCACTGCGGTGTTGAATGATACAACATACGTTTTAAACTATTTATGTTATTCGAAAAAAGAATATTTTTTTAGTTTTTTTTTTTTCATTTCAATTGAATGTCGAATGAACTTTGTTACGACTACGGTGCGGATTTAATAATGCTCTAAAAAAACAGTAAAAATCCCTTTAAAAAATATAATTTAATGCACTGATAAAAAAAATATTGTTTAAGAATGCCCCAAAGACGATTTAAAATTTGTATTATTTAAAACAATCGATAAATGGATTACATAGAACGAAATTATAAAAGTCACTCGCGGGAATCAGTTACAGATGACTAGATAAGACAATACGCAAAAGTGCAATACTAAACACAACAGTGCAAATAGTGCAATACGATTACATTATTACGATTTCGATAAAAACTTATAACTTAGACCTTACAAGTATTAACATCTTTAGGATTTTTATCGACGTAGTGGCATGACATTGTGACGATGACACGAGGCTACCCCACTAACTGTTGGTCTATCTATCTTATTGTCTAAACATAAAAGTACTTAGAACTATTTAATTACTCGTTCGATATTCATTATTCGACCATCGATATTATTACAGGATACTGCTGTATGCATATTATATAATAATTACCTATATAAAAATATCAGACAAAAAATATTATTCTGCTTCAGAATCTGAAACTATGAAAATGCAAACCGTTCAAAACTGAAAACATCTTAACATACAACAATGAAAAAGAAATAGTCAACAAGGTTGTTTATATTGACTTAAAATTATGTAAAAACATTTTCAAAAACTTTAATATTTTTCCACTTAACCAGTTTTTACAACAGTCACCGAGCATAATATATATATATATAGTAGATATATTCAATATTCGTGTTGTACCTTTATGATACAACACGATGTCTGGTAAAATGTATATTACCTCGCCGATTTGATATCGAAAATACGATAATTTTTGCGCATTCACGAAAATATGCTAAATCACAAATTAATGAAATCGGATTTTGCGTACGCTGACGTATATTATTATTATGCAGTTGTAGTACCTGCCAAGAGAGTCATTTGTGGGCTCACAAGGTATGCATAAATTGTTCTATTTTTAACCGTGCCTTTGTTTAGTGATGACCGATGAGCAAATCAAGACCAAGACTTATATCTCTTATATTATGACTGTAATATCTTTCATAGTCTTGGTCTTGGTAATTTTACTGGTATACTTTATATAATACTGTTGGTGTTGGTCCTGGTCCAAGTTATACCTGTTAATCTTGGTCTCGCCGTCTTGCTTTATTCGCAAAATAAATACCTATTATAACGTCTTATATACGACTAGAACTTGTAGGATTTTAATTTAATCCTCAAGGTACCTATAACTTTACAAGTAAAATATAATGCATTTCGTATAATATAATAGTCATATAGTGTACAATAGTATAGTCAGTGAAGTTGGTATGTTATTGAAAATTTGCTTTTTGTTTCCTAATATGTTTCACTCCCGGAACTTATAAGCTACAGTCACTTGTTCATTTGTAATATTACAAAACATACTTTTGTTATACGTTTACTATTGATAGGGAATACTGATATACTGCACTGTAGCACTCCAGTAATACGATATATATTACACATTATTCAATGCTTAAGTGTCCTACAAACGTATAGATAAATAAAAATGTAACTATATTATAATACCTACAATCATAATTTCCTGTTATTAGTGTTGTATTCAAAGTATTGATGTGTTTATTTAATTATTTTATCGATTTGTACCAGCTAATAGGTACAAAACAACTGTACTCGGTAATATTATTTCCAATAATTGCTTTTTGCCTGGTTTTCAACAATTCGTCATCTCTTCGATCGCCGATCGAATGTAACAATGTAATTTTTAGTTCTTTCTTTATTATTATAATATACCTATAATAGTCATTGTATATGAATAAACTCAACGGTACATTAAACGTGTTTTAAGGTGAAAATAAAATTAACAGGACTGCAACATTATAGCAACTGGCATTGATGGTGTCTCGCTGGTGCCTAAGTCCGTATTGCTGTTGGTCTCGTTTGCAAGAGCAAGACATTGACTACAGGGTGAGACATGGAAACAGCAGATTTAGTAAACATTTTATATTAAAATCGGCTGTTTCACTGCTCCGCCCTGTACAACACCGCAAGACTAGTTTCGGTCATTACTAGCCTCATCAGTCTGCGTTTATTTAACACTTACATTATGGAGCCTATACAGTAATAACTTTTACAATAATTGTTTACGATACTGCGGAATTAAGAGTGTAAATAATAATATAAATTACCTTTAGTTACAAAATCCAATTTCGATTATTAAGTTCTGTATCTATAATATCCTCTGATGTAATTACGTTTAGCGTGGTTTTATGATTTTCACACAAATATAATAGTGGATAGGCGGATGTCCTCTAGTTGTAAAATGTAATTTGAACAATTTTTAAAGGTTAATAATTAAATTATAAAATATATAATGTTTAGCCGTACACGTCGCGTACTCTGCTTATACGTCGTACAGTAGCAGACAATTGTACCTTATTTACTGTACGTACCAATTAAGTACCTACCCATTATTTAACCACTTACAACCTAAGAATTCACTACTCGGAGAGCAGTGAAAATTTGTTTAGGACGGGTTCAACTCAGTGTAAGAATATTAAATGTGAGTCAAGGGAAAAAAGTTCAAGCCACCACTGCGTTGTAGAGTGCCCTTAAAATAGTCCGACACGTTATTTCAGTGTTAAAATGTACATAGTATTCAGTCTTGTTAAGTATTCGAATACGTATTTCAAATACAAATGACACCAAATATTTAAATACGTTTTCTGAATAGGTACGTTTGAAAAGTATTCTTAACAAGACTGAATTTGTATTACAGTCAAACACCTGCAAGATAACTCGAACTTATCTAACACGAATATTTTCGTGAATAACTCAAAGTTTCGATTTTTATAATTATTATGAAATTATGATATTTCCCTCATATGTATGTATATTTATATCTACAGTTAGACGTATTACATAATATATAAATAGTAAATATATTTGATTACATATTGTAATAAATACATAGGAATTAATAGACATAATATATTGTACTGTTTTCAAAAAATACATATTTTGAAATTTAATTTGGATTACTCGAACTTTTTTTTCGGTCCCTTCAACTTCAAGTTAACCAAGTTCGACTGTAGATAATATTATAATACTATTCATACAGGCACGGGTATTACACGCCGATCGTAGTCTCATCAACGCGTCTATGACTCGATTATGATATAAAATCAGTCGTATGACTTGTACCGCTCCTTCGCCGTAAAAAAAAAATAATGGAAAAAAAAATAAACAATTATCGTCAGCGCGAACCCATAATAACTATTACCCACACCTGCACACCTACTCCGCAACGTGCCGATGGTTAAAAAATATGCATTTATGAGTGCGGAAGTTTCGTGACGTGATGGCAGCGAACAAAACGTCGTCGTCGTCGTCGTCGTCGTCGTCGTCGTCGTCGTCGTCGTCGTCGTCGTCGTTGTCGTCGTCGTTATACATTACTGCGGGCAAACCGATAATTTCTAAACATATTTGGCTGACCGACGAACGACGGGGGAGGTGGTTTGAATTTCAATCGGCAGGTGGGCACGAGGTGTGTGCCCCGTCGACCGATAACATCTGACCCAAACTACCGATAATAATAATAATAATAATAATAATATTATGTAGGCATTTTACGCGGGTACAACTACGCGCAAGTATCGTAGCGTGTTTCGACTAATATCAAAGTTATCAAAAAAATAATGTCTATAAAATAATGGAATAAAAATAAACGTCTCGATACGCCATATTATTATGATTACTGTAAAGAACACTCCGCAGTACATCCGCCCCTCTGCATAAGACGTGCACCGACGTTTTATTTAAATCCTGACGCATATACGCTGCAGGGTGTAACAGGAAAAACTATGACTAATAATAATGAGTCTGATTAGACTAAAAGGTAGGATCATAGGTCTAGATTAGACTAAAAAGTCTAATAACTTTTGTTCTGTTTTTTCATTTATTTTTTTATAAAATTAATAGACACTAGCAATATTGAATATACTCAAAGCATACATTTTTATTAGTTATTTTTTAAAACTGAAAATTAAACATTTTAAATTTTATACAATTTTTTTTGGAAATATTCCAAATTACGAATTCGTAAATCTGACTATAAGAAAAATTTCGATGGTAAAAAAAATGACTTCGTTGAGTGGTTTATTTTATACAATATTTTTTGGAGTAAATTATTTTGAGCTCTAATAAATTTGTTCAAAATATTTTTCTATTTTTATTCGTCAGTTATTTTTGTTACACCCCGTATAGAAAGTTCACGTAGACTGGTTTTATAACTATGTATAATAATTGTTATAGTTCATCGGTTATATTAAATAATAATAATAGATTAAAAGCAATACGAAAAGCAGATGCGCAGGGAAAATTATTATTATTATTATTACTTCAAATCTCAAAAATTTATGATTGCAGTAAATCTAGAATATTCTACATAATATATTCCCAGGTATGTTATTAGAACCTAATAAATTGTGATAAAGTATTGTAATTAATTATCGAAGAGTAAAACCTCTAATATTTGTTAAGTTACGGCGGCGGCGTCGAGTTGTCTATTGAGAGCCATTCCCCGAAAATTATTGCCCTCAATCGGATGTGTTGAAAAAATAGAACGTTAGCTGTTTCATTTCGGGTTCAAAAAATTACTGTACCAATAGATATACAGTACTTCGATAGATCGTGTGTAATATATAGCTTTACAGGGTGATTCGAAATGTATGTCACAGCCATTTTATCACATAAATATTCAAAACACCCAATAATCTATGATAGAAAAGTTGTTTGATTTAGAAACATCTAAAATGATTTGTACGTTTTATAACTTTATACAATAAATTAGGGGAGGGGAGATTAAGGGATTGACTTTAAAAACTCAAATGGGAACCTGTCATTTTTTGCAGACATAGGTAATATGAAGACATTTTTTTATATATTTTAGTGCTCGAACAACATTAACTAATGCAAAACTCTATGCTTAAGAGATATTTAAAGTTTTATACATTTTTAAAGTTGACCCCCAAGACTTAAATATTGTAAAAATAATAAATTGTACAAATAATTTTATATTATATTTCTGAATCATCTTTCGTATCATACATTTTCTTTATTTTGAATCAATACAGTGGCCGTTACATACATTTTGAATCACCCTGTATGGTGTTTATATATATTATTATTTAGCATTTTATACAGCTACAGCGTGCCGTAGTAGTTTAATGATTATTTACTGTCCAACAATTACTCTTCTATTTAATTTAAACTTCCAGATCGTATTTTATCATTTGACCAACTTGTTTAAATGATGAAACACTATTAATTATTATACGTATTAAATTATGCATTATACGCCTACCACCTACATAACACAATATTATACATTATATACGCAAAACTCTATCTGTGCGCTTGCTTAAAAGATTATATTACATTAATCGACGATATTTACTTAATATTATTCTATAGGTACTGCTTTGACTCGGTAATATACGTTAATATATTTGTCAGAGTTTACCCGGTACCTGGTACATTATAATATAGTAATTAAGTAATATTATAGTAATATAGTTGTTATATTATATTATAGTTACTATTGACTGTAATAATTTATTAAAATCGACACATAGGATAAACATTATTTGATTATTTAGAGTACCTATCTATATTTTAGTAGTTGACTATTATAATCATATCTTTAATTGTCAAATTTTCCAAATACGCCATCATATTATAATATTGCATAATATAATTTAACGATTATAAAATGCATTGTTCTTTATACAATTTATTTTATGACCACCGCCGATTTAGAAAAAAAAATTATTCTTGCAGTTCAAATTAATTGAAACATTCTAACTTTCTAAGTAATTCTTCATTTCTTCCCATATTCGTTCAAATTGCTTTATAGATACATCAACTATAGTTTCTCACCAACTATATTTTACAGAATCAAAAATCGTTATTATTTTTTTTATTATTATTCAATTATTTGTACTTATTAAACGAAGAAAGTATAATATGAAGAGATTAATTTAAAAAATAAAATTCCTAACAGTCTGTGCACAAAATAAAGAATTTTTGATTTGAACACTATAACAATTGAAGTTTCATAAGTTTAAATATCATACATCAATATACCGTCAAAATATCAGTTTCTGAAAAAATTTAAAGGCCAACAAAAATATAAATTATTTCCCTTTATGATTCCTTCTTTTTGTTGACCATAATTATTAATTTACCTGCAGAGTATAAGGCATTTCTTGCTAGCTAACGACACTGAAAGTTAAAAAAAAATATATGACAGAAATAGCATAGTTGATAAACACGTAATGATCGAAATGCGTTGTAATTAATTAATTACCTGCCGTAAATTACTGATATAAACTGGAATACCCACATTGCATATACCAAAAAAAAAAAAAAATACAAATTGACAACTAATATTGTTACGTGTGCTACAGATTTTATTTCACTTATATAGGCACTTAAACAAAAACATGTGCATTGATTAAATTATTTAAAGGTAATTTTTTACAATTTACAAAATAGTCTCATTGGTTTTATGAGATATATACTTCCAACACGGGTTATTTATTCCATTCTAACCTGATACTAATAACATACAACTTCAGTCTTTGTAGCAACGAAAATGCATAAAAGAAAATTGACAAATGATGCATGCCAAATGCTCGATATATATATTATATATTATACCTAACTGAAATACTGCCTTTAAATATTTTTGACAACTACTGAATTATTATGTAACTTTTGAATGTAAAGAATAAAATATATATTGTGTTACAACTAAAACCACGGAGGTACGAAAGTGTTCAACTAAAAATATAATAGAAGATTATTGTTGTTATAATTACGTTGATGATTTTTGTTTAGCAATCAAACATGAATGGCAATAAAAAAATGATGATATTGAGACGATTTGACAGCCATAATAATTCCAAAAATTGTGACAAACATTATCATGTAAGTACTAGGTAATTCGTTGATCGGTACACATTGCAGAATTTTCCGGTTCGGAATAGAGATACATCATGACATCGACAGGGAACGCGTGCGCACTGTCAGAGCGGAAAGGTTTTTTTTCTTTTTTAAACACTTTTTCATTAAACGCGAACATCTTAAACATTCGGGCATTAAATAAATACAAAATAATAATTTTGAATACAGTTAAAATAGTTTTGCAAAATATTTGAAGTGAAATAAAAACAATTTTTAAACTTTTTTTATGCTTAAACAATCGTGTTGAATATAATGTTCGATATTTTCGCGTTAGAATGAACGTTAATCAAAATGGAAAACGACCAACTTTGTATTTCAATTCGTATGAATGGTATTTATGAGAAAGCAATTACTCACAGATTAAGGAACTATATTAATGGAAAACGAAAATTATATGGAGACAGAATAATACAATATTAAAGCTTATTGTTTGGAATAAAATACAATGAAACATAATAAATTATATTAAATTATATTACATTTTATCGTAAACGCAAAACTAAAAAAATGTTTTCGAAGACAGAGTGCATAGTGAATATTCGAGTGTTTTTTTGTATGTACATGGTGTCATCAAATTATTTTAACTTGTATGTTTTAGATTCTATTGTGTAGGTTCAGACAATTAAAATCCGCCAATATAGGTAAGCTATAATTATGATTATTTTATTTAGGAACATAGTAAAATGTACTTAAATAAATATAATATGCATAGTTGAGAGTAATATAGAATATTATGTTTTCTTCATAATTATAATATTAACTGTAGAGTGAAGATTATTAAATCAAAAATTCGATTGTAAAGATATTATTATTACTAGTTAAAACCGTATACCCGTATAAGAATTTTTGTACAATATTCTCCTTCTTGCCACGGTTAAAAACTTAATTATTTCAGTAATTTTAATGATGTAATATAAATTTGATCGATTCCAAATATCAAACAAAATAAATTGTACTTATTAGTTTTGTATTATGTGTACATCATGGAGTGACAATGTGACATAAAGTATAGCGATTCAAATCAAATTATTATCATTTAATGACTTTATAGGTTTAATACCGTTGCGTGTTGATTTTTCAACGATCATTAAAAGATTCAAAAAATGAATGATAGGTATACAGTTCGATATAATAATAATATTATTATAACACTACTTAAACATATTATTTTATTTGTATGGTACATTTATATTGGTTTTAAATAGAGATATTATTAAAAATGGTAAAATTATTTGATAAATATTTTATCGCAGGAATTTATATTATTTTATAGTAAATAACCTATAAAAGTAATGGATCACTTAGCCAATTATTATGTAACGAATTATAATATAAACGATTTTCACAGAATTCAAGGCTTATAATTTTACTAAATGTTCTTCATATTTCATATTTATGTCAATAATCTGAAGATGCAGCTTAAAAAACATATAAAAATGAATATTTTACTCGAGGAACTGAGTACGAATCTCATAATATTATTCATTCTATATCTGATCATTCACTTTTCCAATCGTTATAAATATAAAATAAGGTCTGAAATAATGATGTATAATTTCATTAGTTAATTTTTTTTTCTATAAATTTCTAAAATGTGTGTAAATTAAAAATTAAATATATTTTTTTTTAAATACAATTTCAATTTATTTATTGTCACATTGGTATTTAATTTTTTAATTCTGTTATATTAGTTTGACTCATTTAGTTTGTTTTTACTATGAAAATTTTCCATTTACATCGCTAGTCTGAAGGTAACATTTTAATAATAATATCGTTTTAATAATATTAATAATAATAATTATTATTTTTTCTATCAGTTTGATTAAGGCTCCAACGGCACGGGCTTTTATCCTACATGTTCATAATAAATAGAGACAGATTAAATACTTATGGATAATGGTGATGATGATGTGTGGGGAAAAGATACAATATTGGTTTAAATTTACGACTCGAGGCTTAAGTTTATTTTGTGAAAAAAACTGCAAATTTCTATGCTGTCCTCTTCGTTGAGGGCTTGATATTGTGAGGTGTTAAGGGTTTTCCGGGCTTCGATGAACTTGGGGCAGTCGATCAATATGTATTCTATTGTCAAAGTTACATTGCATACATCTCATACCGGTGTCGGTTATTTGATTATGAGGAAGGCATGCGTTACACGAGTGTGGGAATATGATTGCTCTAGTAATGATTATTTCTTCTCTTATTTTGAGATTAGAGGGTACCCATATATTTTTATGTTAAGTCAATTTTTAAAAAATCAAGCCAGTATTTGTTCCATTTTCTATATGACTATTATTATAATATTAATCGACGGTTTCAAAAATATATAATATTTGCGACACAAAAGCAACTCGAACGGCTTATTTTAATTTGTGTATCATCTTAAAAAATGTTCAATGACTCTACAGAAACTGTTGAATTTTTACTGACAACTTATTAAAGTAACTTCATAGAAAACGTACAAAAAACATCTTTAAGGTTTATTATCCTTAGTACAAACATTTTAATAATTGAGAAACTACTCGTTCGAATTTCAAAATAGATATATTAAAAAAAAATTATCCTCTTAAAATTTACAGCAACGGATGGGGGGGGGGGGGGTTATCATTTGAAAAACATGATTTTGTATTACCACGGGATACTCTTTAAGTCTTACCAAATATTTCAAGGTTTTAAAAATATAGTCTTAAAGTATAATATTTAGGAATTCCAAAAATCAGATTTTGAACGAATTAATTATCAACGGAAAAATGGACTTGAGTATGCTTGGTTGGTTATCCTGTATATACATAATATACAATAGGTGCATCATTAACGTTTAGTTGCTCGTTAATAGATTCTAATATGAAATGTATTTAAACACTACCTACAACAAAGTGGCTCAATATTTGAATCTGTTTCAAATCGATTTCTTTAATTCACTTGCGATTTCTGTCCGTGCAATCGTCTGTGCAATAATAATTATTTAGACGACTGCCGTCACGCTCGCCTCTCGTTATACATTTTTTTTATTTTAATAACATAATAATAATATAATATGTAATAATTCGCGCTAGGATATTATAATGGTACATGACGTATTTTTATGGCTGGAATTTTGGCGGAGCGCGAAGAGTTAAAGTAACCGTGGGGCACGAACACGCATCAAATGTGTATATAGGTACAGCCGTGCAGAGTAGTATTTTACGAATCTCTATATATATATATATATGTATGGAGGGGAAAAAACGTCAATAAAAAATATGGTCTGAAACAGCGAGAAAACCATATACGCGTGGTAGACACGTACAAAACGCGCCGTCAATACACAAAACATGTAATATTATATATAAATATATACGTGTATTATTATTATTATTATTATGTATAGCTGGCAACGAGTCCAATAACGAGCTTATCGCCCGATCGAAGCCGTCCATATATATTATCGTTATTTATTTATATTATATTATATAATAATAATATTGTGGAACGCTTTTCGCGAAAAGCTCTGAGGCTGCTCGTGACAATAATATTATTTTGTCGTCCTCGAGCGCGTCGGGGGGAGGGGCGATCAATTATTTAAAAAATGATCTTCTCGTTGTCTGCTGCGCGTACTGCGCCGTCGTCGGTGGTCGCTGCGTACACACGCACGACAAACAATTTCAAGAGAAATATTTTTTCATTAACCAATCATCGTAATAATATGTTATCATTATATTGTGCGAATAACACACTTAGCCAGAGCATAGGAGGATATTTAGTCACATCTGTGGGGGGGGGGGCTCATATAGTCCCAACTTGACCTACATTTTAGGGAGTGCTAAATTTACGTATAGGTACCTATTTAAATAACCCATACTGATTTTGTCTTATGATATTTGCAAGACGCCTATCATAATATTTAAAATGAACAAGTCAGTAAACCGTTGCTTTAACATAATATAGGTATACTAAATTTAATGGTACTCGTCCAATTTTTAATATGTTGCATACTTGAAAAACTGCGTCCAGATGTTGTAGAAACTATTGGAATTGTAACTGCAACTCGTTTACGTTAGGAAAATCCCCATTTTGAATTATATTCATAAAAACATAGAATGAAAAAAAAAAGTCTTACCGATATTTTGCACCCCCCAAGCACCTCTCGTGGCGCCTATGGCAAGGGCTTAACATTTTTACCTTATTCATTAGCGTAAACACACATTTTCAAACGCTTCAACCTACTCTAGCTAGTAATATATATGGTAACTTCTACTTTATTCTAGCCGAGGCACCAAATATGTATAGGTAATAACCACATAAATAAACAATAATTATTGATAGCTTTATTGCAATTTAGAGTGACAAAAACCTTCCGACGGGCTCGAATGCTTGATTGCGTCCTGGGGGGGGGAAGGCTTGTCGTAATTTAATCGCAAAAATAATCGAATTATAGACGATGCGATATTCGCTCGAGCTTAAATCGATCGCGCACATCGCATAATATCTCATATCATAATATTTGGTACGCGTCGTATACTGCGGTACGTTATATAATAAATAATACACATCAGTCGTACCTATAGCCAGTAGTATAATAATATGTGTTACCACCACTGCGACGTTTAATAATTCAATACACCATAATAACATACAACGATAATAATGTACAATATTATAAAACCACTTAAAACGTACATCGCCGGAACCGGAAGAGGACGGATGGAGGGCTGCGGCGGCTGTGCACGCAGGACTAAAGTAATAATAACAATACATTATATTATTATTGCGATGTACTGCCGGAGGACCTCGTAATAATATATTATCAATTAGTGAAATACAATCGCGGACGGCCAGAGCAATAATAATAATAATAATAATAATAATAATAATAGTAATAATACGCGTATAAATGTTTCGATGACATTAATACGTCGTGTATATTATAATATTATTATGACATCGCATATTTTTATTACGGCAGGTATGACACGGAATGATTATAATATTATTATTATCGCGATGTAGTATATATTATAGGTACCCTCCCTAACCCGCACCGCACAACTCACAATAATTCTGTTTTTATTTCATTATACGCATTATTCGAGCGCGCGCGAGTTTGTTACACGGGTACCTATTATATTATAACGATAATAACACGAGAGTGGGTGCGTGGGTGTATGTGTGAGCTCAGTGGGCATGCTGCAGTCGCGGTGTACACTGCTGCATTATCGCGGTAAGAGCGAATATTTTTTTCACCGTCAACAATAATAATTTACATCCGATTTGCCGAGTGCATTTTACAAACACACGTCCGTTCAGATTATTATTATCATTTCCGTCGTCGAATGATAATGATATTATTATTATGTATAAATGCATGCCGCGAGAGCTGCAGCACAACTGCATCACGATAATAATAATAATATACACGCGAACATAATATTATTATTTTATACGTAAACCGTACGATATATAATATCGCGTCAACTGCACTTTATATACATAATATTGATATATATATATAATACAAACAGCATCCTACATGTGATGGCGCTGTACGCGATATATTATTATATAATGTATGCGCTGATATTATAATATTATATATACAACATATTAAATTGAACGAGCTCGTGTTTATTAAAACGTATCGCTTTTAATATTCATATAATACGGTGTGTGTATACATAGTAATGCCGGGAGATGCGTTTTTTTTTCGCTCGCGAGCCGACGACGACGTCTATAATATTATAACGGCGATAATAATAATAATAATAATATATTGGGTACGCGCGTCGACGTGTTGTAGTAGTGTTACGCATTTATAATAATAATAATAATAATAATAATAATAATAATAATAATAGTATCATATCGTAGCGAACGAATAAATTCTCAGACAAATTTAAAACCGTTTATCGGGTCCGCGACTGCGCACAGACGTGTCGATAATATTATATTATATTGTATATTATTATTATTTTACAGTACGCCTATATAGGTATATTATTATGATATTATTATTACATCTCGGCTATATTATTATGTACGATATTATCGCGGCACCCCGTCGGAGAAGATATTTCATGTCTCCGAGACGATCGCATAAAATACACATTATTATTATACCTAATAATATTATTATTATTATTGCGTCGTGCCGTAATAATGGCGTAATCCCGTGATATTCCCATATCGTTTTTGGATTCGGTCCACGCGCGTTTGGCGGCAAACGTTTCCACTCCCTTCGACCCCTTCGCGCGCGATCGTCTTTCGATTTATATATTTTATATTATATATCTTTTATATTATTATATTCGTAGGTATATACGTATTAACAGCAGCGGGCATAATAATAATATACAATGGACAAAATATAGGGTTTCTCGAAATCCCCGGGTACGCGTCGTCGTACTCGTAGTATTTATTATTATTATTATTATTATTCAATAGCTTCAATACCCCATCCCCCGCACACTTAACTAGTGTATTGCTGTATAGGGTCGCGGATCAAGCACTGACGATTTGCAATTAAGGAAACCCTACACGTATAAAATATAATATGATACCGAAATGAAAATCGTATACTCTGGATGTATAATATACATACCTATCTACCTACTATATATATTATGATTACCGGCCCATATAATAGACATTTATTTTTCAGCCATAATATGCTAATCGGGATTTCCATTCAAACTGTAATGCTATTAAATGCGGACAAGTAATACTATACACCCTTCAGCCACCCTTCAGCCCGATACGAATCAAAATAGAAAATAAAATAGTATACAATCAATACGACTATTATAATATATACGTTATAAGTAACGAACGATCGGATTAAATCGCACGGTTAAGTACATTTAAAATGTCATGTATATCGTCACCAATTCGAATACGTAGGTACCTACCTAGGAAAGCCAGACGATATTTTAAGGAATTTTCACTAGGTGCCATTGTAAAATATGCAAAAAAACGACTAAAAATAATAAGTATTTAGTCTATATTTTGTGGTATGTAGCACTGTTTTGTAACTTAAGTAAACACTTAATTTACCCATACCCACGATTTTGAGAAAGAGAAATAAAGTTTTTTATAAAAAAAGTCAATTTAGTAGCAAAAAAAAAAGAGAAATTCAAAGTCTACCCACCATACCCAATTATTATTGTATACCGTATTATTTTTTAGAATTTATAATAAGATTTATCTAAAATAATTAATGAATAAATAAACATATAACTGAAACTTTTATTTAAATCATTAAAAATCAAAATGGTAATATTTTTTTAAATAGTGGTTTTTATGAGCATATTATTTTACGGCACATTTAATCGTTATTGATGCATAAAGCTATAAACGCATATTTTAAGAACATATTTTGTGATTTTTCAGTAGAAAATATACATTTGAGCCCAACTAATAACCATTATCTTTTTTGATAGACGTATAGAGAATTGAAAATTTTGTTTAATAAAAAAGTGGAACCATCTCCGCCACATATATTATAGGTATCGAGTGTGTTTTAAAAATATTTCACTGATTGACAATAGTTGTGTCCCCTAGCATACTAGTTAAAATGTCCACTGAGGTAAGTACTCGAAAGTCCGACTTGAATAAATCTCTAATTTGGTCCATTCGTTCACTGCACAAGATATTATGGGTTTTCAGTCTTTACTTTTATGTCAACAATTTCACGAATGACCATAAAAAATATATTATTGAATTTAAACCTTTCATATTTATTTTCATTGTATCCTTTGTTATGCCATTGAAACAGTGTATAGATATACTCTGTACAGTTAATTAATAAATAACTCGATTTATAAATCGATCATACAATTTTGTATTCAAACTATAATAATTCGCATTATAATATCGTGTACTTACTTCAAATATCAAATTATAATTATTTATTTTTGTTTTTGTTATTTCGTATACTTGCACAAACTATTATTCAAAAATCAAAATATGTTTTAAGGTGTGATTCCTATGCACGCGTCTAACGGCGCGTGATTAACCACTTCTCATAATATTTTCCATAGCAATGAATATTAAACAATAAAGTATACTTTTTTCAAAGTGAAATGGAAAGGTTTTAAATTTAATCATAAAAACAATGTTACTTATTGAGTAAGCCTTTTCGAGTATTGTACAAGTAGATTGCTGTCATGTTGAAAAATGAATAGTTCAATTTACATTTAATTATATTACATTATGCGTACCTAACTAATACATTAATGATAATGAGTTAGATCCACGTAACGTAACTTTAATCAATCTAAAATGGTTATTAAAAATAAATGTATGTTTCAACTGTAAGTGCGTTCTATTACATATTATTATACAAAAACAAATTACATATTATTATATGCGATGTATTTAGATCACAAAAGCTAGTAACATTATACTTATAAACATTAATTTATTGCTGATACAATAAACTATAACTTTTGGTATACAATTTGTTATTACTCATAAAAATCCTATATAGTAGGTACATAAAGTCATAATACTATTATAGTAGGTATACCTATATAATTTTATACCTAAATTTTCACTTCAATATTGTATTTAATAATATTTTTTACATTTACGTGCACCCCGAATATTACCGTCATACTGTTTGGGGAATTTTATGAAAACAGTCTGTGGACCATAAATTAGAATTTTATTCACAGTATAATATTCAGATGTAAAGTCATTATAATCTAATAAGAAATCTTTAATTAATCGTTTTTAATATCTGGTTTCCGTAGTGTAGTGGTTATCACGTGTGCTTTACACGCACAAGGTCCCCGGTTCGATCCCGGGCGGAAACATAACTGTTTTTATTTTACAAGTTTTTTACATTTTAAATTTTTGCCAATGTCAATCATTAAATCAATCGACTTTTTCTACATTAAAAATATTTTCCTCATTATATTATTATTATATTGCGTCGTAGGTAATTACTAAGTATAAATTGTAGTTCATGTGCTTATATATAAAACAATATAATATTATGACTATAGCGCGGATTTTTAGGTTCTTAAAAGCTTAAAATATGATGCTAATATGCTCTAAAAAAAACCGTAAAATATTCTCTAAATATGATTTAAACTTTTAAATATGCAAATAATATGACTTTTTTTTCAAAATATATTATAATATTTTCAGTTATACAGTATACACTATCATTATTTTGGTAGGTAACAGGTAAATTATTTAAGTATAAAAAATTTAAAACAATTCATGCATAGGTATATAAAATTATATTATATAATATATATATATATATATGAAAAAACAAAATATTTGAATATAAAACATGTGATGTACTTCATACTTAAGTAGGTATATAAAATAATATAAAAAAACAAAATATTATGTAAATTGAATTATTATTGAATTATTAAAATGAATTATTTTTAATTTTTATCATTCTTATATCAAATTATTTATTTTTTTCTAGAAAATATTGTAGCTAGAAAAAATCGCAAATCGATAAATTAACAATATACATGATGTTTTATGAACAATAATTCTGAAATATGTAAAATAGGCCAAATATTCTCTTATGTCCAAAATATGCTTTAATATGCAAAATAAATCAATAAAAAATCGTTTTCCTACGAACTCTGTGATGGATAAATCGTCCACATTTCTCATCGTCGTCGAGCTGCATAAAGTCAATAAAAATATGTAAAAACCTAAATATCCACGCTGTTATTATGACACTAACATCAAAACAAATGTCCAGTTTATCAGTTATCATCTTAATACATATTATAAAGGTTTACTATATTATATGAGCCTGTAGTTAAAAATAATATTATGTTAAATACCCTTCTAAATATTTGTAGTAAACATCTAAAAAAAATTGTATAAGTACCAACCATCAACGGTGGTACCTACTTAACTAATTGTACCTGCCTAATAGGTTACCTATTTAAAATAACAATATATTTTAAAAGGCATGTCATTAAAGTTAAACGCAGCCCTGCTCCTGCCAACTTACAATCTATAGCCCATTACTATTTACACGCGTCTGATGAAAATTTTAGCATTCGCCACACACGCGCCTATATAAGTGAATTTATTAAAATTGAAAAATGAAAATCCAAGTATTATTACTATTTAAACGTCGAGCACAGACGTTATTTTTTGGCGTACCTATAATTGCTCATGAAATTGCTCGAACATGCAACTGGTTTCCGTAGTGTAGTGGTTATCACGTGTGCTTCACACGCACAAGGTCCCCGGTTCGATCCCGGGCGGAAACATTTTGTGAGTTTTGTAAAAAAAAAAAAAAACGAAATGTTTAACTTGTGGATAAAGTCTAGTTTTTTATAATAATATTGTGTAGCTAATTTTTTCCGTCCGTCCGTGAAAACTCGTATAGTTTTTTTTTTGCATAAGCTCAAAAGCAATACATTATTATTCATCGTTAAACTCGGTAAGTATTAAATAATAATAATACATATATTATGCTATAATTTTATTATAATTTTATTATAATATTATGTGTACTACGCGTGTTTAAAAATAATTATTACGCCGCCGAGTGGCGAATGAGGAACGTATTGATTTTACCGCAGTATTGTATATTGTGTTTCCTTACTGCGGAACATAATAATCTGTCCCAGCGATAATGAACGATATGAGTAGTATAATAATACCTGTACACCGTGCAATGCGCAGGTAAGTATATAATATTTTAGTTTTTTTTTTTTTTATATAATGTGTAGACCACGGCTCCGCGAGTGATATTTAAATTGATTTCTAATAGTTTTATTTTAATTTATGAAACAAATATTTTTATGATTTTTTTTTATTATACATTTTTCAGATCAAAATATAAAACAATAAACCGTTAATTTGATACCGATTTGTGAAATATGATCCAAATAATTATTCAATATTATGTTATTTTTAATATTATTATTAACAGATAGGTACTTAAGTACTTTACACGTGGACCACTTATCATTCACTGTATATAGGTCACAACAATTTAAATATAAATATTTTTTTAAATGTAAAAATTACAATTTGTTCACAATGTTACTCGAATTTACCAAACGATCTTATTCGAAAACTCGAAAAATTTTTTAATTTTCGATATGAGGCCTCATTCACAATAAACTACAAATAATAAGATTTCTTTATGAAATGTTACCTACATAATAATGTTCTGTTGCCCCTTCACTTGGTTTAATTTTTTTTTAAATATTTTTTTTTAAGGTTACGTGATAATAATTATACATTAATAATTTATCAATGATTGAGTGATACCTTAAAAATCAATTTTAATATCCATAATAAGTAGTAATATTAATAAAAATCCTTTACTAATTTTTGTATTCATTTCTCATTAAGCGTCATAAAAAACTAAAATTACGACCAAACACTCATAACCAACCCATTATTAATTTGAGCAGTCCACCTAGATTTTCTCGGTAGCCCCACCCGCCCAATCTCATCTGGGCCTGGGCATTTTTATAAATATGTTTATAGTTATGTAGGTACATACAGGATTAAAGTCCAACAACTGCGAGAATCGGTACACGGATTATGCCGTTTTCGAACACCAGTAAATATCGGGATTTGTTTAGATTAAACAGATATAAATGAAAAATATCGATATAGTGATATTGTAGCCGTCGCGTAATTATTATTATAGGAATTATTAATGACAAAAGTGAAAAGCTTTTTTTTTTTTAAACAATTGCGCACTGTTCAATCAGTGTTCGATCGTGTTTGCGACTATGTGTTATATGCATATTTTTTTAGCCTCTATTTTATTTGCCATGCCAAGTATAAATCCCATCACGTATTTTTTTTGGACGTTTCAAAAAATTATTCCACTTTTAATAAAAAAAAATCTCGTAATTTAGCTGTAGATACTCTGCAGTGTAACATCAGCGGAATGAAATATATCCCAATTATCAAATTAATAGTAATTATTTTTTATCGGTAACGTTTTAGTAATAACTATAATAATCATTACTCGAAAGCGCCGACAGACCACACAATATACGTATTCGTTTTAATTTTAAAATTTTTTTTTATCAATATTATTATGTTGTTTTGTGTGCTAAATAATTATTAGTTTGAATAGCGAATGATAGTCGATTAAACAAATATCAAAAGAAATAAAAATAAAAATTGAAACAACGAACGGGGATATGGTTTTAATTAACAATACAAATGAAAACACTTACAGAACGACAAATAATTAAAACATTTTTATCAGACTCGTTTTTATGCGTACAGCCTTTTTTTTTTTTTTTTTGCACACAGAAGAATTTGTTAAACACAGAACCCCGCACGAATGCGACATACTGCATTTTTGAAATGACTTTATATAATTATGATGTTTTATCAACAGCTCGTTTATATTACAATTAAAAGGGTCGTGCGATTGAATTTCGATGTACAATTTTTTTCTACCACTAATAATATTAGTGACATCAACGAACACACACACACACGTATATTGCATATATATATTATGAACATCGGGTATATTTAAATAAAAATTCTTTCCCTTGGATGACACGAAATGTATTTTAGCATTCAGTTTTTTGCAAGTCAACGTTAACGGGCACTGACAATTAGGTGCCTACTATTATTATACGAAAACCGTGCAATAACAATATCGATGAGTCTTTGCTTTTATGAAAAAATATATATTTCAAATCGATAAATTCGTTTACACAGTTTTTTTGTTTTTTTTTTTCAAGCGACAATATAGAATCTGTAACTCGCGTTGTTTGTCACGTTGGCATAAGCTCGTAATAAATAAACGCATGTTTAATCCACTCGAAATATATATTATATTATATAATATTTTGTTGTAATTCTATTCAAAGTGCGCAGTTCCGGTGTAAAACTGCTTTAAATAATATTATTAAAACGCGGTATGATAATAATAATAATAATAAAAACAATAATAATTATTATGGAAGTTGCTGCAGTCGATTTCGAAGAAAGTTATTATTACATGACAATCGGTTGACGGCAAAGGGGACGTGCTCGGATTGTTGGCGCGGAAAAATGTCAATAAGGAAAAGCGAATTAATGCCATAAAAACCTTTTTTTTTTTTCTTTATATCCTACCCTCCGAATAAAAAAAAAAAATTTCAAAAGTAACAGTATTAATGTATTCGTTTTGTACGCTTACCGTTTTTCCGCTAAACAATCTCAAAGTGCGCACCGTACACATAATATATTATGGGTAAACATATGTATAAAAAAACATAAACTGTAGGAAAAAAAAAAAATAAATAATAATAATAATAATAATAATAATAAAACTTTACGCGCGGGTACCTACCCGAAATACAATATTACGATTCGTCCCGATGGCAGCAGAGCACTCAGCCAGTGTCTTGGGTGTTTTCGTTAATAATTTATTACGTCGAACCCGCGTGCGGCGCGGCGCGGAGAGACATCGAACGGAAAATAAAAATAAATTCGGTTTTTCGTTTACGGTTACGGCCGACGTTTTTTTTTTTTTTTTGTTTTTTTTTTTTTTTACGCCGGACTGCCGTCGTACCTCTGCAGCCATTGTAATTCAGCGCCGCGTCGCTTCTCCTGGGACGAGCACACAATGCGCACACACACGAGCTGCTGGCCGAAGAGCAGCCCAAAGAATGATATTCCGCGGCGACGAAAAGCCAACGTAATCCCCCGCAAAGATTTAGTGTGCATACAATACATAATATTACACGCCTATAATGCCATAAAACTGTATAGAACGGTTTAATGTCCCGTTGTCGTGCGAAAAAAACACCGTTCGCGTCGTGTTCCGAGCGGAAAATTGGGAAATTTTTCAGGGTTTTTGAACCGCGTTTCGAGCGAAATATCTTATATGACAACGGAAATTATTACTTGCGATTAAAATTAAACTATTTCCTGTTGTTTTTTTTTTTTTTGATTTTGATTTTTTTACTTCCCTCGAAAAACGTCGCGTCGATGCGTGAACCACTCCGAAATGAAGACCGAGACACGAGGAGAAAATCGAGGTTTTCCTAATTGAATGACTTTTGAATTGAATTTTTGACTTAAAATTGTAATATATTTATATAATTATAAAACGTTATAAACTCTCATTAGGTAACGCATTCGTGTTTTTATTTTCAAATGTATTTTAATTTATTTCATTTTAATACAAACATTATTGGTTTAACATAATATTTGCGTTATTGACACTTATACATTATACTTAAAAAATATATTTTTCAAAAACATTCGCTATTATATAAATATTTTTAATTAACGACTATAATAAGTTACTGAATATTTACTTCGGTTACTGAAGTTATTTCTACTTAAATCATTAAATAGCATAAAAAATATTTATTTGGATAACGCATGAGTGCACGACGTTATGCGTTTAAAAAATAGAATCACTATCCATTTAAACAATAAAGATTATACGAGTAAAAAATAATTGTCATGTGTACTGAAATTTGATACTGCACGCGCTATCATAACGAACAAAAATCGGTAGACATTTATCTTTTTACGACGAGCCCAAAATGTGTTTTCGTGTCGGTGCGTCTTGTCTAAAACGATCGTCGTACGAAAATTATTATTATTATGGCTGGCCACTAATCTCCGTCGATTTCCTCCATAACCTCTTGCCCTACCACTCTCGGGTACCACCGGCGATATAATTAAGTTAGATCCGATAGAGCGTCAATTTGATATTCAAACGTTTGAATATTATTATATAATATACATACACATATTATATATTATTATATTATAAGGTTAGGGTTTTGCGATCGAAGGTACTGATATAAACTATAACCCCGAAAACTCGTAATTTTCCATCTTGATTTTGACGCAACCAATCCGGCGGGTAATCTAATATTGCAAATACAGTCATCGGACTACTTGGTGCAGGTTAACTCCGAATTCGAAAGGACCTGACAAAAAGTTCTAGTTATCAGAGAATTCGAGTTGAATGGGATCCTTTAAATAGGAAATTCTAGGGACCTGGGGGAAAAGTTTAAGATTTTGACGATTTCGAGTTAAAAGATTTCGACTTTATTGTTACGAATTCTGCAGATCACTTATATAAATAAAATAATAAAATGCGAAAATCATTTTCGTGTAGGTATAATAGTATGTGAAATACGGAGAGTATAATAATATTAGAGGTGATTCGCCGAGTGCGCGAACCGCCTACTCGTGTTATTATAATATTGTAATCGGTTTTAACCGAATCGCCAACTGATAACGATTTACAATAAAAATGAAATATTTAACATTAAAAAATAGAACATATAAGTTTGCAGGACACTCTCCTTAAAATTGCTCACGGGATATAGATACTTATTCAAACGTGCGCGGTGGTATTAAGTAATCATAAATATTCCAAACACCAGAATTTAAATTAATGCATAAAATTAAAGGATGAAATGAGGATGAGCATGCGTGCTTGATTAATCGCCCTATAAAGCTATACGTTTATTTCAGTCAGAAAGATTATTTTTTAAAAAATTTTAAAATACTAATATTTGTTTAGAAACAATTTTTTTGAAACGTTATAAATGTCTTTAAAATATTATGTTTTGGATTTTTAAGACGTGAGAAAATCTTAAATTATTTATCACAATCGTAACATTAAAGTTTTTTCATACGTAAAATTGTAATTAATTCTTCATTTTGAACTGTCAGGTCTTTCTGTTACACTATGTATAGTATCTCGATTCTAGAGTTAAATTATTATAGCATACGATAAACATATATTTTATGTTATCATCATTACATTTTCAGAATAATATACATTTTGGTGTCGATATTTTTTTCCCGAAAAAAACCTCAAGTATAAGACTGGCGGAGAATTTGACTTTCCATGTGGTATTAAAATAAATCCTCAACTGGAACTTAACTGACATAACGAGTTGTTCATTTAAAAATAAACTCGTCGTGTAAGCGCATAAAAATTATTTTGTTTAATATTTTGATAGTTTTGTTTGTGAAAAAGTATTTCTAGATAAAAAAAAAAAAAAGAAAACTTGTTTTTTTAGTGCGTTAGTAACACAATTTTATTTTCAGCTTACGTTCATACCAGAGAGTTCAGAGAGTTCGTCTTACGTGAACTTTAAATAAAATACTTAAATCTACTGAGATGGATTCATAAGTACCCGAGGAAATATTATGTAAGCGCCAACATTCTACAGGTCGATCATAAGTTTACTCGCTTTTATGATGGATATATTATTTTATTAAAAAATACATTATTTTATTTTAGTATGAGTTTTTTTTTTATGTACTTTGATAATAGTGAATTGTTTAGGATACATTTCTTTTTACGTTTCACGATAATTTGTAAATTATATTTTCATTATTACACTCGAGTGTAATTGTGTTGATCATAAAAAAACAAAAACAAAAAAACAGGGGAAGTCACTCTGCCGTATAGTATAAGTGTGTTCAGTGTACCTATACCTCGTCATTGACTGTAATGGATGGAGTGTTAAATTTGAACTAGATAATAAATCATTGAATACGAAAAACCATTCTGAGAAGACGGTCTGTCGGTTAGCTTATATTTCCAAGAATATTTTTTATAATATAGGTATATATTTTTTTTCCTAACAAAATGTAAAATGTTTTATTAGCCAACCTGTTACAGAGCTGAACAATAAGCTTAGGTAATTGATGAAATAATAATAAATAATGACATGAAGAGTGAAAAGGACTCCCAATGGAGGTGCTTCGTCGTGAAATACTATAGTGGTAATAATTATAATATTATATTGCTATTAGTTGTTTGTTTTTCTATAATATTATAGGTAATATACAGTATAGGGGTTATTATAAGGGTTGATTTAGGCTGTTATTAACTTAAAACGTATGTAAATGGGGTGATTAGGTCCGTGATATAAATAGACAATTGTGAATTTAAATATTTTGATAACGTAACAACTATGTATAGTAAACTATGATATTATTATAAGTTGTACATAAACGACTAATACTTTTTAAATTACAACAAAACAACTATAGGTAACCTTTATTTTGTTTAAGTAAAATTAATTTAATTTATTTATTGATATTTATTTGTTTTAATTTGTTCAAATTTAATTGTTTGTCAACATTTTAACTAGAAAAACCTATAAGACAAATAGTGCATTATTTTTATGTTTTAGATTGCTAAGCCTCGGCTATTAAAGTGAAAAACATTGTGAATTTTTAGCTACAAAATGATTAGTTAATTTCCACGATTTCCATATTATATTATATAGTTATTCGTTTTTGAATTACTATAAAAAAACAAAATAGATTTTATTAAAAACTATTACATTTGTAAATATTTTTTTAATTTGATCATCGCTCTCTTAACGTTCAAACTAGACGCAATTTTGCACCCTCAATATTGCGTATAGAAACATTTTTACTGCAATAAAAATAGTCTGATATAAAAAAAAAAAAAAATTGTTAACACATTTTAAAATCAATACATTTATAAACTTTTAGAATTTAAAACTACATAGACATCAAGATAATATTTTACAAAATATTGTGATTTTATTTTTACAATATTTTCATATCATTATGTACACAATTTACATTTTATTATTTCACCACGCAATCAAGCATATACACAATATTTAAATGCATGTTTGATTAGTTATGTATAAAATAAATAGTAATTTATTGCTTTTTGATGGTTTTTAAATTGTATATTATGTAATAGAACGTACAGAGGAGAATTTTAGGCCTTATTTGTTTGTATTATGATCAGATAGCTACAATCATTAACTGATCTATCCAATATACATATTTTTTAATTGATCAGTCATAAAAACAATTTTTTAGATGATTTTATTTTAATTTAAAGTTTAAACGTTAGTTTGTAAAGTAAAATTACAAAATATGAAGATAACAATTCAATTTGTGTATAAGTAAATATATTTGTATTTGAGTCATTGGAAGGTCTATACTGACTATAATTTACAAGGAAATCAATTGGACATGTCTGAATAGAAATAATAAATAAACGTTTCTCACAACCAACTGTTAATGTCCGATTTGTAATCTCAATTATTATTATACGCCACCTCGTGATATTTGCTTTTATAGACTTAATTAGAAGTCATTTAACTTTAGTTTTTAAATTCTTCTATAACTAACGTGTTTTATTTTGGCATTCACTGTTTGCACTTATTTAAAATATACGTTTCTCAAGCTCGAGGAACAAACGTTGGGTACTTCAAAATATATATATTATATATAAAAAAAACGATCAGCTTTTGTCGAGTCCGATATAAAACGTAACAAAAAAAAAAAGGTTCATTGAAACAATTTGGAGGAAAATAAAAACTAAATTTCTTTCAATTGTACAACCTTCACTTTAACTGTTACTGCGCAGGTATATAACCGACCGTAATTACACTTAAAGCTGTACAGAGTTGGACGTATCTAAATTCGTTTTACAAACGTATATAGACATTACCGATATTAATTATTCTCAAGTCATATTGTACAACAGCACTATTTTCTCTCACTGTTTAATCGTATGAGAAAATAAATCGCATAATAATATATTACGTGTACTAACACGAATACCGTAATATATAATTTAATCATTTTTAAACGGCGTGTTCAAACTTTCGGGAAGCTGGTTAGGTATACGTATTATGTTCTACACGTTACGGCCTAGGGACTGAAAAAAGAATTTAAGCACATGACCGACTTTTCTGGATTACACTTTCAAACTTGCGCTCGAAACTAGTCGTGTATAGTGTTTAAATGTTAAACAAGTATAAACACTGCCTGGTGGTTATATATATTATATATTATAACACGTTGTGTATGTGAATATTGCAAAATATAATATATTTAAGCTATGCAATTATATATGTAATATACGTTTGAATGAACGACATTGTTAAAGATAAATATTTTAAAACTCATTTGTATGAAATTCGGTGCACGATTTATTACGTTCAACGTCTATTATGATTTATGGTGCCAATAATATTCTAATTGGAGTTGACTCGTACAACACAATATATTATTTATAACACATTGTGTGTATGAAAAAGAGCCAGAAAATATATCTCGTTGTTTAATTATTATTATTCGTTTTAAGATAATTTTAACTAAAATGAAAATAACTTTGGAATATTTTATCAGATACAAACAATTTTTAAATATATTTTGTTCACACTGCAAATTAATAACACAAAACAAAAATTGAAATGACATACTTAAAACTTAACTAATCATCAATCAAAATATATTATGATATTGAATAGTACCTATTTTCATATTATTTGATGATGGTTTTTAATATTGCAATATGCATTAAAAATTACTACGTCATACGTATTTAATGGAAATTATACTACCTATTTATTCAGATAATATTGTAATATTTTTGTAAATATATTTTTGAGATTCTTCTGTTGAGTATTTTAATTTTTAAATTTTTAATTATACATTAGTTAGTTAAGTCTTAAGTTAATTTAATTTCACCCTTTGCTATGTCTGACTTAATAAACTAATGCAGTTTAATCCAGCGTGCTTCCTTTGAAAATATAAATTTTAACACTGTGTTTATTTTTTTGTGTATCGTGATGTTTTTGTTTGCTTTACTATCGAACATATTCAAAAAATAAAAAATTGTAATAATATAGTTGTCTTTTTATTCTGCAGTGTACACTAAACTATTGAACCTATACAATTTCCAGTAAATCAGGTTATAAAACCGTGTATAGTTGTTTTGGTTGATATAAATTAAATGTAATTAAATTAAAATGCAGATCAAACAAACTTTGAACTTCAAACTTTCGAGTTGAAAATAATTTGTTTATAATAGATACATAACAATCCATTTGAAGTCTAACAACACACGTGGGAGTCCTAGTAAATTTAGTAAGAGGTCCTCAGGTATGAAACAACTTCAGTCCACCTCTGTATGACATTATTTAAACTTTGTAAATAAATGGCTTATCTACTCGTGCAAGATGTGTCTTATTATTCTGTTTAAGCAGTTATACTTATTGAAGAAAACATTTGTGTACGTTTATATCATTAAGCTTACTAAGACTTCGCGTAACAGTAATCCCTTACTACGTGACTTACAATAAGGACAACATAATATGATTTAAGTGCTATTGATATATTCATTCTTGTATTTTATTGTACAATTTGATTTCAAAATAAATAATAACACTAATATTATTATAATTGGGGGACATTTGCTGTTATAACATATTTAAATGGTAAAAAAACGGTAAAGGTACGGCTCACGGTTATGCAAATATATGTTATTCACTCAGCTATAACAGCGATCAAACAGTCGTTCGAGAAAATCTAAGGTAACCGATATCAAAACAAACAGATAAGGTACACATCTATGAGTTTGAATGTTTGATAAACGTCAAACCAAATTCAATTCAATCACTTCGTACATTGTAATGGTATTATAATATTATATGCTTGTAATATTATTATAAACGTAACGTCTTGTCAGTACACATACTGGCAGACTTTGTTTTAAACACTCGTTTTGCGTTCATTGACAAATCTTTTATGATTTATATTTTTGCTCTTTCTGCGATATTTTGATTTTGATTTCAGTTCAAAATTTATCTTAACGAAAGTATACGCAATTATACGCGTACACGCCATAGTTCACTGTTACTCGATAGCAATAAATATAATATAGTTCCATCTTACGATTATTTCCTTTACAGTCGTATTAAAATGTTTAGCTCATACGGTTAGTCAGAAGATTGGTTATCAAGACGCACAGCGGTATTATATTTTATCGTCAGTCGTTTTCAAATGACGCGGCGCTGTGGTAAAGCAGTGTACCGCCGTCGGGAGACACGACCACGCGATAACTGCGGAGATCGATAAATCCGACAAATTTAAGAAAATTCTTCCACAGAAACCGACGACAGCTATTTATTATTTATCAGCGGGCGAACGAAAATAATAAACTAACCATACTTTCATCTATATCCGTTTAATTCGGGTTGACGGGTGTGGAGGAGGACGCGGGGCGAAAGAATCCCTTAAGCCTCAAAAGTATATAATAATTCCGTTGATGTTTTAAGGTGGCTCGTTACGAGACGACCCTTTTGGCGGCACTTTATCCCCGACACGACCGGGAAACCAACATTTTCCGAGGGATCAATAACCCTCCCCCCCAACCCACCGCGGGCCGGTCGGACTGGCGTTCTCACTAGGTTAATGTTTATCCGATTACCCCGTCCGGGTCTCGTTGTTTCCCACCGGAATTCTGAGTGAATTATCTTCCGGGGTTTGTTTTGCGCGCCCTCGCGGCGGCCACCGCCACCGAAATCCCGGGACTTTCCTTACATAAGACTCTGCGTAAGTCCTCCGATCCACTATCAACCCATCCGTGGCAAAATCGTATTGTCTCAAAATATATATATATATATATATGTATTGTATGCTACGGTGCAATGTCTGACGCTCTGCTCGATGCTATCGCCCCGATCGGTCGTCTGCTGACCGCCGCCCAAGGACGTTTCAAAAGTCTATGCGTTTTAATATTCTTTGCGGTAAAAGCGAACGCTGGTAATTAATTTAGGCACTTCTCGAGTCGAATGACGAATTTTTTATGTTCCAAAATCCATCGCCGTTGTGTCGTCCACCATACTATATACTTTAATCTGCAAGCCCTACAAAGAACGAAATCGACTCGGCGTGATCTTAATATAATATTATACGTTTCCACGTAGCCATTATACTGGACAAAGACTTCCGCCGATAAGAGTGAAACGAAGTGTTTAGAAATCTGGATTAGTACCTACTTTATCTCGAATACGACAATTGTATAGTCAATAATATTGTGGAATACGCGATAAAAAAATACGATATTGACGGTCGACTTTGGAATGAAAAACGTCAAAATAATGTTTGCGCTGACTTCGGAATCGAACCGGAAACATTACACTTGTAAGCAAAATGAAACAGTTTGAGTCCATTTAAACCCACAAACCGACATTAAAATACATTTGTATTGCATATGTTATTCATCGAATATACGACATCTTAGACGTTGAAATAACAATTATTATCAAACACTTTTATTCAAACAGACGAGTTTATTTTCATCAAAGTGCTTAAGTATACATGATTTGTTAAGAAAAATTAAATATTTTATTTGATCATCATTATTGTAGTATTAAAATGGTTTGTTATTTGTAAAATTAATTTCATTTGATAATAATGAACGTTATATATATATATATATATATATATATATATTTAATAATATACACAACTCCTATATAATATTAAAATATTAATTACATTTTTTTTCTAAATAAGTAATATACAATTTGTATCAGTTGACACAATAAGCATATAGGCTAAGAGTAAAAAAAATAATATGAGAATATTTTTAAGAAAGAAGCCACCCAGCGGTGACACTTTCAAAGGAAGAGTTTACATGTTAGTTACTTAAAAGATCTCGACACCACTTACGCTTAGACGCTTTGGGGGGTTACAGGATTAAAATATTCAACAACAGCTATATAACTTAATAACTAAAAAAAACCCTATAAACTTAATACGAGATATTTGTTAACATTACCAATACACCTGTACGTCTAATTAAATTATATAAAACGATAAAACTTCAATATTTGTACCTTTTGTTGATCGCTGTATAAAGAATCAATTTAATTTTATCGGGGACTTAAAAAAATTATTTTTTTGACTAATATAAAATACAAAATGGATTTGAAACAAAGCAAATCGATGATAATATTTTATGTTTTTTTTTTTTTTGTATTTTTATATGGTATCCCATAAAATAATTGTCAGCCGAATTTAATTCGCACGACATTTGTTAGCGTACATTTTCGTGATAAAAAAATATGTCCAAAAACGAAATAATGTAATTCCGCTAACCAGAATTGTCGCATATTATCCCGACGACTTAATAGAAAGTGGTTTAGCGATTTAAATCTCGAATAACCCGTCCAAATCTACACTAATCGATTTATACAGTTTTAAAATAGAATTGTTGATATTTGCATGTTAGGTATACCATACATAATAATTGCTGCTAACCAGTGAATTAAATTTACCACTCGTATAATATAATATTTAAATTATTAGCCGAAAATAGTTCGAACGACATTTAAAATTAGTGAACATTTACATAACTTTAGAAAATGATTAGTCTAGGCAATTTTTCCCCAAATTACGGGCTAGTTAAGTTTTAAATCACGACTGCCCCACTTTCTATAAAGTCTCCTAGGAGGATCGCCTGGGATGGTGTCAGAATCAAAAACAAGAGATAGTGGTTTTGAAAGGTCTGATAATCGGGATCAAAATATAAACAATTGTACAGGATTTTAGTCATTTCTTCTGTGATTTTTATTTTTAAATCAAGTATAAGCTTATTAATTGTTTGGATTGTAAAATGTAGAATTTGCAGTGATCACAATAGTGCACGGAGAGTTTTGTTTATTGACTGGATTTGAATTTGACACTCCATAATAATATGTTTAGTCCAGATGTGCATTATGTGGGGTTAATTAATAGTATTTTTTTTTTTGTTTTCATATAAAGATCAACACATTTATCAAGCAAGTAATAACGATATTTATTTTACGTCCGAGCGTTTATTAGGAGTCGTTTGTTTTTTTATGTAATCCATCCTGGTTATTATATAGTTGGTATATTATAGTATTGAACTTAAACAACAAGCACCGGAAGATTTTTTTCATAACACATATTATGTAGGTACTACACTCGGGTATAATATTCGATGTCAAATGAGTTTATTAATTTACTCGTACATTGCATATTATTATAACTACTACTGTTTGCGGTCTATAATTGTTACTCGTGGCAAATGGGGTGCATAATATACATTATAAAGTACATAATAATATGTACATAATATACCTATTCGTATAAATTATGAACACGTTTTCGAGTAAAATACTGTAAAGTGAATCAATGTTATCATTATTGTTATTATATGATCAACGTGCAGTCACAATAATGTTCAATAATAATAATAATAATTAATACCTCTGCAGTCTGCGAGGCCATTTTAATGACTCGTATTATGCGCTATACGCAGACAAATACCAACGTGTTGTAAGTCACATTATAATAATATTATTATACAGATGGTTAGTTGAGATTAGGTTTAAATTGACTAACGCAATATGTCACGGTATTAATAATTATTGTACTCAACATGAATAAGGTATATTGTTCCTGAATTCATACGCGGTATAATACTGCAGTAATGTATCTGTTACCTGAAATATAATTTAAAATAGGATTAATCTTGACTGCGAGTGTCAAAATGGTTCGAGTTACTGTAATCGCAAGTATATAATATTATTTTACACATACTACGTATAAACTATAATAGTATAGTCATTATAGTTTATAATAGTTGTAGTGTTATTATGTTAAAAGATAAGTTTACAAGATATATGTTTAAAATAAAATATATACTTAAGTTCAAATTAATTCTGATTAAAAAATGAACATGTGCAAATACACGTGCACCTTTAAACTATATCAACACGTGTAGTCTTCTAAACTATTTTTTTCGCGGATGCAGTTGGATGAAACTAATAGAAGTTTGTTTTGGTTAATATTTATAACTCTTAGATGAGTACAAGATATATTATTAGATTCTCATAATTCATATATTTTCTTATTATGTTTAAAAAAATCGCACCACGAAATATCATCCTGACAACACTATTATGTTACTGTTATATTATTCATACCCAACATAATATATAGCATTATAGTGTGTGTATAGTAACTTATAATTAGGTTATTTATATATTAATTTCTAAAGTAAGTATAATTTGGTTATATCGAGTTCCATTACGACATAACTTCTCTACACAATTAGTTTAACTAAAAAGGAATTGATCTTAACAAAACGTATAACTCACCTTTATTTTCGGGAGCTTCTTATCATTTCTATACCATGTAATCGACGCAGGTGGTCTGGATCCAGCAGAATGACATTGGACGTCGTACCTCCGGTCGGCGACCAAAACTTCGTCCAAGACAGAGAATGTTACTGTTAACGGTGGCACTAAAATGTATGACAAACGAAGAATCTGATTTATTATCTTATAAGTAATAGATTAATAAATAATTCTGTATTAAACAATTTGTGCAAAAATCGGTTTTCCATTGTTATACTGGATGAGGGTATGATTGATATAAATGTTTTAAATGTATTTATTTATTCATAAACTATTCTAAAGCCAGTGTTGCTAGTAAAAACAATTATTTTGAATTTTTACTTAGCAAATCACTTTTAATTTGTATAAGTATCGTATTTTTGAATACATTTTAAGCCTATACCAAAATTAGTTGCATGTGACAATAAATAAAAATTTTCTAGCCAGGATAGGTATGATTTGGAGATTTTCTATAGTTCAAAAACGAAAATAAAATTTCTATGGATTCAACCAAAAACAATTTTTGGGGAGAAGTTTTAAACTAACAATAACCCTATAAGCACAGTGGTGTATATTACTAACTTTATGTGAAAAAAATTTAAATTTAATTATATAATTAATTCTACTATAATTTAATAATTTACATTGTTATTGATACTTAATATTTCTACACATTTTCATACTAGAATTTCATAAAAATGCATTAATTTAATATTCTATGGCATTATAGCTAAATAAAAATTCATCTTCTATGTATTAATAGTGAAGTGAACTTATTAATTATTTATTTTAGGTTCATTTACTTTTCATAATGGTACGAATATCAATAGAATAATAAAATTAAAAAATAACCAATTCAATTATGAGAGTTTATAGTATTATTTAAAAAATAATTTAATTTTTATATATTATGTATGTAATTATTTTCATAAAAATTGTTTTCAAGAACCAGGATATTATCTTACATGAATTACGAAATGCATTTTAAAAATATGTAGGTAGTTTTCACTTAAAAAACACTACTATCCATATTTATTTCAATTTATTTTTAATCCACTTAATATGCAGAAAACCAATTTAATCATGTTTTGATTAAATTTTTTTTCATGACACGTTTCTTATGTCTTTTGGTTTTGTAAAAATTATATTTTATATTTTATAAATTCCATCATAATCCACAGAGCTAGAAAATGTAAGTATAGGTACATATTTGGTTACTTATAATATATTATGGCATGTTACATATTATTACATATTAGGTATATTGTTCGTAGGTATATAAAATCGTATATTACATTATTTAAATTGATAATGAATCTGTCATTTCACGGTATACCGGAGGAATAAAATACTGATTGAGTAGGTGATTCAAAAGACATATAATATACGGTAACATATTATTATTATATGTATATAATATAAATATAGTGCGTCTGTGTCGGATAAAAAGAATAATTTTCCCCGTAGGATCCATCTGCACGAGACGTATATGTACGTAAGCTGCAGGCAGGTATATATAAATATATTATATATAGTATTATATATGTGCACGCTTGGGGTTTAGAATTTTTCCGTTATGAAAACTGCTGGAACCAAAGTGAAAAATATTACTTTGAATGCTTTCATGGAAAATCATTTTCCCCGCGAGATATCGAGTTTTTCAACTCGCCATAAATAATAAATGTGGTATACGAACGCCGTGTTGGTACTTAAGTTAACACCAACTGACTGCCGAATTAAAAATTTCTAGCCGAACTTTTCATCACCTTATGTATACGGATAATGGAATTTTCAATTACGCGTATATAGTACATAATATATATTATGCTTAATACAATATTTATGTGTGCGACGTACATGTGCGTATTGTTACCAAATACATTATCAACGTGCTCGAAGTAAGTGTGAACTAAATTCCAAACTATAATCTAGATTATCTTAAATGTTAATTCCATTTAAGCGAGAAATAATTAAATTCGTCACGCTTGACTCCACGTTTAACCTTTTCCCTCGGTGAGATTACACAGTATTTTAATAATCAATTTATTATTAAAAAATTGTTTTTTTTTTTATATAGGTATATAATATATATATATATACATAATGGGTATACATAGGTACGCAATATTGTATACAACATTGGTTCCCCATTCAAAGGTCCCTCTGTTTATTATTAATAATAGTGTTAAAGGTTACTCGAAAAAAAAAAACAATAATAATAATCATGAATAGCATTATAATAAACAATAATATCCTGTGTACACTACACCACACGCTTGTGAAATCGCAAATTCAAAAAGAAATATTAGAACCTGATAAATGCAAAATTAGAAAGCGGTCTGGCGAGAGATGAGCATGTTTCTAGACTCATCGGTGTATGCTACAATTATTTTGTTACGATATTTTATTCAAAAACGACGATAAAAAATTACGTTCAGAAGATTGAAAGTGACACGACTCATATATCGTCATTGTGAATATTACACAACTTTCACACCAGTTTACATTTTTCGAATTTTTTTGTAGTTCTTCATCGCAGTATAAGACATTTACCAGCTGAATTAAACATAAGTTTAAATTTTAACAAAATTATAATGTGCAATACCTAATCAGTAAAATATGAAGGTTCTTTTCTAATTTAATTGAAGATATTTTACCGAGTGACAATCTAACAGAAAAGTTAGTAGCACGCTACTCGATATTTTTCTTCTACAGAAGGACAATTTATGAATCATAAACATGTTTTTGGGGCATAACAATAGGACCTAGAAATCAATTTCCTTGTGAAGAAAAATATCTCAATACGCCATGGAATTAGATAATTGGTTGATTTCAATAAAAACACACATTTTATCAATTCAAATTATCATTTTAATATTACTCTATCATTTATCAACCAAGCGTCACTCCCAAAATCGGTTACGGTCGGAAAAAAAACAGACGTCGTATCCAGCTCAAAAACATAATATACCTAAGTATTTTAATTTAAAACATTTCGTAAAGAAAAACCGTTGATTATTATTGTATACCTACTCTACGATTGTAATAATTATTATGACGTTGTAACGAACAATATCATATCGACTCGCGGCAAAACGTCTCGACGAGGTTTTATTCGGTTTTAATTAAATTTATTGTAAAACACGAATTCACGCGTACCACGTGTGTGTAGGCAACAAATTACATAGTACTCGCTGCAGGCGATGAACAGACAAATTGTATTCAAATTATTAATTGCGCACGAGCGATGTACGGAGGTGGCCCTTCGGTTTTACATTATGTGCGCTACGCACAAAAACACACGGTTTTATATTATGTTATTAATACAAAGTTTTTGTCGTTAATAAATTATACGTTTTCCCGGGTGTTGGTTATTTATATTATATTACTTGACTTATCGGTGACCGCTGTCGTCGTGTACTGTTCTGCGTGCGTACTATTTTTTTTTTTTTTTTTTATTCCGACTATTGCGTAAATGTCTTATTATTTCGTAAATCATATACATATTAGGTATTGCTTGGAAAACAGTGAGAGCAGTAATCACTTTCGTAACTTAATCTGATATAATAATCAGGCACGTAGCAAGACAATTTTTATTAGGGGGGTTGAACGATTTTGATTCCTTGTATTATTTTCCATAATATTTGTTTTCAATAAAAACATTTAACAGGGAGTCGTTCAATTCCCGAGTAAAATATCCTTACCTAGTCTTTGTTTTATGATATATTATAATATAACGGCGCAAGTACTGAACACATATCACAGAATCGGATTCCAGCTGGTCTCTAGGCTCTAGGATCTAGAGTTGTACTAGAGCCTGGGTAATCGAATTAAAATGAAATCATAATTATAGTATTATCTAAAAACAGTAGTCACAATAAATTTATTTTGATGACATTATAAGCCCTTGCACGTTTTTGATATTTGGAAAAAATAATTTTATTTTGAATTGGGTGGGGCTATGTGCTTGTGTGCTAGTGATTATAAACGTTGGATTCAGGTACAAAAACTGTACCTATAATACGCTCAAGGCATTTTTTTTTTGGTTAGGTACCTATGTAAAAGACAACCCATCCTTATAAAATATATTATTATCTCTGTCGTATACATAGGCTTATCTATATCGTAACATTTTGAAAAAAAAACATAATAAATATTTAACATTCAAACCATAAAATTATAACAATAAAGTTATAAATAGTTACGAGTTTTTTTTTTTATAAATGTCATAAAACAAAATAATAATAATATGTAAACCACAAAAACTAATCATAACTATTTTTATTCGATTAATTATAATATAATCATAACATAATATATATTTTGAAATATTTAATTTTTAATATTTCCATAATTTATTTTTTCCATTCGGTGAAAACTATTGTTCACCGGTAACGGTTCGTGCGCGATATTATCAATTTATATTATAAAATTCATCTTAAATATTATATTATAATATGATGATAATATTAACAAGAATCCATCGTCTGCAGGAATAGTAAGTGCACTGTCTCACCGTTTTCCGAGTCATTATGTTGGTCACTATATAATATTTTAGTGAGATAGGTACAGTGTTTTGAGCTGTAGGACGTGTAGGTAATACGTACAATAATATTATAATATACTCTAATTCATTGCTTTTAACGAAAATTGACTTGTTAATGTACGTTTACGAGAGTGTATAATCAGTACCAAAACCACTAACGTGAGCGAACATACATAATGATATTCATTAACTAATCGCCGAGAAAATGCTTACTGCGGCACACAATCCGTTTTGATTAACGTTCGAAATGTGTTTTATTTTACAGTTACCTACGACTACAACTATATGGATAGGAGATTTCGACATTTCGTTTTTATTGTTGATTTTTGAGAAGACGATTGGCCACACAGAGCATGTCTGTGTGGTGAGGCGGGGAGGCCCTTACGTTGTTTCAGGATCGGTTTTAAATACTCGGAAGGTAGAAAAATATTTCAAGAATATTATAATCATACTAAAAAGTTGCCATTTTATTTATTAAAAATAAAATAAGAAGATAAATAATATCATAAACTAAGTACTTTGTGCTATCCTGAGAATTAAATCCTAGTAAGAAATGTTTAAGTGAGATTTAATAAATAATATACAACTTACTATCATCGTGTAAAACGATAGTTATTATATTATTTATTGCGATTTGAGAAAAACTTAAACGTTGTATAATATTGAAGTGAAATTTTGTGATATGGAGTTGAGACAAATAAAGAAAAATTTAAAATTAATTATACTATTTACTGTAAAGGAGTTTAATCATGGCAAAAAGGATATTAGATTACATTGCACTAGAAAGGTAAATTTGATTAATTTATCACACTTAATGAACCAATCTTTAGTTTAATACGATCAAAAATTCGATATAAGACAGAGTATTGTAAAATGTCTCGTTGATTCTAATCAATAATACACAAAGTGTTACTTTTCTCGGATATATTCCATATTTCATAAAAAATCATTGTTTTAAATATATCCATACGAAATCCACATCATTTTCTATGGATAATATTGTGCATAAACGTATAGTTAGTATTCAATGAGGTTTTTGGAATAAAAATACATAAAGTGCACTTTTATCAAATGGATAACAATAGCGGTTCCATTTTTTGAATAATTAATATAATAACAATAATAATTGTTCAAAACTAACGAATTTGTTGAAATTAGTTTTGGATTCGGAGCGGAGCGATGATTGTATTAATTTTACAATGAAGTGTGTTTTTGTTATATTTTGTGTGTCTGAAGACAATTGTTAAGTACCTATTAAATTTAATTGAGAATTAAATAAAAGAAAAAAGATAATAAAATAAGTAACCAATTGAGTTAAATTTCTGTAGGCAGAAAGCTCAATAAATAATGTTAAAAATAAAGATAAGCTATCGTGACCATAATACGTTTGAAATTGTATTTATTTTATTGAATATAACTATTAAGCAGGAGGATAATATCCAATAATAATAATATCGTAGTAGTACCTATACCATTTAGATTCACTGTCATAACCGTGAAACCAAAACGGTGTAAAAGCTAACGTCTAAACAGCAAAATATATGAAATATTTGAGCACAAAATGCCAAATCAATAGCGAATGTTCAAAAACAGTCAGTCGTAATTAGTTTTAGAGTAGGTACCTAACCCTCATAATATTGTCAACATCAATTAGTGGCTTATTTATTCCGTCTCGTTATTATATTAGCGCTCTGCGAATTTACCATTTCTCCCCTCCCCCCGAACGAAAAAAAAAAATGTAACCGAGAGCATAATTAGCGGAATATTTTCCGAGGTGGCCGATATAGTATAATAATATTATTACGTACGTCATAATTCTATGCGTTCGAAAGGCATACCCATACACGAGGACCTATACCACAATCTTGGTATAAGTTTATCGTTAATGTGTCAGGTGGTCCGATTACTCTTTATTAAAACAAAATACATTATTAAGCGTGCCGTGTGCTGAGCTCAATGGTGGACGAGAGGATACCTACTCGCGGTGACTGTCGTTTATCATATTATTATTATTATTACGGACTATATTACTATAGTCGGCGAGCACAGGATTAACATGAATACCGTTATTACGATAGCAATATCGTGCGAATTTCATTAAAGTAATAAGAAACCATGATGGTTAACACTACTCAACGGTATAATAATTGCGTCACGACCACGCGAAAGAAGAATATTAATCGTTTGTACGACTCGTCGCCGCGGAATGAGCTGGTACCGATAAAACAGATAGAATATACGTCACAGCTAGTCGTCCGTAGACATTAATTTCGGTTTTGATCGATTCGAAACGAACAATGCGCGAGACGCGTAATTTCATAAACATAACTCGGCGTGTATTTTTTTATTTTTTTTTTATTTTTTTTCATTCTCATTGCGTGTATTTTTTTTTTTTTTTATTTTTTTTTATTCTCATTTTGTGACTTTTTGCACATTGCCCCCTTTGTTGTTTATCGGGGCCGTTAGCGGACGACAACAAATAATCAGACACGGTTCGGTCCGAGTGGGCGTCGGAAAAAAAAATTCTTTTTACACGACCGACAGCCACAAACCGATGTAAGTAGTCGGATGAAAAAAAAAAAAAAAAAACGAAAAAACGAAACACCGACGCCTTTTAGTTCGCATTATTATATTTTTCATCAAGGAACTTAAATTTTTTTTTTCGTGTACACACGATTACGCGAATAGTAATTACGCGGTGGACGCAAAGTGCAGGCCGCCGCGCGAGACGGAAAAAGACGAATAAAGACGGAGCGAGAGAGAGAGAGAGTGTGAGAGAGCGTTAAGTAAAAAAGGGGAAGAGGGACAGAGATAATGGATTCGCAAAAGGCTAATAAAGTTCGTTAGTTTTTTTTTTCTACCGTTTCTTTTCTCTCCTGCTTAATTCTGACGTCCAATTAAGACCGTTAGATCGACGACCTCGCCGACCCTCGCGAGCAGGCTTCCATCGGCCGCAATACATATTATTATACATATACCCCCGCATACATCACCGGTGTAGACACATCTGTATATAAATAATTATATCCGTTGGGTTTTAATTAACCACCCGTCCCTCGTCCTATCCCGATCGACTCGATGTAACGGTAGAGAAAAAAAAAACCCGACTCGGACGACTGTATACGTCATATTATATAGTGTGTTTTTGTATTTTATTCTCGGCCTGCGACGATATAACATAGTAATAATAATAATACATAATAATATAATATATTATTCCGTTTGTCGAATCCGACGCGGGAGAAAGAAAAAAAACCACGTCATACCGCAGCGCTGGACCTCTGCTATAAAATAACCTGCAGCCGATTGCCGACGATAGAACGTAGTCATCTCGTCGTTTTCTCGCCGGAACCGATAATGACCAGGGAATTAATAAGGACAATAATATACAATTAATATTACGTATTAATATTATTTTTTTTTTTGTCCGCCGTTGTACATCACTCTTTATTAATTGTTATTAATGATTTACACCCCGCTGCACGATCGTGTAAAACAACGCAAAACCAATCACACGACGACGAGAACCCCCCAACCCCTCCCTCCTATCGAGAAGCTCGAGGCTCGAACCTCGAGGCTTAAAATCTGGAGAAAAAAAATATGTACAAAAATATTATACTCACGTCTGAGGTCCAACACGACGGACGCTTGCCGGGGATCCATTAGCTTGGTGTTGGACGCCTGGCACGTGAACACCGAGCCGAAGTCGTGTCGGCTGACGGACGGCCAGTGCAGCCGGTTCTCGATGGCGTTCATTGAGTTGTGTTCGCACTCGTCGTCCACCACTTGGTCGTTTTTCAGCCACACGACCACCGGCGGAGGATTTCCTGAAAAGCGAAAAAATCAAAACGATCCCACGAATCAATAACCGCCGCGTGTTTATTACCTATATATTATTATAATATATTGACTATAATAATAGTCAAATAATAATAATTATAACGTCACTGTTAATAATATTATTCTATTTTATCGTGCGGGTACGATAAAACCACATTGTCTGCAGTTCGTGCGGTAATATTATTATGCTCACAATATTATTTGTCCACGAATTACCGTAATATAATATTAAGCGCAGTGTTGTGTCCATACGATATTATGCGTCGCAGAAACGTCGTTTTCGAATTATTTTATCGATTTGTAAAAAATACTTTTTAAATTGTAATACAGATACAAATAGATCCATTCAGAAAGTATTTTAAATACATTTCGAATAGGCACTTCTAAGAAAAAGTGGTTAAGAGCAAATACAAATACTTTTCAAATACGTTTTTGGTTTTAGTTATTTGTTTGTATACAAGTAGGCGATACAATTCATTTTGTAATAAATAATTTCTAATTTAAAGTTGTGATGTCGCATTTAACTAGTATAATAACTTTGTACAAATTGTTAGGTTATTTTAAACTGCAAAATTAAAATAAAGAAAAATGTGTTAAATTTTAATTCTAAAATACTTAAGTGTTAATTAAACAATGAATGGTTATGAATGAAATATAAAATAAATAATTAATATTCAAATAAATGTTGAGTAATTTAATTTTAATGACTAAACGAATAAGACCGATCTGAAATGGGACGAATATTCCTTTTAGATTTTGAAAATTATTTATATAAAAGTATTTGATTTTTAAGTACAACATAGTATTAAAATACTTTTCAAATACTTAATTTTTTTAAATTCTTTACAACTTTACAAGACTGATGTATAGCATAACGTGTGTATTTTTTTAATTTTTATTATTATTGGGACGTATGAGGGAAGTCACTGATACTTTTGAAAGTTGATATACCTGTTTGGAAACGTGATATTTCTCAACCATTCAGCTATTCAGCAAATTCGTAAAATGTTTAATAATAATCATAAGAAAAATAAATGTTTGTTATTTAGAACAATTTAGTATTATGGTTAAATCAACAAAGCGACAATAAGTTTTATAAAAAATATTCCCTTTGAGAACAAGTTCAATATAAAGGGATTTGTTTGTAATGCTTGATGTTTCATCAACTAGTTTATTAAAAAATAAAAGTATTATGATGTGATTTAAATTTATTATAGTATAATAATATGGACTTAAAATAGCACAATACTCCAATGTACCTTGTATTTTTTAAATTAATATTTAAAATTAATTTAATATTCTGACGTTTGACTTTCGCTATTAAACCTGAAAACTTTAAGTTATTGTTAAACTGTTTGACAAAAAAATAGGTATTTCGTATGCATAAGTAATACATCATTTATGTATGGAAATACATATTTAAAAATATATATATATTAGCAATCCATGGTTCTATTATGTATTCCTGATCTTATGAGTAGATATTGTTTGTTTAATTATAGTATAAATGCAGTAACATTTCGTGATAATAGAAACGAACTTATTATTTGTTTATTAATAATATTAATGCGCATAATAGTATGCTATAAATAATTTAATATAATATGAATTACACATTTTGATTTTACCACAATGTTTATTTAATTAATTTCTGTCTATTAATACATTATGAACATGGTTGGTAAAAAAAAACACAAAAACTTTCAATATGTATTATAACAGATATTTGAGATTAAAAACTGTAATTCAATATTTGAAAAATCTAAAATGTATTTATTTTGACAAGGTATTTTGAAATTAATATATTTATTTTTATTATTGAATTATTGAATTTACAAAAAATTATATAATTGTTATCTACGAAAAATGTACTGTGTTACACAAAAGATTAGTTTTGAAATATGCTGACCCACGTCATCGCTTTTAATTTAATAATAATAATGTGGGTGTATTATTCTATGTCTCTATGTCGAGATGAACCAAGCGAGACCAGTACCAATCGTGCAATAACTGTATTCGGATGTTTTTTAAAAATTAAAATACAAAAAAAACATGTTTAACCAAATACTAAAACAAATATTTGTTTGTTCGGAATCATGAAGGTATGAACAAATAATTAACAATATTTTAAAACGTTCAAGTAAATAAGATACTCGTCATAATAATTACGACTATATTGAAAATATACATTAGCTTAAAAAAAAATTAGAAATACTTTTGATTAAATTTTACTAATTAACTGCATGCAATTTATTTTATTTCACCCACGTACGATGTTGCTTTCAGAAACTGAACTACACAAGTTTATATTTTAAAATTAATACTCGATGCTCTAAATAAACTTTCAGTCCAGAAGCTTTGATTATTTCTATTTTAATATATTTCTATAAACATGAAACAAAACTTCCCTACCCATATTTTAGGAACTTTCTATAGAGTCTAGAGAATAAGTCTGACCAAACTTTACTTGAGTATATTTATCTTTGTATTTAAACGTTTTTACTTTGTTTGTATAGGTACAACTATTTTATTTAACATACAATTATTTAAAAATAATTATTTAAGTTTTGTTCTGCGATTGATTTTTTAACGTCATATACAATTAAATTTCGTAATTTGAACACTCATTATTACATAAACAACACAGTTTGTAATAATGCAAAGTAGTTGTAGTGAAAACAAAACTGGAAAATCCATACATTTTAGACAATTACGAATTATATACAAATAATTGATTCCCATTATTTTTGTTACTATACTAATAAGTATTATTATAATGCTTTAAAATATTAAATAATAGTAAATTAAAAAAATATGCATAATACTACGTGTACCAATAATTATTATAGTACAATAAACTGACGTGAAACAATTGCCGACTTTATTATTAGTATTATAGTACTTTACTATAATAGTATTATTTAAATTTACTATGTGTATTAACTTAAAGAAAATTTCAATATTATATCGAACACAACTAGAAACATTACATATTTTCAACTATATATAATAGTATTCATATTATGTTTCGGAAATATTATTTGATCTAATTTGTTTTTAACAATATTATTAGATGCACTTAAAACAATAGTGGCAGTTAAACACATATATAATACTGTTAAAAGCTAAATGCATTGTTATTATATATTCATTGTTATTTTTTTTAAATCTTATGATAAAATTTCGTATAAACTGGATAAGTAAAATATAATAATATGTTCTGAACTCCGTAAACCAAATGGATTGTTGATAGAATTGACAACTGATCTATGTAATATATTATATATATAATATATATTTATGTAGACGGCCGGTTACGGTAGAGTATTGAAAGAGTAAAATAAAATAAAACCTTTTTTCTCTTCTTAAAGTAGAAGATTACGGTACCACGTGTCTCAGCTGTTGCCACCGACTTCATTTCGATTGGGCAAATAAATCGTTGAATTAATATCGGCGATGAAATGGTATATATATATAGAGAGAGAGAGATCCGAGGAATAGGGGTAAGGGGTGACAGAATTGAAGAGAAACCAATGAAGTTCAATCCTGAAAAGACCCTAGAAATTGGATATTTAGCTTGGACCTTCTGCGCTTTATAAATTAAGCGCAATTTATTCGGACAGGTGATATAAACATTTTTTTTTTTTTTAGCGATCTACTACTATCAGCACCACCTAATAAATTATTTTTTATCTCCCTTTTTTTATCGACGCCATTCCCCAAAATGTCTTCGATGACATGGTAGAGGGATGGTCCGATGCGTATCTATCACGCGATACCACAAAACAAAAGTGTACACAATCTCCTGGTGTTATTTTTAGCACATCTTTCGTGTTGTACAACGATATGTAATTACCTCGAAGCCCAACTAACTCGCTTCAAAATTCCAAAACAATATTCATTTTTTCACCAAAAACTCGTGCATATAATACCTAATGATATCCCGGTTTCAATGGAAGTATATAAGATTCATGAATCGTGTGTATTATTTTTATTATTCCCCATACATTGCCACCCGGAGGACACATGGCGATGAACCGGTGGTGGGGTATATAATAAGACTACGTGTATGTACTATAAACCCGTTGTACAAGCCGAGACAAAAATTGAATTTTATTCCATCAAGGAAAAATGTCTAGCTATATAAACTTTGCCAGTAATTAAAATCAAACACGCGTACGAAACACCGGTAACAGTACAAAAAGCAATGTATACAGCGTGATTCACCAAGCCAAGCTTGCCCCCCAACTTTTCATTTAATAATCAATTTTTTCAAATTCTGATTTTTGGACGTTTTTAATAAACTTGAAGACCACATTTTCAATATCTTGAGATTTGTTGTACTACCTACTCAGAGAGTGCCTTCTGGAGATAAAAACTTCTGTTTTTCAAATAAGAACCCCCCTTTTCAACAGTAAATTGTACTATTAAGCGGAGCATTTTTTTTAAAAACTTTGACGTATTAAAATAAAAATTCGAATGAACAGATTTTGAGTTTTTTTAGCTTTTTATACTAAGAATAATAGGTATACAATAGTGGGTTTAAAAGATATAGAGGCACTATGAAAAATTGAAAATGTAAGTAATTAATATTAATCGATCAATATTTATAATTTATAAAAATAGTACAAGTATAAAAAAAAACTAGATCATATATTACATAATATATCAGGGGTGGCCAAACTGCGGCTCAAATCTTATCGTAAGATACAAAACATTTTTGCATAAGCATTTACAAATACATTTTGGATTTTGGATTTTTTCACTTTTTTTCATTTCGGCTCTTCCATATATATTAATATATTGAACGGCTCGCGAATCTCTTTTCTCTGGCCACCCCTGTAATATATTTTATATTTATGTATTTCCATTTTTAAAGACTATTATTCGTAGTACCTACCTATATTCTAATAACTGGAAAAATACTCTTTCAAATTTTGAATTAAGTACATCAAAAATGTAAAAAAATATATACTCTGAATAATTCATAGTAATAAAAAAGTAGGTTCTCATTTAAAAAACAGAAGTTTGTATAGCACAAGACATGACCTAAGTAGTACGAAAAATCCGAAGAATCTAAAAATATGGTCATCGAGTGTGCACAAAACTTCCGAAAATCAGGATTTTAATGAAATGATTATTAAAATGAAAAAATAGGGATAAGTGTATTTGGTGAATCACTCTGTGTATAAATTCTGGCGAATCCGTTGTCGAGATAATTGCGTTTAATTGACCGACCGCACAATTATCATAGTGCACGTGCGCGCACCAAAACGGTCTGCAGTTTAGGTGAGCTGCAGGGCTGCAACACGAGTCCGATAAATTGTGGAATCTTGTATATTTTAATAACTGTTTACATACGTTGTACACGATTTCGCAAATTAAATTCGCACACGATTCTTTGGGATTTTAAATTCAACGTAGTCTTTAATTTGATACTAAACGTTTTTTTCGCATGACCGCGACAGCGTGATCAATCGGCAAAAAATGAATGAATTAAATTTGTATTCTGTTGTATATTCCATTTTTGTCAACAAAAAAACATCACAAGACACATCCCGTTTGTCAGGCTGAAAGAATGAACCGTAAAGAACTAATAAGTATGTAGGTACCTAATCAGAGTTCTTTGTTCTGAAGACTGAAATATTTCATTGAAAATGGTGAATTTATAATAATCACGTCAACGATCTTTATGCGCTTTGTATATAATTTTAATAATAGTAAAATGCTTCACCTTTATAAGAACGAATATTTTTTTTTTTTTTTTTGAAGTTACAAAAACAATTTAAGAAGAAATTGTTGTTTAGCTCCAATAGGTGACGAGAGACAATGAAATAATGTAAAAATACACATTTTACTATTGTAAAATTAATACATCCACTCAGAGTCTCATACCGATAGGAAATAAAATATTTTATCCAATAAATAATAAATAACTTGTAGAATATAAAACATGTGATGTATAAAAAAAATATTAGCAAATATAATCTACTTATCGAAGGGTACCTATAGAGGAAAAGTGATGTTTAAATCCAGGAAGTCATCAAGTGACGACAAATGTAGTGTGCATTATTATATTATATATTATGCCAAAAGCCTCAATTCGATTTATGTCTCAATATACGCATATTATCAAAACGCCCAAGAAAAATGCACACTTATAACAAAAATAACAATTACGTTGTAAAATATAATTTTCCGTGAAATGGAACACAAATTATATTATAAAACAAATCAATACGTGCTCGAATCGAACTAGATTTTAAACGCGCTGGATTCCTTACAAATAATGTGCGATTGCGTTAAGTCTTCCGAGCGCTGAACTAATGACATATTTTCGAGTGGCCCGTCGAGGGGCGTTTTTAAAGCGAAGCCGACTGCGACACGTCTCCAAATGACACGTACTCGAGACACTCGACCGTTCGTGCGGGGGATGGGAGGGGGGAGGGTTGAATAATAGAGCGGAACAACTACAAAATATATAAATTCTTAGGAGGTATGGCGTGGTCTGGCGGTGGAGGGGCGGTCACGTCTCCGGGGGGAGAGATGTCGCGCGCTGGAGGCGCGTCCAAATGTCTACCGCGACGCGACGGGTGGCGCGACGCGGACGAGACCTTTGGCCGCGTAGGTTTATCGAGCACGCGACTCGCACTTCCGATCGGCAAATTTATTTGTGACGTCTACGGAGAGCGACTCGATCGTTAAACACGCCGAGCCCGTGACCAATTCTCGCGAGAGCCGAGGAGCAAAAAATAATAGCCATATTATATTATTATTATTATTATTATTATATTATGTACCGGACAGTTATCTTTTCGTTGTATAACTGTCGTTGCTCTCGCGAGACCGCACTTACTACACTGCAGAGGTACTACGAGCGCTATGCGCAAATATTACTGCGTTATGCGATCCGAATATATTATATTTTAGGTATTGTTTACCGGATCGTTTTGTTTTACGACCATCGCGGTAGACCGATGTGAATTATTATTATTATTATTATTTCATATCGAAAACCGATATTATTACCGGGGGGCAAACGGTTATAGCGAGATTTATCGACAAAAATCACAACAAATCGATGGTTAGGTATTTATATTTTTAAGGGTTTGTGATCAGAACCATACGCTTATCAGTTAGATGCAACGAAGGACAAAAAATAATAACTAGAAAATATGTTAGCTTAGCTGATAATTTTTTTTTAAATTGTCTATGGCATCTTTATTTAAACGACCAGAGGTCTTTATAAATATAATACATTGTGGGTGAATACGCTACAATACTAATAAGTAATAATAATTACTTAAATATATTTTCATACATAAACATGTTTGGGGTTGTACCTTCAACGAGTAAGTCCCTTTCCTTAGTCTAACTCACTTAGAGTAAGTCGTATGGCTTCAGGGCTTCAGACATTTGAGGCCCTTAATGTCTTGAGAGTTGTCAATATGTTGTTTGGCTTTTTCGTTGAGGTGTTGTTCAAGTTTTTTCACATGTTTGTTAGCAAACTTTTTGATTTCGTCCTGGATGGATGACTCGTTTCAATCCTGTGGAACCGGTATGCTATGCCAATGGTACGAAGGGCAATATTCTGACAATGTCGAATGATTTCAATGTTGGATTTGCTGGCACAACCCCACAATATTGTATGCCATAAGTCCAGATCGGTTTGATAAAAGCTACATAAGACGTCTGTATGTCAAGTCTAGTGTGGAATGTCTTCCAACTAGCCAGTACAGCTTGTTTATCTTATCTTTGATTTGACATTTTTTCTGTCGGACATGGTGTTTTCAATTTAAGCGAGAAGGAAGGTTAAATTGGCTTAGCTGCTGACTAACCTTGGGTATTTAACATACCCAAGTATTTAACTGAATCTTTTTGTGGGATTATCGTGAGATCCAGCAAGCTTAGCTCATAATAATATTATATTTTATAAGAGTACGAGCAATACGCATATCAGCATAGAGACGGAACATATTAGGTATAAAAAAGTGTGCAAGTAGGTGGAGCTTGTTACGTGAATCATGCTTATCATTTAGACAATTGAAATAAATTGAAAAATTGGACGAACACTACTCTAATGTAATCACAGCCAGTCCTCACAGCTATTTCTCTCACACTCTTATGATAAAACTCGAACTATTTCTCTTGATCCGTTTGGCACGACCAGTCCTCGGGACGAAATATGTTCTGTCTATTTCTATAAGTCTATTATATGCATATCAGTGGGCACGCAGATAGTTAGGATAACTTGTTGGTGTTTTAAGTACAAAAATTATCGAAACATGACTTTAAAATACACCGAATACCGAACAACAGGTGTTTAACCTGTTGTCTAATAATATTTGATAACTTCCGGGCTATTCGAGATATTTTTTACTATTATAGTCAAAGCAAAAACTTCGGAGGATGTAAACAATATGACCACCAACGAATAATGAATAATAACATAAGCCCAAATACAACAGAAAGGATTCGTTTCCGTAATCAATATTATATAGAGTGGAGTTAAATTAAAAAGTTTCGTTTGATTTGAGTTAAGTTTGATTAATTAAGCCATCGCTTATACTCTGAATTTCAATTATAGGTAACGATAACGGGCTGAAATTATAATTTTAGGGGATATCAATAATCTTATATTATATTATTCGAATGATCAGCAGATGTACTTTTAGAATAAATCTGTGCAAACCGTTTACAGGTTATACTATTAAATAGGTACCTACGTGTCGGTGTGTAATGATTTAAACGTATATGCAATAAAAAAACTTATAGTAATGATGTTGTGTATTAAATTCATATTATATATATATACAAGGCAAAGTTAAAGAGATAATTACATAGTAGTAAATCGTGTTACTGGTCTTCGTGTTTTGTCATTAGGTACATACGACGGTAAAAATGGAAATAATAATAAGACGAATAAAAACGTATCGGAGAATAATTGAAAAACGTCGATTCTAAGAGTTTGAAATGTCCAATGAAATAAAATGTTAACAGCAATATTTGAAAATAGCACAAATATGTTATAATATATTATATTATATGCAGGGGAACATAAAAAATCTCATCAAAAAGTTGTTGTAATAGTGTAGGTACGTCGTGTTGAGAAGAAAGGTTAGTAATGTTCGAGTTGAATGCCGAGTATTTTTAAAATGTTTTTTTTCGTTTAAATACAAATACATAATGAGCATAAGTTGTTTTATTTTGACATTTAAATTAGAAAACGACAGACCGTTTAAAATTTGACGGATGTCGTTTGTTGCAAATTCTGATCATTTTCCAAATCTAGTGACAATTGTCATTGTTTTAATATATTTTATTATTATAAGACAATAAACTATATACCTACACATTCAAAATTAATATATACGACTGATATAATTAGTAATTTTCTTATAAAATATATTTATTTCGCCGGTATTAGTTCAACTTTCTTTCAATTTGCATTAGGTTATTAATTAACTTATATCAGATAAATTTAGCAAATTAAAATATGTCAACGTGTAACGAATTACTTACAACCATATCTTCTCAATCGGTTTTTTCCGTCATTTTGAGTACCTACGTATATTATAATATTAATTTCTGCTACAGTGCTACATAATTATTTAATATATTTTGATGTAATAATAAACAGTCCATTAAAAAACTTTACACTTTTTGAATACATACCTAGTGTTATTTTAATTCAGAACAAATTTGTTTAAGGCCAAAAAAAATCCATATTATTGAAAAAAAAATCACTGAAAAAAAATATTTTGGTCATTTTTGTTTATTTGAATATTTAATATGAACGTTTTACTAAAATGTTAATTAGTTTATAAAAACTATTGAGTTTTAACAGGTGATTTATTTTCATCATAATGTTGTCAATAATAATTAATAAAATATGAGCCTGTTTAAATTTGAACAAAGGCATCTTCAAGTTTTTTTATAATTATTTAATTAAATATTAACTCCTGGAATTTCATAAAAAAAACTACCGACAGTTTATTTTTGAATTCATCAATACTCAGTATTTTTAAAGAAGATATAATTATATAGTATTATATACTACTGAGTTTCCATGCTCTATATAATAAAGTCTATGATCGCCAATCCCCTTGGGTGTCTTATCTAGAACGCCGTTTATATTTAAAAACTCATAACTGTCATTTTTTTTTTAAATTCATATTTATTTATTAGATGGTATGACAACTATAAAACACTAAATAATATTTTAAGAACTTTTTTTTATAATATAATAGAGAGATAAACATTATACATATTATTCTTGTTGTAAAACCTTATAATTTATTTATTTTACATTTTTTATTTTTTAATACATTTACTTAAAGTTTGTTTTCGCTAACATTGAGAATATTTTAATTTACACGCATAATGAAGTAAAATTATATTCAATTATAACACTTAAAATTTGAAAAGTTTTGCTGTTAGTTTTTCAGACAAACAAGTTAAGTTTGTATAATTTCGGGAAAAACAAGGATTGAATTGTTAAAACAATATTGCTAATTGTTTTAAAATAATATTTTTTGTACACTTTACTGGTAGGTAGTAAAATTCTTTAAAAGCTGTATTTATATTTATAATAATTTAATATACATATTTATACTTATATGGTAAATTTACAACATGACGAGTATAATATTGTCACTAGAATATATTTTTTTTAGATCATTTCCAATATACAGTCTAATTATAATATTTATTTACATATTTACTGTATATTTTATACTTACCTATATTATATATATTTATAAACTTATAATGATTAGAATACCATATTCGATAGTAATTGTTTTGAACTAAATTTGCGATCAAATCAAACATTGTGTTTTAATATCTTAACACGCATCTTGAAAAGTCATATAGGTACTAACCTAATAATATATAATATATCAACTTATGATTGTTTATATTCAAATACTAAGGAATCCAATGGTAAAATAAAAATCAATTATCTATTGCTATTAAATTTCCTTTAACGTACTCACGCAATTTAATTTAGACTAACTTAGACTTCAGTTCATCTTTCACAAAAATGTATGAACTAATAAACCTAGCTGCTTCTTGTGAACCTTTCAGAGTTGTTTGTTGAATCATTTTTGTGCATGTACCTACACCGAATATATGAGTTAAGTACGTTTCGAGTAACACATATGTCAAGAAAATAATTGATTTGACCGACCAATTAAAAACAGACAAATAAAATCAATGAGAAGTACCTATCTGTGATATTTTAAAACTTTATCACTATAAGGTAGTTCAGGATTCACTTGAACAATTGTGAAACGCCACAAGACAACACTACATTTTTGGGTTTATAAAGTATTGCGTTATAATTGAAAATGTTATATTTTAAAGCATGTTTGTAAGTTGTAAGTCTTCGTTTATACTTTCGATTCAGACTTCAAAAACATTTATCTCAAACTATACATTTTGAGCTTTTGTGGTCTTTTTTGAGGTGTGGAATATCGAAAGTCCATTCCAATATTGACGAATATACTCGTAATATTATTATACTGAAACAATTTGGCCTAAACTAATTAAACATTTAAAATGAGTATACTTAAACAACATTTCGTTTGTTCGTTATACACATACAAATATTATATTATTAAGTATACACCGAGCGACTTCTGCCGTCTATCTCGGCAATTAGTTTTATTCTAACTCATTTTTTCTTAAACCTGGTATTGCTGTATTTGATTTATTGATCTTGCAATACTATTTTATGTTAGCCCTAAAAATGGTAAGATGTACTTTAATATCATTCAATTTAGACAATTAAATTTATTCCTAATTTTTTTTTTTCGATTTTATGAATACAATTATTATTTACGCAAAATCTGAATCAATAATATAATAAAATAAAATGTAAAGTATCTAACAATAATAAATTATGCTATAGTTTGAAGTAGGTATTTAATAAATAATGACATAGTACTATATAGTAATACTATAGACATTTTTTGAATGCGATTATTAATGTTAGAAAAGTAAAATATGTCAATTTTCAGAACGAATATATTTAAATTTAAAAAAAAAATTATTCCATATTAGATATTAAACAAATAATTAATAAAATATAATTTTCTCAAAATCGTTATAAAGAGAAAAATATCGACTTATATATCGTCTTATATGAAATTCAGTTTTGTGTAAGATGGAATAAAAAAAAACGATAATAGGGAATACAATTAAAAATAAAAGCCTTATTTAAATTAAAAAAAGTAGTTACATTATAATGAACTAAATGTTTCATTGTATTCAAATGAATATTTCACCGTAAATCTATAAAGAGACACTGACATTAATTAACGACCGCCCGGCGTATACAATTAAATAAAACATTTTAAGAGCTGTGATTTCTTTCCACGAGTTCATTCTCTGAGGATAAAGATAATACATATATTTTGGATTAATACTTTTAAATATAGAATAGTACGTAAAAGAAAAATGTATAAATAATTCGCTATTGTATTTTTTTTTTTTTTGAGAGACAACTAAGAAGTAACTTGAAAACATTATATTTTTTTTTTTTGAACTATTAAATTGTTCATATTTTGTAACTATCGATTAGTTTGTTTTTAATTAAAAACAATTTTAACAATATTAATCCCACGCAGTCAGACCAATACGCGCATGCGTGCTTATGCCACGCGTTGTACCTCTATTGAGAACCAAAAAATTGTGCAATGTGTACCAATCGACGAGTTACCTAGTTCTCTCTACCAAAGCTCAACCTGCCCAATATTCGAATAAATACTCATCCGAATAGATTAACATGACTAATTTTATTTTTATTACCATAAAACGCCTCGAGTCCCATAATATTATTGAACAGACCGCAGACATCGTTACTCACAACCTACTCACTTCTTTAATCTTTGTACTGTTGATAATAACATAAATTTGCGCTTTTCCGACTGGAATCGTAACAGACTAAACAACAATAATAATCATCGTAATAATTAAACGTTCCTTATATCTTTGTCCTCTTTTCCTCCACAACCACCGTCAATCTCAAAAAAAATAGTCAACACTTTTCATAATGCTACGTAATGTAGTTCCTACGAGACAACTTTAAATGTATCGTTGAGCTGAACTTTTTCCCTTGTCTTATACTCATCTTAAAATCGAAATAGACACACCTGACAATATTATAGGAAAATGATTCTCTGCCTGAGAAAATTTAAATAACTTTATACTTTAGTACCTTACTATACGTCTCAACTACAATCTGATAGCTTCCGAGGGTTGAATCTGATAACAACCATTAGAAGCCATCAGATTGAAGTTGAGAGGTATGGTAAGAGGCAGTTGTTCTGGTATCCTTTCCCGTCCACTCCAGAGGATGATATCACATCAACCATATAATTAATATGTCACACTGTGATAAATGTTACCGATATGAAGCGCAGGCAAACAAAAACCTCACACCTTCTTCCTTGTAGATATCAATCCCAATGGAAGCGATGTCTTGTCTACCGCCCCTCTTTTACACACGGAGATCAAAGTAGAAGAACCTTACAAAAGGCTACAATTATCACAGTTTAAAATGGTCAATTATTATTTAGCCAAGCCCGAACCTACTGTCAATGCATGACAAATGTGTGTAAAATCATAAAACTGACTATTTTTTTTTTTTTATATACACTTTAAATGTTTTACAACTGCTGATACTTAAAAAAAATGTGAAAGGTATCAAATGTCTCGTAATCTTAGTATTTTACAACAATATGCAAAGTAGAACAAACACACAGAACACAATATAATGACAATAATAATACCTATATCGAGTATTTTTGTTACCAATACCCACTCAATATCCCTTAAGAGGACTCAAGCAAAATGTTTAATATGACTATAATAAAAGATCTATGAAACAGTATAAGTCACATTGTTGGTCGTATCATTTTCAAAATATTTGTGAGAAAAATCTATTTTAAGTTATTTCGTATTATCTGTTCACACCTATCATATCGTATTTTAGTAGTGTTGAATTAATATAAATCGTATTATCAAAGACACACAGAATTGTGGGAATTTAAATACTACACCACAGTTAATCCACCTGTTTTATTGGATGACGATTAATAATTTTATGTATTTGGTTGATTTTGTTGTTATTTTACCCATGCACATGTTATGAACCATTTAATCTACAATGTGTATGTAATTTACATTTGATTGCATCTAGAATCTGTGTTTTGGGTCCTATAAAATAAAGATAGCGTATGTAGACAAAACGTAGATAATCTAAGCGCAGTGCCCTTGAAAATAAAGTCTATAAAAATAAAAGTCTATATTATATATTTTTTAAACAAACGTCCATGAACATTTTGCAACTTCATGTGCATGCGAGCGTATAAAACAAAATAATATATTACATAGGTACAATGTACATCGTTGAATCCACGTGGGAATTGACTATTATATGAGTTTATCCGCTTTTAAATTTAATTTAGATACGAATATTTTTTTTTTCTTTTTCCATTTAAGCACTGGACATTTTTTTAACCACTACATTCTCTCGTGTTTAACTTTTTAATTGAATTTAACAAGTATAAACCAACAAAAAAAATGCATATTAAATTTAATGTAATATTTGCATGACACACTCCAAGGGTGCGAAATCGGTTCAGTCCGAATGGCGTTACTACACAGGGTCGGACAGTGATCATTTTAAGTCGAAAAAGAATAATCTCCTCCATTGTACATATTAATTGACCTCCGTGAATTGTAAGTATGAAATTAAATAAGTACGACCCTTTTAATGGCAACGTAATCCTAAGTTATTCCAATATATATATATATATATATATTTTAAGTATACTATTTAAAAAAGTATAAATGTTTTTGTTTTGTATATTCAATTAAAATATCGATTTTAATGATTTTATAGTGGATCGTTCATCACAGGGTTTTTAAGCACCTTGAGATCGTCGCTTGAAAATATTTTTGTATTAAAAATGCAATTATAATATTATCGTAAGTTAATAATAATTATGTTCACAACAAATAAATGACTAGATTACAAGAAGTATTTTTAATTATTTTGCTGTAAAGTATTATGTATATTAAATACAGATAAAAATATCTGATAAATATTTAAATTATCTATAACTTTTATTCTTATCAAACTGCAAGGGAAAAAAGACAAAACTGGTGATAAGTAAACATTTTAATATTCTTCCTACATATCGTTAACTATATTTGCCAATTTTTGAAGAAAGATCTGAGAATTGATGCAAAAATATCAACTAGATCAAATCTGTTACTATAAACCACCCTCAACATTGAAGATTGAAGAAAATTCTTAACTCGAAAATATATTGGCTTGCAAGAAAAAGAAAGAACATAACAATGTTAAACAAATGAATCCCTTTCTTCACTCCGAATCTAAAATAAAGTGTAAATCATGAGCATTAGATGAATTATTAAAAATTATAATTAAAAGCAGAATGTTTGAAAAAAGTTATTTTAATTGAAAAAAGTTTAATGGGATTTTTAATCTAAATGATTAATTTTCTGTTTAAATTTATGAAAATGTTTTAATCAGAATTAAACTTTTGATAGAACATGGTGGCTTTGACATTAAATTAGAAATGATTTTTCAATTATATACTAATTTTCATTAAACAAAAAAATCGCTAAACAATTTTTCATTAAAAATATAAACATGACTTATTTATTTGATAACATTTTTTATTAATACCTTTTTAGAGCAAAAAGTCACTTAAAAAAACATAATGTCTATAATGTATATATTCATTTTTACTATTTATTTATGGTATCACCATTTGTAATGCGTATATTGTTAAACATAATTATATAATTATTTTATTACGTAATGATAAAAATAATATAATCAATGGCATTACTTATACAAATGTTTGAAATAAATGTGTGTTATTTCTTTTAAAAATACTTAACAAATCACTATTGTATGCTGTGAAATTGTCAAAAATTATTATTTAAATTAAATGGTGGTAAATTCTACGTTTAAATATAATAACATAAGAATGATCTTAAATGATCATGACATAACATTGGAATAGTTTACTAGTATTTTAAAAAATAAAAAATATTTTATTATTCTCAATTTTAGAATTTTAAGAGGTTTTTTGGATTGCCTATTCATAGTAGGTACTACATAAGATAAACTCGATAATTTTTTTTTTTAACGAGATAAAATTACCACATGACTGCAAATAATATAGTTGTTTAAAGAATATGATACGATTTATGTCAAAAATATATTTTTTGAGAATTTCACAACAGAGTTTTGAGTTAATGTTAGCTTTACTAATTATTGTATAATATGTAGTTGTTAATAGTTTTGCAATATTGACTCAAATGATTAGTTGATATAATAATATTTACCAGCACATAAAATTATGCAAACATAACAAGATAACAAGAAGTAATTCTAACCAGCTTAAAGGATTGGACACTCCTGGTATACCCAAAAACACCTCATGGACAAAACCGAACCCGAACCATGCATCATCGAATCTATGTCAATTGGTCGTATGAAATTGGTCGTGGTAAAATTTGTCGTCTGAAATTGGTCGTTTTGTAAATTTGTCGTTTGGTAAAATAGTCGTAGCATATTTTCGTCGCGAAACGCGAATACTGGGTAAAAACGTTATGTAGGTACAAATTGACAATAATCATTAGGTATAAAACGTTTTGCGATAATAAGTTGAATAACAGCGTGTACAAATGTACAACTAGCATTATTACAATTTACAGCTATATTATATTACGATAACAACTATTATCGGATGTTCTTTATCTGGAATACAAATAATAATGTTTCATTTCTTCTATAGTGTATACTGTGTTTAGTTGACTGTGATTGACGGTGTAGTCTAGTGCTAATAATTATATAATCGAGTTAATAAAAAATAATAATTAATATGCCTCTAAATTGTATTAAAAGTGAAAGAGGAAAAGATATGCTCGTGCATGATGGTCTTTTATATCGTTTTGAAAGTAGAAATGATAAAAAAACTATATGGAAATGTGTTGAAAATTTAAAAAAAAAATGTAAAGCTAGAATACATACAGATGAAAATTCCATTCTAAGTGATGTAACCAAGATATCGCATGTTCATTTTCCCGATATTGCTAAAATCGAAGCGAAAAGAGCAATGGCAAATTTAAAGGAGCTTGCTAAGAAAACTGAACTAAGTACTCAATCTGTTGTAGCAACTGTTGCTTCAGAGGTAATATATACAATTTGTTTAAACAATAATTTAATTTTTCTAATATAATATAATATTATACAACCTAATATTATTTTTAATATTTTTAGTTAAATACAGCAGTTTCCGGTCAAATGCCTGGCATACCGTTAATGAAAAGGACTATTCTGCGTGTAAGAGAACGTGAAAATGCAGCACCAGGTATACCGCAATCATTATATGATCTTGTAATACCAGAAGATTATAAAAAAACATCAGATGGTAAGTCATTCTTACTATATGATTCTTTCGATCATGACCCGGATATCTGCGATAGATTTTTATTATTTTCCACGGAAGAAAATTTGCAGAAAATGTCCGAATGCAATCATTGGTATGCAGATGGTACATTTTCATGTGCCCCATCTATTTTTAAACAATTATATACTATTCATGGAATACAATCTTCAAACGTCTTACCTTCGGTTTATGCACTCTTACCAAATAAAAAAAAGAAAACATATATTCGTTTGTTGCAAAGCCTAAAAACATTAAACTGCAACTTAAAACCAAAAACGGTCATGTTAGATTTTGAAATTGGTGCAATGACTGCTTTCAAAAAAGAATTCAGTGATATCAAAATTCGTGGTTGTCATTTTTACTTTGCGCAATCTGTCTGGAGACACATTCAAGAATGTGGTCTATCAAAACAATATAAAGAAGATTCTACTTTCGCTTTTTAAATAAAAAAATTAAACGCCATGGCATATGTTCCGGTTGATTATGTTGTTAGATATTTTGAATATTTAGTTGACACTCCTTTTTACCGAGAACTGGAATTTGATTTATCGAGATTACTTGACTATTTTGAAGAAACGTGGGTTGGTAAAATGGACAGGAACGGGAAAAGGAAAAATCCAAAATTTTCAATTACAATTTGGAATTGCTATGTTGATGAATATAACCTTCCAAAAACTAATAATTCGGTAGAAGGATGGCATAATAGTTTTTCATCCATATTGAATGCTATTCACCCTAGCATTTGGAAATTTATAAGAGCCCTACAAAAAGAAGAAAAACTAAACCGTCTGAAAATGGTTCAATATTGCACTGGAGCAGAAACCCCTAGAAAACGAAAGAAATATAATGACACCGCTGGGAGGATAAATACAATATGTAAAACGTTTAATAATAGAACATTTGATGAATATATATCTGGGATAGCTCATAACTTATAATTATTTTCACATATTATTTTCAAAACTTATAATTATTGTCACATATATTATTTTTACACATATTATTTTCAAAACTTATAATTATTGTCACATATATTATTTTTAAAACTTATAATTATTATCACATACATTAAATTCAAAATTATGACCAAATATTTTTTTTACATAAAATACATATTATATTGAAAACGACTAATTTACCAAACGACCAATTCACCTAACGACCAATTTCATACGACCAATTGACTGTACCCCTGCATCATCTGCGGATCCGAAATCTCCATCAAACATTTTCTATTATAATGTCGCCAATTTAATGAAGAAAAAGCTAAATAAAACATTCCAAGTAGTATCTCAGAATGTCTCAACAATGAACCTCTAAACATCAACAGTACACTTAGTTTTATAAGAGACACCAATAATTTATACAAAACCATTTAACCATAAATCTAAATATTTTTTTTTTTTTTGTTTATCGCTTTTATTTTTTTTAATTCATATTGTTACTCATCATATATTTATAATTATTTACTTTTAATGTATTAATCAGTTTATAAACAGTAATTGCAGCCAATGACCTATGTAGTCGAGGCCTTGTTTTTTATAATAAAAAAAAATAAAAAAAAATTATGTAGATGAATTTCATACATTTAGAAACGGTTGTACTCTCAATTACCAGCAAATAGTATGTACTATGTAGATCATCGTCATTGATATTACATCGTTTAAATTCTTTCAAAATATACATTTTAATACTAGGATTATATATTTATCGTCTGTTTCATAAAATCATAATATTTATTATTTCCAGAATAATTTCCTATTCCAAAAGTTTGAAAGAACCATAATATATGAATTCTGAAAATCAATCAACCAAAACTGCAGGGCATTCGTTTCTCTGATCTAATAAATGCATATTGTATATATTGGCTTATTATATTTATTATGTAAATGGGAAATTTCCTGTCACCGGAATTTTTATATTATAGCATATTTCAGAAACGTCTCGAGTTTTCTGAAAATTACCTCTAAGAAATTTCTCATCACTAATATATACATATGTTATATAACTTACACATCCATTTAACGATATCTGATCGTCAGGTACCAATCGAGTATTGTGCGTGAGTATTTAACTTGAATGACACGTTACAAACGAATACGTACACGAAAGGAAGACGTGTGAGTTTGTGTCAGTAAAAGAAAGTGTGAGGTAGTGGATAAAGCATCAGATAGATAGAGAGAGAGAGAGAGAGAGAGAGAGAGAGCTTGCACAGTAATATATATATATATTATAATAAACATAATATATATGTTACATATTATGTATATAATGTGCGCACCTCGGTACTTTTGCCCACCCACCTGCCTACCACTAACGGGATAACGAATATGCTAATGGAAAAGAAAGGCGAGGGCTCCGGGGGGAGGGTTCCGACGAAGAGAATCGTTTGCATCGGAAATTCGAAAAACCCCCATAGAGTTATTGCGACTATACATGCCTACGGGCTATAACAAATTACATTGTAATGTCATGTACCTATACGGCTATTATAATATTATATTATATTATATACGATATGACGTGTGCGCGGGTCTGTTCGCGTTTTGTTTAAATATAAACTCGAAAGCAGTTAACATACCTGCCTGCTAAACAATAAATAATTTCGTCGGAAAATCATATTTGAATGCGTATTATAAAATATGTACAAAACCGATCTTATATCTACTGCCCGCGGTTGCGCTGTGTCGAACAAAGGGGCCCGCGGGTACAGACGAAAACCGTGACGATCCGCGTGCATACTTGCCACCGTGTCACATCGTTCCAAAGCGTTCCCTCGATTTAGGGGGACGAAATTAAAATGTTCATAATCGAACACGAGACATAACAAAACATAAGAAGATGGCACGCTATTGGTTCCATCGGGTGACTGTAAGATCGGCCCGAGGAAACAAAAAGTTAAAAACGTCTACAGTAAACTCGGCCCGAGTAAAAATGGTAATATGCCCAGATCTTCTCATATCTAACTGGTAATTTATTATCTTATAATATTTTCGAGAATCACTTATTAGCATTACCCAGAGGACATCGCGAGGAGGCGACTCTCATTATGTTCCAAAAAAATGATTTTGTTTTATTTTCATATTATTATGGAGTAAATAATTAAATTATATATATATGTAAAATTATAAAAATGTAATAATGTAATTCAGTGTGATTATTTTTATACTTTTAAAAGTGATTTTCAACATTTATTTCATTTTTGTTTTGTTTTATTTTGTTTTAGAATTTTGAAATGGAAATGGTTCATGATACTAGACTGTTGATTTTAATATAGGATTTGGTTTGTATTTTTTTTTTTAATTTGGTTATGACAGAATGTTTATTTATTGCCAGTAAATGTTTATTGTTGAAAGTTTTAGGGCCAAGTTTACAGTCAACCTTTTTTATTACCTGCAATTTCTGGGCTGAGTTTACAACAAATCATTAAGTTATTCGTTGAATGAAGTCAGAACGTTCTTTATTTTTAATATCATGGATACATTAGTGGAATATATGTATAAATTTATTATTTCTTTTTTTAGTTAAGCGCGGTTAGTATAACTAAAATAATATATTAAGAAATATTAAAAAATTAAAAAAATATAATCTTTTATATTTTTAATGGATACTGAAAAAAAAGTAGTGGATAGTGAATATTAGAAATGAGTGTCTTCAGTAAGCTTAACTTGTCCTTGTATTTAATACTCGTATATTTAGTGCGGCATATTACTCAAAACCTTTTATATTCAAAACAATTATATTTGTTAAACCTGTACCTTCAAATTAGAGAAAAATTATAATTCACAATAAAACAAAACGACAAAAAATATTTCACGTTACTTTACACAATATTATATTTAAATAAATATTATACTTTAATCAGATTTGTGTTAACTCTCGAAAAAAAAACTAAAATTAAAAATTAAAAACATAAACAAAATACATATCGTCGAAATGTTCTATTATCGGTTAAAGCACTTTATATCAACGCACAACGTAAAAACTTGGTTCGAGAAAGAACTAGGGCATCCGAAAAATAAAATAATTTTATAAACAAATAGTATTATATCCTGCTGAAATCCTTTCCGGAACACTGTGCGTGTGTGCGCATTTACTCATACTATCCCACGTGCATAGTAGGTATTTCGTACAACGCGATGACGCACAGTTTAGTAGGGCAAGTGGTGTGGGGCACGGCGTGTCCACGCCTTTTTCAGAAGTAGAAGTGCTTTTTGATAATATTATTATGTCGACACCTACGGCAACGTCGTCTCTCTCGCAGTAGTAGTGCACAGACTGCCGACATTTGATTGAATCTCTGGTCCAGCACGCGTTTATAACAATACGCGCGGTTTTCGTATATCATTATTATTATTGTCCTTTCCAGCCGAAAGGTTTTCCGCGTGTTACAATGAGTTGCACAAATATGATGTGGAAACCCACGAGCCTCGTAGGTATCGGCGGTTTGGGTAGCCAATCGCCAATCGCCATGATGACATGACCATCGGGAGGGCCACGACGGCGGTTGAAAATAATATGCAACAGATGTCAGTCAGCTGTGACGTCGTCGCATCGCCGTTGTAATACGATACCCGTCGATGACCATCGATGTAATATTTTGTTTCCCGAATAATTTGGATAACGACTTATTCCGTGTATACACTCACTGAATCGGAAAATTAATAGTGTCATACAACTGTAATACCTACTTACCGCTGACCACGGAACAGACGTATTGTTTTGTATTGTAATGATGTTCGGTTCTATCGTGCGGAAGACGTTAGCATGAGGAACTCTCGAGTACGTATAAAAAACAACGTCTGGTCATTGACAAATGTACGATTTAATTTCTTCGAGTAAAATACGATTTTGAACGTTCTGCTACTCTACAATATTCATATACATTTTCACATAGATACTTGTCAAATACCACCGAGACCCTATCTAGTCCAAAACGACGAGTACAACTAAATATTTTATACTGACGTTAAACTGTTTTAATTCGTGTATGTTTTATAAAAAAAAAAAATACAAATAATAATATGAATTACTCTTGGAACTTCAAATATATTATTGTTACGATTAAAATAAAAGTCGGGAGACATTGCATATCACTGCAGAATAGACTTAACATTTAGTTTATTTCCTTTGGTAGGACATATAATAATGTGTACGCAATAAGTAGGTACCTACAATTCTTCTTATTCTTATCATATTTTCGATATACTGCTACGTTTACCCATCACTGATTATTTCGTCAAACAACAAAAAAACAATGATTGATTTTCATGAAAACTTAATTCAAACGGTAGTATAGAACTAAGAAACCTGCGCCGTTTTTAGGAAGTTAGTAGGTATTGAAAGCTATAATACGTTAAAATAACACTCGATTTGGTATAGGAAATGGTATGTGAAACTGATAAGATACGGATTTAGAATGTTGTACCTATATGATAACATAAAAAAATAGTATTTTTTTTTAAAGTATTGAAAAATCAGTTCATAATATTAACAGATTAGTTTTAATATAGTATAAATGAGTATTGTATAAAAAATCGCAAATAATATATTGTATCATTTATAAAATGCATATTTGTTAGCGAATTAAATTTATGATAATTTGTTTAAAACCCATAGGTTCTAAAACTGTTTTTCAATTGAATTCTCCAAGACACACTGTTCAAGATTATGTATAAATAAAATTGTTTTCCTTGAGAAGCGCCAGCATATAATTGTTGGAATTAAAAAAGATTTATTACAGTATATTATGTTGATGTAAACGATACACTTATCTGACACGATATTGTTATCTTATTCCTTTATTAAAGTACACGATTTCTCGAGACAATCTTAGGAACGTTTAATATCCTCTTGAAGGGAATTACCATTTAAGACCGGTGGGAGTCTCTTAAGTCTTGCACAATTAAAGTAATTAAATAATTTACAGTTATTTGTAATTATCATGATGTTAATAATTTACCAACAAAATTTGTTTAATCGGAAAAAAATAATGGCATTAACATTTATAAAGAATATAAATAGGAATATTCGCTGTACAGTGTACGTGTTATCAAAAACTGAGTTTATACTTTACCTTTTAGTACCAACATCTTAGTAATTTATGATTTTAGTGATTATTTTAGATGAAAAACTACAAAATAATAATCTAAAAAACAATTTGTGTTTCTATTTTTGGTTATTTTATCATGACCAATGATCTACGCCCTAATGATATCAAAATAACTTTTAATTCGAATATTTGTTTACAAAATATGTAATACCGTGATGTATGTATGCGTAAAGAAATGTGTATCTCTATAATAGTATTATAGAACAATGCAGTCTCTATACGCGGGCTATGAAATTGTTTTGTTTTTTTAGAGATACATCGAAAACTGACTCAACTATGCACTCCACTCAGGGTAAATAGTGCATAACGCTGTTGTTTAAAATGTGTCTACAGTTTTAAATTTGTCTGATACATGATTTTTACGATCCTGTACCTACCTTTTGGGGGTATTTCACAGTAAATCGATAGAAATCAATTATTATTACTGCATAATGTAGTTAAATGTGTGCCTAAGTATGAAAAATAAATCTAAATTTTCATTTATTCGCTGAATTATTCAAAAAATATATGTTCTTGTACTAAGAAAAATGATTAACGTTGATAGAATTTTATGGTTTTTGTACAAGAGGATTTTTTTTTTTTTAGCTTTCTATATTATATAAACATCATATTCGTTTACATGTATTGAGTTAATGTATGTTAAAAGAAACAATGGCATTGCTTATGATGAAATTAATGTAACTGAGTGAAAAATCTCACAGTTGAGACACCCTAATTGAATCGACTTAATTTACACGAGTGGGTAAGGACGAGTGGGTAAGTGATTTACACTAGGCCAATTCAGGTTTAGGCATCTTTCCAGTTTGTCTGGGAGTGTTTTGGATGAGACGGTGGTCTTGAGAGGGTCTCGCAGGTAGTGCATTGAGACGGTTTTGTTCATTGTTTTTATATTTTATATTATAATTATTGTAATGAATTTGTAAATTATAATTCGTATGACGAAGGCACCGAAGTCATTGCCCACAATTAATATTATTATAGTAGTTTGGCTATCGTGGGGGGAAAGAAAAGTAAAAAGAAAAAAAAAACAAAGATCCAAATATCGGTTTATTCTAATTGGATTTACTTTTTATTTTCACGGAGCGGCAACGTATTTTGGAATAGCACACACGAGCTCTTGATTTTTCATTACGACAGAACACAACAAACTTTACACCGGGTTTTCACATTACATTAATCTCTCGGTAAACGTTTGCGGGCCAGGAGTAAAAAAAAAAAAAAAAGACTAAAAATAAACCCACGTGTACCGTCTACGCCTAATCGATCACTCGGACGGGTGGAGGTCCCAAACTTTTCGTATAACAAAACCTAATAGGAAATAATATATTAAGATGAAAGAAAACATAATAATACAAACCTATAATACAATACGATTCGACCACCCGCCCACCTAACCCGCACCGTTGTGTTCCAAACGGAAAATCTGAACCGATATAAATTACGAGTATATAATAATAATAATAATAATAATATGTACATTTATTACGAATCAATAATAACCTCGATACAATTAAAACTAGCAAATTGCCCTGAAACAATATATAATACCATATACATATATGTGTAAATGTATAACGTGTCCACGTGAATACCGTAACTGTGTTTAATTAATTTTATTTTCACTTTAATCTATATATATATAATATATATACACGTGCAGTATACATCTATAGTCTATACAATATGTATAATAATATGTATATTGTGTGTGCTTTTCTCTGAATAATGCGAAAATTATATGATTACACAATACCCATAGCAATAACAATATTTATTACTTTATTAGGTTTCAAATATATTACATAATGACACATTTTTAATTTTTATAGTTCATATTATTGCAGGTATCGTATAATTTATTTTCGCAATAAATAATTATTAACCATTAATTATTACATTTAAATGATTAAATAGCGTTTATACGAGGACGGTTATTTCGAATTCAAGAATAATATGATTTATGTGGTTTATATTGCCACAGTAATATTAAAATATAAATATTTGTTAAGAAAAAAAATCAATAAAATCAATAAAACTCTGGTCGTGTTTCACGGTAGGTGCGAAATATAATATTATCATATTATTTAATAGGTACTGTGCAATATGCATGGTGATTGATGGTCATGATTCTCTTTTTTTTTTTATTTAAATTAAAGTAATTTGAAATTGGTTTCAATCGTCAAAATGTATCGGTGTTAGACCGGAATTCAAATAAACTTTTATCATTCCATTAAAAATATATATATGAGTATTGTCCAAAATGTAATTACCGATGATAATTTTCTTAAATTACGGTAATAAAAAATAACATTTTACAATAATTTGTTTAGGTTAAATAGGGTGATTATAAAATCTAAGTTGGACTGTATTATGTGAATAGATGTATATCATTCTTAAAATACGACTAAACTTGGGCGAATGGGGGACTCGTCCATAATCATAGACCATAACTATAATACGCTGCTACCTATTAAAACGTAATAATAAATATGACTGTATTTCCAAATACATAGTTTTCCCGGTGAAAAAATTACACTTAGTGATGATTTAATATAATAGTATTGGATAATACGAGTATACATAAAAGACAAAATAATATTGATTATTCCCTAACCCGTTTAATATAATATGTTATAAAAATGATAATCGAAACGATTTATCGTCGTAAAAAATGATCGTATTTTGAATCCTTAAAAATCCGATACCAAATCTATATAACACGAAATATTAATATTATATGTATTAAATAATATAATATAATACATATTATTATACAATATTCCCGTCGATCGGAAGCCATATAATAGTACAACAAAAGCTAATAAATTATTTCATTAAATCATTAGTGCAGCGTGTATTCGTAGTGTTAAATATTCAGTAATCGAGTATAATATAACCGTAGGCAATAACTACAGATATAGTTGTCGGGTAAATAACTTCGGTATAAGTTCCTAATTGTTGGCGAACAGCTTTAAGTTTAGACGTATAGATAGTCGTATTGAGAATCGTATAATTCACCGCCGCCGCGAGTTTCACATGACCGTGTTTGTTGTAGGTATATATAATTATTATATAGAGAAAATTCAACGATATATATAATATATTATATATATGATAGAAACAACCCCGCAGTAATATAATAATATATATAATATTATTATGTTGGTGACACGGCTGATCGCCAGGGGCGTATAAATGTGTTCAGGGCACAAAACCGACCTACGACGCCTACTTGTAGTGTATTTTCTTGTGGAAAAAATACAGCAAAACGTATAATGTTTATAATTCGAATGCGCACGTGTACGATTCGTAACACATCAATATCCACGGTCGGATCGGAAAAATTACCGTTGCGGATTTGTGGAAACTCAACATATTTACACGTTTTACATAATATTTTGTGTATTGATTATTTTTATCGTATTATGGCGTGATACGTACAGAATAATTATTGTAATCAGAGACAATGCGATAAGGAGTACCTACAGTATAATAATTCTCAGACGCGCCCTGGCTTTATCACTTATATGTCTCTGTTATATTTGGGGAGAAAATGATATTTGTCAAAAACGCACAATAAAGGTCGAAACTGGATAGGAACAATTATGATGGGTTATAGATGTTTTTGATATTTAACTATACTTTGGTAATAATAATGTGCCATATAATATTTTAAGCCATTAATTGGACAATTTCGCGTCTAATCGATCACCAATACTAATAATTTTAGTAATAACTGAACTATACTTTAAAAAAAAAGCGCCCTATTCGGATAGTATTTTCTAAACAATATTATGTACGTATAAATGCATGTAAACAGTTTATTCTATAGTCATTAAATGACAGTTTTTACAAATATTTAAATGAATATCTCAAGTCATCTCAAAAAAATATTAGTATACTCATCGGGAATTCGATAAGTCTTACCAATTAATAAGTACTTATAAATATTATAACATAATATGTAACTACCGAATTGAAGTGCCTACGTGGGACAGCTGATACTGCCAACAGACATAATAATTTCATAAAGTATTAATAACTGCAATAATTGTAAAATGACAAAATATGAAAAAAAGCAAAAATTAACATTATTCATTCACACTTTTGTGAACAAATTTGTTTTTCGAATCTCTTGTGTGTTATGTATTTAATTTAATGAATGTCCAGTAAGCGTAAGCGAAACATTATAACACTGAATCTGTAACACATTACGATACGACAGTTCAAATCAACTGATCAAGACCACTCGAAAGTCGTTTATTTTTGTACGTCGTTGGTATAATAATAATATTATGGCCGGAGAAAATAAAAACCAAAACGAAACAATAAAACGGTTGCGTCGTCGGCGAAGAAATATTTTAAACTTTATCACGTACAACCCGTACACGTATACAACAGCGAAACTTCTTTCCGATATCATTATTGTCGTTCATCTCTATAGACGTATTTATTGTGGCAAAATCAAAAAATCTTACTCGAACTAATCGTAATTGATGTATCATTATTATTATTATAATACCTATCCGAACCGTCTCATATTGTTGACCTAAGCTTTGATTTTCACTCAACAGTGATGATATTTTTACGAAATTCTTGACGCGGTCCGTCCTGTAAGGTGTCCTCGGTAGTATAGGGGGGAGGGGGCGAAGGCGACACGATGAATGAATACAATTTAAATTAAATACTAAGTCTTACTGTTCAAAGGTATAAGGTGTAATAATAATATTATGTAGGGAACGGTTAAACACGCGCGTCAAACAGACGAGAGAGAATCATAGTTACATTTATATAGTATATTTTGAATGTTGATCGTATATCCAGATATAATAATATATCTCATCATCTGGTGATTTAATGCTGACACAGAATAAAAGTTTCTATTCACGATTCAACAAACGACTGCCGGTCCAGGTGGGCGGCCGATGACGTGTCGGATAACGGCGGTAATCGGTCAAAAAGCCCGAGGATAAAAAAACCCATGGACAAAAAGTAAATTTTTAGAAAAAGTCCCAACTTATTTTTTTTACCGTTGGACAAAAATTCCATGCACATTTTCATTGTCAGATTAAAAGTATCCGAAAATATAAACTATTATTTATTAAAATATATATTTATTTTCTTTTTCAATAATTGATTTGATAATTATTTCTTATACCTATATACAATTACGATTGTCAAGTCAAATATATTTTAATAATAATATTTGTAAACTGGAGGTTTAATAAGATATAGTAATAAAATATAATATTGTATAAGAAAATCAATTACATTTTTTTTAAATTTTAATTTTTTGAATAGCATATTCTGTATTTTTAGACTTTTTGTCTGATGACATTAAGAAAATGATGATTCCAGACTTTTGTCCGAATTTTTTCAAAATGGACTTTCTGTCCACGGCTCCTCCCGCTGATACCGGTATAGGCGTTCGGGGTATCGGTTACCTTGACAGGCGGTTGTAGAGAAATATTATAGATAAAGGTCCGTGGTAGACGATTGATAACAAACGCGACAATCCGGAGGACTGTATCATGCCATCGATTTTTTAGGCGACGATAATATGCGACCGACTAATATCGTTGACACACACTCGCGCATTCACGCACGCTGCAGTACATTTTGTTATTGTTAATATTATATTATTAGATTGTAATCTTGTGACGGTAATTATTATTGTCGTGCACGATGGTTTACGGCAAACTAGCTGGAGGAAATCACTTACCGCCGATGACGCGACAAATGAGAGCGATGCCGTCGCCCTCATCGAGCGGACCGACCGTCATGTTCAACTGCCTTCCCAACCTGTCGAACACCACCGGATGATCCGGCGGCACTGAAACAAAATAACACAAAAACCATTAATCAATTATAATATCGCGACGTCGTCGTTGTATTAAATGTAATATTATTATTATTATTATTATTATCATGCGTATACCTATTATAATAATGTAGTGTAATTATTATTATTATTTCGGGACGATAATATATTATATTATTACAACGACACGCGCTGTAAACGGCGCGAATGACGGTGCGGTCAGTCGTAAATATTAAATCGCGGGCGCGTCTATCCTATTATCATCGTCATCCGACAACGCCAAAAACCGACGGAAATCGATGCGGTGGACCCAAGTGTCGGCGGCGGACTTAGGGCATGACGGTATGCGGGGGTTGTGAGTGTGAGTGTGTAGTAGTGGGGGGGGGGATTGAGGGGGAGACCGCCGCCGCCGCCGCCGCCGTAGACACGACAATTGTTCGACTATTGTGTGTCCGCGCGGCTTCCCTTTCCGGCCATATCTTGGACCGGAGCTATTATATATATATTATTTCCACAAAGCCAACTTCCCCGGTACCGTAACCGCCGACACTATACCACCGCCACCACCACGCGCTATCAACCTCATCATCGCCGAACCACTTCCCCGCCGTAACCACAGCGACGACGACGACGACGACCATGCCACTCTATACCTTTTATAACCATATATACCTATTATATATATATATACCACCGACCACCACACCCGCGGTATTTACCATGCTTCGAACAATGTTCTGCGGCCGTTCTTTCTCTCCATCTCTCTATACACATTTATATATACTCTCGGCAGCGTTCGCGTGTACTGTTCGGATGGAAAATCATTGTTGCGCGATCGTGGTCCAATGAACCTAATCAACTGGCCGCCGCCGGTATAGTGCGCCGACCCTGCAAAGGACGGCCCGGGAAAACGGCGGCATGTACACGATTTATATATATGACGTATACACACACACATTTTCCTTTCAGCGGAACAATTTGCACCGGTCATTTGTTGTGTGCGAGGCTGAAGCTCTTCCGGCGGGAAAAATTACAAATGGACTTGGCCGCCACCACCGCCATCACAGTCGGTTAACAATAACGCGTGCCCTGCGACGCGCAATTTGTCGATGCCCCTCGGCCGCTCGCACCACCTCCTCGTCGGAAGCTTGTCCAATCGTCAACGCCGACTTTTGTACTACCCGCGCAGCTGTCCGAATATATACATATACCTACGCCACCCTCGGTGTGTGTAATACACGATCTAGTGTTTTGGACCCATTGTGATCGTACAACACAGAGAAACCGTTTAAGGTCGAATCCTCTCACCGTCCTCGACCTTTAAGCCGGGACACTCACGACTATACCCAATACGTTATAATATTATCAAAAGTACCCAGTTCTGTGTGTGCTGCAGAAATTTTAAATCAAATTTAAATTTAAGACGCCGAGCCACAAAAACTAATTTCGTTAAGATAACATTATTATTATACAGTCAGTGGACGATCGATCGACCGATCCGAGTTTCTCTGGTCGAGTTAGTATTACAATATTTTAGTTATCGCGTATCGTATTGATATAGGTCTATAATATTATATTACTCGACTAATGGGAGTACAAATTCGGTTATGTCCATTGTACGCAGACAATTAAATTGTAAACATTTTTTTTTTAAAAGTAATCAGAACTGTTATATCTCGAATAAAACTGTAGTGGATGTCTTTTTTGATTACTCTACAACACGGTCAAGAGCGATAACCACAATAAGCTGTGTACTAAAAATTAAAACCAAAACGTTTGTGCTCACTTATTATTTCAAGAAGGCCATTGAACTAGATAACTATAATTATAATACACGTATATACAGGTAGATTCATAAACCATGCTCGCCCTCATTTTTTCATTTAATAATAAGTTTATTTAAATTCTGATTTTCAAAACTTTAAAATTTACTTTAAGATCATATTTTCAGATTTTTGAGATTTTTTGTACTACTTAAGAAGTGCCCTGTGGTGATACAAACTTCTGTTTTTCACCCCCTTTTTTACTATAAATTATTCAGTGTATACATTTTTTTTGACAATGTCGATGTATCTACTTAATTCAACATTTGATCGAATAGTTTTTCAGTTATTAAAATGTTTATACTACGGATAATAGTCCTCAAAAATGGTATTACAAAAATATAAAATATATGTTATCTAGTTTTTATTGTTGTTTATTAATAGGGCTAGGAATTATATGCAATGGCATATATTTTTTGTAACTTCTGATTATTACTTTTGTTTGAAATGTCCATAAATTGCGTTATGATGAAGCAAATGGTAGTTATTTTATTTTGCATATTTTTGCATATTTTCAATAAAATGCATATTTTAACAATTAACGCCTAAAATGCATGTTTTATGGTATATTTTAGCCGCAGTGGTTGGTAAAAAACAAAAATAGAATATTATAAATAATAAAAAAAAAATACTCAAGTATTTATATGGGTATAGGAGGTATGTAAAGTGTAAAAATGGAGGTAGGTAATCTGGAGGAAGATTTTTATTACAATCAACTCTATGGGAAAATCGAAAACGCAAAAACTACTTCATATGATGTAGAACGTAGTTTTAGCAAGTATAAAAACATACTATAAGATCTGAAAAAAGGTCTTTTATTTTTGAAAATTTTAAACACCACATCATTGTTTTGTGTAATACTTTAATAACATTAATAGTTTATAGAAATATTTTTAATATTTTAGAATTTAAAAATGTAGTTTTTGTATTTTGTGTCATATTTAATCACAGATTTTCTTTGTTACATGTTTTTGCATATTTTTAATACATCAAATGCATATTTTACCATTTTATATTGCATATAAATCCTAGCCCTATTTATTAATATTATTATTTTGTACTACTCGTAGTAACAGCGTGTAGTATGTCTTAAGTAGCATTGTCTGTTGAAGTCCTTCATACACGTCTTAACACAATTTATAATAGAACATTATTATTATATTACGATGACGACGATTTTTATTTTTTCTATGATGAATGTCGCTTGGTTCGATGTACCTACCGAATTCGTCTTAAAACCGAGTTAAAACCGCGGTATATATGTATAGTAATATATTCAGTGATGGCTTATCGACATTATCCGAGATTAGTGCATATTTTATACAAATGCATTAGTGTACGGTGTACACTGCAGTGTACATTTCAAACGATTAGTGTACACACAGCGATGTTGCCCTCATAATTATAATATGCGAGTGCGGTGCGCATTATTATATATATATAGTGAGCGTCGGTTGGTTGATGTGCGTTTCGTACGAGACTGTATATCATTATTATTTATGTAGCGGTTAAGTCAGATCATAAATATTGAAACGCACGAATCATATTATACTTTGTACTAGTCTCGGAAATAAATACGTGACGGCCTGGCCGCTTAGGCGCGTGCGCGCATTTGATGTCTCGGTGTTTCAATATACACCCCAGCCCCTAAACCGCCCAAATCGTTTCGTGCTACGCACATGGTCTCGAATCGACGATAAATCTAAATAAAAAAAATCAACGCTCTTTCAAAACCCGCAGCACCGGTGCGTCGTCGTATGGACTACTTCGACCGATAACACACGATATAAATCAGTGTGTGTATTAATGTGTATAAATATAATATTATTTCATTCCTGTGAACAAAATTCGATTTATTATGTTATTTACTCGACAAAAAAAAAAATGATTTCATTTACTCTTATATTATATTATGGACATATTGTTTTGTATTTAATATTTTAACATTTTAGTCATATTAAAGCGTTCTACACACGTCATTTTTCGTACTACACACAGTTTTAGGGGCTGACCGTCATATTTTTCATCCTCGCCATCCGGTAAATATTATTATTTTATTACGCCGAGACGTTTCGACGCATAATTTCTCGGCTGGCAGCGAGGTTGGGTTTGGTAACATATTTTTGGTTTCGGTAATAATATTATAAACATTGCAGTAATGAGTTTCGATAATCAGGTAATCTATGTCATAGTTGTATTTGACAGGACGATATTTCCTATAACAAATCAACCCCCCGCGGAAACGCTTTATCAGAGTAATTATTTACCGATTAATCAGGCATAATTTTAGAACTCAATAATATACTTTAACCAGTTTCGGTAAATATAGGCCTCTAACCCGCTGTAATTGTATTATTCTAGATACCATAGTAATATTATAATGATGATGGTAAAATTATGATTTATGATATTCTATCAATCGTTTTAACGATAAACAAAACGATAATGATGCATATAAAAATGTATATTAGCTGAACTCTCGGTTATGTATATTATCATAATTTATTCCTAGGTGTATGTACCTATGTATTAATGAATAATTATAAAATCATCGTACAAATTGTATACAAATCCGGTGAAAAATCCCGTCACTGTCAATTAAAATGGAATGGAATAAATATTTAACACAGAACTCACTCCTGCAAAAAAAAAAAAAAAAAATACAAAATGTGGAAATATGTATCACAATTTTTATTTTGTTGAAAAAGCTCATAAATAAAAATAAGAAAAAAAAATCGTACAAGTGTTCTGACGAGTAAAAAGTGCCACGTGGATCACGCAGAATTTTTTATACACGTGCCTCACCATGAAACGTCAATACAATTTTATACTTAACAAATCCGTCAATAGAAAAATAAATAATAACGAAAAAAAATCGTATAAAGATGGTTCAAATACCACGGTGTGTACTGTTTTTTCTCATTTGTCTAATTGAAAAATATTTTGTCAGTGGCTGAGACATTCGGGAGAGTGGAGTCTTCGTCCACAGCACCGTTCAAGTGTATAATATATATATAGCGCTTCCGACGAAATTCCTCAGTTATTTTCCACCGCCGCCGCCGAGGAATATTCAATTACCTTCATGGAGCGTCGAAAGAAATCGTTTCTCACGCGCCCGTCACATTCCGTCGTCCCGGCAACCTAGCAGTCGGAAAGTCTCGTAAATAGTAAGTCATCCCTTAGGTTTTGATTTAATATTTTAAATTACACGGCAAGAGGTGTACCTATAATACCTTATATTATTATCAGTGTTCGGGACTACAGTGGCAGTGAAATATATTGTATATTTTATATATTTCTGACGCGCGCAGAGCACGGGAAATAATTGTTTCAACAGCTGATTTATAAAATAAATTTCCATTTTTAACAACTTTACTGGAAATCAAATATAAAAAATACAAAATAAATTATTGCTTTTAGTTTACTTTAAATGTATACACGTAACAAGATTGAACGAAACGGTTGTCGTCGGGCTAACTTAGTGTTTTTGAATTTAGATCACCATGACGTATAGGTATAGGTAGATTTCAAAATGTGCCCAAGTTGAAATAATTTTAAAAAAATGGTTCGATTTAATTAATATATATTTTCCAGATTTGAAAAAGTATGAAAAACTAAATACGCTGTAAAGCCGCGGTGTATACTTAAAACCTTACATTTTCACACAATACCTATCGTTAAATGTCATAAATATGCAAAACAAATTTCGGCTCCATGTTGTGTTTATGTTATGTGGCTCACGAATATCTCCCACTTAGATTGTTCACGATTGCCCAATAATAATAATAATAATAATAATAATAATAATAATAACAATAATAGTATGTAAATGATGCAAGTTGCGAGCCACGTATAACACGTGAAAAAGTCACGCTGAACCAACAACGTTGGCCATTATATCGTCATAATATTATTAAAACGATAAAATAATAGCTATGCATAGTACAACGTACCTACGTCATTAATACCATTACAATAATATTACATATCGATTATCGTTATAATATTATCGAAGGCGCATAGAGCCAAAATTGTTTTGGGGTAGGACTCAAGCCCCCCCCCCACACATATAACATGCTCGGTACCACGGAAAATAACTATTAATTAGTAGTAATAACTAGCTTTTGAACTGGGGAGACTTGGTCGATATTCGGCGGGACTTGGAATTTTCGAATCAATAATCTCGAATCTGTCATTCCTTTTTCCAGTGACATATTAATAAAGCCAACCATCTGGTCTATTCTCAATCATGTGAGATCGTTTGGCTAGTTATGCTAAATGTTATAACTATAATAGTATAATAGAAGTATACATTTAAAATACTTCATGTCTATTTTCTCAGACCTAACATATTTGAGCAAAAATTATTATTTGACATATTATGTCATCAAGACATATTTGACCACCAACTAGAATATTGACGTGTGTATTTTATGCGTTATATATGCATTTTCATTTATGAACAAACGTTTTCTTGGAATGCAAAATATTATTTAAAAAAAGGTGACAAGTGGGTACCACTATGCTGTACGTTAGGTGTCGTGTGGGTCACTGTAATGGATGTGTTAAATTTGATGTCAATGATATAAAAATGTAAAACCATTGTACACGAAAAACGATTCTGATCGAAAACGGTCTGTCGCCCTATATTACTAGGTGTAAAATATAAATACATTTTATGATATTATTGCTATTCAGTGGCACAGCCAGAGAAGTGTTTTGAGTGTCAGGACAACCCTCCCCCCCACTTTAACCTTATTTAAACAATCTTTTTAAAAATGTATCAAAAAAAAAAAAAAAAATGTGGGAACCACTTTACACGTTACGTCACTGTTGTAATCAAAGAAATGTATTTTACTTTTGGTAAAACAGTAGGTTGCATTAATTTTTGCAGAAAACATTTGATCTGGTCTGACTTTAAAAGGTTCGATTACCCACGAATAATATTTTTAAATTACAAAAAAAATAACTAAAATCGTTATTTTCCGATTCAATATCTAATTTCGTCCGAATTTGAACTTAACTAACCAAAAATATAGTATCGATAATCACTCGCCGGCTAGCTGAATTTCCTATTGGTAAAGTATATAATAGTCATGAAGTGCAATATTATACATATTATTATACGGTTATACGGGACACGACGTACACTGGCGATTTTAACTTTGATCTGTTCGGTTGTTCCATTCTGAATATAATATTTCATTTTATTTTGACTTGCTGAACCATTTTACTTTGTCACTCGTCTGGCGATATATAATGAATTGAGTGAGTCTGGAAACAATTTAACGTCATAATAGTAGTGATATAATTATATAAACGACATGGTATGGTAGCAAAAGTGCACATGATCACCACACTTACACTTACTCAAATTATTATCATATTGTCATTAAATTATTAAAACTGTACGCACACGGCCGGCAGGTCACGTCTGGGACTAATGTTTGGTACTGTCGAAAAAAGCCCACACACACACGTCATCATTGTAAAATCAATATATTCATCGCACCGCTCAGAATCTAAAACGCCAGAGGGCCACAGTTCATATAATATATTATTAATACACCTATGATTTACAACATTATTTTTGTATAGTTTAGTTTTAGTATTTAGTATGTTTTTGTTTGTAGTATAATGATCGAAAAACATTTTTCTGACTCGTTCTTATTTTTTTGATTTTTCGGTACAGTATAATATTATTATAACATATATCGAGGATTGTTTGGATGTGATATAACATCACTTTTATTTTTATGATAAAAACTATTACTGCCCATAATATCATGATTTCAATTAGTTTTTGGGATCGATAAGTATAATAATTTTAGTGGCGATTTAATGCACGTGTCGTATCTGCAGTAGTTATGTCGTATCGGTCGCCGTGTTACGATTCGACCAAAGACTTTGGATCGATTTTTGGCAGGTATTATAATAATAATATATTATTACCTATACCATATTGCGAAATTCATACGTCGTACGAGTCCAATCGAACAGACTACCTATACCTACATGCTGCCAGCTACACATTTAGATTGACGTCGACACGACTTCCGTTGCCACAGTGTCCAAGTACAACTACTACTACGACGATACTATGAAAACGTAATATTATAAATGTGAAAATAATAATAATATATGATATTATGATGTCGACGTTTAAATAGTTCGCATGACTGCCTCGGCTGCGGGCCGGTTGCCATAGAGAAATCCACCGAAAACAAAAAAAAAAAATAATAGAAACGAAATCCCGACAACGACTGGACTCGTGTAATGTATAGGCAATGTGCCACGGTCATATTATTAAAATAGTTATTATTTATTGACATATTATAACGAGATGACGGCAAAGTATTATGATATTTTACAATGTTGTATGTGTATCTACCTAAATTATATTTTATACAATCTTTCCACAGAGCTTTTATTATTAGTTAAGACTTGCGACGAGTCCATTAATAGAGTTCGAGTATCCGACTATTATCCTTCGTGTTTGTCGCAATAACATTCTTTAAGTCCCTGCAGGTTTGGGCCTGAACTTTGTAGTTTAAATTTTCTGATTATCTATTATTATATTATAAGTGCTTATAACTTCAACAGCATTATTACACTTTTTTTTATTCAGAATTCGTATAACTTTTCATTAATTTCGACTATTAAGTGAAGTCGTGTTTACATCAATATTGTATATACTATAAATAGAAAATAGTTAAATGTTCAATGCTATATAGTTTAAAAAAATTATAATTAAATGTATAATGTAAATAAATACACACTAGAATAAGTTTTTTTTTTAATTGACATACATTCTATAATTTTTATATTTTGTTACAGGGTTGAAATATCATATCCATCTGTAAACATATTATGAATACATTTATTTGTACGTTTTTTTTGTTTTTTTTTAATTAAAGGAACCTAAAAAAATATATACATTAATTAATAATGACAATGCAATGATAGATAGGTGTTACATAATTTATGTATCTAACAAATATGCATTGCAACGTTTAACTGAAAAAAATTACTTTATTAATAAATCATGTAATTTTAAATTATAAATATAACTCGGGTCTTCTATTCAATGAATATTTTATTGACTTAAACCCTAAATATTTCAGTATTATAAGGTATTAAGTATGAATGAAAACAAAATATATTCCCTTTGATTTTGCGTACAGATAGTACACCTAAATTCAATGCATTTATCGCCCAAGAAATATACTGCTTAACATGACCTACGGCTTCGATAATGTGGCTAAGACGTATATAATTCGTAAATAGAGTCTGTTGTTGACGGTCTACGTATTATTATATTATTATTATTATATTACTATTTCGATAAGCGCGCGATTGCTGATTATTGATTAGTATCGAAAAACCAGTCCGTTACGAGCGCTCTACGATGACACGTCCGACGCGTACCGTCCGTTATATGTTTTTGTCAATATGAATTATAATATTATAATACTTCTTAATATTTCTTTGCATGAATAATAAAGTTGTGATACAGTCCACATAATGAGAATAAAAAATCATTTCGTACACAAAACAGAGTCAAAACGCTTCATGTAGGTGTACCCAATGCATCACACTTGTGGAGCTTCCATTATTCGATCGAATTCGTTAGTTATTACTTATTATACCTTCTCCGGGGAGTATTCCTAGAGAAATAGTTTAGCAGTATTGTGGCATATTAATGCTATAATATGATAACGTAGCACCCTATAAGTAAATAATCTCAGAGATGCATTTTTCGTCGAAAAAAAGAATTATGTAGAACCCGTTATGTAATAGGACGTATTACACAGTGTATGTTTTTTTTTAAATACTATGGTGATATATAATTTTGAGTGCATGGGGGTGTATTTGCAATGAAAATATTAAAGTACTTGTGAACCGCACACAACGACGAGTAAAAATATGCGCATCTATTATTTGTCGGTATATCTATCGTGATAATCCCTCTTGAACTCCAAAACCAAATTTTTTTTTAAGTGAGCTTTGATCCAAATTAGAAAAAAAAAACAATTTCGGTTAAGCGTCGTCGTGCACCGGCCGACCGTTTTCCTGTACAATAATATTATAGTTATATCGGTTTACACCGCGAGGAGTAAGCCACGCGTGGCGTTACCTGCAGCTACTACGTGACTTCGAGTCGGCTCGCGGGGTACCTACGGCCGGATAATGAGTTTATAGCTGCAGTATATAATAATTATTATTATAAATACATTTGGAGGGAGCTCGCCTCAAAGTTTCCTTGACCCAAAACATGTCGTCGTTGTTGTGCTTGTACACAGACACGTGCGCTGCGCCGCGGACGTGTGGCGACCGAGAAATGGCGATTCGCGGCTTTCAGGCCTCGCGAGTTCCGAAACACCCCAACCCACCCACCCCCCCCCCCCGTTTAACAGCACTTTATAATACAGTGACTGCTAGTTGTATAGAAATTTCACCCATCGGTTTAATATGATATTGTTGTTCTACGACGTTATGGTGTATACACGATAAGCTGGATACGTTCGAAACAATGATTAATAATAACGACAGTATTAAAAACATAAAGAAAACATAATATATAGTAAAATAAAACTATAATAGCCATACGATTTAAATAATAGCAATTGTTGATAATTTAAAAATGGAAATATTTCTTTACGTGATTGTTTTGAGTCGGTCAAACATAGAATTTTTGCTTTATGTGCTTTTAAAATAATATAACAAAAAATACAAGTTTAACACACTACACATCAGATTTGTAATTTGGTCTTGTATGTAGAGACTAGAGGGGGATGAAATGTTTGTACAATTTACCTATTAACCCCCCCCCCCCCCAAAAAAAAAAAAAAAAATTGGTTTATATCATAAACACCTTTCAATACAATCATTAGACTCTCATGCATAAGAATAAACAATTATATTATATTATTAAATATTCACATTTACAAATAGTTATTATAATAGTACTTTAACTTTATTGGTTCCAAGATGTAGACAAGTACAATTTCATCACAAATCACAATAGAAGATTAATTTTACGTAGCTTTAATCCTAATTTATTAAAAATAGGTATTTATTTAGAGTTAGGTTATTTTTAGAGCGTTTAATATTATTATTTTTTTTATAGTTATATAGTTATCAGCTGTACATTATACACTTTATTTGAAGTTGGCACATTACTGATTTGCGTCGTCGCTTCACGATAAAATAATATTTAAACGCTCAATGGTTTTTTTTTTGTTCCACAATACAATATAATATAATGTAAATCAATATATTTGTGCAATAGCGATTATTGATTAAAATGACTAGTGATTACTGATCGGTATTTATTACTTCGTAATAACTAATATTATCTTAGTTATGTAAAGCTATCGCATAGGAGATTTTTTTTTTATTTTACAACGAAAATCGTATTCGGCCCTTGAACGGTGATCAAAACCACCACCAGACCCGCGCTGCACGAAATTAAATAACGACGACTTTTAGACGAGCTTTTATTACGAACCTAAGTACATATAAGTACGCGTATAATTGTGTTATTGTCGTCGACCGGCGTTCCGAAACAGAGGAGTACTATGCTGCCCAATATTGATAGTAAAAAATAACACTAATAAGTAATATTATTATTAAATGTTCAACGTCCCTTGCCACTACATCACCGCACACTTCAGTTCGCCTCTGTAACCTTAATATATATATATATATTATATAATATAGTTTGACCGTAAGGAACGCGATAATTACATAATATTACTGCGACCGAGTCTACTCGAGTAAATACAGAACGTCCTGGATCTTAAAATCAGAAGACGCGAGCGCGAAGAATCAGAATCATGTTCAGTTTGGTTTTCTTCGAACTCGTAACCTTTTCAGCGACACTTCCGGTTTGTCCATTGTCAGTTTAAGTAATATTGTTTAAAATCTGAAAACTCGTCACCAGTCACCCGTGCTGACACGCTGCTGGCTGAAGAACAACAGTCCGTGGAAAAATAAAAATAATACAAGCCTTGAAATCAAAACCTATGAGTTTTATCGAGATTGACTATAATATCTACCAAACCAAATTTGTAAACAACAATAAATTGAAATCGAAATAATGATATATAAACCGCAGAAAACTATTGTACCTATATTGGTTTAATATAACGTAATGATATATTATATTATGTACGACTAATTCCATATGTTCACTGAAAATTAACTTAAAATTGTATTCGCCCACAAACTACAGGAATTGGTAAAGAAGATTACCTCATAAATAAGACAACTCTACACTGACAGTGTACGACAGTTGTTTAACTACTAAGGATACGTAGGTAGTGAAACCATAGTACTTATGAACAACCGTGAGATTACAATGGTGTCGGCGTATTTAAAAATTGAAATGAATCATAACGTTAACTAGATTTAAATGCACGTTAAAATGCCAAAAAATATCACCGTGAGATCGAAAAAATAAATAACAATTTAAACATTGATTATTAAATTCAACCCGTGTATTAGCATAGTATTAGTATAATAATAATAATATAACATCTATGATGCATACACATATATTATATTATTATACCCTGAGAATTTCGTGTTCGCGTGTTTATAGTGGCGGCGCAAGTGAGGTGGTAACTGCAGGCAAGGTTTTACGAAAAATAATTTAAAATATATATTTTGTTGATCCGGTGCGTGTGTGGTGCGCGTGAGCAAATTATGTATTTTTACTCACCACCTAAGTAGAACGTGGAAATGACGTGTAGAATCTGCTGACCAGTGGTAAGATACGATTGAGTAACGGAATTTTTAGTAATACGATTGAGAACGAGAGAATTTTTTTTTGCAACGTTGCCAAATTTATTAATTATCACTGGGAGATAATCTTAAGATTTATCAGGCTTTTGTCGTATATTATTAGAAACTAAAGTAACGTGAACACTAGTATCTAAGCATGATTAAACGTAGATACTAGAGAATAATGGTTAGGTGTTACAGTCGTCGCGCAAATGTCAACTATTTGTGCTTGCCGCTTTATAATATTCCTATTCGCAACATAATGGAAAATAACGACATTATAATAATATTATACTTTCCGAACGAGGTGAAGACCTAGTGCTATACTTAATATAAAGGTAGGTCATCAACTAACTACGATAATGTATTACACTATTACATTTTTTATATATATTTTATTTTTTTTATAAGTTTTTAATTATTTTTCGCAACAATAGTTATTGATTCCAAATTTATTTTGAACTTATATTAAAAAAATTTTTTTTTGCTTGTAAGATTGCATGTGCCATTATTATGTTTTTATTAGATTATATTCATGACTTTCTTCTAGAATATTTTTATTTGTTTATTTCATTTATATACATTTATTATTATGTAAGACAATTATATACCGACGCAAATGCCATCGCCCGAGAGTGCAAATTCATCTATGATGCAGAAAACGTACTAGTGGTGGTTTTGATAAGACACACATAAAGGGAGGGACGATTTTCAATTTGTATAGCTAAGGATTGAATATTTAAAACAAGATTTCTCATTAGTAATTCATATTGTAACTAAAAAATCTAAAAAATGTATAGACACAGTTTTTAAAAATATAATATATAACAACTTTATTAAGCGGACTGCCCACCATGTGGGTTGCCAAAAGACCCACGCATAGTATTTGTATACAATATATTCAATATTGGTACACATAGGATTGTTATAAAATTAAAAAATTATAGTAAATAATTATATGAATATAATTACATATAGTTTTAATTCAAATTTGGACTTTATACGATATTTAAACGAAGAATAACCTAGTATAAATGTAGTAATTTTGTTGTTATTTAAAAATATTATTCATGGGTAAAATAAACTATTTGATAAATAGTAATAATATCATAAAATATACTTAGTACTTTAGGTTGACAGACCGTCTTCGCTCAGAATCGTTTTTCGTGTACAGGGTTTTTATAATATCATTGAATTCAAATTTAGCACATCCATTACATTAAACCACACGACACCTAAATAATGTATAGCAAAGTGTTACCCACTTGTTCACCTTTTTTACTATTAACTTAATGTATTTAAAATTATTACGAAAGTATATAATATAAGTATGTAACATATTATAACGTAATAAATAATAATATTGTAACATGGAAAAATAAAAATGAAAACTTTAATGGGCAGTTACACTTGGTAGCGCAATCAGCAACTCAATTTAATTATTCATTGAGTGGAGTGGAGGATAGATTTTTTTATTATAGAATTTAGATGTGAATTTAAATTTATATGGAATTTAAAATAATATGCTTTAGTTCATTGATTAAAGATGGGAATTGTTAGGTCTTTATGAAGATTTTTGTTGATAAAATACTAAAAAGAGAGGGTTATTTGCCTCAAGCAGATTGATTGAAACGCCCGAAAAGTTTTAATGTTTTAATGTCACATTCTAGAGAGACACCTGCTTTAATTAAGTAACAAGTTAAGTATGCGGTGTTTAGACGGGCGGTAAAAGAGCTGTTTGATAGATAGAATTTAATTAAGAGAAAATAACGAGTGGGTAAAAACTTTTTAAACTTTTTTTTGTACTTTTTGTACAATAATAGTCCACCATAGTGATACGTCTAAAAAACTGGTGTAAAGCATTGTTTTTTTTCCCACAATGAACTATATATATTGTATCAAATATCGTATGGTCAAAGTGTTTTATGTTATTAAAGCAAGAGAGAGGTTGAATTTTTTTAAGAGTATTTTCTCAAATATCTTAGAATATGTTGAAAGATAGCTTATACTAGGTATGTCTAATGTCTATTCGGAGCAGGGTTTTGCTGTGGTTTATTGTGTGTAAGGAACTACTGAGTGTATTCAAGGACTTCGAATGGTAAAATAATTATTTTTTTAGGTAGGTTTTTTATAGCCAAGTTAACAATGTCGCGAACAAGAGACTTTAATTAAGAATTTTATTGATAACAATGATAACATATTCAATATCTCCAGGAGTGGTGTTATAGCGGAAAATGGATGGTTCGGAAAATCTAATGCCTATAAAATATTTGGAGTAGAGAAACACCTTAGCCGTGTGTCATGAAAATAAAAGATTTAGAAAGATTCTCAGCAAGTATGTTAGATTTCTCAATGTCTTAGATAGCCAAAAAGTGGTCTGCTTCAAAATGTTTTGAATAAAAAAAAAAATAAACGTAATGATATGTTATTTTCATGGAATTATAATTTTTTTTCTGTTCTTTAGATAAAAACTAACATCAGTGGACAAAACTACCATTGTACACATTGTGATGATGAAATTATAGATATATGCATAGGAATCAGTTTGCCTTACATTCGCAGAATCGCAGAAATGAGACGAAAAAAGAGAGGCAGTGAATGAGGAAGTTGTAGAGAGAAAGAGAGAGAGAGAGAGTAGGTAACCATTCTAACATTACAACAATGTTTCACCACAATCCGATTCAACCACTTTGTGGTCGGAAACACGCTGACCGTAATGCGGTTGTAGAAATCATAGTATTGTGATATTGCTAGATTAAGTTCAACACCACTATGCTATGGGTGTACGACATAATATTATTTAGAATGATAAAACGATAGAACACATATTTTAAAGTCTTTGAATTTTGCTATTATTATAAAAAAAGTATTCGAGTATTTTATGAATGAACAAAGACATAACAAAATAAAGTAGGTACTATGGCATTAAAAATATGAGAAAACTCTTGAAAGCCGTTTATAATCACAATACTTGTTTAGGTATAGGTATTCACGATTTACTAATATTATTAACTTATAAAAGACTAAAATAATTCATATCGTCAACCAATTAGGAAAAAAGATATTAAGGATGTATAAATCCTTAATGTCTATAAACATGTTGATTGTTCAAAAAATATATATAATAATACTACGGTTACGTCTTATAAGTTTTTCTTTTTTGAATACGTCAATTGTATACATCTCAACATGAAAAACTGAAAATGTTTTCATGTAAACAACAGTTGCCTATATTGATTAATCTGTAGAAACCTTGGTAAAGGTTTATTATGTTAAAACACGTACCATATTATTATGAATTTTTATATATTTTCACAAAGAGGAAAAGTAAGACGTGAATAAGTACAAACGAAACTTTACAACAACTATGTTACGGGCATATTTTAGTGAAATAATTATGTATTGTTTTAAAAGGAATAAACGGTTTTAGTTTTGTATTAAATATTTAATTAAAACTTTAAGTGAAAAATCGGCTCCGTGAAATAAATTAAACATCGAATATTTGTTGAATTCGATCACTGGCTAACCACATTCGCTACATTTATGCTCGTGTGTAATATCATAATAATACATTATCACAATGGCTGTAAAACAGTTGTTTTTGTTTAAACATATTGTAAAATAAATAATAACGAAAGGTCGGCTGCAAGTACGTAGGTAGCACTCTGCTGTACAGTGGGTCACTTTCATGGATGTGTTAAATTTGAATTCAATGATCAAAAATCATTGTATACAAAAACGAATCTTAGCAAAGAGGGTTTGTCAGCCTATATTTAACTGAGTGTATTTTATGACATTATTGCTATTAAAATAATTAATTTTACTATAAACAATACAGCAGGTTGAATTCATTTTTGCAGTAAACGAAAATTTGTGAATGTCATTGAGTGTATAAAATACGATAATATACATAAAGTTTCAAACGAAAAATATTTTAATTTCTATAAAAATAAACCATTGAATTCAAATATAATTATATGCTGGTTATTATTGTTATCGAAAAAATGTATCGCTCCACTTAGCGTATAAAATATATCACCTATTATAAAAGTAAAAAACGAGTGGGTACTCAACAGTAGAATGTAAAACGAAGCACAAAGTTGACGTATTTTAATATAACAGCGGTATACCACCTCTGCGCTGGTACATCTGGTATATCAATAATAATAATATTAAAAATGTTCTTCATCAATCCAGCTGACGAGTGCCGAATAATATAATAACGTACAAAGAACGCCGCTGCTGCAGTTGGCTAGTAAAAAATAAGTCGTCTGCAGACCCATGGGTGATATTTTAAATTATAGGAAACGGTTTGGAACGAAACATAAAAAACATTCACTTCCAATTCAGACACGAAACTAAATTCACTAATATTTTTTCATCAAATCTGTTCGATATTCTACGCAAACACGATAATATGTCTTCGTCGTACGTCGAGTCGGAGGAAGGAACAAACAACATCGTTTCCAAAGTCGTAGAGAACATCTCTACTACACTATAGAAGCAGATGGAATCAAAATTGAGCGAAATCGACAATGACAAAGACGGAGATCCTTCCGCAGAGGAGTTGTGGACGTTATTGGATTTGGTTCAAACGTTGGACGTTTTGAATGGTCCGATGTTCGTGGCCGATGACGATGTGCTGGCATCTCCGACACCACCAACGAGAACGGCATTTTCGAAAGCGGCAGTGGATGACAGAGACGTGTCAGCACATCGTCACCCGCGAACATTGGACCATTTAAAATGTCTAACATTTGAACCAAATCCAATAACGTCCGAAACTACTCCTCTACGGACCAGAAAAACGACGAGGACGTCGCACGTCGTCGCCATTCACGCGAGACCCTCTGGCGGCGCGGCGGGCGCCTGGCCGTCTCGGTCACGAGTGGAGTGACGGACGACGACGGCGCCTCGGTGACTAATGCATCGGCGCCGCACGGAGGGGACTAGTTATGGAGGTGACGGATGCCGCAAGGCGCCGTAGAGCACCGCAGGAGACCTCTAGGTGAGCGGAGAAACTATAATTATAGGTGTAGAAACGAGGAGCTATAGGACGTCAACAGCCCCGAAAACGAATAGTTTTACGTACCCACGAAAAATATATTTAAATTACAACGAAATGAATAACATTGTTTTAAATGTTCAATCCTTAACTATAAAAACGGATCATTATAAACATTTTTCACTACAAAATAAATTGCAAACTTTTAAAATTTTGACGAATTTGATCAACATTTGAACTTAAATTTCGTTAAAAAAAGTGTGCATTTGTATCTTAAATATTTTTAAAACTGCATTTAGAAAAACTTACGAAAAACCTTGTTTTGAATTATCATTTCTTAGTATAAAAATTGAACATTATATAGATTTTTAACTACAAAACAATTGGCAAATGTTCGTTGATGAATTTTGATCAAAATTCGAAGTTTAAATGCTTATAAAAAAAAAAAAAGGCCCAATGTATTTTTATTATTTTTGGTCTATTATTTAAACAACTTATGAAGAATCTTGCATTAACTTTTCGAGAAATTTGACCCAACAACATTTTTTTTTTAGAATATTTAAAGAAAAAAAATTTGAAAAAACTAAAAATTGCTTAGGCCAACAGTTAGCTCAACAATTGTTTATGCATTTCCTAATTAAAAAAAACTGCACATTTTCGCGATTTTTACGTGTTTTGTCGACATTTTAACTTAAGACGCTTATAAAAAAATATTAGAGACTTACGCTCAACTTTTTTTAATTTTGACTTACAACAATTTATGAAGAACCTTGTATTACAGTTTTGATTTATTTGACCAATTGAAAAAAATGTTATTGATAATATTAAAAAAAAAACCCGAACATTGATTATACCTATAAATAGCTCAAAAAAAGTCAAAATATATTGAAAATTGTATCGTGTATAGAAATTGCTTAAATAAACATTTTTTTTGAAAATGTCATATATCTACTACAATTACTTGTGGAGTTACACCAAAAAACAAAATCGATTTTGTCAAAATGGGCTCTCTCGTAAAAATTTCCGTTTTTCCTTAATTTTTTTTTGTTGTTTTTCCCCACACGTTTGAAAACTATGGGGAATTTGTTACTTTTGACCCCCTAAAGTACCAACTAGATTCGCTTTCCTACCGGAAAAGATGCTGATGAAGAAAGCAGAACACTTTTACTGCCCTTAAACGTGATGACAAACACGAGAAAAAAAAATACACACACTGTAAAATCAATACATTTCTCGTTCCGCTCAGAATTTAAAATTGACTGATACGATTATTATACAAACGCCTTATACAAAGTGTTCGTGAACGTGGACGTAACTGCAAAATGTCTGATTTCAATAACACTCCCTACAACAATAATAATTATTCGAGCAATATTTTTGGCTTTTTTTTTTATTTTTTTTTTGTCATTACAGATAACTGAAATAACGATTTCGTGTGTAATACGATCAAACAACAAATTTCAATATCTACATGCACATCGGATATAATACGCCATTGCGATGATTGTGTGTAGAATATTATATTATTACGATATCGTTATTGTTTTACATACGCGCGACCGCCATTATTTCGTATTTATTAAATTGTGATTATTATATTGTTTTTTTGCGGTTTTATGCGCGCAATAAAAATTGTTGTCAAGTTGGCAAAATATAGCAAAAAAAAAAAAATCACAAAAAAATCGACTAGCAATCCAGCAACAGTAGAACATAATAATGTGCCATGTATAGAGGTATATACACCTACGCTCTATTAAAAGGCGCACTAAGCAAAAAAAAAAAAACCCCATCCCAGATGGGATAATCGCGCGGCGGAAATAGGAAAAACGTATCGCGGACGCCGATAAATTTTTAGCTCGTTAAACCCGGTGCAGACAAATGGATCTCAAGCCATTATCAAATTCGAGCGAAAATAATATATAATATTATATATTAGCATTAGGACGGAACGCGTTCAAACACACACACAACTCGCGAGACCGCAAAAATAATAAGAACGAAATGCCGACTGCAAAGTAGTACCACCTGCGCCTACCGATCGTCGGAAAAGTTACTCGGCCCTAATTGTAGGGGTGGGGGGACGTTTTTCCGTATCGTCTGCTTAATATATACTATTTTCGTTTAATAACTATTACGATTCGTCGAAAGTAGGTCTCGACATATTTTATTCTGGGACGTAAAACGTTTAAAAATAATAATAATCATGATTGACGCGACATAAATATTATCGTCGACAAATCAACTATAATAATATATATATAGTGCCTATTTTTGCCTAATTTTCGATTGGACGTTATAATAGACATGGATAATTATTATTTTTTATACATAATTGATTCTTCGTGCGAATATGGTTAAAAGTTAATTTAATTGAAACTAGACGGTAACATAAAGAATACCCGACTACCTGCCATCATTAACCTAAAATTGGATTACAATGTAAACTCGTTATGTACAATATCGCAAACAAAATCCATCCGAAAAAAAACCAACAAGACTATAATTTTATTCATCTCAAATACTTTAGATAAAAAACGCTGTTTTTTATATTCCCAAACTTAAAAAAAAAATTAAAATAATCACTCCAAAGAAACCGAAAAAAAAACATGTAAACTCATTCCGATAATGTATAGGTAGGTAAGTACCATAGATAATCGGCGGAATATCACCAGAAGAACAATCGTATTGTACATTTGTCAATGTCAAGATTCAAGAAAGTTTTTTTATTTTATTTTTGTCAAAACAAAATGTATTGTTGTACTTAAATGCAATCTCGAAGTTTTTCCGACCAATTGAATGTACTTCACAAATAAAACTAAAATAATATGATTAATATCGATGGCGCGATAACGCAGTCTCATTGATGTCATTATGATACGTTGTTGACATTCTGCCCAATGATGTTAGATCGAGTCCGGGAAAAATAAAAGAATTAACAAAAATCCATAAACCTATCATAATTATTATAAAATAAAAGTTTATTTCAACCTCGATGTAGGTGTTTAGTATGTATACATAATTGTACGTCATTTGTACTTATGTACAATGAATTGTATATCATAGAAATGTAGTTTTGTAAAATGTCAAGTATTTTTGTTCGAAAAGTTACAGGACCATAAAAAAATAAAAACCGTTTAATTATTACAACTGCAATTACAGGAATTGTGAACGCTTTACGCCGACAATCATTAATAAAATTGTTATTTTAATTGTTTTATGCGATTCACTATCGTATTTGAAAACATCCATTCTGTGCGCATATACACGGTGAAAATGTGAATTTGTTTTGTAACTAAACGATTGTTATATCGCACAATGTATGGAAAAATGTGTTATTAAATTTTACCTATTCACAAAAGTCGTTCCGTACTAACGGCCATCGTTATTAATTTTTATGCACCTTTCATATTGCCATTATTGGGGGAAACTTTTTTTTATTGTTTTTAATTAACGTGGCAGCAGTGTACGGCGCCCGACGCCTTCGTAAAGTTTAAAACTTCCGATCCCCCCGAAAAAAAAAAATAAAATAACCACTCGAAGAATAATATAATAATAATATATTATTATAATATCATAATATCATAGGTATCAGAATAATATATTTTATTATGATATGTAGGCCTGAAAAATCCATAGTTCCGTATGAACGGTTACGAGGAAATTATCGTCGGGTTCTAATTAAAAAAATAAATAAAAGAAAAAACCCCATTTGTTCTGCAAAAAAGTAATTTTACTATTGAACGTGATAATTAAAAAGCAAATGACCCTACTAAAAAAAAAAAAATATATATGTTTATATGCCACTCGAATTCATTTAGAGGGAAAAAACGTGTATATACAACCTTCGATTGCCAAAGGTTATAATTATTATTATTGGATCCCATTTTTTTTTCTTTTACTCGAAAATTATTCGGGTGGGTTCAATACGACAGGACGCCGTATTAATAAAAAACGGTATAGTATAATATATTATTATGAGCACAGTGGAAATCTATTCGGCACACGAAAAGATGCATACAATAACGCGTGTATTATTATAATAATAATATAATAATGACGTGACGATTGAAAAACGAGTAGGTATGTACCTCTATATACAGGTACTAATATTATGTGCGTTGTGCGCAGTGCCTCTGCTGGCACTAAAAATAGAAATAGAAAAAAAAACTACCTCATTTGAATTAATTAAAATACGAACAAATTGAATGTACAATCGGCCTATCATCGTCGTAATATTTTCGTTATTCACACGCGCCGGCCAGCGTTCGTGCATATTATTTTGTAGGTCTTGCCCGTAATTTCGAAGGGGAAAAAAACGCAATATGACCATAAACCGGCGCAAACGTATATTTATTTTTCGACGGTGACCGTAATACACACAGCGGCAATGTGTGTGTGTGTGTGTGTGTGTGGGCTTGTGGTTCGGCGGGTTGGCTTTTAATCAGCTTTGCTTTGGGCTTGCGTTAAGCGATGGTGTGATTACATTATGGCATGGTGTTTATATTATTATACAAGCGCGATAGGCAAACGAAATTATAGACCGCAGTGTTTTACAGGAAAACGATATATGCAGCGCGGCGAGAAACTAAAAGTCGATAGCTAATTTATTTGTACGGCACACAATGCACGAGGTGCTCGCCAAAAACGTTATAATTATTTTTTTTTTGTAAGCTGCAAAAATATATTTTTCTTACGTCAAAAACTCGAATATTTACATCGCGCACGATGTATGTATTATACGATTAGCACGACGTCCGGCACAATACGAAATCGTGAACATTGCCCTAGTTGCCCGTGTCGACACGTGGTCTCGACAAGGACAAACATTGTATTCGTTGTTTTATAAGGGTTCGTAATATATTATGACTGGCAAATAGTGATTATATCGTTTTGAAATTGATTTTCAATTTTCAAAGAGATCGAGCGTACTACTCACGAAATCGAAAGATGGATTCATTTTCTCTAGTATCTTTTATTTTGTTGTATTTTATGATTTTTAATTTTTGTTTGTGTAATCCTGGCCATGCGGGTTCCGGACCGACCATATAGTTTGTGGCGGAGTATAACTGCGCCCTCGGTTAGGACGGAGGTAAATTCGTAATGGCTGAATGGAGTTGTTATTATACGAAGATAAACGATTCATTTTATACGATTCATTACACGAGTATAACGTCCTTAATATTATATTATATTATTATAATCGGGCATTCGGGTGGACACGTTCGGGACGCCACGACGACGACGATGTTCGTTGGGATGCGGGGAAGGGTGGACGAGGACGACAACTAAAACAACACTGAGTAACTTCCCTCCATCCCACCTCCGACGATTCTCCGACATAATAATAAACGTTTGCTTCGTCTTCCCGGGCCGTTTCGCAGACGTTTGGTAAATGCGTGTGAGTGGTGAAGATACGAATAATATAGGGACGTGTCAACTCCGGCGGCCGTTGGACGTGTTCAATAACGAGCACACGGAACCGTCACACCGGTGGCAGCGTACACTTGTCGAATAAAACGACGATCGTGATAATTGTCAAACAATAGTTTTCCGGACGTCGAGCGGCGACGACGACCTGCTCGTCACTCAATCGTTATCGCTGCGCCTGCGATATATTATTGTAAAGGAGCGCTTAAACGGATCGCTCGGAAAATATAAGCTTCTACGGCTCGCGAGGGCGAAGGGCCCGACGATCGAGGAGTGTAAATAGTGACACCGGGGTTGGTGATGTTTAGGGGGCGATCAGTGGTGTTAGAGGTGTGCGCGGCGGCGGTGACGGTGACGGTGACGACGACGAATACGATATATAGGGCTGGTGTGTGTGGAAAAAAAAAAAAAGTAATAATAATAGTACTATATACACCTGCTGTATGTATATACACACACATACACACACACACACACATTATAATACAGCATAATATATATATATTATAATATCGTCTCCGTGGATCGCACCCACTCGGTTTTACGTAAATTCGGCGACGAACGACAACCAACGACATTCGCGCGCGCATAATATTCCCATTCGACGCAGTTATATACCGTAAATCTCTAGCATAACGGTGAAAAAAACAAACAAAATACATTAAAAACAAAACAAAACAAAAAAAATCCCGAAAATCTGCGAGAGACTGTATATAAAAAAATAAATAAATAAATAAATAAAAAAAAAAAAAAAAAGAAAGAAAGAAAAATAATTCAAACCGACGGTGGCGTTGAAAAAAAAAAGAATAAAATAAAATAAACACCCCCGCCAGGACGTGAAAAATAATGCCGCTCGCTCGCGTGTGTGTGTGCTCGCGGTCGGCGGCGGCGGCGCGCGTCGGTAATGCGCAAACGGTCGTGTATAATGATATTATTATGATTATTTCTATTATTATTACTGTGAATGGTGAGCTGTTCACCACTCCACTCCGACGACACGATGGTATTATGACTTTTAATATTATTATTATTATTATTATCTTCGACAACTGAGGAGACGAGAACGTCGTCGTCGCCGTCGTCGGTCCGTTTAATTTGACGTAGTTATATAATATTATTACCTATATTTCGTTTTCATAACCTCAATGTTTGAATCTGCAGTCGTGTCTCCGCCGTGCACAATAATAATATTGTATTAAACCGTATTGTAATCTATGTATATATTATAAACGACTGCTCGTCTGCATGTCCTCTGCAGTGCACTCCTATACGCTGTTCATCCGGTGGCCATGAAACTCTTGGAAGTTGTCGAGTACACACTCCCGCGAAGGTTTCTGACATATTACATCTCGTATCCTATACGTACCTACAAAATTATAGGCTAAAAATGCTGGAAAATCTGAAGGCACTATTTTTGATGGGATATAATAATATGTGTATCATCTCCGTTTATTTATAGCAGAGGTCTCCAAACTTTTTTTGTTGGAGGGCCACAAAAAATATCAAAAGTTCTTAGTGGGCTCAAAGTGTGTACAAACATATTATATATTTTTAATTTTATGGCAATATAATAAATACTAAAATATACATATTATGTTTGATGCATAATTTTACATAAAATACCTATTATATAGTATATTAAATATATTATAAACAAAAGCTTATAAATTATAATATATTACAAATGCACTAAAGACGTTCATAGAGTATGAATCTTAATCATTACGCATATTTTTAGATTATTCAACGTCCTCCGGTCGTTACAGTTGTTCGCGGGTCGAATTTGTCCAAATCTTACGAATAAATTTATAAAATAACCACAAGTTCATTGTCCACTTGATAAGTGATAATGTACTGTTCGCATATTTTCCGCGATCCAACGCAGTCGGATTGCTTACTTAGGTAGCTTAGTTGCGTGTAAACCACCGGGCGGGACTGCTAGTTTATAATGAAATATCTAAAACCAATGTTTTGTGATTTTTTAGAGTTTGATTTTTTTGTCACCCGGATATAATCCCGGATTTCATGTGTACAAATATAAAAAAAAAGGTTCTAATGGCCAAGAAAAACAGTAACATCACAAGTGCGATTCAATTACTGAAACGGAAAGCATATTTAAGTATAACGTACTCGGGATCAGGTTAGATATAGTAGGTATGTTGTATACTAATAGTGTAAAAAATAGATATCAGTTCAGATTTTCCAAAAAAAGAATCGACGAAAAAAAATACTAAACACGACGAGTGTTGACATAAAAAACAAATTAAAGATTTATACTAGTTAAAATGTTTTTGTTCTTTTTAAATCGTAAGCCGTATTTTAATTTTATATTTTGAACCATAATTATATGTTTCCGAAAATATTGTCGTATAAATAAAATGTAAATGTAAAATGTAAAATGTAAAATATTGAATATATTTTTTTACTTTTTTTAATTATTAATAAGCATTTTGAATATTAATGAGTGGAGTATTTGGACAAAAATGTTCTAGATAATGACCTGTTTGTGCACACAACACTGTCCTAAACTGTAATTTATTATAAATAATAAAATAAATATTTATTTCGTTTTCGGTAATTATAATAATATGATATCAGACAAATAGTAATATTATATCGTTAGTGGATAATAATAAGGATTAACGCATTAAAAGAAAAAAACATTTATCCTACAAAAAAGTAATGCTACATTCTTCAAACGCTGTTATAAATAATTCAAACTGTACGAAACAAATAAAAAAAAAAGCTCTTCACGAAAATGGACTTCAACAATTTTCGGTGTCTTATGCGAAAAAAATTCTAATTATAGTTTTTGAATTCATATTGTGCAAATCAAGTCATAAAACGTCTTACAATCTCATAACCATAAGGTTGTGTTTTTACGGTGATTATTGTTGTTTTTTACACAAGAAAGTGTGATAACTGATAAGTGTTTTGTTACTAATACAATATTATAATATTTTGATAAAGGGATTCGACCCGGCTGTGTTTACTTCTAAAATTGACCAATATTTTACTAACTGCAATAACTGTCCTAGTAATCGTAAAACAATTCCGAAAACATGTTTGAATTAGTCATGAAGTTAACTCGGAAACGACTTTTCCTAGTAATTCATCACTTAAACTCTTCAAAGTGAACTTTAAAATATTAATTATATGGAACTAAAAAATTAATTTAAAATTGTGAGAAACCGGTTTTCAAGTAAACTTCATATTTAAGTTCTTCAACGAACTAAAATATGTTTTCAGAATTTGTTTCCTTTTCCTGTACAATTTTCAAAAATTCGATACTTTTAGACAAAAAAAAAAAAATAAAAAATAATGTCCGTCAAGTGAGCGACGGTGCGTCTTTGACTTGTGCTTCCGCGTGCGAAAGTGTTTGTTTCCTCTGTTTGTCTCACACCAACGGTCGTTTACTACTAACACAAATGCACTCACGCACTATGAAGATTGCCTATAATATTCAACTCCTTAAAAACGAGCGGTATAAAATCCCTTTAAATCATTATTAATATAAATAAAATTAAAAAATATGAAAACGACTTAAGGGTAATAATTTCTTATAATATTATTCTTTTCTTACTGTAAAGACGGAGATTTTCTCAAGTGTGCTTGTGTACAGTGTACAATATTTAATGATGGCACTGTGGAGTGGTGGTTCACGTCCGTGTAATAATAATAATATTGTTTTCGTTATATTTTATTATATTAAAAACATGATATCTTACAGCCGATTGTTCCGCATACGTACGCGTGGACAAGGCATAAAAAAGATAGAAAAAAAAACACAAACACCAATATCCTCTTTTCACGGGGTTTACTGTATTACGGTGTTTTTATTCCTATTTCCGCCCCCCACCCCCACCCACTCCGTGTGCACATAAAACTCTGATGTGTATACTACATATAGGAGTACACGGTGCCACGTAGAAATAGTGCAAATAAATAGAGGAGAAAGAAAAAAATGATCTTATTTATTCCGTTCTGCTATCAAGTAATATTTTTTTGCCAAACACAAAACGCAGTGTTTTCCAACAATAATAATATAATATTATATACCTACACGTACGCTATACTATAATATTATTCGGCTTTAACGAATTTGCACGGTTCGGGCGAAGACCATTTTATATTATTAAGTTTTACTCAAAAATCTAACGCGTGTATATTCACCATACGGTCTTAAGTTATTTGCACACAATATACTATTCGGAATCAGCTGACCCAATTTCGCGGATTATTTATTTATTTACCCCCAATGCGCTTAAACGGTTCGCATCGACCTCGTAGCTGTAAATAAGTGTGAACTCGAGTCGTTCCAAGCAAGTTTATGCATAACAAATAAAAAATAAAGGTGCGTTTAGTTATTTAAAATGTATTATGAATATTCAAGGATGAATTAAAATCAAAATTATGAATAAAATAAAAAACCACGTTTGATGGTACGGAATTAATTCACTAAAATGATAATTATGATTTAGGCGTGTGATGGTGCATTGGTGCTATTACGGTATGATAAAACAAAGTGAAAAAAGTGTGCGTTCCGTGATATTTTATTTAATGACCAAACGATTCCCTACGACGACCCTACCGACCGTATACGCATCGAGACAACGATATAATCATGTTTTTAATAAATAATATGTTCAATACACTAGCGGTAGGTACCTACTGAAGTTAATACTGTCGAAATGTTCCGTCAAAACATACGATCTTCTTTGTTAAATGTTTGACTGTTAACATAATATAACGCAAGGCAACATTGTTACGAGGAAACCGAACTGTATAAAGTGTTAAGCAACATCGATTCCGATCATATCGAAAACCATAGTGATTGGCGTGTACGAGTGTTTGGAGAGTCCGAAAAATTCTCAGATTTCTTGAGTAGACCACAATAATATACTAAATACACGGTTGAAATTGTTGATCGTACGCAAACAATGCGGAAAACATAACCTATAAACATAACAATATTATACGGATTTAGACAACTTACTATTTGGCGGTCAGGTGAAGAGTGGTGGTGGTGGGGGTGGTGCTACTAATTGTGTCCCTCAAGAGATGACTAAGCTATAATTGGCGGATTTGTCGATTCGACCAATGTTGTTATTTCGACAAGCTATACATTTAAGATATTATACCTATATGTGCAGGTAGGTATTATATGTGTAAATGGAACAACTTACTGTTCAAATAACTTTATCTCTAATGAACGGCGTTTAATATTTTTGACAAACAACACAGAGCATATGAGCACAGGTTGTTCCAACAAAAATAAATATTTTTACTAACAGAGAGGAGGACGGTAAAATAATCTTATAATTCAAACCGACTTTGAAATGTAGTTTTGTGAATGTAAGTGATCATAATAATATAGTGACGCGAGTTGGCGATAAGTTTCCATAATTATTTCAACAATAATGACCAACATTACAATGTAATGCATCTGAAATTCTAAAAATTATCTCAAGCCAAATTGAAAACGCAACCGTTTCAAAGCTATCGTGCGGCCACAAGTCTAAATTTATAGCCGTATGCCATATTTTCCATTAATTATTGTGAGCTGTCTCACCCGATTAGGGTGTCCCATTATTTCGACGTAAATTATTTAACGCGAGATATAGTTCGTCGTAACCAAAAAAAAAAAAAACCGAAATAATATTTATTGCTACTTACAAGTTACAAAATTATTATATTTTACATTTTTAATCATAAATATTGCAATATGTATGATTAATAATTAAATCATTACGTCTTGCCATTTTTCCCACTAAACAGCATTTTATTTATATTATAATAATAATTAATTTTTATTTTGCATTGATTCAAATATTTTTGTATAACATTAAAATAATTGTAGATATATTATGTCTTCATTATACTTACAATTTTATAACAATATAAAACGTTGAAAATATTTTCTTTAAATTTTGATGAAAAATGTCCAAATTCATAATGCGAGGCCTTTCAAAAATATTAATTTTATGTGACCCCTGCGACCTGGCAGGTAGAAGCAAACAAACAGGTGGAACAACTGTCATACCTATGCCATCTATATTATTATTATTATTAGGCATAATATGACGCTAAGGGCCGTTTCGCGTAATGGAAAATCTGGCGGTTCGTATACGTATATTATTATAAAATATGTATTGTAACACTCTATAAGTATAATATAATAATATAATATGTGCGATACAAATAATAAATAACAATGCTACCGCGGTATAAGCGAAACGTTCACGGCACAGTGCCATTCCAATATTTGCGTGTATATATATATTATTGTAATACGATATGATTATTATTACCTTCGCCCGATAAATCACAATTTGTATAAAACTCATTCGTCGTGTCACGGCCGTTGGCATAATATATATATATTATTATTATAATATTTATGTAGATTATAGGTATAGTATAGGTATGCGTAGGTACCATTGTAAAATAACACATGTCAATATTTTTTTTCTATCCGTCAGGCGTACATATAGTAATAATAATAATAAGAATAATAATAATAATAATAACAAACGTTCAATACTGCGCACAATAATTTTAACCAATCGAATCTCGCAAAAGGCCGACGGAGTACATCGTTGTCCGAAAACAGGTGATTCGAATCGACGACGTTTGTCTGCAGCTTTTTCCGAATGACGTGTCGGGCCGGTGCAGCCGTCGTAGACATATAATAATAACAATAATATAATAAGTAAGATGTGTAATACCATAATGGACTTTGTAGTACATTTCCGGCGGTCAATATTGTTAGAAAAATATATTATCGTACGACTTATAGTTAGCTATGCAATATATATATATATATACGGCTGTTGGTAGCGAGACAAGTTTCACAACAGAGATAACAACATTTTTATAAACAAAAAGCACACACACTTTAGGTCCACATTATATTATGCGCAGGGATTGGCTATCACTTTTTCGACAATGTGTGGGCACTAGGCAATCTATGGGTATGGTTGAGCCCGGTCAACGATAATGTCCTTTGACTTTTGAGTCTGTCTCCAAGACACGTCCGTCTTGTGGTAAATACTCGCGGTAGTTTTGTGGTTTGCTGACACTTGGTTGGCTCAGAACCAAAAGTTTCTAATTCGGTTATTTATTTTTTGAAAATCGATAGATTTAAAAGGTGCATTTATGACAACAGACTGCACTTTTCATACTCATAGTGCTATAAAGTCCACGACTTGCCGCACACTCATTCTAATCGAATTACAGGGCATGGTACTCTTGCATAATATCCTTAATCATGGTGAGCTGTTTGGACATCGAACAAAAGTCCTCAACGGTCTACTGGTATATTCACTGAATCTGTAAATGTTTTTATCTCATCATTCCCATGATAATCTATTCTTTCATAAATCATGGTTGTCTATTAAATTAATCAGCAAACAGTTGCAAACATTATTTTGTTTCAAATAAATGTAAGGTCATCGTCGTATGATCGTTGCTCCTTTTTATATTCTCAGGTGTGTACTGTGTAGTTATTAAGGCGGTTTAGTAAGATAATAGTGATAAAGTAACATAATAATATAATATTATGAATTATTAATTAGTAGCTATAATTTATTAATTGCGTAATATGCAATATCATGTTATGATGGTTTTCGGGTTTTGTTTAAGAACCAAGTAATGAGCTATTGTCTTAAACCGTCTTAATATTATTTAATTGTATAGGTGCCTACTAAATTTACAATAATAATACAGTATGTTAAGACCGTGCGATACGTAAGCACGTTGTAATTCGCAAGTGAATATCTGAATAATAATATAGATATCATTATAATTTATCGTCGTCACATCATTAAATATACTCAACTACACGAGAGAGAGAGACAATGAATTTGATTATTATTTCCTTTAGCAGATAATTATTATCGTACGACATACGTGTACTTATTATAGTGTTGTAAGTTCGAACACACCAACCTTCGGCGACCGATCTGGTTTCCTTTTCAATAATTTGCATCATTTTTCTTGGATACAGTATCGAATTTTGTAACCATTCACCCTGTGTCTCGAATTATATGTCATCGATTTTTTATACTAGTCTTACATAAATTGATTTAATAACCCAAAGATACCGACAGTGTAACGTAATAGTTTCGCCGCATTCGATCGAACTTTATTGGCAAACGGTTTTTCGACAACCCAACGTTGAGTTCAAAAATCTGTTTAAAATGTGTTATGCGTGCAGTTTAAGCAACGTTATTTCAGAAAAACTAATATTTTTCGTGCAAAACCCAACGCACATGCAACTGTGCGATTTTTCAAAACAATTATTTTGAAATCGCCCCCCCCCCCCCATCTATAATTATTATATATTACTACCGAATTCGCCTTTGTTTCGTAAGCACGCATACTTATATATTCCATTATTACCGCCTTACCGGCTGTTCTAATATTATGTCAGTGATTTAAATAAATATTATTCACCAAATCTTATTTTTAACGATTATAATGCTTTGCGTTTAGACGGTTGTATATTGGTATTTTAATAACGTTATAATAAATTGTTAAAAAAAAAAAACGCCCATTTTAATTTAAATATTTTTTTTATTTTTTGCAAAATCATAAATTCAATGCCATAATGCTTTGTGATGAACGATCCGTTAAAATATTATGCCGTGTATACGCTGTGTATAATAGTAGTCTAATAGCAATTTATAGAATATATTCGTCACCCCATCACGCGTGTTTCCGACACAATAAATTTATTCTGTTATTTTCCAAACCATAATCGTTATAACATTACGGGGACGGGGCTTATAACTAACCTATAAGATCGAGCATTATTATTATTCCCGGCTTCTTGTGGTTATTATTATTATTATTATTATTATTATTATTATCTCATACGAGGCATACCAGAATGCACATGTAGATTATCAAAGTATCTCACACACACACTAAGACTTCGCATTTATTGAGAATAAGAGAACAAAACCACTTTGTTTTCAATTTCTGTAACGTTTATACTATACGTAGTTATTAACGGTCATGTGGGTACGTCGATACGTTTTTTGTACTCGGATGAAAAAAAATTCCGTAGAATTGAATACTTTGCGTTATTTCGTTATTATTAACTTATTTTTTTACTGTACGCTCGTAAAAAATGATATCTTTTATATTATTATGTACGTTTTAAAGGACAATATTATCCTTATAATATATTATTATTATAATGTCATCGAAAAGGCTGGGTTCTTATATTATTGCCGTCGTGTACGTAACAAATCGATGGTGTTCTGTACGTAGGTACGATCTATTTTTTATGTCAGCATTACTATTAATATTTTTATATACGTAACAACAATTTCCAACGAAGTATACTACCGTTAGTGAATAAGTATTAATTTTGTACTGTAGGGTGAGCGTCGAGGACGACAGTATGAGATTTGCATTGAATAACGCGGCAAACGTTCATAAATTCGGTCAAAATCCAGGCTTAATGTCAAAAAGTATATATATTTTTCATACTAACAACAAAAAAATCACGACTTGAAAAAAATTCTGAAATTCCGGGATGTATATATATGTATATAATATATATATATATATATATATACAACGATTGACGAGCTCACGTGGTTATTTATGTAACACGCCAATGATTACATTTCAGATTCCGAGCGGAGTGAGGGATGAGTTGATTTTACAATGGTGTGTGTTTTTTTGTGTGACTGAAGACATTTTTTATAGAACAGAAAATGCTTGGATTTTCAACTTTGAGGGTGAGTTCTGGTAGAAAATTGAAACTAGTTGTTACTTTGAGGAGTAGAAAGTAAAATATAACGAATGTTTTTCAAAAAATCAAGAAAAAAACAAAATCAGAATCGTTTTTTGACAGCATTGGTTTATTATGGTGGTCAGTGACTTACTCAAAGACGAGAAGGACTAGACACTTACTGTGCAGCAGAGCATTTACCTAAATTTCCCTTTTTGTAACGTTTAAAATCATACTTTGTCGACATTGACTGGTTTTTGGTTGTCAAAAAACCATTTGTGGATCAAGCTGTCGATAAGTTTCTAATTTTTCAAATTGTTCGTAAAAATCAAAAGTCTTCTCAGCTTTAATTACGAAATGTACTTTGTCTTCTAAATGCCTCAGCGCAGTGTGCGAGTAGGTTGGATGAGTGTCGCGAACCGAATAAAAACGCAGCATACTTAGAGTAAATTAATAGGATTTTTTTTTTATTTGCTCTAAGGAATCCATCACAACCAACACTTGTCATGTGTTCTTCTGCAGGCTGTTTACACATTTTCGTGGTGTGCATCAACATGATTTTAGTAAAACTCATGTGGTATTGTAATTACTGCGGGTTTCAGTCATAGGCAATATCTTGTGGGTGTTGGCGAAGGGGGCAGTTTCCTTCACGATTTTTTAGCGGGGGCAGAGATATCGTTACCTCACCCGTTTTAAGCTCTAATTTATTGATTAGATAATACAGCTCATAATTTTTTTTTCAGATCATTATACTCCGACCTGAATAGTATTCTCTGGAATGCGTTTTATGGAATTACTAATTCGTCATTAAAATATTTATTTTTTAATACCTAGATAAGCGAAAACTTAAAAACGAGATTATTACAATACAAATAGTACTAACTTGATTAATTTTCACTAATTTTTCAATCTTATAAAACTTGGAGAGCTGTTATATTATTTACATTATCTTATAGATTTGTTATTACAGGGGAAGAAGGTTCTAACATTCTCCCCCGCTACCTATAGTATAGGTATTACACACGGTAAGTAAAAAATATTTATCATTCAATGTATTACGCCGTAATAGTTCTGAAAAAAATATAACTAAATAATATTAACCGAGATATGATTGGTATCAATACAATATTATTATTATAGTTATTAGTCCGAGCAACACTCATAAGCCGAGATTTTTAGATACATAATGTAGGTATCACGATGAACAACATAGTACAATACTATTGATAACGTGAAAAATGTATAAGCTAAAAGTAATTTGATTAATATTTTTTTTTCAAATAATTTATATTTTCGGCAGTACTATAATAATATATAATGTACGACACTACTGCCACATAACAATAAATACCGGCACGGTGCAAATTATTCCAATTAGATTTATCCCAAATCGTAAAATTTGAAAATGTGTTATGTATTTCAAATTATTTAGGCATTATATTATTCTCCGGGGTGTCCATAAAAAGGTTTATTTTATTTTCGTTGTTAAATTTATGAGGGTTATAGTCATATTCGTTTCGTTGAATAATTATTACAGTGGTTAATCAAATATTCATATGACATAGTATTATAACACAACATGTAAATTCATACTCGCATGTGAGATATTGTTTTGAAATTCTACGTCAGGTAATAGTTACTGAATTTAACGACCATATTGAAAATCAATGAAACCAAAAACAGAATCTTAAAATTTCAATTCGATCAGTATAAGGTTTGCACTCATCGTCATGACAACAAAATCATAAACTGTATTATATATTATTACTACAAATTATACGAAACTCCGTGATATCGTTTTCTTTGCGACTATTCATATTTGTATTATTAAACGCGGCTATACAATAAAATAGTATGTCTGCTGTAAATAATATTATTATCTTTCTATTTTTCTCGATACAATTCAACAAGTCTAACGAATTTGTTTAACACTAGTGTAAACAATGAAATAAGACGTTTCTTCAGACTATTGAGAATTATAATCTCCCGACGGATTCCACAATAATATTTTGGGTAAACACAATGAAAAAAATCGGTTCACATATTATTATCTAAAATCAGTACTTACCTATTATTATTAGGTATTTATTTTTATTTTTTCCAAGTTAAAAATTGTCTATAGTTTGATGTCGATTACAAACAAAAAGTGGTTTCTATAAACCCAGCGATAAAACTGCGTTTCAATAATTAAAAATACAATGCACACAGTTATTTCGACGATACAATTATTATCGTACCAACTAAAACCGTTTATGTCAATAAGATTTTACAATAACCTGTGGCATTTTATAATAATCTTATATCACACAATACAGCAATTAATGCGATTAATACATACTATTTTATTATATTATGTACGTACGCATAAGGCCAAAAAGGGAAACGTACACGATTTTAATATTAACAACGCGTATTTCTTATTTGTTAATATTGAAATAATGTTTCATCTTATAATGATATACACCTGTAAGCGTTAATATACGAATTTCATAATAATATATTCTCGAGTTCTTAGATATTTTAAGTCGAACTTTTTGGGGCCTGCTTCATTACCGAATCGACTTCGACCGCGTAATAAAACCAATTCCGTTCAATTAAAAACCTACACAATGTAAACGGATAATAATTACTATTTCATTCTGTTGAGTACGGAGACGCACAGGTATTTGATATATCGTCACAACTCTGCAGTAGTTGTACTGTGATCAAAATTTTTTTTTTTTGAACATTATTTTACTTGTCCTTATATAATATTATTATACATCGTGTCTGCAGTAGTTCACAAATAAATATTATCAATGGACTCGTGTCGGTCGCTCGTGTTTGCCGCTAAGTCGTTAATTTTCGCGCCGGTCGATCGTTGCACGCGACGTACGCACAATATTATTTTCGTGCTGTTGAATATTGTAATTTGTAATATATTGTAATTATTATTTGTGTAGGTAATCAAAATTATTCAAAATATGTTACGCTATATATTATTTTACGAAACATAATAATAATATTGTATTCTGCCGTCGTCGTCCGGAATAATAAATATACGGCGTTATAGAAGTGTTGTGTGTGTGTGTGTGTGTGTGTGTGTGTGTGTGTGTGTGTGGAGGGGGGGGGGGGTACAAAGCTTATCACCGACAACAACATTGTTTTATAACTGATAGTGGACGACGGTGTATAATAATATGGTTATAATATTATAATTAAACTAATGGTTTTGATTTTTTTTTTTTTTACGTATCGGTCGGTCGGTTACTTGGTTACCTACCAGAAACATTTCGTACATATTTTACTACGATGAGAATAATAATTATTCTCAAAGTGTGTTTGAATAATTTCTAGAAAATATTGTCGGAAAGTCGTATATTATAATATTATATTGTATATACCACGCATGGGTTTACTATCGCAGGCTCGACCTTTATTTTACGAAAACGAAAATGTATGCTTATTAATATTGTGAATTTGTCTGCACACATTTATGAAAAAATAATATGTTCTTATCGTATAAATAAAATAATAATATGCTTCTAACGTATATGGCTGAATATTTTGGCGTCGAGGTATTTAAATGAATTTTTGTCGCGTCTATTGTTTTCTCTTAGCTTCTCAAGATACTGTGGTTGCATTAATGTACATCGTAAGAGCAGTTCTGAGTAACTCTGCTGGAGGTATACATCACACCATATTATATTGTTATACATAATAAAACACCCTACCTACGTCGTGTTTTTTTTATTTACATATTTTACACGTGTGCATGATATTATATTTACGCACGTGCAGCTTTTCTAACGGAAAATTAAATTAACCGATTCAAATAATAATAATAATAATAATAATAATAATATAATATGTTTGTTTTGAAGAAAAAAAACGTTTTCACCACAACGACGACATTATAATAAGAAATTTCGCATGACGTATCTACTTAAACGATACGTTGAAACAACAATATTGTGATAGTTTTACGCGGCGTTTGATGGGTTTTTAATTTTTAATGTTTTTTAATTTTTTTTTTTTTTTCCTAGTGTCGGAAATAATTATATTTTTGTTTTAGCGATTACCGCTCCGTTTTCCCGCAATGCGCCATTAAATCGCATGTCCGACAGTTAACGATTATCGTTAAAATTCTTTTCTCCGTTCCGACAAATACAAATAAAACAACAATCGTTGAATTATTAAAAACTATAATATTGGGCGACAAACGTGCGATCGGTGCCTCTCACCTAACACTGTAACGAAATAACAAAACGAATGCGTAGATATGGAGAATTTACGTAAAAAAAAAACTGTAAATTTACCAATAAAGTGGTAAAAATAGTAGAATGGCTAAATCTTAGAGTAATCTTTTTTCTTAGTAAATACAATCGTTGTTTCAATCGTCGTATACTTGCCAAGTTGAGTTGTTTCCGATAATAACAATAGAAAAAACAAAAAATGTATCTCGATTGACGATGGACAGTGTCAAACGGTGACGAGATAACAGAAAATATAGCTGTTAAAATAATTATTCTATTGGTACTTATATATTATTATTATTTGATAAAAAAACATAATATTATTATCTCTTTACGATTCGGGACGTGCCTGTTTTGATTGCAATAAATTGATCAAAGGGGTCACACGACACATTTCCAGAGATGCACACGCATCTCCACGACTGCGACTGCCGCACCGCAAGCATCGCTCATCGTCCTTTATTATCATTGTCCGAGGATCGGAGGGTCCGAAAAATCGTAGGTATTAATATTCGTTTTTAGTGACCACTCCCTCCCCCCCCCCTCGCCGCTCTTATGCTGTGACAATCAATCGGTGGCGGCGGTCTGCGGCCAAAACACACTATCGTTAATAATAATAATAATAATAATAATAATAATAATAATAATAATAATAATGATATAAGGTATAGGCGGGTATCCTAAACATTAATTACGTTGCGGGCGCACACCGTGAACGGCACGCGACGAAATCGGTCGGCCCGAACGATCGGCCGAACACGCCAGTGATTTTTTAATTATTCGAATACTGCAGAACAGACGTATAGCGATTATAAAATATTGTATTATTATCGAATCGTTGTACGGCGATTTAATAGTATTAGGTATATATTTTATTATTATAGGTACTCCGATCGTATTTTCGTTTCCTCGCCGCCGCCCTAACTACATATCTATATCGTATACAAAACACACAATACGATCGCCGGAGTAACACAAGCGCAGTAAAACGTGAAACATAATGATATTAATATTACTGTGAGCAACTCTTATTGACTTGGTTTTTTTACGCGTGCGCGCACCCCGCCGCGCCGTTTCTTTTTCACTTGTCAGCTCCGTCCCACCGCCCCCGCCGACGGAACCGATTTTAATGGATATCTGCTGGACGATATTAAAACGTCCTATTTGACTGATGATTTGGTCCGACACCACCTCCACTGCGCCTCTCTTGTCCTCCGTCGTCGACCGCCATTTCACACCCGTCACGATATACAAATATATAGTATATATATATAATAATATATATTATACACCTATTTCCACAATGATATTATTACATATATATAGAACACAACACTGACGATGCAGCCGTCCGCCGGAGGTCAACCCGTCGAAACAAATCCGAGGGCTGTCTGTAGTAGTCTTATGTTAGTATTATTATTTCTCGTATTTTATTATTATTATTACTATAATTGTTATTGAGGGCAGTTACGCCATTATATTTGGCAGGTGTAGCAAGACATAATTTTAACCACCCACCCCCTCCAAAACTCAAAATTTATTTGGTTTTTTTTTTTTATGTTAAATTAATTGTTAATATTGGTAAATATTAATTCACCGAGGTGTAGGTATCATCAGAAGGCTGAAAGTGGTTAAAGCTACTTTAAAAAAATTTTCTGAATTTAATCTTAGAAGTGACCTATATTTCAGTATGTCTTCTAATAACTAACTGTTCTTAAATATTTTTCTTTGAATATTCTTCTCATCTTGTTTTCAACGTGTAGCGACTGCTAAACCTAGTCAAAGGTTTGGGTTCCACTGATTGCCTGGCAATCGTCGACGACGTAGATTCTCGATCGTCGGCTCTGATTCTCGAGTTCTGCTGCGACTTTAGTACGCAATAATAATATATTTGATTTTTTAATCGCTCCAAATCTTAATACCGTGTTGTCGATAACATAACGATAATAATATTATATAGGTTAGATATTATTATTATTATGAAAATGGGTGCCTGCGCGCGATACGATAAATTCCAAACAATAATGATCCTGTGAGAAAATCACCTATACAGCCTCGGTGAAAACGATTTGCTTTAAAGTACACGATATTTATGACCGTTTTAGACCAAATTTATTCTTCTTTCCTTGCACAGTCATTGCTACGTTATGTAAATCACCTTACTGGGGGTATAAACGCAATGCACTGTTTCAAGTGTTGGAAATCGTAAAAAGTTTTTTTTTTTTTTATTATTATCTTTAGGTTTATCCGGTGAACTCGTCATCATGAAAATATTGATGAAAGAGTTGCTTTTTATCGTGAAATAAATTCCTTGTACTTCACATACCTACCAATGCCTTCAAATAGTATTTACATATTTCAAAAGTCTAATACGATAGAGGAGGTATCGCTGTTCGAACGTTATATAATATTCAGTTACCTACATTAAAAAAAATAAAATACGATTTTTACTTGACACATCTTAAGTTTAACCACGAATATGATGATAATAACTGTTATTTTTTTAAATTGTATTTATAATTAAATCAACTTGAATTGTATTAGTTTTTTTTGTGTTTCTAAAGTTATTAAAATCGTACGTAATTACATACAGTTTGAAATAAAATAAAAGGTTCGATGTAAAAACTAAACAATCGGTTCTGTTTACTCTGTTCAACGTACCCAAGTAATACATTGTATTCAATTATTATTGCAATGCATGTTCGAGTAATACGTTCAAATTGATTATATTTATGTTTAATTCCCAAATACATCGACATGTACAACTGTTAAACCGTTTTGTTAAAAACAATAAAACATATAAATGCATTTTAATAATTCCGGAAGCTAGACGTGGACGTAAATGCTTTGAACTTTAAAGGTTTTTACCCTAACGGTTATCATGACGACGTCCTTCCGAGAACACATATTCCATGAAATATATTTTTTTTATTATTGTTTAAATCTATCCGAAGACCGGCATCAAAGGCCATTGGACGTAACAATATTAAATTACACATATTCCGTGAATTAATCACGTTTGGTTATTAGTACTTGACGACCAGTGTTCGAGATCAATACGCAAAAAAGTGTACAGGCATGTCATGCCCGGGAAATCCAACAGAAACAAACCTCGGAAAGTCGTGTACTTTTCTACTTTTTTTTTTTTATTGACTTGAAAATTTGCTACGAAATTGAGGAATAAAAATAAACTACTTCGTTGTATTTGTTGATCTACCCCGAACGTGAAAGTGTACTCGACTGTCGTGTATTTCTTTTGAGCTCCTCCCAATTTTTTTTTTTTTTTTGTTATTTGCCAGACACACCGTGTGCACAAAGGGGATTTTTTTTTTATTTAAATCTTCTGGATTTTCAATGGGATTACGCATGGTACACCGCGTTTCCTGCACCAGATGGATCAAAGAAATCAACTGTCATAACGCAGTGCGCAGTCATATAAAGCGAACACTCCATATCCGCTATTGCAACAAAACTCTCTTACACTTTTGATCCTTTGCACCGAAGTGCATATAATATCGCATGCACTCGAAAACCTCACGTCAGTCCCAAAATATTTATTTACCTTATGAATATCATCGAAAAGGCATTTTTTATTTTTTCGTCAAACGTACAATACGACTCCTCGCACATTTTTGGTAGGTTCATTAAAAAGTTAAGGTTGAAGTAAGACGAACCAACAGAAATGATTCATCATCAGTGTACCTACTCAATATGGAAGTCATCGAACTCGAGCAAATAATAAAAAAAAAACCCTGGAAATATATATAAAAAATATAATATAATGTGTCCGTTTGATAAGTAAATAACACGAGACGATCGAAACGGAATTCAACCGTACAATAGTATACATAATAATACGATCCACTACCCGGTGAACTGTTGGGCGATTCCATAATCTAACAATTCGTTTAACTTCGAACAGTGCGAACGAAATAATTTTCGCTTGTACTGCGTATAATAAAAACACATCATCCGTACAACAGTAAAAGTATACATAATATAATATAAATTATTATGGTCCACGAACCTACGAAACTTTTGCACTGTAACGATGGCCGACCGTATCGATCAGTAAAAACAGTGTGCGAATGCGTCTGATGATTGATGGATGATTACAAACCCCAATATATTATTACGGCGCATTTGAATAATATTTGAATTCGGCGTGGGGTCAGTTTAAAATGATATTTTCCTGCCATAATCGTGTGAACAATCCGCTAGTATTATCATACCACTGGGAAGTACTGACGCTCAATGTAAATTTGATAAAAAAAAAATACTGACTTCGTACATTTATTTTTATTGATACTTTTTCGTATTTATTAGGACCTTTTTTGGAAATACGAATTCAAACACTTTATATCAATGGCACGTGTTATATTCGGATCCCGGTGTTGTAAATCGCAATTTGTTTTATGTAATATTTGTATAACACACACACACACACGTGACTTTATAACCACTCAGTATTTCTGAATCAATAAAAATGAGGACATTTAATCGAATTCGTAATTGAAGTAGGTGCTGAAAAGGCTAATCTCTCACAGAGTAAAAAAAAACAAAGTTACTCACAAATATTTCTGATATCCAAGTTAAACAACCCGTTTTTGTAACGTAAAATAGGTATTATTTGTTTCATCATACATATTATAACACTTTTTTACTTTCAAATACCTAATGTAACTTTTGTGAATGTGCCGTATGGTATTTCATGAAATATTTCACTAAGAACATAGGCCACCGACGGAGAGAACGCTATAATAGGTTTTATGGAAATTGTGTCACCGAAACCAAAAGAGACCAATCGACGTCTTCTTTTTTCATGACAAAATTGAAACATTTTAAACGAAGGAACTTTAGATTTCAGCAAACAATCCAAATCACTAGTGCGTATAAATAATAATGATTCATAAATATTTTTATAACGGCACGGCGCATTGTATATGCAATTTTCAAACAAGCATCATAAAAGCGAACACATTGTTATAATATTGTTATTTTATAATTCAAAATGGATGTCAATGACTATATATGATTAAGCAATCGTGTGGTATTAAATAAATAATTAATATCACGTACTTAGAATTAATTAAATACCAGTTAAAATGAAATTCGTAATAACGTTGTGTTATAATACATGAATTTAAATTAAAGTTCTTACCGAGGACCTATTTTGTAATACACTATAAAACCGTGGAAATTAATAATTGTATAATAAATTATGATATTTGTTGGAAACACGACGTTAACAAGAAAATGGGAATACTGAAGCAAATATTTTAATAAATTGTATAATATTTGTGCATACCTCTGGATACAATATCACGTTTTTCATGTATATTGTACCGACCCATACCATCTATTAGACATGATAATGTGATAATATTATGTTTTGCAAAATGTAATTTTTATGAAAGTTTTATTATGGTGTTTACAGAAAATAACAGGTCACTGGGGTCAAGCAGGAAAAGGTATTCACATGTCGGCTAATAGACCGCACTTGAAAAGGTTCCATTAGTGCGTGGGTAATAAGAATCAAGTGGTGATGTGTTAAGCGTGGTAACGCCGATTTCGTCTAAAATGGCGGTGAACCACTGTTAAATTGACCGTCGTTTGAAATCGTTCAATTGAGTTATCTACATTTTATTTGGACAGCACAATCATACAAAGGCTAGATAATATAAGTGTACCATGTCGGTACAACAACTCTTAGTATCAAATAAAAGCGTACGCGACAAAAATAGAGTGTTGGAATATTTTTTTAATCAGCGAGGATTAAAAAAACTACCTATTACATATTATCGTTTGTATTTTAATCTCGCAAATAAAAAAATTAAATGTTTTCGTACACGTTTTCCCAGGAAAAATAATATGTTTTGTATCGATGATATTATTATTATCGAACTAAATTTCAAATTGAAAATAATTTAGATTATATTCAATTATCTTTTAGCGTTCAGTAAACTTCCAGGACTCTGTGTATTACACCTGCGAGATATTCTATAATAAATGTACATATTTATTTATGATCATTTCGAATATATATTTAGAGAGAGAGAGAGAGAGAAGAGCGTGCGATGATCCCGAAAAACCAATTTGGAGTATACGAGTATAAATGTGGATAAAAATCGATGAGATAAAATCGGCTTATCATAATAAAAGGCTACTGGTTCATACGTGATTCGACTGCTTAGAGTTTCTACAGTTTGACGGAGACATTTTAACACGGGCTTCTGGATTTTACAGATATTATAAATCCGGAGCTATGCGATCTGACCATGGGATTACGGAGAAATTGTTTTCTCACCTTATCATTATTGTCAGCCAAACACTCTTCTCCGTCGACTTGGTTTATGTCTGAGGACAATCGATATTGGTTCACAGTGAAATCTAATACTCATACACAATAACCTGCTAGCGAAATAAAAATAATAGAATTTATATGGGTCCTTTATGTCGAGGGAAACAATTTAGGCACCTACCTGTTTTAATCAAAACAAAAAGTATATCATAATCGATGAATAAAATATTTAAGCACACAAATATTATAAATATTGTGTACCGTCATATAATATTTATTTAATATTACATTTTAGAATAGAGTTCCTAATTATTCCTACAACTTTACCTCTTATTTATCAAGTATTTTAATCGCTAGACCTTAAACAAGATACTCGATTATGTATTATAACTAACAAGTGGATGCCTTACTAAAATTAAAGTAGTTAAAATTATGGATGTTGACACACGACCAATATTAAAAATAACTAAATTACTAATTTTATTGCTTATAATTATTCGTATTTAGTAATGACTTGTTGGAAAAACGCATCACTGTTGTTCGATCATTCGGTACATTGCAATTTTCAACAATTCAATCAGCATGTTTGTAGATAAAAAATAATAGTGGTTGGTCGTAAAATGTGAATATATGGAGCTAAAATTCCATTGGCATAAATTATAAAATAGTATAAGAAAAATGATTTCACTACATTACTTACCAAAAACTAAGAGAACATTTCCAAGGATAATTTTAAAAATGTTCTCAATACAATGCAAAGATGTAATTTATGTAAAAATAACTATTATAAATAATATAGTATAATATGGAGAAAATTATTCATCAATATTAATTATTAAACACACAATACATGTATACTACTTGACATTTCCATCACTATTCGGAATTCTATCAGCTAAGATTTCAAATTTTTGATTTTTCTGCTAAATTCTAAATCTAATTAATGCTGATGTTTGGATTCAACTTCATGTCATAGTACTATGGAAAAATATAAAAGGGATAACTTATAATAAAAAATGATGGGTACATTTATTTGTTAAGATTAAAGAGTTAATATTTAAAAATAAATTATTTTGCTGTAGTTAATTTTTTTTTATATTAAATTATTATTAGTATTCACAAACTCATCTCAGGTTTATTATATAAATTAACTAACTTTATATGCACTATTTCTAAAATGTTTATCTAATTTCTAGTTATGCTTTATACTTAATATATATATATATATATATTAGTTGTAAAGCTTGATAAAGTATTTTTTTAAATACTTTGAAAACATATTTTTATAAGCGTATAAGAAATATATTTACTCAGTATACGTATTTAAGTATTTTTTTATAAATTAGTCAGCTATACATAAATATTTTATATTTTCAAGTATAAGTTATATAAGTCATACCGAGTTTTAAATATTTAAAAATACTTTAAAAGTATTTAAATATTTGTAAAAAGAAAAAAATAGTTGTTATAAAATATTCTATAATTCATTTGGCAACTAATGATTCAAATTATAATATTTTAGAACAGCTTTTATTTCCAGTATTTATTATAAATTCCAAACACCGAAGTGTTATAGACTTAAAAAAAACAAAAATGTGTTATTTTAAAATAAACTAATAATTAGATTTGATTAAATACTTCTACATTTTATTCTACATTTTAAAAAATAAATAAATAAAACAAAAACATGAATGGTTTTCTGCACGTCTCGTAAAGACACATCCATCGGTGCAAATTAAAATGCATTTTAAACAATAAAACATCTCCTTTTAATAATAGTTTTTGGTCGAGTTCATTAAAATACACGTTTTCTGAAATTAATATAATATTGTTAACAGTTTGAAGTATTTACCTACTCACCCTTATGACAATCAATCAGTACATTTAAAAATTACCTCTTTTATTAAAATATTTAAAACTTCAAGCCGTTATGCCATCCATGGCTGTTTAGAAAGTTGTTCCGTCAGGTAATGTAATATAAAAGCCTACCTCGTTTAAATTAATGTGGCTGTTTGGTGTCAGTGCGCGAATTACAAATAATATTAGTTTACACGAAAACTATGAAATGCAATTAAACGCATAAAGCACATAATATTATGCGAAACCTCAACCAAACTGTATACTTTGTACTGTTAATAAATTTATAGTGGAAACATTTTCTCCGGTATGTAGGTACATACGTATATTAAAATTATACATTTTATGATGTTCAGTAAATTAAAACAACATTTTATTATTATTATTTTCCATTACTCTGACATTAGGCTTCTTTAGAAAATGTACCTATGCAACTATAATTTATTTATATATGCGCTTGTATAATATCATAATATAATATACATACACTAATATTGTTATAAGCTTATAAATAAGTAGAATTAAAATCACTAAGCAATCCATTTTTTTTTTTTTGTGCATAAATTCTCAAAAGCATAGCTACAATATTTTTGAAAAGTCATTGCACGCCGCCCTAAAACCAGGTGGTAGCGTACCTGTAATACTTGTACAGTCGTACGCTTAAGCGGAAATTTAATATAGACCAATTTCGTTGAAATCGCGTGGCACACGTGCACTTCCTAAATATTTATCATCGGTCAACCGTAATCACGTTTTATATATTATAGCGTACTCCGTACAAGTACAAGTACATAAGGTCATTATATCAACAGATCATACTATTATACCTGACTATATTGGTTTCAAAGTTTTTTTCGATTTAATTAATTATTTTGTTTGAATGCACGCCAGCGAATATGATACACCACTGAGATACGATTTACCGTATTATAATATTGTATAATAGGTAAATATATTTTATATTATTATTACGTGTGATGTCATTCCGATGGCCGGCAAATAATTCTAAAACGCGTTTATCACATCACTTTAATTATTGTAATGCTTTACACGCAACTACCGACCAACGGCCAATAGTTGTATCACACTAGTGATTTTATCAATGAATATATGTTTACGATTGTCCGATGTAGGTACGTGTAGGTCTTAGGATACTGCCGACGTTGTAAATGGATCGACAGAAGACCGGAAGACATTTTTCGATAAAACTATACCTACTCAAAAGTTGAATAATTCAGACCTTCGGCAAACACAAATTATTATGTTTTATCATTGATAAGCTTGATCGGTAAGCAACGCACCGTAAACTGTAGGCAGGCATAGCGTTTGTATAATATTGTGCCGCCGATAGTCGTAAATTCAAAACTTAAAACGCAGTGTGCGTTTTGAATACGAAATATGTCAGTTCTGTGTTATGATAACGGATGATTCTGTTGCCTTTTTGAATTAAAGATATAAACGACACGTTACACGTAAGCGTGTGCGGCCTATGTCGTTGTACGACGGAAACAAAATACGTAAAAAACTGACGTGTATTTACTAGGTATATCATTATCGTGCCCAGAAACCCCGAAAATTGTTTGGTAATAAATGGTTACTCTGCACTATAAATATTAACACGAATGACATCAAATAACGCAAACGTAAAAACGCGCCAGGTTAGTTATAGATAAAAAGTTATAAAATATAGAGACAACTATATATTTTTTTATTGTACCGTTATAAGTAGTACCTTTTATGAAAATGTCGATGGTTGGTTCATTAACTTTGGTTAACAATTATTGTAATAGCTGTACGATGATATTAGGTTTAATAAATCAATTTGTAATTGAAATTAAAATTAAGAATCAAAATAATGGATTACATTCATTTAATTTACGAGAAAAAAATAAATGCATTTTAAAACTATTTTATATTTTATATTTCAATCAAAAATCTAACAGAGAATAAAAAACAAAAATTCTATAATGCCATTCAATTTTGGATAGAAACAAATGAATATTTATTCTTATATTATTTGAATCAAAACTATTCGCGAATTAAAATAATTTACTTTTAAAATAATTTACCAACATATTAAAGTGACACATAACTAATAGAATAATAAGTTAAATTAAATTAAACTGTAAAATATGTATATACAAATTTTAACTATCACATTAAAGTCCATAAATATTCATGTAAAAAGTTGTTAAGTCCAAAATATTATATTTATCACTACTAAAAAATGCAATTTTAAACACAAAACGATAATTATTTTTAAATAGTTCGCCTTTATATTATATCAGACCGGACTACCTATATATAATATACTATTATGCATAATATGTATTTAAATTAAACTATAGGTCCTGTGGTATAATGTATCCTACGAGTATTTAATTATTTTAAAGGGTATGATAAAAATAAGGTTTGTAATTTGTTCCATTTCAAAAGAGCAATAAATTATTCATGGTTTTATTTATTTTATTAAGTTAAATTGAATGTATGACGGCCAATTCGAATGATGTAATAATGATATAATATAATAAATCATAATTTCATTATATAAATAAAATATAATAATTCATTATAAACAATATATATATAATATAGGTACTATTTTAGATATTTATAATAGAAAAAAACCGATTTCACTAAACGAATAATTAATAAATAATTAAATAAATACGTCAAAATTATGTAATTGATTATGTATTTCAAAAGTAAGCAAAAGTTTGCTAAGCTTGGACAAAATAAAATGTATAAATATTTATTGAAAATCCATATTTGAATGTGTTTTAAATTCTGAGATTATTATCAGCTATCATAATAAATTGACATAACTCAAAATTCGTTGAAAAATATAGAAATATATTTAAATAATGATACACTTGGGACATTATATTTTATATTTAAACTACACAAACAAAGATAATTTTGATGGATAATACTATTGCATATTTTATAATAAAATAATTTAATAACATTTTAAAAATTAAAATAAGTTGTATGGCCAACCTTTTAAATAGAACTTTTACATTTTTGAATAATAAGAACAATAAAATTGTTTTTTTTTTTTATGTACGTAATGTTTAAGTATACAATTGTTGTAATGCTATATGACTATACTATGCAGCAATAAATTATAGAATGATATCCTTGTTTTTTAATACTTAAATTATGTAACCAAAGTTGTCCAATTTTTTCGTTGAACTCGTTTTTTTCATCAACATTACAAATATTGCACCAGCTACTTTACATTGGAATTATTGTCAATGAAAAATTAATAATTTATATTATAAAGAGACTCAGTCAAAAATGAATCTATTATTAACTTCTGAAAGTAAATATCACTTATTATAAGTAGGTAGGCAGCTCTTTTATTAATTTTCTTTATTCATTTTGATTAATGCTTTTAAAGTTAAACATGAAGTGTGCATATTAATTAGATATTGAAAAATAACATCAACAGAAAGGTAGTGGACCTTTTTCAGTATGACCCTTTCGGGAACAATAAGTGGGCCCTGTACATAACACGTTATTATTACTCATTGTCATTTTCCACGCTTATATTACTCTGTTTGAGGTCACAATAATAATATTATATACCTTCGTCACATTGCGTATAGTAATAATACACAACAGCTAAGATTTCAATGTACGCACAAGTGCATACCCTACTCGTGTACATTCTACAAAACTTCTTTAGCATGAGGAGGTAAAACCATACAAGAAGACCAATCTCACCATAATGCGAGCGAATAGAAGAAAAAAGCCCATTGTGATATTTTTACTTAAATAATATAATAATTATTATGCCTGTACGAAGTGATAACAATCATCGTACACGTTTTTATTATTTATATTATATTATTCTATTGCAAGCGAAATAGAGTGTGAAAATCCAGCACTAAAATGTCTTAAGAACAGTGATTGTGGTGGGTAAAAATCTCACAATGTTATAAAACCAAAAATAATACAAAATTGATTTTAAACCCGACTTTTTGAATCGAATATGAGTGATTCGTTTAATGATTTTTCCTGTTATTTTATTACGTGTTTATCACTTGTAACTTTATGAAAAATAAAACTGAAAAAACTGAAAACAATTGAGCCTTAGGTAAACGCTAAGTATATTTAAAAAAAAATGCGTTTAATTTTCTTTTAATATTTTGAGCTGGATTGAACGAGAATATGCCTTACAAAAGTTCTACACCTACACGTATGGTTTATATGACTGATATTGTTTGTAAACAAAAATATTTTTAAACAGTAATAATGTGCACATTTTAACAGCAATTTGTAAACGATGGATTTTTGTTGATGGTTTATGTTATTTTCATAGTGATGGACTAACAAATTGTTAGTATCGTTTAAATAGCATAACTAATGTAAAAGAATGTTTAACCGTGTCTCCTTCGCCCTTTCAAACAAAGTGGCTGTCGATATTTACACTTAATCCTGCCCAGTTAAAGAGTAGTTGGTTAGCTATTCCCACTGTACACGGGCCGATCTCGAGAACGAACCATAAGCACGATCGTTCTCATTTTTCTTCAATAATGAATATAATATTTAAATTTTTAAGTGTATTTAAGGACTATATTTTTAATTATTTCGATTGGAATATTTATTGAAACGTGACTAGAAACACGAGTCGTCGTCCCGAAATGTATGATGATATCGAGTACTATTATTGTGGTAATTGAATAAAATCCGACATTATAAGCACAAAGTTAAAAAATAATATATATATTTTCGTTTATTGAATGACTAACATCTGGAATAATTGTTTAACTCGGCAAAACAAAGAAATTCAATTATTGAACATTTTTTTTTTTTTGTTTTCAATTAAGTTGTACATATTATAAATGTTCTTCGTTTGGTTTATTTTTTTTAATTAAATATTTGTCTGCAAGCAATTCTTGTGTAAACTAATTTTAAATAAAAGTTTATTACAATTTGCCACTATGGATTGAATTAATATTGTTATGCAGTTTAAAAATAAAAACAAAACGTTGAATTGGATTTCAGCCAATAATTACACGTGAAAGCTTATTGTTTGTCTGAAAGCTTAAACCACACGAATAATGATTCATTTTAGGCTTTAGTGGTAATGCCGCGTTTACCGCGTGTTAATTTAAAATCAGTCGATAATAAATTATTCATATATTAACGACAACACAAAACTAGATGAGATTTTTTTTTTTTTAATTCTGTGGAACACCGGGTCGATGTAATTATTGTTGACATAAACGCACAATTTGTTTTCAATCAATTACCGTCCTATGCTTTGTTATTTACAATGTTTTTTTTTTGTAAAATCGCACACTCACACACAGTCATAATATTCAACAAGGATTATGAATTATGAATTTTTAAAATTTTGTTATTGCTTTACACCTATTATAGATTACTAAACATTGGTTGGGAACACTAAATTTCCCCGTTGTGTCCGTCCGTTAGTTACCAAACACAATACTTTAATTATTTAACTAACTCTAATTGAAATAATTACTTTAATACTACAATCGAAGAAATAAAATATACTTTTATAACGGTTTTCTATTCGAGTTAAGTTCATACTTGACAGTATTGAAAAATAATATCAAAATATGATTACTATTAATAAACATTAGAGAAAAACTAAATAGGCACCAACATATAATAAATGTTACCAAATTATTTTTAAACCGTACATGGAATTATAGTAGTTGGTTTATTTTGTTGAACTAAAATACGTCTAGAAACCGGGAATTCGGGACGTTTGCAGAGTGAGGTTTCCTAAATTGTTAGGTTTATGTGTTCGTATATTAATATAGTCGAATAACGACGGCGGCAGCGTTGTTCGCTACTTGACATAACAGAAGTACTTAAAAACCAATTACATATTTCGTTATTTTTACTAAAACAATTAAAACACAGTTGAAACAGAATGACATACAAATAGATTGTTACGTACAACACATTTTACTGAAAGTTAATAACAATGCGTAATATTGCTTACGACGTGTATAGGTACAGCCATAAGGGTTATTATAACAGAAATAACTGACGAATTCAATCAACTAGGTATAATTACGCAATAACCTTACGAATTAATCAATATTAATTATGTTATAAATAACAATTATTATTATCGTGTAATATGTGAATTAAAAATCATTTCTCAAAAAATTAATGAGAATAAAAGTCGTTGGTAATATTATTACACATGTCAATAATTTTCGTTACGCACCGTATACGATTATATATTATTATATATAATAGGTTTATAATAAATATATATTACTTAATGTTATTGTATTATGTTTTTCGGATGGATATGTTAGATTTTTTTTATTGCTTAACGTTCGGTACAATCGATATAGGCACTTAAAAACTACCACACAGAAAAGATAAACTATAAGTTCTACATTATTTACATTTTGGCCGATTCGATATGATATTATATTTGAGTTATTGGCTGGTCGTTATAACTGGGTATCTCTATTTATGACTGTCAACACGCGAATATACGCTGCACAACACGGATATTACTATTATATTAGTGAGGAATAATAAATATTGGTCTCTTGAACTTTATAGTAGTAGGTTACACTGCTGCGTGCATTTGACTTTTGATTGTCTTATAAATTGTTACTTTTACGAAGTAAATATCTTCGTTATAATATCCTATCCCAATATAAGTGCTACCTATCAATTTAACTCCTTATTTAAAACGATAAATTATTGTCGTTGTGTTTAATTTTGACACAATATCACGAGCTATATTATATTATTATTACCTTTGAACACAATTATGTCACTCTTAAGTAACATTGTATTCGTATAGCGATATTGTATGCGTACTCCTCTAATCGGTTGTGTCGCAGGCACAATTGTTTTTTGTTTTTCTTCGTTTTCATATTTTTCTGTGTTTTGTATTGGCTCGGTTCCACATTCAGGTTTTTCGGAATAAAATAATAATAAATGTTTATCGGACTATCGCAGTAATTCATATTCATGATTATTATCGCATACCTAACAACTCAAAATACCTAACCTATAATAATAAATAATAATAATAAAACATAAGCTCGACACGTCCGCCCGAATAGGTATAATATAATAATATTATAAGACATACACACGGGCACGGGACATAACTTACCCCTCGTGTAAGTAGTGCGCACAGTTGCAGGTAAATAATTTAAATAAATAAACAGACCGCACGAACAGTGTGCAAAAAAATACAGTAAACTTACGTCGAACGTCGATATCTCGAATTGTTCATAATATCGAACTCAAATTAAATCCCCTCGAAATAATTACTATTGTAATAAAACTCGGTATCTCGAAAATTTTTTTGTTCCCCTTGAGCTTCGACATAACGAGAGTTTACTGTATATATTTTATGCGTTTTATCCATAATATTATAATAATATATTTTGCCGAACAATCGTCGTGCCGCGTTGCTCCTGCACTCGGCAGCAGGTACCTCGCTGTGCAGCGCGACGGAAAAATGCCGCCGCAATAATATAATATTTCTAACAATTATTATATTGTAATAGTATAGGTACGAATTTCGCACCGTAATATAATATCTCGCGGGACGACAGAAGATCTCACTTACCGATAACGGACAAGTTGTACCGGAAACTCTTGGTGGCGGAATTTCGGAAATCCACGCGACACCTGTACACTCCCTCGTCGTTCCGGTGCACTTCGTCCACCAGCAGACAAGCGGGATCTGTGACTGTCCGGAAGGAGGCGCGGTTGCCGAACACGTCCGGCGCCGAATAATGGTGCGCTTGATCCAGCGGCATGCCTCTCACGTCAAAGCTGCGAACACAAAACAAACAATATACGGTCACACGTCAACCGGCTAGATGATGATGATGATGATGATGATGATGACGATGACGATGATGATAACAATAATATTTTCGTTTGGGTTCGCGGATGTCGGCACGCGATAGTCGTCACCGAAACGCGTGTAGCTGCACAGTGGCGGCACGATGGAAGTATATTACATTATTATTATTTGAAAATCACGTGATTCGCAAAAAGATTGGCGGGTGGACAGCTGCTGTGATTGGAAAACGTAATTTGAACAATATTCACTGGTTGACGATCAAATTAGGCCAGGACTTATCCAAATTCGTTCGAAAAAAATTCGGTTATAAGACTCGACTTTCGTAAGAGGTTTTAAAGAACGGAAACTATAGAACTTATACACTTTTGTGTTGGTTATTTAATTAATAATATGTATGTATGTTTTACTATATATTTATAATTGTTTAATAATATTTAATATGTAATAGGAAAAGTAGGTAGCAAAATAAAGTTAATAATTAACTAAAATTGTTTATCGTTTTTTTCCCCCACTTCGCTTATAAGATTCAATCGGCTATAATATGAGTCACACTTTGTGCTGGTCCTAATGTGAGTCTTATAAGCAGCGTAAACTGTATAATATTTAGCCCTACACGTGTACTCTGCGTAAGTCGTACAGTAACAGTCAATTGTACCATGAGCTAAAGCGTGGTAAGAATTGAATGGAAATGTTGAATTTATTAATTCTTTCACCAATATAACTGTGTAATAGTAGGTTATCACCAAAATAGCTGTTACTTATTGTTTGAATTTTTGCTTCCCATGTTTTACTCTGTATATACTAATATTAGGTACACATGATTTAATCACTTACAACCTAAGAATTCATTTCTTGGAGGGCAGAAGTTTCAATTGGATTCCCATGGGTTACAACCAATGGTATCATTCTCCTTCCATTAAAGAATTTTAATGGGTACGTCTGACCTCAGCGCAAGACTATAGTTCCACACATGTGGAGTGTGCTAATATGAGAGATTGATTTAGAATAGTGATGTAAAATTTCACGAATTTAATTTTTAAGAAATTTATTAGAGTACATTTCCAGAAATTCCAATACATTTCTGAAACGTATGTGATATAAAAATTAAATATTTCATTTTTAAAATACAACTTGAATTTATTTATTGGTATTGGTCATTGTACATTGCCACATTGCTACAGTAAGAATTAAAGTTATTTTTTAAATTTAAAATTGTTTTTTATTAGTTTGACTCAATTCATTTATATATTATTATATACTCCTTTTATTGTGAACATTTTTTAGGAAATTTCTGTTGAGCAGAAATTGCTCATTTACATCACTAATTTAGAATGTTTTACACGTAAAGCTATGTACAGTTGAATATTGTTGTAGCTACGTGAAAACTAACAAACGTAATCAAACGAGGCACTACGCATGCGTAAACGGTTGGTTCTAGTCGAATGACAAACATATTTTAAAGTACACGTTTTCTAAGTCACATTTATTTCAAAATGTTCATAAATCAAATAGCTGTGTCTGTCCAAAAATATTTTGAACAAATAAATCTACTTTTGCTCTACGCCGTTAGAAATTACGAAGGTGAAACGGCCTTGTCTAGAGAGATGTCTAACGTTTTTGTTTATTTATTTTGTGAACTTGTGAATGCTGTCAATTATTAAATAATCATACAGGTAATAAATTATTACTATCTAAATTATTTGTGGAAAACAAAACTATAAAATTATTCAAAACGAATACTCTGCATTAAAACTTTTTAAGATTGTATGCTCGATGTTGACATTGTTATGAATAAAATGTACAATGACAAAATTATACGGTTGTATAATTAGTTCATTTAAATTCACCTTAAAATGCATAATGTATTAATAACAGATTTGCCTGGGGAGATTCCTGGAATTTTATACACGATGATAATCAAATAAGTTGACAAAGAGCATTATAATAACGTAGATAATTACGTTTAAGATTATATTTGCTAGTATGTTCTTGTCACATAAACGAAGTGTGTCTCGTGAAGTGAATCGATTACATTATTTTGTGAGATGATGTTCAATAACTAAAACCTTGTATCCAGGTTGAAATTCTAAACTAACATCAACAACAAAATTCTCCAGTATAAAAATACAATAATAATAATAATGTGAGATATTCTCAATGACTTATTTACGTCAAAAACCTTACAGACTTCAGAATGGGTGCTTTTAAGTAGGTAGGTACCTTCAAACAAGGTACAGTTCCTGGCTATATCTTTTTCATTCGAAATCAACGTAAATTACACTTCGAGTTTAAGCGATGTTATCAAAAATTTCGGTGACAAAATATGTGTGTCGCTTAAAATACATAATATTATGATATTTATTAAATATTGAAAGATATTTCTCATAAATTTTACAACTGCTGTTTTCCACGTTTGTACAAATCATCTGGATAATATCTGAGTTTCATAATGGTATTGCCAGAAAGCGTAAAAAAAAATGTGGGACTTGCTTTGTTGTAGAATAGAGTAGGTCTCGACCACTCTCGGGTCTCACACCTTACCTATTACATATTCAATGGTACATATTTTATTACAAAAAATAATTTTCGAATATTCGTAATTCTAACGAATTATGTTGTCATCGTGTTTATTTCAAACAATTATAAAAAAAAATGAAGTGTCAATGCGTTTCCAATATTTTTTACTGTTATGAAAAATACTCATGTGGAATCTTTTGTTTCAAATTTTCAATCTTTTTGACTATTAGAAAATAAATCAGTAAGTCGCTAAGCTCAGAATCGCAAATGGAATAGCACTATAGCAGGTTACGTTAGGTTGTATTACAGGAAAATAATAAAGCCAATGGTAGAGGACGAAAATGGCTGTATACATTTTACGCCGTATTAAGCATAATGTCAAATACTCGTCTAATCTAATTTTAGGTTTTATGATAATATATAATAATATCTTATCTAATATTCGTAAAAATTCAACCATAATATTTGGCAAATGGTTTAGCGTGAAGGACGATTTACTTTGATTATGCATATTCAACAAATGCGATAGCCATCGCAAATGCAGTTTCACGTAAACCAAAAATAACAATATTTTCAACTCTCGGCTGCACCTGTTCATAAGAACCTCTGGTCGTTTTCAAAACGTATCGATATGACATGTAACTAGTAAGGTATATTATTCTACCTAGGTATAATATTACGCGATAGGATCGCATCTTTGTGTTACCGAGCATATAACTACTAAAAAGACTACCAGAGTAACTCGATAACCAAGTTTTCATAAGTGTAATGCTGCTACTCACGATTGAAAACAGTAAAAATAAACGAAATTAATTTGACAAGTGGAATTCAGTATCGATACGTAACGACAGCAAATATAACATTTCAGGACATTGGTTATCGCAGGATAAACGCTGTATATGCCAGCTGGATTTCGTTGAATTTGGCCTGATTGTTTTAAATAACCGATGTGTTGTTTCAATAATCCGATTGATTTGCAATGTTTTGACATACGATCGGCCCGTCCTGAAGCATTTTGTTTCAATAAATTATCCGCGTACCTAATAAGCGGCGTCTACTGTATTTTATTGGAAAACACCTTAACGACATCGACAATTATTTTATTTCGAAAAAAACCAGCGGTCGTCGTAACACCACACCGAAGAACTTTTCAGAATCCAAACAATATTTGCATAACCCTTTGTCCGTCCGCGGTCGAGTTCTCGACTTCGGAGCATAGCACACACACATAGATCTATCGCCGTCTATAGAGTTGCCATCGCCAAACCGTCAAAACAGTACGGGCAGGTAAATAACAGCGGACGCCTCGCGCATTTACAGTAATAATTATTTCTATTACGCGGGACGGGTCGGCGGTCGCGGGAGGTTTGGTATAAACCGCACTAACCACACCACGCGGACGCGGAAAACCGTTTCGAAAACAGAGCGCCATCGCCGCACACAAATCGCACGTGGCCCGCGACTACTGCAGCTGTATTATAGGTACCGGTATCGTCGTCGTCGTGATAAAATATTACTTATTTTATTATTGTACGCGAGACCGGGACGAGACGGCGGAGACCCGTTGAATAAACTGCAGCAAGCGGCAGCGGCAGCAGCAGTCGTATTATAATCCGACCCATTGGTTGTCTTTATCCGTATACGGAATTTAATTGAATTCTCCGACCCGCGTCCGCGGGAGGGCATCGTCGTCAACTCGGCTTCAGAGCACGAGTGCGACTGCACGCCACTGCTGGCGCGGTGTGTGTGTGTGTGTGTGTGTGTGGGTTGGCGGTGGATTTCCGCGACTTTTTTCCGGACCCGTCGGCGAGGGGAGGTGGTGGGACGAGAAAAGATTACGAGCCCGAGTGGTGGTACATATTATACAGTCGTAAATTTCCGGGCCAATTAACAGATAAACCGGATAGCGCGTAGTTGGGTTTTGCATGTTAATATCGTCGCCGGGCGTTAATAATTGGCCTAGTGGTATACAGTATTATATTACTATTAATTTATATGTGTGTGTGTGTGGCGTTCGCTGTGCGGGGTCGGCGGTCCTATAGCGAAGGCGAGACCGCTGGAAGGGTTGTGTGTGCGTCTCGGAGATTCGGGTTTTTTACGCCCGTTGGGCCCGCCGCCACCGCTGCGCACATAATAATAATAATAATAATAATATACGTAGCTGCTATACAATACGTCGTATTAAACCGATTATAATAATATATTATAAATTATTGTATCGCGTGCCATTACTTGTGCGCCATAACTGTTATACAGAGAGACGGACTATAAAATATATCCGCGAAATGTCGGTTTTTAATTTCGCCGCCGTTGGCGTGAGGTGGGCGTACAAGACGGCGCGGTGGAGATCTTTAACGAGCTCGCTGTTGTTCGTTTGAAACCCATATCGCACCACACAAACGCGTTCCTCGTTCATTTTTGTTTTCTTTTTTTTCTTTGTCTTAAAATAATTTAACGTGACAGCATACGGTTTTTTCTTCTCTTTGGATTTTGTCCTTTTGATCCGCGGAAAACGTTAAAATATAGTGTCTATATCGAATAACCGCTACCATATGAATTATATTGTTATTGTTTGCTAAAGTCACGGGCCGATTTAAGGGGACTTTTAACGACGAAAATCGATTAGCTACCGAGAAAAACGTTCGAAAACGTACACAAAAACTACCGTAACTACCAGCTGTTTCGTATGGGCCGAGAGAGAGAAAAAAATATGTAGAAGGCACTTGATAAGAACGTACAGGTACTACTGCTTGTAAATGAAATGAAAAACGACCGGAATAACAATAAATGGTTAATAATATGTCAAATTATTAAGGACGCTAGTCGGAATTGTAAGAATACGTTAAGTTTATCGTATTTCACATTCAACCGAATCGAAATCCAATCCGATGTGACATTTCGAACGTCTCGTTGAATTCGAATCAGTTGGCTGTTCACGTAACGAACATCCTTCATCCCTTTCGAAATACGGAACGCGAGGATAGTATCACAACAAGGGTATAGGTACTTGACGTAAAATACTAATATTAAGTATAGTTCGTAGAAATTTTGAATTCAACCGAATCAGTTATTCGAACAAGCAATAATAATTAAATTAATGATACCAAAGTATTTAATGGAGGTACCGACAATTTCAATCTCTGGAAAAATTCCATCCCTATAAACTATGCCATAACCGACTATGTACATAGTAAATTTCAAATATTTGAATAAAAATAGCATTCGTATTATATTGGTTACCATGAATCCCCACCAACAAATGGAAAATAACTTTCTTCGAATATTTTCAAAAGCGTTGCCCTTCCGCTTAGCGCAGACGTGACTTTTGAATACACGTTTTTTGTAAATCTAAATACGGTGAATATAATATTTTGCTATATACAACCATTCTCCGGAGTAGACGAGAATCTGGGAAACCATCGAACAATGTTGATAATAATGCTTGGTTTTTGAGAATTTCAAGACCTCACTAATAATATTTTTGAAATACAACAAAATAACATCAAAACTCTTTGATTAAGTGTATAATTTCGTTCAAATTTTGAATAAAAATGTAGAAAAAATTGTGTTTAAAATGTTAAATATATTATATTTAAAATTAAAATTGTTTACACATTTGTTGGTGTTAGTATAAACTACTTATGGGGAACCTTGTATTAATTTCCAAGCCTAAGCTATAAAAATCGAACCTTGTAGTCTATTTGTAACTACAAAATACCTACGTAATTTGTAAATTTTCGTGATTTTTGTGTACGCGTGATCTTCAAAAGAATATTAAAAATACAATTGTGGCTACGTATTAAAATAATTTTAAATTTCTATAAGAACAACTTATGTGTGATTTCGTATTACATTTTCAAACTTTTTAACTTAGCAAACATTTTTATTTTTTTTTAATTATTTATCAACATTCAAAAATAATAGTTAGTTTCAAGTTTCAAGTAACTACGGTTATTCTTTTTTACAATAATATTTTTTTATAATGGACATTAAATAATATAAAACAAAAATAAAAAATAAATCAAAAACTTAAAATGTTTATAAATAGCTCAAAATATTTTGAAAATTATACTATTTATAAGAATGTATATCCTAAAAGTACAAATTAGATTCAATTTTCTACCATGAAATACCCTCAAAAATAAAAATCCCCGCATTTATACTACTATAAAACGTGATCAAATACTCAAAAAAAAAAAAAATTTTAAGAACACGTCGTCATAAAATCAAACAATATATTTATCGTGGCACTCGGAATCCAAAAATAAATAAATAATGAAAAATAAGCAACTACACTCGTACTCGCTCTTTTAACGGTTTGGAATGATTTTTATTTTAATGGCATATCTGACATTCGACATTGCTTCTGAAACGTTGTCACAATATAGTATTTTAATGTTTGTAGGTATACACATATATAATATCTATATACGTACGGCCTTATATTTTATGTATATATAAATACATAAAATTAATATCACGTCACTTTGTGTCCCGTGGGTTGTGAAAGTACTGTCAAAAGTGTGCATATACATACGTCCTACATAATATTATATATATATTTATATATATTATATACAATATGTGTATGTACAAGGGACAACTGTGGAGCTGCCCGGCAACGATGGGAGGTGAGGGGAGAAAAAATATAAATGAAAAATAAAAATTGTGATCGTTGTACCGAATATCGCTGCTGTCACAATGACGTATCCTTGTACAATAATATTCTCTATTTTATACTCTGTGATCCTTGTTGTACCCGCTATACAAAATTTATTTTATCGGAAAAATGTATGTTTTGGAAAACTTTTTTTTTTTTTTTTTCATTGCACATTGTTATAATACCAATTTGTTGTCATTTACAGACTATCCGGCCTAATACCACGATTCGGCAAACGGAAATATTCGGGATTCAGAATTCGGTTTCAATAGAATTGCGAGACATTATCACCCGATGTAATGACGAACAATTAATTTACAATTGTTTACAGTTTGTCCTGACTTTTGTTTTTTGATTTCCAAGTTTTCTGCTGATATACAAATTCTCAAAATCGTATTCACAATTAATTTACAATTATTTAAAATTTGTCCGGAAGTGATTGCGGGGGGCTACGTTGACTTTTCCCCCCGAAATTTATTTTTGAGTTAATTGCTGGGGTGGGGGGTTACAGATTTGGCCGATAAAATTTACAATTATTTACGATTAGTTTACAATCGTTTGCAATTATTTTGAAATTGTTTGCACAGTGTCGGCAGGCCAACTTCACGGTGTAATGTACATAATACAACATCGTCATACTATAAACAGTAAAACGTATTATAATAATATACCTGTCCATGTGCGTGATGGACTTCGCGGTTGCGGTTTTCCGGCGAAACGTTTCGAGTTCGATCGAGCGGCGGCCCCGGGCTGGTGGCGATATTATACAGCACAATGCCATGATATGACAATAATATTATAATAGGTATACCTGCTGCACATAATAATAATTATTACAACGATAATGCCATGACGTGCAATAATATTATATACCTACGTGAACCTGGGTTCATAATATTATCATGTGCGAATTGAAACAAGCGCGGCGCACAGAGATATATAACGGTATAATAATGGCCGAATTCCTTAATATTTTATCCGCCGCAGAAAGGCTTTACAAGCTGCACCATAATAATATATTATAATAAATCATGGGATTTGGTGTGCGCGCAGACCGTATATTAATAAACACCTCATTGTGGTTTTTCTTTTGTTCTGTTAATCATTGTTAAGCACACATACACACACGCGCCAGTGCACGTACACATTTATATTATGTGCGTTTGATATGTACATATAAACATATAAATTACGATATAAATATAATATATAAAATATTATGTACGTGTATGATATACTAACGTGTGTGTGTGCGAGAGAACGCGAGAGAGGGAAATATTATAATATTATCTTTGACGGGGGGAAACCTGTATTTGCGTGCAAAATTGGCAAATTGAGGTTTTGGTACTTCCTCCCCCCTCCCCCTTTACTTGATTAAGAAAAAGCAATTTACATTACCTTATATGCATAATACGGCAAATTAATGTAATATAACATAATACGGTGTTATCTTTCTTTTGTAATAATAACTAACAGTGTCCAACGAAGGGGGGGTTTTGGGGCTTAACCAATCCTAGGACCAATCCTACGTAACGATTAATAACAATTTGAAAACCTAGAATTGTACAAGGTATGTGCTTTTTAAGACTTTAAACATCTACTATATGACGTTTGTTTTTAATTCAAACCCCTCATTTTAAAACAAATAAATTGAGATTTTTCGCACAGGATGTTTTTACTCGTCAACTATTGAGTTTTAAAAGCACATTGTGATTGTTTGAGCAATACATCCGAAAACCTACATAAGCTAATATGTACTATATATAATACCTGTAGATAGGTTCGTTATAATAATATGAGAAACGAGACTTATTCACTTAATACATAAGTAGGTACGTGATAAATGATAGTTGATAAAAAAAAACAAAGTTTAAAAACATAACATTTAATGGGATGAAAAACTGCTTTGTTGGCAGACAAACTTATTACCATAGTCAATAATATTGACTCAATAAACACAAAAATATGATGCATAAAACCGTATCGAACTAAAGTAAAATAAAATATGTAATATTAGGCACCCTATCGTTACATAAATAAAAATATGTTTATCGTAAGTCGTAATTCAAAAATTAATATAATATCGTGACACTGTATGGTGGACGATTTTTGTGAAAGTGTGATTTAATGTTTGTACGTCCGTTATAATAATAATATATGGAAAAAAAACTTGTAAGTGTAATTAAAAAACGTCGAAATGAACACATTAATCCAATATGAAATTGAATAGGTATTGATACAGAACAATAAGACCAATTGATTTTTTTTTTTTACTGTTTGGCATCATAAAAATTAACGACCATCCAACAGACCTTCGTAAGGTTAGGTTTGCATGTATACTCGTAGAAGGGTTCGGTGATAAATTAAAAAACAAACAGCTGTAATTTGCAACAACAAAAAAAAAATAATAATAAATAAAAAATCGATTCTGAAGCATTTCAGCCGAAATGAAAAACGAATAAAAATGATTGTGACACTGTAATTGAGGAAAGCAATGACTCTCTGACAGTTTTGGCAGAAGGTACGTCCTGGACAGTTTGAAAAAGGTGAGAAAAATGATGACGGGAAAAGTTTTTCATTAAATGAAAAATGAATAAAAATAATAAAAATATTTGTACTTTTTAGATTAATATGTGGACCATAATACATTGTGAAACAAGGTTTTTTTTTTTAATTAATGCAAATGATTATTATCAACTGATATCCGTTTTAATTTGGCAAGCATCTGACAGTTTTCTGTCTCGTGTTTTCTCATTAAGCACACGTTGTTGGATCTAAATGGATGAAAACGATTCATCTCGAAAAACATTTATTCGGTACGAGTTAAGCTGTAACTAACAAGATAATCCATTTAACGCTATCCACCATTTTTTATTCTTGTGCTAATTTAATAGTCGTGCGTTTTTTTCCACTCCGATATCCTAATTCCCATTAATAAGGGAAAAACGGGTTCAATAAAATGCTAACTTAATAGTTTAATACTGATGCAGATAATTCTGCATAATGTGTTTTATGAATTGTATCAGAATAATAATATGATTGCTATATTTTAAAAAATTACAGACAAATCACAAACTAACAAAACATGATATTAGTGACATTATTATAGTCACGCGAAAAATGCATACATAATATATACAATGCATACGCATTATATACACATAAATACATGCATATATACAATGCATGCATGCATATTATATAACTCATTTTATATTGCAGCTTTATTTTTAATTGGGGCATGTAGTAGATAGGTAATGACGTATAGATAGGTAGACGGAAAAAACTTAATAACCCAACTTTTGTAATAGATATATAAATCAGAAAACACTCGAAACAATAAAAATTACAAAATATTATGAATGATTTTGAAAAATGATTACAGCGAAAACAAACGGTATTATACAAATTAGAGTTAAACGAGTTCTGAGGAAATCAAAATGAAAATTCACGTGAAAATAAAAAAAAATAGCGTTTGAAAAAAAAAATGGGTATGGATACGACGCACCCTTACTGCGAATTGTATGCGTTAATAAAAAAAAAAAAAAAAAAAATGATTACAAGCAAGTGCGTTCGGAGAATGTATAATAAATACTTTGTCAAAAATAATAATGTCGTTCGTCGTTACGTAGTATATTATTATAATTCAACAGTGATGACAATAAATTAAAGTCAGCCCGGCATAGTGTGCAGGTGTGTATGTATATTATATATGTATACACGTTCCACTGCAGCAGTGGCGGCGGCGGCGGAAAACAATTTGCGCATTAAACGCGCACAAAGGTCGGACGGCGGGTGTGTGAGCGCGTGTGTGTACCACACGTGTGTATGTTGTGTGTGGAACTAATTTCATAACGGTTTGTCGGGCATGTTTGGGGCATTTCAATTACTGCGGCAGTTCGCGTACGCGGTGAAAACAAAATAATAAGAAAGACCTTTTAAAAGACCGTTTTCGTATGTACTGGCGCACAGTGAATATAATTTCGTCGACGCATAAAACGAGAGACCCGAAAGGGAAAAAAAAAATAGAAAAGAAAAAGAAAAATACCTTACGACTCGGGCGCGGGGTTAGAGGTAGCCGGTGTGTATAGAGTGTATGCCACCCCCACCCCCTCCCCTCGTATAGGTATACCGCCCTGCCCGCCCCGCAAACCGTTCGACAAACACACTTCACCGCCGCCGCCGACGGCATTTCGCATATAGGTATGTATTATAATACTACACACACCGGCGGGCGGCCGTTATTAAATGAATTAGAATAACGTTTCGGTTCATTGGATTTGACGGGGGGTCCGGCCGACCTTTGCGCGGAATAATACCGTAGCCAACAGCGCCTTTCCGCCCGTTCCGGCCGGCCGTTCGCCGCCGCCGCCGCCGGAATGCACGCGAAGGGCTTGCGGCAATGGCCGTCCTCCGCCGAAATGCCTCGACCCCGACGAACGTGCGAACGGGCGACCTGGCGATCTTATCACGCCGACCGCGTTTCTTTCGGCGTCCCCTCCTCACACCTGATACACAGCCGTTAAAATAATATCAATATTTTATGTATACGCGGACTCCGTTCCTCGAAACAGTATTTATTTTTTCCCTCCGGTCGTATTCGAAATAGGCGCAGACGTGTTAATCACGCATTTACTGCGCCAAAGACTTACCGCGACCGGCCTAGACTTAATTTTCGCTGCTAAAATTTCGCACGACAAGCACCTATATGTTTTTTCGACCTGGTAGTTCGTATAATCATTTCGGTATTTATGAATATTGTGACTTGTGCATATTATACAACAACACTGTCAAATGTCGAGTTCGTTTCGTTTTCAGCGCAATACAATCAAGATTAATAAAATATGTAAGTTTAGTGTCATTTGTTCATTTGCCTACACCCCGTGGCCAATGGGACGTCATAATTCTATGTTATTAAACGGTGTGACGTTCTGTCGCGAAAATTACTAAAATAACTGATCCGATAACGAATACAATTAATTACTATTTGTATGATTTGTTCCTCGGATGTATTTATAAATTGATATCAGTAAATAATTCAATTTTTCATATTAAACTATCTTTACTATACTCGCCTAATTGAAATTAAGTGTTTTTGCTTTTTTCAGTAAAATACTATGGAACATTGATTTGTATAGGTTATTTATCCGCTAAAAATACATAATATATTATTAATTCTTTAAAATTATATTTGTTGTTTTTAAATGAATAGAAATATTGTAATATGATAAAATGTTATTTATTTATTGTATTCTATTTTAATAATATATTCGGGTATGGCCCTATGGGCAGATATTTACATATTGTCAAATAATTAACAGTTAATGAATATAATTACAAAACATTAAATAATATAAAAAATAATAAGATACCTTATATTACAATATGAATGTAGAAGGAAACTTGAGAACGGATACTAAACTGTGGAACTTTGAAGTTAATTAGTGATAGTAATAAATTCTCCTAATATTATTACTAATAATATTAGGAGAATTTATTTTACCATACAATTAATTATTCAAAAATCATACCTACTTAAAATATATGGACGCAAAAGGTCTAAGCTTCTTAGTTCCAGTATATTAGTGAAGTGGACGAGGAATACTTAATAAGGATCTTGTGAGTCTTAAAAATGTACGTTAAACATTTTCTAATTTAATACAATTACGCATGCCACAAGGCATTCAAAAATAGAGAGTACTATAAGAAACAGTATAACATCTTAATTGTTTTTTTTCCTTAACATTTTTTGCCAATCTCGTAATAAAGCCAAGAACCTTGAATACACTACATCTAACGATTTAAATGTGAAGTCTAGTCTCCAAAACTGAACCTGACTAGACTGAAATTGTATCAACATTTAGTTGCACTTCAATATCATATCATACATAACTTTTTAGTTTAATTTATATTTTTGTTACGATTTTGAGTACTTATTTTTTGATTTAATACATATAGGTCAGTCTGCTAAGTGTTTGTATTATGTTATTCCACTTTTTTGTCCTGACTGTTTAATTTTGTCATCCTATTTAAATATTAGGCTGTTAGTGTTGAAAAATAATTCAAATGCTACGAAAAAAATATATATATGGATTATAGTACTAGAGGCGTGCCTGGTAACAAATCCGTCAGCGACGTTTACGATGTACAATAAAATATATCATAATACCGTAATAATATTTAATGCGGAAACGTTAAACGCAAGTGCATTGTTTGTTCTCGATATAACGATAAAAACGAAGAACAATGAGCTCAGCAGATGGTTTTTTTTCGTTATCATAATATTGTTATCAAATCATTACGGCGCGAAGAGGCGTTCCGTCCGAATGGCGGCGACTGCACTCCGCGCGCGTTTTGGAAGTCCTATCGCCGGAATGTCGTCTGCGCCGGTGTGCAGGATATCACACAGTGGTCTCGGCAACTGCAAGCATATAATATTATAAACCACGTACTTCCGGACAATGCGAACACGTCGTATTTATGCGAGCAAAACTTAAACGGAGAGCAGCTCGCTCGTCTATAACTTACCTGCACACCCACCCACCCACCAGCCGCACCACAACCATCCCCCGCGGGTCACCTCTGGTTTCCGGCAAAGGAGCGGGTGGGCGACTCGCATACGCGGAAAACCGGCAAACACACGCGAATGCGTGCGTGTGTGTGTGTGGGTGGGTGTGGGTGGGTGTGGGTGGGTGTGGTGTGTGTGTGTGTGTGTGTGTGTGTGTGTGTGTGTGTGTGTGTGTGTGTGTGTGTGTGTGTGATACCTATATAGAGTTCGCAAAGTGTGTTGTTCACTTCCGACGAATTAAATTCACCAGGAGCGGCGTCTGGCCGGGACACTTACCCCATATCCATTCCCGCCGAGTAATTCAATAATTGCTCCGGACGCTTTCGTTGTCGTCGTCGTCGTCGTTCGAAAGAGATGTTGTTTAATAATATATTATACCTCACCACCAATTATCGTGTTTATCGTCATATTAATAACGGGAGTGTTTCGCGAAAAATGTTAAAGTCCAAAGAACATAATTCCACCACATATTATCATTAATAGTATAATAAGTACTTGATCAAAATTAAGGGATGAACGCGTGAAAATACGCTTAAAATAAATGCACTTACAACGCTGGCCGACTTTCAACTTAAAAAAACACGAGGGATATAATATAATATTATATTTGCTAGTTCACAAAATGTGCGTTTAGGGCGTGAAAGAGGTACCCGAATAGTGAATTCACCAACACCTTTATTCATGATAATTCGATAAAATTGAAGGGTTTCGGTAAAAGGTACGTATAATCGAAAGAGATCACCAAACGCGTCTGTCGCAATTTCAGAGTACCTACCTAAATCAACGCTACAAAACCAACGGGACCAGAAAGTTTTCCATACAATTGACCATGAAATTGGAATAAAAATTCCAATCGTATGTACATGCGGTAACTGAAGCACGCCGAAATCGTATGCAGTCAATCCTAAACAATTATTGAACGAAGGGACGTCTAATAATTGTCAAATAAATAAACGATACGGAAGGCATCGGAAAAATATCATAACTTAACCGAATTGTTATAATAATAATATAATAATAGTGTATTGTATATTTTATGCACGGCCCAGGAACAAATGACTGCTAAAAAATGTCCCAATAATAAATATAAAATGTCACCTAAAAAAGGCTGATGACTAAAATAAAACGAATAATTTGTCAGTTTCCGGGGTGATATTAACGTCCTGCAATTTAAGTGGTACACATGTAACATGATTAGTTTAAACTTATCTATCAATTGTGTTGATCATTTGTCGGACATTGTTTGAATGCTTATACAATTTATTTGACTTTCGTTAAAACGTTATGAGCAATTTTCTAAAAGCACTGCTAAGTTCACACCAGCGGCCAACAATTCGTCTAATATTTCAAAAACAACCCAAAATTGTTCATCATCATTTGTTGGACATTGTCGGAAAGGTCCTATAATTTGTCGAAACCTGGTTTATTTCATAATATACAATTTTGAAAAAGCTACGTCGCTAACATAAAACGAATGACCAATTTTTTCTAAAAACGTAATATTATGACTTAACTATAGCTTAAAAAAAAACTATTTGTTCTAAATAATGATAATATTATATCCGATCGTTCGATTGATTATTATTTGGAGCTTATATTTTGAACGTTCTAATGTCGTATATTATGCCTGTATTATTTTTTATGATCATAGTCTGCCTGAAGCATCAAAAATTATCGTATTTTTGCAAGTGACAAAACGCAGTACCACGCGCGATATGATTCTACGCTATTATTTTGCATTCAGTTATTATTGTTGTAATATTATAGTCGTGTATTATTTGAACTAAACGAGGTTTATGATAATAAAAAATAAAAATAAATAATATTATCGTGAGTTTGAGTTCAATAAACGTTACCGTTTAACCCCGTTAATAGCGAATGACTTGACAAAACCACATGCATAATATTATATTCGTACCTACAACTTATACCGCCCAACGGTTATGTATTTACACACAAAACAATATTGTCGCTATTATACCATTATACGTAACATCACGAAAATTCCTATAAATCTATGTCAAACAAAACCAAAAACTCGCATTAATATTACATTATAAATTTGAAAAAACTTTATGTGACTTTTTTGATATGCATATAACAAATAATATATCAATAATATATATAGTACACTATACTATGTACACCCCTAATAGCTTTTTCATGCAAACTCGACATTAACCAAAATTCATAAGGCAGTAAGCGAGATGTAAATCTCGTTTATGCCATACAGTACCTACCTATAGTAAATATTTATAAATATATAATATGAACGCTGTAGATATATTACTTATCTATACAATATCACAATTAAATACCAATTTAAAGAAATTAGTTATAATATGTATACCAATGTAAATTTGGGCACACAACCTTCTCGTCCAAGTGCAGTAGATGGTTTTACTAAATATTTGCTATTACACAAATATAGTACACTATAATAAAGTATACGTCTTACTTACAGGGATTTAAATTATATTAGGGAATTACATTAAAAAAAAAAAAATAATATTAATAATTAAATATTGTGTTTGTGAAGTGACTGTTCTTATTCATTTCCACGAGGCAAATTAATTACATTTTTGGTTAAGCATTTTCCATTTTGTATTATTATAAACACTCAGCCATGGGCTAACAGCTTAAGCGACTAATTAGGTTTCAGTCTTAAGATTAATATGCACTCTAGGTTGGTAATCTATAATATTGTTATATATCGAAACTGTTGGAATATTAACGAGTTATAATATACAATGCAATGTATGTTGATTGTTGGTAGTTGTAAATAAACGCAGAATTATGAGAGGCCGCAGATTAGTGAGATCGAAGAAAATAAAAATAATGATAGGTGTAATATTGTGTAATTTGTAACATTGTGTACGTACCTATTGAATGCCAACATTAATTTTCAATTAAAAACAAAAACACACAATGTACATAATTGTTTAAATAATAAACGAAATAGAAAATTATAAAATAAATGCGTTAATGATATTAAAAATACTATACAACAATAATAATTGTTACTGGTACAACGGGATAGTACATAATATTGTAGGGTTCGAGTGTATGACTTCATTGAATAGGTGACTGTAATTGATTTGTTAAATACTTAAGTTTGAATTCAATGATAAATTGTATACGAATAAAAACGATTTCGAGCTAAGAAAAAATATAAAATATAAAACTTTTTGGTTAGCAAACAATCATTTATTAAATATTACAATTTTAACACGTGTTCGCATTTTTTTTAATTCATGGTTATTTTGAAAAAATATTGGGAAATGTATACTTTGAGCCCCCCCCCCTTCTCACATAATTCAAACCAGATCTATTTTTCTACCAATAACCACTTTCAAAGTCGATATAGTTGAAGCATTTTCTTACTAGGAAAAACCGAATTCAGACACAAAAAAATAACACGCACACACATCATTGTAAAATCAATAAATTCTTTGCTCCGCTTGGACTCTAACATATATAGTATATTTTTCGATAAGTAACAATCAACACACATTTATCTGCTATTTGGTTGGCAGTCGTATCCTGGAATCAACCCCAATAATAATAAATGTAATGAATACCAAATTAAAAATTTAACATTTTTTACACCAGTATTTATAAAGACCCGGACCCCGAATAAATTATTCAGATGCGGGTCATCGTGTTTCATGCAATACTATACCCTGGCCAGAAAGTTATTGGACTTCCGAATGTACCTAGCGATCCGTTAAAACTTCACCGTGAAAATGGATTCGATTGAATCCAATTTGTCAATAACGTCATCAGGACAGGAATACGAAATGCTGATCGCGAGCAAAATGCAAGACGAGAAACATTGGCTGCGTTTCAAGAGAACGTATTATATTTTATCAACCTGCCAAATCCTCGGGGTTTGGTGAATTACTCAGACCACCACGATTGCTTTGTCGAGTGTTTCCGACTTTCCCGTCGCCCCAAACTTGGTAGCTGCCTATTATTGAATGCGACGGCCACTCGGGCTGCGAGTGTGGGTAGAACCACAACCGAGATCGTTGCGGTGGTCTGAATAATAGTGCCTATAGTCAACTATATTATTATATCTTATACTGTTATAATAAAATACTACTCCGCCGTATTCGTACGGTGGACTTTATTTTTCTTCCGACCACCGTGTCGACAAAAAAGGTTTTTTCTCGAACGGCCAACCGGATGACCTCTGATTTCCCGTATAAATCGAACACAGATAGAGATAGAGATAGAGGGAGAGGGAGAGATTTTGAGAGAGGTAAAAAGAATAACTATTCTACGTGCAAACCTGCAATCGATTACCCCGGGTATGACATTTTGGGAGGTATAGATATCCTAGGGGAATGTATTACCGGGGGTGTACATTTCCTAGATATTCGTACCCCCGGTAAATAATTTAAGGGGGGTATAAAAATCCTAGGAAATTTGTACTTGAGGGTACTATTAACCTGGGAAAATCATCCACTCGGCGGGTATTATCCGCCTGTTACACCGGCGCTGCACGAGTCCGAACGGTGTCATAACTACAAGCTCGCGAGACGTTAAAAAACGACAAGAGCTTAGCAGGGTGCGAAACTTGGGGTTGTGCGAGGCAGATATTATGTTATAATAATTTCGGGTGACGGGTGAAACACGGCATGTTGCCCACTAGATAATGATATTACGATCGGAAGGCACGCGAACTTGTCGACGGTACACATAATAATAATTAATATTATATATTGTATTATACCACGAGCAGTGATCGCGGACACTGCGTGACGACGTTTATAATATTATTATTATTATCAAGCAGCGGGAAATGCACAGTGATGAGTGTGTCGTCTTGGCAGAGAGACCAAAAAAAAAAAAACACAACACCGCCATAATTTTGCCGGAAAAATCGGTAGTGTATTGCGTACTATTCCTAATCGACACGACGAGCGAATAACTGTCGACTTTGTCTATCTCGTTATAGACACTTATATCACATCTAGAAATTAATAGTCTAGTAAAATAAATTAGCTATTACAAAAAATACTTATGATATTATTATACCTATGGCATATTATTATGTCGGACAGATCGGTGACATATTTTTAGTTGGTGGAGTTGTTTAAATTTCTAGGCATAAATTAAATTCCGAGTATTCGATGCTTGTACACTTTTACGGTACACAGTAGGTACTGAATATTATGTAAATAATTAATGAATAATACCAATACATTATACTTTACGTATTCAACATATTATGCAGGAATTTAAAACACAGTGTGGAATACGAACAGAAAACTATTTGCATACGATGGAATCTCATGGTTATAATTATCGACTAACGCATATTATACATGTGATGTTATTTAAGACAAAATTCAGCGTGAATATTAAAACCGGCGTTTTGAATTGCTGATGGAATATAATTTAAGGGTCGGCGTTGTTTTCAACGGAATGAAGTCGAGGAGACAGCACCGTTTATTTTTGTGACATGAGGTTGTGGTATAATGGAATACCAGATATTGTCTGGGTACACATTTTTGGAAAAACACAACAGCAATAAAATAATAAACAGCGAACAGCTATTTCGATTTTCAATATTATAAATATCAAAGTATTACTATCAAAAACTTTATCTTATTGTTCAATTTTATGTTTTATATCTGATAAGGTAGTCTAATTTGTATTGTTTCAACAATAATACCGTATAATTATTTTAAAATATAATATCGATAAGAATGACAGAAAATTCATTTCTATTTACTCATAGAAGCAATGATGTAAATACAAAATTATCAAACGAATGGAAAAGTTCTAAGTTGTTTAATTAAACGCGCTTAATCGAAATGTGATAACAAAACTATAGTAGTAGGTAATACGATAAATTATAGCTATTATTCAGTCTACCTAATGTCATAATATTTGAATAGCGGTAATGGGTGGAACAAACGAATCTATAGGCAGTTAATTTATCCACAGAGTAATTTACTAGTACTTAGGTAAATCTTAATGATAACGTCTATGGATTTTCTGGCGCTTAAATTGCCACGAACCATCAGCTTGCACATTGTTCTTAACTATATAGATTATTATACATCGAATTAACTTATGTGCAAAGTTTAATATTATAAAACTCCAGGGAACGATTGTATTTATGAATTTGAATTATCTTGTTCGAGATAAATAAGATTCATATGATATTGTCATTTTTTTTTTTTTGGAAAATTAACTTAGAAAAAAATTGTTGCATTCTCATTCCCGTAATATTTTATTTGTTATTACAGTTTAGAAGTATTTATTATTTTATTCTCGAGAAATATATGATTTATTAATCACTATCTTATAATTATTGTTATTGGACTAAAGTTAATAATATATTAATGGTATAATATTATAGGTGTATATAAATTATTTAAACTAAAAGATACTTTAATTTAAATAAGTTTTGTTTTGTGTCTGGAAACTAAATTAATGTTTCCGATATTATTGCGATGGTCGTATACAAATAACTACTATAATTTTACATAAATAAATATTAATTTAACTGAAATTTCTAAATAAATCATAAACAAACTGGAAACAGTTGTTTTGGAATTTAGATTTCATATTAATGCACTGCATGCGTTTATGTAGGTGTTATGGCTTGTAAAATCTAGTTTTAAACTTAAAATATACTTCTAAGTTCATAATAATTGTAAACACACCCATGCGCGGTAATAATAATAATACGGTATATCCTACTAAATGATAGATGATAGGTATAGGCGCAGTTACCGTGTATGACTCGCAGTATAATAATATAGCTCCGAAATTCAAAGTATAATGACAATATGCATAATGTACGACGTGCCGCGGTTCGTCTCCCGGCGGATGTTGTGATTGTGATGACCTAGTGAGGTGGAACAGGTCAGTGTGCGCCGGGAAAACGGAGTCTTAGAAAGATTATAAACATTCGGGTTATAGTGCGCGTGTACGGGTGTACCAACGTTCCGAACCAGAAATCAATCTTGGCCCCCGCAAAGTGATTGACGTAGTACCGAGGTCGCGAAAACAAAAACAAGATGGATGATCGGGACCGTTGCATTGACACGGGACTGCGGGAGCACGGCGTGTTGATCGAAGGGTGGCGGGAGTAACGCGAGTGTACGCAAAGCCAACAAACGAGTCCCTTTCACACCTCTAGCGAAACCGAAAGGACCCCGGGGACGACCAAACTAGTATATACGTGTGCGCGTGCGTGCGTGTGTGTGTGCGCGCGGCGAAGAACAAGTAGCAAGTGGAAGGCAAATTGGAAAACCTTTTTGCTTCACTCACACGCACACCCACACACCCACGAGCTACCCTTGAGGGACAGCCATTAATGGTGTATGGAGCGTTAGAACACATATTGGTAACAATTTTAAAACGTTAACGTTAGAAGTGTGTCTATACTTTGTTTTTGTGTTTTACGAAACGTGTCAAGACGGAAACAGAAAACGAATCTTGAAAACGCCTCTGAGAACTCATTTCACGATTTTTCACCACAGTCGTTTTCTCGTACCTACCTACTACCTTTTTTTTTGTTTCAGACGTTTGATATCACTTATTCGTAATAAATGTAGGTGCACACGTGACGTCATGCCTACAACAGGTATAAGCTTTGAGAAAAAGTGTCTGCACGACTGCATCAGAAAAGAAAAATTAGGTTTTAACCTATACAATTATTATAATAATATGTATACGATTATTTGAAGATAATATATAATTTAGTAGTAAATTCAGTTTTAGTTTAATTTTTATCTTATGAATTTTATTGTGTACAAGTAATGAGTACCGCGTCTTGATTTATTACAAATATTTTAATTTTAACTGCTGTTTTTTTTATGCATTATTTGTATACATCCAAAAATTATTTCTCAAAAAATGTATATAAACATTAAATTATGTGTATATTTTATCGGAAAAACAAAAGTCAACTATAAAATATGTTTGTAAAAAATTATTTTCAATATTATATTGAGCTTTTTGAAAAAAAATATACTGGTCATCTACTAAGACGAGAATAATGAATTGCTGACTTCATATAGTCTCGGGGGATTATTTTTCTAACTTTATTAATTTATCCTTTTATACCATTAAGTAAAACAACATGATGCGATCAATCTTTTATTTGATAGTAAAAAGACTTTTTTGTATTTTACGCTAAATCATTGCAGCATAATTACTCGTTTTTTATATTTTTAGTTGAAAATACTCATTAGTTTTAATTATATTTTCTCAATTTTATTAACCTGACAGAAAATTTAGCTTTGAAACTGAAAACCTGTTAATTACTTTTACTAACTATAAAGACCATTTTATTTGTACACATTGAATAAGGGTAATACTTAGGAGTAAGAGTTTAGACACGTTGTAAACTAAACAGTGACTGCAAACCATTCCATAATAACAAAATCGTTACGTACTGTCAAAATTGAGTGATATATATTTTAAGATTTTATCTTTTACCAAATAAAGGCTATACAATGTAAGGATCTGATAGTTTGTCAGAAATATTTAAGTGTTAGGTACTATTACTCAATAAACACAATTTGTATAGTATAGAGCATAGAGCTCTTGTTCCCCAATAATGTGCGTATATTACTATCTTACTTTTTATAAGATATATTATAATTCTTTGATAATAATTAATAAATATACATATTTTAAACGAAATAAATACAAAATTATGATTTAACTGTAATAAATAAAAACATATTATACAGAGTGGCTTAAAAATTTTGATTTTTTGGAGCTTTTAAGTTTACGTAATGGCCATATTTTCAAATACTTAGGCTTGCATATTATTTGAAGAATGGCCTGAGTGATACAATTTTTTTTCAAACAAGAAGCCTCTTTTGTATTGTGAATTGATAATCAAATTCCTTTTTTGAAAATGTTGATGTACGTACCTAAGTCAAATTTCAAACAATTGTTTTCTGAGTTATTTTACTTTGTGTACCAAGAATAATAGGTTGGATTAAACATTTGATGAATCTAAATCAAAATATTATGTAGGTAAATGTAGTTTCTAAGTTATTAAAACGTGTATCGTGTTAAGGATAATAGTCGCACTGACAATAGTTTCACAAACATATTGATCAAATGTTTTTTTTTTTTTTGATCTAATACTTATTGTAATCAAACAATTTTAACAAATTTTACATTCAGAATAATAAATTACAAGCTAAATGCAAGTGGACGTAGGTATTTCAATAATTAATACAGTTGGTACAACCGTAAAAGTTACTTTGAAATCGCATAGTTTAATACAGGTAGGTAGGTAATGATAAAGTTTGTGAGTCATTCATATAACCAAAACTGGCCAGTAACTAGTTAAAAAGTTAGAAGTTATGTGACATAAGTTGAGTAAGTGACATTTAATTATAAACAAGTATTCATATAGGTCGTGTATGTTAATTTTTTACCAAACATTCTTATGATAATATTACTTTGCTACTCCTTGAAGTATAACTAGGATACTTTTATTTGTATTAACGCATCGTATTTATTAGGTACTTAAGTGAAGTTATTGGTACATACATATTTTAAAATATTTGGTACACCTGTTACCGTGAACTTGATTTATTTTTAAAACCATAATATGAATAACATAATATTTTAACGTTGGAAAAAATCCATTTCACAAAAACCCACAAAATGAAACTATTTAAAAATATTCCATAATTCCAAAAGGAAGATACGAGATTATTATAAAACAAATACCATCTCTTTTCTATGTTTTTTTATATATCCTGCAATGTATGTTTTTTTTTTAATTAAATATTTTCTACACCACTAAATTATTTTAAGTTACGAAACCAATTGTGTTCAAATTTATTATGCATAAAATTATACCATGTGCAAGAAAAACTAATTTCACGTGGACCATAACCAGAGGACATAGTGTACAATTATGATGTTATCTCAACAGCTCGTGTAGCATACAATTTGGAAGATCCAGGACCCTATGGTGCTGCAACATTGCGCTGTAATATAATATGATACGACAACGGGAAAAATGTGTATCAATTTCCGGTATGATGCGCAACGAAAATGATGTCATTCGCCCATATTTTCGAGCCCTTATAATATTAATATTTGATTAAATGGAGATTGGTCCCTAGAACACTGCTGTATTCAAACATAATAACAAATAGCATAAAATGTAACGAGACGACTTTTGCGAGACCTCGATATAAAATGCACGGTAATCTGCATAATATAGTAATGTGAGTCCGTCATTTGTTAAGATTTATGCTTATTAAACCCAATGAAAATCAATATTACGATTTGTGATAAATTTAAACAATATTCATATTGTGTAGGATTCATATAATAAAAATAATAGAGATGACTTTTACTTTAAATGTGTACACAATAATGTATTATTATATTATATTTTACAGTTTAATACAATATAATCAACATACCAAATACATTTTCATTTATTACATTTTTGACATTATGCAATAGACTTGAATATAAATCAAAGTAAAATAAATGATCATAATATATATTTTTCTTATTGTTTTTTATTATTAAATATTATATGAAACCTGTATGTTATAAAAGTTATATTATGTTGATTTTTTCATAATTATTTATACTGAATTCTCAAAATAATTGTATAGTATCGTTATAATATTCAACACATTTTTTAAATAAATTAATATTATGTACATTTACGTAGTCTCTGTTTATAAACTTTTATTTGATATTAGAGAAAACATAATCTTCAATATTTTTTGTTCAAGCCAATATTATGTCGAAAATGAAATACCTATTTTATTTCTGATATTGGTTTATAACAATTTATATAAAATATTAGTTGTATTAGTTTTATAACTGTTTTTATTTATTTGTATTTTAATGTAATTTTTAAATTACACTGAAAAAAATGATACAGTTTACGTGTGCTAAAATGTTCTCGAATTAAATGCTGTCCAAAACTTTGTAGAAACCGTCAAACCCCAAAGTACGACGTTTCGCCTATAATATCAGTACTGTATACTTTTAATTTATAAGTATCTCGATACAGATACAAATACTTTACTTTAAAGAGTATCTAGATACAGATACATTTTTTAGAAATTATCTAGATACAGATAAAAATGATACAACAATATAGCTTCAGTTGTATCGAAATACAAACTACCTGAGCGAACGAAACATATTTTGACCATCCACTTACTCGTCTCAATAAGTTATCTAGAAATCATGAATATGTTGAATATTTTAATAGTTTGAGTATTATGATTAAACCACGAATATATTATATACATTTACAGTAATAATATAATAGCTTTATAAAAATATTAATTCATTTACATACTTACGATTTAACTACACTTACGCTTCGGCTACACTAGCTGAGAGTTATTTAGACACGTGGATGATTCCCCCTGTGGATAATTGCGGTTGGGTACCAGGTCCACGAATATAAATTAAATACTGTTACCAAATTCACGGTCCAGTTAGGTACATCCGACTCTAATTCAAATTTCCACTTGGTTTCAACGACAATTTACCACCATCGCAGCATTCACGTTCACCATAAATGCACGATTATCAAGGCAAATTATTTTTTAACATTCAACGAAAAAAAAAGAATATAATATAATTAAAGTAACATATAATTCATTACCATGTATAAGAAAACATTTTGAGTGCCTACGAATTGTACGATTTTTCCATACGGCTAACATAATATACGGTCACAATATTTAAGTATTTGCAATGTTTTTTTTTTACTTATACCAGTATTATAATATCATAAAGAGTGCACTGTGCAGTTATTCTAGACCACAGCTGTGACAAACTTTGTGTACAAAATGAAACGTCGTATTAAAAATATAATAACGAAAAAATATCTCATACTATACACATAGTATACACCAACCGTGTCAAAATTCGATTGATCTAGAGATGCGTATCAATGATCTCGAAAAAAGACGTTTTTAAATTCAAAACTTGACTTGTACGTCAAAATGTGAAATATTTATTTGGCTTTTCTTTGATTTGAGATTCGCGCAAATAAAACATTTTTAAAAGGGTATTTCAAAATCAATAACGAAATATTAATTTTTAATTTTCTTTCAACGATTTGCCGATTTATATTACTATGAGGGATGAAGCAATGGAGTACGGCGTATTCAAAATGTTGACATTTGTCAATATTAAATAATATTAAGAATCAACTCTTCCTTTGATTTTCCTTTGACACACCACACCTCCCCCCCCCATAGTGTATTATTTTTGTTTTTGAATTTATTTCCACCACCACAGCAGAAACAGCAGCACTAGTAGTAGTAGTAGTAGTAGTGGTAGAATTTTACTCAGTGAAAATCCGTCGGTCATTACTGTCGTGCTGTTATATTATTATACGCTTTCGGTCAGCCCGAGGGAGGGGGGATTATTTTTATTTTATACACACACCACCTCGCCGCCGGTGTTTCCGCCACTCAGCGCTCGATATGGCCTTAATCGTTTTCCACTATAATGACCGGGCACGGCTTCGTATGTAGGGCTGCAGTCGTACATAGTCGCGCAGTGGCCGGTAGAAATGCGGTGACGGAGGTGGTCGACGTGGCGGTAGTGCCGCCCGAAAAGGAATTGCAGCCCTACGCACACCTCCCAACCCCACCCCCGATCGACTCTGCACACTTTTTCCGCCACCACCCCCTCCACCACATCCATTTAATTGCTACCCCCTTCTCTCTGCTCCCTGCTGCACACATACAACACACGTCCACTGTAGTACGCGGTGTATACAATATGTACTGCCGACTCGTCACGCGAAAAACAACCCTTCGCCGAGCCATCCCCGGAGCCTCCATCCCTCTCGGTCTTATAATTCAATTATTGCGACAAACGTACCGTTGTGTCGTGTCTGTGTGTGTGAGCACAGTCCCGTCGTCCACACGACAACCATGCGGTGGCTCGCGCTGGGCTCGAATCCCGATTATAATTGGAAGATTGTATCACAGAAACATATATGGGTGCTCGTGCGTGCGTACGCGAGCGCATTTGTGTGTATGTGCGGGTGTGTGTGTGTGTGCTGGTCATCCGCGAAATTGGAGAGACGATGGACGTATGCCAGTCGAGGACGTACACACCAATTGGTATTTCTTCTTCTCATTTATCTCCACTGTTACCTCGGCCACACCTTTTCAATACAATCGAAAACTCTACGTTTTGCTATACGTATTGTATACTTCAACATATATAATATATATGTATCATTTCTGGAACCCGATACCCACAAATTTGAAAATAAAAGTTTAAAATGGACGGTGCGTATTATAATAGTATTATACCTAGGATTGGCAAAAAATATTATTTTATACGAGAGTAGTACTAGTATTTTCTTGGAACGTGAAATTTTCTGTTTGAAATATATATTTTAGGTGCAATATAATAATTGTATATAGAATATAGTACCAAAAAAATCGTATTAACTTAATAACCTTTTTTTTTATTATGATTATTCATTGTAAATTATGCATAATATAAGATGTGACAATGATATTTATTAATATTATTTTTGAAAGTATATTAAACATTCAAGGATTCTCACCGATAGCCGAAAAACCGACGGGAGTTATAAAATAAGAATAACGATTAAGAACCAAATATTTTATGATGGTAAAAAATTATTTTAAATAATTTATGATGGTAAAAAATATTTTTAAATAATTTATTTTGCGTCAAAAAGAGGATGATGTGTTTGTGATAAGTATTATAAAATATAAAATGATTATTTCGGAAAAAATTATGAATCTATAAAGATGTTCTACAAGTTGAATGGATAAATATAATTTTTACTACATTCAATAAATTTAAACATTATTCTTAAAATTTCAAACCTTATAATATGGTTTTTATTGACATTTGTAAAATGAAAATTGTAAAAATATTTAAAAAATAAATGTTTGAATAGTCGGTAAATGTAACTTTATCAAAAAATCAATAATCCTCGAAGATGTTACATTTAATATAAATGATATGAAAGTCTTAATCTGATATCGTGTACCTAAGGAATTATCACTGATAATTTATCAGAAACTTTGTAATGTAGGATGTAACTAAATGTTGAATGTTCTAAATGTCGCTCATCCGGACATTAGAAATCCCTCTGAGGATTTTAAACCCATCAATGAGCTTTTAATATTAACGTCATAAATCTTCAAAATTTGTGTTTTTTAAATATCTTTGGATTTGAATTTTGCAAAGTATAAAATGTTTGTACAAAAATTAAAAAATGTGAAGTAATTATTTTGGACACTATTAAAATGTTTAAGTAACTACGGTAGAAACATCTATTATATGTAATTTAAGACCTAAGAAGGCGAGCTGTGCCAAGCGTATAGAAAATATGGCAGAGTAATCTTCAATTGCCGCAATTCATAGAATTGATAAATTTAAAAATTAAATAAAGAATTTATAAAAATAATCTTGTATTATATATTATGTCCCTTATTTATTTCACAAGTTGTTTAACTTGAGCACGGATGGATTAATCAGGAAATGTATGTGAATTTCATAAGCTTTTTGATACATTTATTATTTATTTTTTACTATCGAAGTCACCGTTTATTAATAATCTAGAGTTAATGAGCACTGAGTCTGAAAATGCACTTATACTTGGACAGATCCAGAAAATTTAAATTAAAGATGCTTTGAAGCACTTATAAAAAATAGTTTTGGCATATCGATATTAGGTCTATATTAATGTATAATTAACATAAGCGATTTGATCCTGCATATTAAAATGATTATAATGGAACGGTGAACTAAAAATAATTTATTAATAAAACTTTACTGAGTACCGAGGAAAGTAAATAAAAAAAAAATCTTTCAGTTAGGTATTTTTCCCTGTGCTTTTTCTCACTAAAAATAGTATTTAAATTTCAAAAAAAGTATAAAAGCGCACAGTACACATCCGTGGAAATATTAAGATTTTAATAAGTCTGTATTTAATGTTGAAATAAAATGTATTTATTTATTAATACCTAATTTGTTATAAAATATTTAGATAATCAATATTTTAATAACCATGTTAAACTGCCGTTCGGAGTAAACAAACTAATAATAATATAATAATACATTTTATGCACTGAAATATGATTTTACGAAGCAACATCTTATATTTTTAAAAATCTTGTTTTATATATATTTTCATCATTCCAATAAACTAGTATGTTTTAAAATATTTATCCACCGTAAAATAAACGGTATAATGTATTGATCAAATCTTATTTGTTTAAATGAAACACCAAATAACGTATCTAACTAAATAGTTCATAAAAAATACTTTTCGGTTTGCGTGTTCAGCTTTTTGTAACTAATATATTATTGTATCGTGCATATTGTTATTCACATGAAAACAATAGCGTTGTTCCACATACTTTTACATTTATTAAATAATTGGATTAATACAACAAGAGAATTATTTATTCATTCCATTGAACGGCATAAAAACCAAAAATTGTTCAATTTTGTAACCAAGTTTGAAACACCATAATATAATTTACATAATAAAACAATCAATTCGTCTTAAATAATTGTAATATATTTTAAATTATCTTTAAATATTTTTCATATCATTTTTAAAATAATAAATTTGAAATTTCATAAATTAACATATTTAAAAAACACAGATTGTATATATAAAAAAATAGCAGCTACAACAACGAGAATATTGTAAAACAAACATTAATAATATTTTAACCCTTCCTGTGCTACATATTTTTTTTTACATTGTAACCCTTCTGCAATGCAGACAATTTGTATTTTTTTTCTAACTTTTATTTACTCGCTAGACTTTTGAAGTCATTCAAAGACATATTGTGTCAAAGTGAAAAATAAAAATCAATCAATACTTTCTATGATAACTTTGATAACGTATTATTAACGTTTTATTGACGAACATATAAGAACGTCCACAGGTCGTGGGGGTAATGATTTCCATAACGAGTATACAGGGTGATTCACCAAGCATGTTCATCCCATTTATTCATTCAATAATACATTTATCCAAATTCTGATTTTTGGAAGTTTTAAATACAGGGCGTAACAGGTCTATTTGACTAATGCAATAACTTTTTTTCTATTCAATATTTTTAAGTTTTTTTTTTTTTTTTGTAATGATTTGTAGAGCTCTGCGCTATAATTTGTATATCTTATATTTTATTTTTTTTTTTTACAATAAAAATAAATAATTTAAATTTTTTATTTAATATTTTTCTAATAATCCAAGATAGCTATTTCATAAATAAGTTGAAACCATTTTGGCGTTTAAAACTTTTAATTTGGTTTAGTCGTTAATTTTTAAACGATTTTCAAAGTGTGTTAAAATTCAAAATTATTTCTTGCTTATCACTGTTACTGCTGTAAAAGTTATTGCATTAGTCAAATAGACCTGTTACACCCTGTATACTCAAAGACCGTATTTTTAAATTCTTGAGATTTTTGGTACTACTTACAAAGTGCTCTGTGGAGATACAGACTTCTGTTTTTTGAATGAGAACCCTCCCCTTCCTTACAACAGTAAATTAATAAGTGGAAAAATTTTCTGAAAACTTTGACGTGCCTATTGAAATCAATATTTTAACAATATTTATTTTTGTTAAGATGCTAAGTATAATAGATCCGTGATAATGGACTTAAAAGATACGGGGCTATAAAAATTTAAAAATTGTAGTAATTAATATCAATATTTATAATTTATGAAAATGGCCTATGTACAATAAATACTAGATCCGATATTACACAAATTTAATATTTTTGTAATACCATTTTTAAGGACTATTATAAATACATCAAGCATTTCAAAACAGTTATACACTGATAATTTATTGTACAAAAGCATGGTTATCGTTTGGAAAAAAACATAATTTTGACTCTTCACAGGATACTAAAAAAAATCTCAATAATCTGAAAATATATGGCTCTTAAGCGTATATTTAAACATTCCGAAAATCAGGATTAGAATAAATTCATTATTTTAAATGAAAATATAGGGGTTAGCATGCTTGCAGTGGATCACCCCGTGTACGTGCAATGTCCGTAGCGCTGAAATGGTTAAATTGCGATACTCGATTTAAAAAGTCGTGAAATAAAATGTTTACTTCCATTGTGTTTTCACCATCTTTCCGGCGGCGTAATAAAATATCGCGTTTAACGTTTCGCACTGCGAAATAAAATATATTCATACGACTGCATTTAAGTATAATATTAGCATTAGCGAAAGAGTACCTGATAAGACAAACACAACACGCGGGGCCGTATATAACTTTTGAAAGTGTAAACTTGTGTTATAAATCGATCGGTGCAATACATTTGATCGGAAATTGATTTGATGGCGTCGAAGAGGCAGCCTGGCAGCTGTATGTAATATGCTATACACGGCGATGGTCGGCGATCGCAACATATTGCTTTTATGGTAACGATATGTGTCGTTGTTTATATATTTTTATGTCCGATCGGTGCTCGTGTGCCTATACCTTATACGTTTCCCGAGCGCACGTTTTGGTGTTTGAGATTAATAACGCAGTAGTCTCACCGCGAACCTACTACCTAGACCGCGTTCAATGGGCTGCGTACGAGTTGATTACCGCGGGTACCCGGTTACCTGTACCGATACCGATGAATTGATTCCGTGCGGCTATTAAGAAATTTATTTTCGAGTCGATTCTCTCATTGTTGTACATCATCAGTAACGAAAATATCAAACGTTTTATTTTTATCAAATTTTATTGGTAATGATAATTATTGATTGCAGTGTAGTTGTAGTTGTGTATTTTTCGTATGAATAATATACGGAACTGATATCAAGTGAAGAGTCCAAACCATTAATAGGTACTAATGAATGGATATGAGTTTTGTTTTCGTGAAATGCTATCAAACGACATCCAGTACGAACTTACTAGTAAGAGTAGCTGAGTAAGTGTTATTTAAAACACAAGTCTAAAAATGAAATTACAGAAAGCAATACAAATCATAACCACGACACACGATTGAGGTAGTAAATATTAGTAGGAGGTAAGCGTTGAGCAATATCACTTAAAAAGAAAGCTGTTGAAGATGTTACCTCCTCGTGGTGTCTCTTGGGTAACGCTAATATAGGATGAAGCAGTGGCGCCCAACCCTATGACTAGATGTAGCAGTCGCTACACGTTGAAAATAAGGGAATAACAATATTAAAAAAAAAATATATTTGATAACAGAAAGTTCTTGAAAAAAATACTCATATATGTCACTTTTTGATCACTTTTATGATTAAATTCAGTCAATCGCTTTCTTATAAATAGTTCAAACCACTTCCAACTCTGATGATACCTATTCCTTGGTAAATTAATATTAACAGTTAGTGTAACCAAAAATAGACCATCCGATTTTGAGTTTTGGAAGGGGTGGGTGGGTAAAATTATGTCTTGGGCGCCACTGGGATGAAGTGTTCATTTTAACTTACTATCATAAACATTTTCATATTATTACTGATGTACAACAAAAAGGGAATCGACTCATACATACCTCATCACGAATTCGATCGGCAAACAAACGACTGCCGCCTAGAAATACGTCTAATTATTGCTGCCACGGAACTTTGACAACAATCGCCGGGGGTAAAAAGGTAAAAAAAGTTTTCTTTTCCAAACCCACAAAATCGATATTGGCAACGAACGTCAATTTTAACAATTTCAGATAGTCCTTGGGATACGATGTTTTTTCCCCCCTTACCGTTTTTCTCCACATCATCATAGTCATCGCACACACACACACACACAAGCAATGGCGTATGCAGGGGGATGTTTTGGGTTTTGAAACACCCCCCTCCCCGTTACGCGTATGTGTCATGTGTACCGTAGGATTTGAATTAGGCTACAAAATATGCAGTTGTCATAAAATATTATAGTTTTATTTCATATTCGATATTATTAACAAAATCAGGGTTGATAACGGAGAGTGTGCCCCGTGCGTGTTATACAATTAAAACAACCCCTTAAAAAAAAAATCCTGACTACGCGCCAGGCGACACATAAAGTGCCAAACAACAATACGAGGATTAAACACGTGAGCAAATTCCGAGACCTCGCTCGCTCGCACTGCCGCCGTTCGATTGAATAATCACGCTCAGGTGGGTACGACTAGCCATGCCGATCAAAAACCAATAAGTCCAATACGTAATAATAATGATAATAATAATAATAATAATGATACACAACTACACAAGCCGGCAGAACGCGTGTATTGTATTGTTTTGCAGGAACGTACACGATATAATAATAATAATAATAATAATATGTTTCGACGACTAAATGTCATAAAATATATAATAATAATACTGTACAATTATTATTGTGTGTGTGCAGAGTACATCTCGCCGTTCGTTTTGCCGGCCGCCCGATATATAATACGATTTTCTGCTCTCGTTAATTTTTTTTTTTTTCCCATTCCCGTTCAAAGGCTACCTCCCCCCCCCCCACGATAGTGCAGAGGGTGGGTCGACGGCGGTGGCGGCGTGGGGACATGCGTATAATAATTAATTAAAACGCAGCGGAGGCCACTGTAGTAGTTATACACGACGCACGGCACGACCTTTATTTTGTACGCCGCCGCCGCCGCCGCCGTAATAATACAACTGGAAATATTACACACAGTCGTCTCGCCTATAGCATTATAATTGTTAACATTAATACTATTATTATTATTATTATTATTATTATTATTATTATTATTACTGTTGTTGTTATCATTAGTTGTTATTATTATTATTACTATTGCAGCGCAGACGTTTGTGTTTTTTAACTCGGATTTTGCAGCATCGTTAGCCGTACCGAAACGGATTAATCCGTTCGTTGTTCGCAGCACAGGTACACCCACGCCATACACCCACCCACGCCCCACGATGTGCAGTGTATTCTATTTAGTAATGTGTATATTATTTATTTATTATGACGGTATTATTATATTTTTACACGAGTCCTATTACGCGAACGCGTATTATGACGAATAGTAAATATAGTTCAACGGTAATTAAATAATATGATTCGTTCTATACCGTTTTTTCAATGCAAGTAAATAAATAGATAAAAAAAACGCGTCTATAGGTCTAAGGGGTCCTCGAGCTGTGCCACCCGACACGATGGACACGCCAATTAATACAGTACGAATAAGTGGGAAAACGCGAAAGTATGAAATTCTTCCTTGGAAATCGTCTCAATACTATATAGTATATGTCATCGTCATTAATTTCTGATTTAAATTCTTTAATTGGTCCACTAATTTCCCTCCAAAACCGAGGTTTTACTTCAACGTTTTCCTCCATAGCTGATATTTTTCTCATTGCCAAATTATTCGTCGTATTATTTACGTATTATGTATATTATTATGTATCGCACTTCAATGGCAAATGCAAACTGGGCCCACGACTACCTTTTTTTATGTAAACTCAGCCCGAAAAATGCCGGTAGTAAAAAAGGTTGATTGTAAACTCGGTCCTAAAATGTTCACCAATATACTGACAATTTATTATAATTGTTTCAAACCAAATTAAAAATTATACAAACCTAATCCTATATTAAAATCAACAGTCTATCATGAACCGTTTCAATTTCAAAATTCCAATAAATAAATAAAATAATTGTTGTTTAAAAGTATAAAACTAAAGACATTTTAGTAAATGAAAACCTACGTCAAAAAATAAATTTGACTTACAATTTTACATTTTTATAATTGAATTATTTTATAACGAATTTTTATACTTAATATTTATATTTTATATTTTAATACTACCTATGGAAATGAAAATAAAATAATTTTTGGAACATAATGAGAATTGCCTCCTCGTGGTCTCATCTGGGTAATGCTAAATGATTCTCAAAAATATTATAAGATAATTACCAATTCGATATGAGGAGATCTGGGCATATTATTATTTTTACTCGGCTCGAGTTTACATGCCAATCATTTTTACCTAAAAAAAAACCGAGTTTACTATACAGGTATAGTATGTTAATATCGTCAAACTAAAACTTTAAAAGAGACGTTAAATAGAACGAAACCTAAAAATATTAAAAATATTCGAGTTTAAATGAATACCTACAATGGAGAAAAAATGAAAAACTGCCAGACATGTATACACAATTTCCGTTTATAAATGGGACGTTTTAAGGCATTTTACTGTCTAACAGTGCATATCACACAATACCAGACCCAGACAGTGGTATAAAAAAGTTTGAACATTGTGTATATATATGTGAAAAAAAAACTTGACATGGCAATAATAATTCAATTGTAGATAACTGCATCATCGTTCACTTAGACAGGTAATAAACAATCCTTTTTTTACTTGTTATAAGTGATTTTGTATTGAAATAGATAAGAAAATATTGTAAGTCTGTTAATCCATTATGCATTAGTTAATATAGTAATTGATTGTACTATAAATTATACATTTTCAGTTTTTGTTTATTGACGAATATTTTTTTATCGTATCAAATTAATTAAACTTTATCTGTAAATTCTGGGGAATATTTGTCAAACTCGTGGACCGTGGTATCTCGACGTTCAACAAACTTTTTAAGTATCTACTTCGTATTCAATTTTCTTACCTAATAATATTTATTTTTTCATAAAAAAAAATGTTCATTTACTTTTAAAATGTATATTATTATACACAATTTATTTAAAATATAGTTTGAGTCATAATTCAATAACGGTGAAAAAACGGTTGATTAAAAAAAAAATAAACATTCATAGTGCTTATAAATAAAAAAAACAATGTCGTGTAACTAAAATGAATATAGGTAGTCAATTTTTTTTGTTCAAACAAAAGTTATTGGATTTTCAATTGTTTATAAATGCTTGCAAAAAAAAAATGTTCAATGAATAAATCGCTTAGCCTTATGTTTGGTTTTTATTTTAGTATTCTCTGTAATAAAATTTAGTTAATCCATTTACAATATTGGATTTCACATTTGGTATTATAAGTGTATTTAATAAAAATATATTGTTCTATAATACATAGTATAAATATTAAATTATATATACTATTTTCCTGCTGTGTTTCTGATAGCATTACTGAAAGGATTATTACATTATTGTGTTTATGGTCTCATACTTTTAACACTTTTTTACATATTATCTATAATTTGTTTAGATAAAAATAATTTGCAAGCAAATTTTGATTTTTGGTTGTTTGATAAAAATAACATTAATTTTTTATTTTTGTAACGTTTTCAGCTATAAAAGTATAGGTACGTCGAAATACTTTTAAAAAAACTTAGTGTATTGTTAATTATTATATTGTCATCTATTATAAATATAATGAATCGTAAAATTTATAAAAACCAATAATGCTTTTGGGATGTCATAAAAATGTGAAGGTTCTCTTTTATTGATTGATGAAAAATAACCTACTTGTTTATCGACTACTTTTGATCTCAAGAAAAAACTACAAAAAATTTGGTTATCATTCTAAAAAAATTAAAAGTACAACAAAATTATACATAAAATGAGATAAGATTATTGATTAAAAATTGAAATCTAAGAAAATAGTGGAACAATAATATTATCAAGATCTTACATGATATTATAAATAATAATATTCATATCTGACAGATGTGTATATTATACATATTTTAAATGTCCACAGCTCGCAAGTGGGCGTGAAAAGATTTAATCATTATTTGACCACGAACAATTAGTAGGTCATGTTGTCAACACGAATGAGTAAAAGTCTGTGATCAAGTTGTTTTGTCGGTACTAACGATACGAAAAGATGCGTCGCACAAAACCGTTTTCTCGCGTATAAGGGTTTATCCGCTCCAAAATTGGGTTTTTTTTTTTTTTAATAACACAATATATGAATCGTAGATGGAGTAGATTTAGTATTCAAGGACGATTATAAAATAAAAACCGTTTAATACGAATAGAAACCTCGGGCACCGATAATTTGTGTTTATTTCACATCCTCCGCGATCGATCTCGTAATATTATTCGTAATGCAAATGACGACTTATTATAGTCGTGCGGTAATAATATAATAACAGCTCATATGCGATGCCTTTTAGAAAATCGTATTTTTCGCCCAAATAATAATATACCGACGCACGACAAAACGTCACGTTCGGAGCGACAGAGACCTCTATTCCGCGATTCGAACTATACCTACCTACTGCCAAGCTCTGTTCAAATACTACGCGGTAATTAAACCGCCGCGAAACTCGCAACGCGAAACGTACGCATGCGGCGGCGCTTTTAACTTAGACACCGCCAACGCCCTTCTCGTTACCGACCGCCGGCAGCCCCGATGTTCTTGACACCCCTTGTCAGATTTCCGTTCAATAAGTTCTTCGAAAATTATAATGACACAGTCTGTGCAGCCACACCGCGGTAGTCGTCGGCGAAATATGATTATATATATTATTTTCATTGGTGCGAGGACAGTGTCGTCGTCGCACGGGTCGCGGCGGAGCAGGCGATGCCACCGGGATGCCGAGCGAGATGACATTACGACACGATATCGATATATTTTATCGAGCAATTACGAACAATACTACTCTTATACGGGTTTATATTATTAAACTAATATTTTGAAACACAGTCGCGTCAGTCTTTCGAGACCATCCGAAATACCGAGAATTTAAGAAGTTTTTTTTTTTTTTATCAATGTTATTCGAATCCGAAGATCTTAGGTTTTAAACGTATTCAATTTTTAACATCGTTATTGACCAATTTACGTTTATACATTTTACGCGTTTTATATTATTATATACACGTCATGTTATAATATAGGCACGATGTTATTCATATTTACTGACGAAATATTGCGCGTTTGTGTTAAATCATAAAATACATTCAATATGTATGCATTTTTATATACAAATATTATATTATGTACTTATATGTATAACATTAAAAATAACACCAAAAATTCATACCTGTATAGTGGTACGCCAGAGTCGTCTTTGAACCAGAACACCATGTAAACTTTGTCTGCTGGATTTGGTGAGGACACATCGCAAGGAAATTTAACCGTTCTGCCTTCCACAGCGTCTACAGGAACAAGTGGTACGGTCACTGTAACATAAAATTAAAAATAAGCAATCGACAAGCTTGACATTTTTTTTTTAAATAACAGCCAAGGACTCAGTTGGCTGGGTATAGTATAAGTTTTATAGGCAATAGTTATAAATATTATTAGTATTATAGTAAAGTCTAAGTTCATATTGATTTACTTATAGTTAAAATAATAACAAGTGTTACAAAAACTTCAATAGTGCTGCAATGACAATTTAAAAATTTTTCGCACACTGAAAACTTCTCTCGACATATTATTATTCAGATTCAAAATCGTCGTCATTTTTTTCACGCTTTGTTTGGAACAAAAGTTTCGTGGAGTTAAAAAAATCATGTGCCCTTTAATGAGAATATCACATGAGGGACAGAAAACTTTTTTAATATTGTCATTTTGGAACGTTGAAATAAACGTTTCACCGAAATACAAAGGAGGGGTGGTCATTAATAATTTGATATCGAAGAGTTTTCATTGTAAAAGGTCATCGTTTTCTTTAAAATAATAACTAATGTTGTCATAATTTAAAACGAATCCAGTCAAATAAAATCACGGTTTTCCGATTTAGCTGTGACAAATTAATTTAATATGTCATCTTCCAATAATAATGCGAATATCTAACTCTCACGTCTCCATAATTCATTATTGTATTCGTTATTATAGTTCATAATTTATTCGAGGTCAGTAATTCCACTGAATGTGTAATTTTTTTCAAAAAACAATTTTATCAACTGTCTATGAATTATTATAGTACAGAATCCACCTACAGTGGGGATGTCAAGACCCCGTAGCACCTATCTTATGTTATAAATCTGATAATTGGTTTTCCTATTTTAAACATTTTATTCTGTTGTACAAGTTGATTAAACAATCACCAGCTTCAATTTATTTTCGGTATCATTTAATTTACATTGCAAACGCTACGCTTTTAACGCTACAGACGTTTACGCTTTTCATTAGTTTAAGTAAATTGATTATAACTTTTAAATGATTCGTAGAATAAAAAAAAAAAAAAAAAAAGAAAGGAACTACAATACACGTATATACGCGATGATAAAATTAAAACGATAGTATTAAAAACTTTAGCTACTGTAATATAATTACATTTTTAGAAGTTTATATCAAGATCACCTAGTTCATAGAAGTAATTTATTACGCAACACACGAGTAAATTGCGTTTCGAAAACCGGCTACACGTCCACACGAATAATAATCATTTAGCATGTAATTACTAATTATGACCGATTTCTTTGGGTCAATCATTAACTAAATTGATATGTAAAAAAGTTGTTGGACTTTGCCGATTCCTGAATAACAAACATGAATTACATTTTTTTCCTTAAACATTCGTGCACAGCATATAATTTCTATTATAATAAATGTGATGCATCAAATACAGTACCCAATAATTACCTACTTACTAACAGAATACAAATGGGCAATTTTTTGTTAATACATGTGTACACGCATTTAGTCAAACAGACATTGTTGAAGCTCGAATTCTCGAAATGTAAATAGCTATTTTTTTTTTTTTTTTTAATAAGTATTCTTTGTTGTCTGTTATTATAACCTTTGAGTTATCCTAACCTATAATTTGGGCCTTGATTACGTTTTTTTATCGCATACATATTTCTTTTTCTTTTTTATTATTCGCGTTCTCGTTAGTGGAGTATCATTACAAAATCTCTTTGAAGCTAAAGTTTCGTGGAATCATAATTAGAGCACTAACTTTCAACAAAATACGTGTGGCATATTATGCTGTCATTGCCCATTGGAGTAGGTCTATTTGTGTATCCCTCTATACATTTTAGCTAATCATTCAGAAAAAAAAAATGTTGAAGAAAAATTAAATAACTGCATAATATTATATTAGATTGCGTTTTTAGTATGTAAAAGTTTCATTAAATCAAGAATAATATAAAACAATTTATAACAATAGTATTATTAACATTTCCATTTTTCTTGTTTCATAAAAAAAACTAGCCAACTAGCAATACGACGATATTAATTACATAGTTAGTACACGTGTAGACAATAATATTTTATAATTTACTGAGAATCATAAAACGTTTAAATTATTATATTTTTAAAATCATATAATACTTAACGTACAATTATAATGTATAAATTATTATATTATTATGATAACTGATTATAGTTTCGACACGACAGCAAACATTTGTCATTTAAGTAATAATAATCTTATGTATGATCATTATGTTATGAATGGACTGTAAAAACAAATTCTCGATACTAAAATTATTTTTGTCAAAAGTTGTTCTTATTTAAAAATATTTTTTTAATGAAAATAGTGACATAAATAACAAAGAACGTCTTTAAAACTTTTTCAATTTCCCTGTTAAACTCTTCGAACATTTGGTTTATGCTTCAGAAACTGTCAATTTTGTATAGAAAACATCACACGAAAACAACTTGTGTTTGAGACTATTAAAATAGGGTTTTAATATTCTGTATATTCGCCATATTTATTTTTTTTTTTTAGTTTATCGTTGTGTTTCTTACTGATTAAAATATAAAAAAAAATTACTTTAATACTTGTGTATAGTGTATACCAAAAATAAAAATAAATTTGTATTTATTCAAAACAATTATCGGAATAAAATTGTTGATTATATACGCAATAAATAACTATTTTCAGTAACAATAAATGTCAAATCAAAATAAACTGTTTCTATATTTTTGTTAAATACATTCGTGGCAACTACCTACGGCTATTTGAGATAACATAAAACAATGGTAAACTTTAAAAATTAAGATAAGGAGATTACATAAAATGTATAATATTATATTGTACATTAATAATTTTAGATCACTACCTATTATAGAATGATATTATAGTAGCGGTGACCGACTTAGCTGTAGTTCATTGCTTAAAAATTATAATAATTTTTGGTCAAGGTTTCGACTTAAAATTATAATTTGGTTATAAAACTCAAATTAGGTGTGCATTACTGCAATATGGGGTGACTCTGATAAAAGCTTCTTAGCTGAAAATGTTTGGATTATAGAGGTGAAAATAGGATCATCCAGAAAAACAGAAATAAATCCACTTAAGGAAAGAAACATGAACATTTTTTTTTCAAAACGAATTTTCTGTATTTGAGAAAAAAATAACAGTTCCATTTTGTTTCTTCTTTCTTGTGGCAAATTGGATTTAGTTGGTACTTTAGATACTTAAGTTTGGAAGGTTAAAATTAAAAATTCTCAGTGCTTTTTAAAATAATTGTGAAAAACTAAAAAAAAATACGAACATTTATTAAAACGTTAATATAATTATTATTAATTGTTTGGTTACCGCAAAGTTAGACCATCTTCGATCAAATTAACGTCAAATTATTTTAGTTTGTAATGCAACTTCTTAAAATTCGTGCAATTTTGGGGTATTAAAATTTATATTTTATCTAACCAATTATAAAAATCAATATAAAATCAAATACCTACCTATATAAATATAATATCAAATATACAATCAACTTTATCAAGGGCTCACACAATATTTAATCAATAACAACTTACAATTATTAAGACAACATTATTTAATTATAGATTTTGAACAAGAGAATACCAATAAAGATGTTCCTAACACAGTGAAACCTCCCCTAACGGACACCTCTAAATATCCGATACCTCCAAATAGAGGACTTTTTTTTGGGAACATTTTCTATAAACTGAACCCTATGAATGGCGGACAAAATGTCAGTGACCGAAAGTGTCCGGTATTTAGAAGTTTCACTGTACTATAATATAACTGGGTGTCTTATTATGACCTTTTTTTTCGACCACGAACAAAAAAAATAGTTAAAGGAGTTCACTCTCAGTTGTAGTAGCACATGATGTTTATATTTGGTTGTAAATTCAACATCTCGGAGAACAGCAAAGGGATATACTAAAGTGACTATTTCAAGCACTTAGTGGTCATGTGAATGTCGATCAGCCACTAAATCGAAGATATCGAGAAAAACAGAATCGGATGACTATAGGACATTATAATTATATCATATTGGACCTAGTTCAGTATTGGAAGTTATCCGATATTGTGCCTCGTAATATACTGTTAGACCTTGTCGCATAATATTATTGGACCTTTTAGCGATGGACGATACATATCGCAGCTTTGATCTCGTGTAGTTCGGATACTCGTCATAATAGTGCAGTTTATAATTTTTTTTTTTTTCAAAAGAAAGTTTTGTAAATCAACGGTTACGATATTATTAAAATATCATAAAATTACGTTGTATTGCGAAAGTGGTCGAACAAAAGGAAAACATAATGCCAAAACGATATACTTTTAGGTCGAGCACAGATTAAATAATAATAAGACGAAAAAAAAATCATCATAACGGTAAAAACGTATAATGTTATAATGAAGCGGCGAGATACGGGACGAACGCGAATACCTTTTTTTTTTTAAACATTATAATATTACATTTCGCTCATGTATAATAGAGAAATAATACATCCGAAACGGTGTTTTTCCGCTGACGGAAAAGTCGGATGGAGAAATATTAAAAACAATATTTTTATTATTTTTTCCACATAATATTATACGCGCCGCCGCCGTAGTGGTGGTCTAAACGCGTAAATATTTACATACGATATAATATACTCTGCGCTCGTCGTCGCGGGACCATTTTATGCGGGACTTTTGTTGTTCCCCGTTTTCCGCCACGTCGATATTATTATAATATTACACCGCAGATATCGCCGCCGCATCGGGCGATTATTGTTGTTTTGCGAGACGGACAGTTTTTTTTCTTTTTTTTTTTTTTTTGTTATAGTAATGAAAACATCGTGCAACTGTAGTTATTGCAGTAGTAGTAGTAGTAGTAGTAGTAGTAGTAGTAGTAGTAGTAGTAGTAGTAGTAGTAGTAGTAGTAGTAGTAGTAGTAGTAGTAGTAGTAGTAGTGAATATTAATACGAGATATTGTATCGAGGAAACAACCACCGACCAGGCCGAATTGACCACATCGAGTTAATTACATATTCTAGGTGTTCTCAGTGTATACACGATTTCATAATAATTATAATAATAATCGATATAGGATGGGGCGAAAAATTCCATATTATTATACCCGATTAACATTCTCGTTGATTAATAGTTTGTTTTTCCGTTAATTAATTTTTTAGATATTCGTTATTACGATGAATGGATATAATATGACTTTCACGATATGCGTCCGTATTTTTGACTTCTGCAGAGACTGCGCTAACAAATATAATATAATCTTAATGCATTATAATAATATTAACAGGCGCGGTGTTCACGCGTATCTCTGAGTATTTAAATACATCAGAGCTTCGAATATCCGCACTAATTGGAACCGAGAGGATAATCGATCTGAGCGGACAATCAAACAATAATAATAATATACAACAATGAACACGAATTTAAATGTTTTTTTTTTTTTATATGTGTATGTAATAAAAAATAAAAATAATGCATAGCGTGTTATAAGTTATAACGTGATAAAAAAAAATTTACACGCGTGTATTGTCAAAAGCACGTAAAATAAGTATCATGTACGTATTTCAAATCAAACGTATTACGTATTTTTTGTGCTGCGATCTGTGGGCATTATTAATAATTGTCCGTCGACTTTGCAGTCTGCAGTACACGCAGTTCCAAAAAAATGATTAATCGCCGAAAATCGTTGTCATCGAAATGTCGAATTTTTTTTCCAAACACTTTTGTTTGTTCGTGCGTATCATCATTATACCGCCCCCGTTCGAAACACATTTCAATAATATTGTATAATAAAATAACGCGTGCGCCCGCGTAGGCGCTATTGCAGTTAAGCGAGAAGCGACAACTCGCAACGACCCTCGACCGCGGCTGTATTATTATATTGCCGCCGCGTGTACGAAAAGCGCCTCGCCGCGCGAATCGCGCTACAATATTGTGCACGCCGCCACGTGCGGTTATAAGGGAAACGAGAACAAAAAGGCATTTTACGCGCGCAAAAGCCATGAATAAAATTATTCGTGGACGACAGCACACACACACACACACACACATGGAATGAGAGAATAAGAGAGAGAGAGAGATGACGAGAGAGTATACGTGCCAGGGGGGAGGAGAGTTAAACGAAAACCATCAGACCGTCTAACAAACGAACATCATCGTCGTCGTCGTCGTATTATTATTATATTATTATATTATATTATTATTATTATTATTATTGTGCTAGTACAATAAGACGTTTACGTATGATATTATTGTGACACTGCGCACATGTGCACGCACGGGTTTCGGGTTTTCCGTATCCGACCTACAGCAAACCGCGTCCTGATAGTATTATATTTTAAGCGTCCCATAATTTTCTACCATGCCCACCGAGGATGGTGTAACGACACGACACGTTATGCGTGATCTACAAAGTAGACGATTTCGTCTGTTTCAATTCACAGCGAGTTGTACTCACACGACATTTATACATATATTATATTATATTTTAATAAAAATATATATATATATATATGTGTGTGTGTGTGTGTGTGTGGACATCAACAAAATACCTATCGACGTTGAACTACTCGCTCGCACGTAAACCGTTTCGTTCTATTACGAGGGAACCTAATCGTTTACGAAAACACGAAATCCACAGGTACGACGAGGTACCCGTAACATACCGACGACGTGATCGTCAAAGCGTTCGTTAGCATTTATCTTATGGTTCTATATAATGATTGGCTAGTGTAGATAGAGAATCTATCAGAATCGGTCAGCACAGACTAAAACCGTTAAAGTGTTTCTGAAATTCCGTGGTGGGTTGGACGAGACGCATTCGCGGGTTCGCGTTTAGTTTGTGCGGTCAAATAACCGAGGAAAATCGGTAAATTAAATTCGTAACTTTAAAATCATTTGAAATAACGTGTGCAACATATTTTGTATTTAAAATCGAGTTATATTTAGTAGTGCCGTTTGGAGTTGAATAGCAAACCCCGAACATACCACGCCGAAATATGTTTTCATTTATTTCCCAAACCAATCAGCCCATACTAATGGGTAAAATTACCTATATGTATCATCTATTTGTAGGTATATATGATTCATAGCATATATGTAATTTACCTTTATGTGTTGTACATGTGTTGTGGTGTCATAAAAAATGACATTGGCGACCATGGCATTGGATTTTAAAGATGGAGTAGACGAACACCGAGAGTATATAATTTTATTCAAAGAATATAATAATTAACGGAGTGCAGAATATGGGCGTTTTTCACACAACGATTACCATAAGTAATTATATTGTAGTTATTATAATTTCTGAATTCCTACACGACGATATCGACTTTGAGAAACATTGCTCTGTTGATCTTTAAAAATGGTCAAGATTGTATTAAAAAAGTTACCACAGTTTTTTTGTTTACAGATCATTGTAAAATCCAAAAATTATCACCTTTGTTCAATATATTCAGAAACACAGGTTCTATAATATGGGACGTTTGAAATTATTTACAGCCAAGAAAACTACTGACCGACCACAACACGGTCGATGTAAAACCAATAAGCTTCCTCGTCAAGCCAAAGAACAGTAGGTGTTAAGCCGGATTCACAGATACGTTGTGTATCTAGGAGTGGTTATACAATACTAACCAGGAGTGGTTACAGTTGGTAACCATATTGGTTTAAAAGTAGAGCTGAAGTCAATTATTGGTATACTCGGTTACAACTTTGTTATTACAAGACATCAAAAAATCAACTTCCAATCACAATGATATTTTATCGACACGGCAGACTATGAAACTGTGAACCAGGCTTTATAATTTTACAAAATCATATTATATCGATTGCTTAATATAAAATAATATTTATTCAAACATATGGGTAATATTATATTTACTAGTTTTTACATTTATGTCATTACAATAAGGTATAGGAGTTTTGGACTCTGATCTTCAGTAACCAGAAACAATGATTATCTAACGTTCAAATTGAAAACATTATATGTATTATAAAAGTATAGGTATAGTAAAATCTGTTTACAAATTGCATAAACTCATATGCGGCTCCTAATTAATTTTAATCATATATAATTTAAGAATTATTAATAAATTGCTTAGCATTAAAACCAAATTAAAATATTAATTTAGTAAAAAAATTAATAGTTTTCAGCACAATCGAAAAAATGTACAAGTATATAATATTATTTCATAAATTAATTAATACAATAAAAATTGATCGAATTCGAAGGGTTTAGTCTTATAAGTTTGTATTTTAGACACAAAATACAAATCGGGAAATTAAATGGGATTTATCGTTTCGATTTTCAAACAAACTGTAGTTGAACAATGTCACTTAACAACAGAAAGATCTTCAATGATCGTAGTAAAGCTTAATAAAATGTGTCAGCTCATAACAACTTCTACTCCAAAGCCGGACGTATTACAAGCAAAGTTGTTGACATTAGTCTACACTTTTAGTATATCTGACAGAGTTCACAGCAGATGGATTAAAATGTCTTATAATTTGAAAATATAAACTTTTCGTTTATTATATAAATCGTTTTGACTGGATTATTTTTTCATCTAATCTGTTTAACTATATGAAACTCCAAGTCAATAAATCACGAACATTGTTTTTATGACGCATGCATTTTGCTAGTTACTTGTGTGAACTCGAAACACTTATACATATACAATAATGTAGAATACTAGTATATAATGTTTAAAATAATGTTAAAACAAATCAATACAAGATGTTAAAATGTATGCGAAAAATAAATACTTTTAAATCTCGGTTATTCTGGTTCATCAGAAAAACAATAATTGAGTATATCTACTAATATGTCTATATTGATGTAAATACCTCACTATTACGTGATCATCACGATTATATAATATATTAATTAATATAACAACAAAATGGTAATTATGAATACAATGTTTTTTCAAATTTGTAAAAAAAATTTGTAGTGATTTTTTTTTATATAATATACATTAAATTAATAATATCTAAGTGATAGAATATCACACTTTAAAAATACTTATTGAAATACGCTCCATATAATGAATCTGTTAACGTTTATGATAAATGTTAACCTGACCTATTTGTTATTTGAAAATAAATGTGTACTTATATTCGAAGACAAAAAAGTGTCTTTAAAAGGAAAAATGTGTTATTATTTTGCAAAAAACTATCCTTGTCAAGTTACATAACACAACCTCTGTAAATGTATTATAATTCATAATAAATTCTGAGACAGTATAACGAGTACATATACACAGACTTAGAATGATTAAATATGGTTTAGAATAACACTGAATAAATATTTGAAAAATAAAAAACATTTATCAATATTTCTTTCTTTATTTCTTTTACTTTTATCCTTCTGTTCCTTTAATATTTATTATAACAACATGACCATTTGATTAAGTAACAATATGTCTTTGTAAACGATTTAGACAATACAACGAAGCCGTTGTGTTGGGAAAAAAACACGACTATGTTAAGTGTGAAAAGTGATCGAATTTTGAAACGATTTTGCATGGCGATTCGACTTTGCTTACGTGTTTATTAAATGTATATAGTTTTCATTTCGATTTCTCATTTATATGCATGTTTTTAACCAGACACTCAAATTGTAGTAGCACATTAACGAAAAACTGAACAGCTCTATAAACTTATTTCATTAGATTTTCTCAAAAATCAAAATATTTTTTTATTATGTATTCAGATTTTTAAATATTAATTCCGTTAACCGATTTAATAGAAACGCATAAGTATGTAAACTAAAGGAATTTTTTTTATTTCAACCAAAACAGTAAAATAAAAAGGTATTCTTAAAAAAAAATGTTAATTACCTTACCTACGGTATAAATATTATATAAATACGTCCAAAGCTTTAAAAACAGAAAATACTTTTTAAAATTACGCTTGTGACTACATATTTAAATAATTTAGTATAAAGTTAGTTTTTGACTCAGATTTTATAATGGAAACAGACTTAATCATCATGGTATAAAATGGTAATATTCCTTATTACGAATCTACTGATCTAATTTCGTATCACTAATCTGTCATTATAATTTCAAAAAAAAAAAAATTATTTTATTTTATTAATATGATAAACATTATTCTATGCAATTTGCTTATTTTATTAGTATAATAAATGTTTGTCTACTTAAGTATGACTTATAGGCTTCGAGAGGTCGAACAAAAATACTAGACAACTTAAAATACTCTCATATATTATTATAATTGTATATCGACTTTATGTTGGAAAACAAACATTTTCTACATCAAAATTATTACAAAATACAGTAATAATAGTGTATAGTTTGCTAAATTGTATTTCCTGAAATCAAAAGCAAAAATAAATAACTCTCGCTCTCGTCGTTCTAAGAACAATAATATTTCATGTTTAGATACAAACATACAAGGATTTTTTAATGGAATAATCAGTTTTGAAAAAAAAAATCACAGTAAATATGGGCACAATACAATGGAGGATTTTTTAGTAACAGAAATGTATATTATTTATAGTGAACCTATATATCGTAGTAGGTATTGTTAAAAAAATATGTATTTTATTACCTATACACAATGCCGTTCATGTAAACAATGTACTAAATAATATCAATAGTTAATGTTTTGCAAAGCTTCAATTTTATAGGCAGCACTCCGTGTTTTCCACAACGTTAAATCAACAGCGACGCGCAGGTAACTCGAAACTTCGTCGAAATGTGCGCTGGGTCGAGTCGTCGTCTGCAGAAGAAACACAAGTAATTTGCTGGGTTCATGATATAAAAGTGTTGTAATAACGTGTACGGCGGGGGCAATCAGTGACTATAGAAATAAATAGAATAATAATAATAATAATAATAACTTTTCGAAATATTCTTCAAAACACCGTGTGAGCAGTTACACAGTTACCCGAGCACTCCGCCGTCCGTTGTATACAATACAATAATTATTGGGTAGGTACAATATTATTATAATATTTATTATAGACATCACGCCTAGTCGATTTATGCTTTATTTTCTGGTACGTATTGTAGTTCTGCAAAAACGCGAGCGTCTGATTCATGTCTCGTGACTAAATTTCAATTTATTTACCCGGCAGAGAAATAAAAATAAATTGTTGATGGAAAATGATGCTCTCGTTTTATCTGAATCGTAACTGTTCCGAGCACTAGTTTACCAGTGCATGTGATCATACGGATGACGGGCTGCGGAGTGTATAATTTCGGTCGTACGGTATATAAAAAATGAAAATATATAATAACATGAAAATGTCTGCGTAATATGTAAAACAGCCTCGTCTCGAGTACATTCGATACAGCAAAGATAATTTACAAAGAGATCTATGGAAAAAAAAAACACGACCGCCGCGGTGAAGGGATAAAACTCATTCGAGTGCACGAACATAGGGGTTGTTATAGAAATATATGGAAAAGTAATTCTAAATATTTCAAATATTCAAACGATCTCGAAACGAATATTTTGAACAGAAAATAATAAATATCAATTGTCTGTGGTTTTATAACGCAGTTGTATTTGAAGTTATTTTATCATTTTAGTTTGTGTTCAGGACGAGCGTTGAATTCATTTTAAAATTGAGTAATTAATTTTTTTTCTTCTATTATTCATAATATTGTGTGACCGTCATTCGGGACACATCGTGTAATCCTATAGTAAACCCGAGGATGAGCACATTTTTTGAATTGTAAATAATATTAAAGAGGGCCCACACACGACGATTGATTCGATTTCAAAAAACGAATATGTTTTTGTTTTTAAAGCGTTTCAATTGATTATAGAAAATAAAATATTTATAATTGGATATAATTTTAGACTTGTATTCAATTAAGACCGCCAAAACGACTGTGTTAAAATCACGTATAAGTTATACTTGACGAAGTTTAAAACGGAGTAAGTGCACTGGCATTATTTGATTTGTCACTGGTTACGCCATGCAGGATCGGCTAATTTGAAATATTCTAATGTCAAGTGAGTAAACTGCATAAAATAGATACATTTCAAGTGGTATATCAAAATATAAACGTATCGTTTAACGGCGTGTTTTCGAATTAAAACTGGAAAAAAATCACTGTTTTTATTATACTTTATTATTAGAATAATATTAAACACTTTATTCTATAACATGTGTCAATAGTGCAGAAGAAACAAAATAATAATGCTGTCGATAAAAAAAAAAACAAAAAAAAAAAAAAAACCATACGAACACAATTAACTCCGAGCGGATGATGATGTCACTGAGCATTATGTACCATTCGATACGCTAATGATGTTCAAATGGCGGATGATTGTTTCACATGAGCATATAAGCCTTATGGACTGTACGACAATCACGGGTGAGTGCGCTTTTTTCTTTCCGATTTAACACAAAGCGCTCTTTCCCCCTCCCCCCGCTATCACCTACCCCCCCCCCCACACCACGAAAAAAAATAACTACAGCCACCCCCATACCTATTGTCCCGTGAGCCTGGAAAAACTGTATAATATGTTTTTATAAAAAAAAAAAACTAAAATCTCTCATTTAAAAACTGACGTTCGCGAAAAGATTAAAAATCCACCGTTATTTTTCATTTCTGACCGGCTTTAGATATTCATTGTTTACTCTGCTCCGCTTATCGTTTTATCGCTGTCTCCTGTACTAACATGTGCAAATTAAGTTTTCCATCATCCACCGTTGCTCACGTTTTATTATTTTATGTTTTTTTGTTTTTTGATATTTTCATCCGTTTGTTTTTCGATCTCGGAGCGGATGAAAATCACCCAATGATGCACGAAGAACTAATGTTTCCGGTTTTATTTGTTCCGGTTTCCGTCAGAGTAAACGGCGACGAGCAAACAAATGTTAATAATTATTATTCACGACTCTTGTGCGAGTCCTGTGTTTGTCCGACTACTTTGAATAGCAGATGAAAAAGAAATGCAGTTCCCCCATCCGAGTGGCGAGAGCTGAACGACTACGACAACAATTTTTCAACCGAGTACAGGAACGTGCTGAAATTCAAATTCAAAGAAATCCTGGTTACGCGTTTACTTTTCAGCTGTGCCAAGCATTTTCGAAAGGATTTCCCATTACATTCTTTGTTGGCTGCAGTTGTTAAATATACCTACAACTGAATATTACTGCAGTGCGTGGACTATAATAATATGTACTACCTACACAATTAATAAATATAAATTACTTACTGTGCCTGTACGGTGTATGACGATAATTATTATTATTTAACCGCTACTTTAAAAAGTGAATATCCGTGCAATCGAGAACTGAGACACAGCACTGTGCCTTCTGGCTACCGTGAATCGTGAGATGTGTAATTTAATATATTTGAACCGATGCGTTACGAAATTTCTGGTATTAAGTGTAATTGAAATAGTACCAAAAAATGTAGGGAAACGATAATCTAGACATACGTAGAGACTGATTTCCAAAACGAAATAATATCTAGTCTTCACGTACAACAGTAAACGACCTACCGACATAAAAAAAAAAAAAAAAAAAAAAAAAAAAAAAAATGTAATGTTTCGTATAATAATAATGTGTAATTCTGTATTATGTTAAAAATCGTGTTTTTTTTTCCGAAATTAAATTTTTATAATATATAATTAATATTATTCGTGGAAAATTAAACGTTTTGTGTTTTACCTAGAATTACAACGCGTGCACAAATGGTTATACTTTGAAACAATCTACAAAATACAGTATTTACAGGTATATAGTATATATATATATTATATTATTATATTATATTTATTACATTGCTATAAAAATAACCAACGGAAATGTCATTGAAGTGATAAATAGCATTAACAGGCAGGGTTTTCAGCGATTTCGCTGGGTAATATAAGAGTCGAAAAGGATTCTCATTATTCGCGGGGTTATTTTTTTTACGAATGTTCACGCCTTTCTTTGCTGCGTGTGTAAACATTATTTTTTAGTGCACTAATGAGTTACGTATGACTGTCAAGTTTCACTACCTAGTCAGTCTTCACGAGTATATATATATATATATGTACACAGAGCATACATATATATATATACAGTATATACACACACTTACCGCCGGTAAGTGCGCTTTCGGGCCACAGTTGTACACGTACAAAACAATATTATGTTCGGTTGTGCACCAATGTCTATACCATCAAACTTTTCAGCCGTCGGGTCAGTTGCCTTTAATTAAATTTACGGAAACCTTCAGCTGCGTATCTGTTCAGAAACCAATTAACGGTTTCTATTTACTTGGATGGGGCCGAGTCTTTAATATCGGCCAAACGTTTATGCGCTAGTTGACCGTTTAATCGACGACGATTTCTTTCCAAAATTCGCAAACGAAAAAGACGATATTTTATGGTAAAGTGCGTGTATAGGTACCGAATTTAAAAAATAAAAGTTTTTTTTTTACTGAGCTCTAACATCAAGTCGACGAGTTCTCCATTACTATTTCTGTGTAGAAACTGACAATTATTCAGATTAACTTATAACCATAATATCAGCTATAGCATGCTTTTCAATGTGACACTATCCATTATAATAATATCTGAGTTGCATTCAGTGATAATTAATATTATGTTACATAGATATTAACATTTTGGCAAAAATATTAATAATATTCGTCAAAAAATATTTAGCTTCCAACCGCCAAATGCTTTTAGCTGATACTTGTCACATTTTCGGTTTTATTACAATCATTTTTTTATGATCTTCGTTAATGGTCTCTAAAAAAATGCAGCTATATAAAAAAGTTAAGCCTTCAGTCTTAAAAACGAGCACAGCGTTATATGGATGTGCGGTGGAAAAATGATGCCATTAAAAATCGTCCAACGTATGGAAATCCCTCAGAGACCATAAGAGGTAACGTGAAAAAAGAGTTATGATCACGGTGAAAAGAACTTGCCATTTCGAAGTTTTATACCAAAAATTATAGGCCCTATGTTTTAATACAGAAGGAATTAAGAGAGCCTTTAAGATAAATTTTAGTTGAAAACAATATTTAATATCTTAAACAAATTATTATAAAAATATAAAAAAATCATTGTTGATTTGAATTTGTCGACAAAACTAGTATAATTATGATTTAATATAATAACAGTCAAGTATAAAAAAAATGAATAATAAATTACGTGATAAGCATTAAGAAAATATAAAGTTTTGTATTTTTTGAGATAGCAACTTACATATTATACTAGTAAATCATACAATAGAATGGAAAGATGAGAGTTTTTGTTTGTTTTATTTAATATATTAAAGTACAAAGTTACAACAAAATAAAGGTGTTTTGAAAAGTTTTATGAAAGTAGACGATCATTGTTAACGACTGACAAGTCTTGCAGAGAATGAAAATTGGTTTATGAGTATTTTATGAAGTAATAATAGGTATAGGTAATGTTATAATGAAATAAATTCAAACATTATAATATGTATTTTTGAAAGATTAAAAAATATATATTAGCATTTTATTATTAGTTTATTTAGTTATAATTATTTAATTTGTACATGATAACATTTTCAAAATATTTAGCCTTTTTTGAGGTTTTTATAGACATTTTAAATTTTTTTAATGTTTTTTTATAAATATCAATACTATTAAAAATGTAATACAAGGTTCCTCATAACTGGTTAGTAAGTTGTTATTATTATTATTCTCTATATTATGATTTTAATAATTATTACTATTATGTTTTATATCTGATAGACGGCGCGTTGTGTATGCAATTTCGGTACATCAGTGTCAACGTGTCATTCGTAGTTATTTTTTTAAGAATAATATTAACGGTGGACGGAATTCACAGATTTCAAATTAACTTAAACTTAAATCTTAAAATTCAATCCATTATCAGTTATGGGCTTCGGTAATATATTATTAGAAATAAACGAATAAATTTAGATTTTTGAAACTTAAAAGTTTTAATTTTTATGAAATTTGTCAAAATGTGTAAATTATTAAGTATTAATTTAAAAATGCATATTTTTTTGTTAAAATGTAAACACTTTGAAAATCTAATTTGAAATTTCTCATTAAGGTATACAAAATATACTAGAAAATCGAAAAAAAAATTACATGGTGCAATTTAAAATTCTGATTTTTATGAAATCGGTGATTTAAACGGCAAATAACGGTTTTAATTGTTATTTAAAAATATGAATTGTAGCGAATTGAAACTTTTTCCCATTGCGTATATTAATATTAGAAACACAAAATCATTTTTAAAATATTTAGACTAATTTCAAGCGTTCCGCGGTACGTGGTATAACCATACGTTATAATCAGTAATAATATAATGCATAGTATTATAATTTATTGTAATTTCTAGTACACGATGTATTTGGGTAAAATAAATTCAAAATACCGTACTACTTGTAGAAAAATAAATTGCTAAATTGAAAATAATTAAATTATAAAATATACTCAAAAATAGAGACTAACGCACACCATCAATGCTCAAAATCTTATATTAAACGCAATGATTTATCATTGTATTCAAATTTAACAAATCTATCACGATGACCTACTCAATGAAGAGGTGCATTCCGAAACTTATCAGCGGAGCTACTTCAGAGGTTACCTTTTAGTCAAAACTATAATAATATGTACATTGTATTCTCACAATCGATATTATTATTTACCACCGTTATAAATTCTTAACAATATTTGTATTCGTGTTAAAATATATTTAAAAAATACTAATTATATTACAACAAACAAAATAATTCGTCTTAGGATTTCAGTGTTCCGATGCTCCGATCATATTCCCAGGCCAATTCAGCCGGAATACATTATTTCCTCGGCCGGTTTAAACGACTCGTCGTTCCAAGACATCAGCAACAGACTCGTGTCTTCCGGGACACGTTAAAAATGGATATTAATCGTGGAAGTAAGTAGCTCGGCTGCGGCATCGGTCGGCGGGGACAGGGGACACGGGAGAGGCGCAGCGGCGGGTGCGCGATGGGCGGGGTTCTGCTGAGCCGTGCAAAAGGCACTAATTTAATTGCAGCCATTAATTCGGTTTTATTGTACCTGCGGCGGTTGCGCTGCCGGTCGATGTTACTTTTGTCCTCTTATCGTTTCCCCGATATAACGACGACGGAGTGTCTCCGACCCGTCTTTACCGAAACCCCGTGTGAAAAACGGGTAAAATAGCGTTTTTTTAAACTCTCCGCCGTGGATCCCTTTACGCGGAAACTCGGAAATGACTAGAAGTCATCGGAGTATCCAAACAACAAACCGCTTTGAAAATATCAACAAAAACCAGCAGAAACTCATTACCAGACATTGTTTCTTTGAAAAAAAAGGAGATATTTGGGAAAATATAATAAGTTGAAATTCGGGGTTGTTAACAACTTCCACGTAAAATATAAATATAGTTTGCGAGAAGAACTTTCACCTACAAATAAATAATGTTTTTTATTGAATAAAAGAGGTACAAAGTATTGTTATTATTTAATTTACCCCATTGAGCAGAACGTATGGCGAGGTAAATGAGTAATTAGAATACAATAAAATCTATATAATCAGTGTACAATTATAGTGTATAATAAACCACCTATGAATTTGTGTAACGGGAATTTTAGAACAATATTACTATTGCTATTTCTAAGACTTATATATATATAAACAATCAAACAAAATAAATAAATTAACACTTTATATCACATTTTAGTTTTTTTTTATTATTATATTAAATTTAATATAAATATTTTTTTTTAGTTTCAATATTGATTATATTGAAAGTAAACCTATTTTAATAAATATTTATTGTACGTATAACGTTTTTAATTGTTGAACTCCGTTGTTCTTTTCTACATGAATAATGCATTCAGCTGAATTTCCTGTAGATACTAGAATAGTACCTTACAATATACAAATAATTTTCGCCTTATTCAATCGAAATAATTCATTGTCGTTGTAGACTTTGTACATATTAGGTACATAGAATGCTTTACCATAATGACCGAACTTACTATTTCTCACTTCCTTCACAACTAAACACGCAAAGACGACAGATATTTTACACTATTATTGTTATTTGCTAAGACACTGTAATATTATTCCCCTAAGTTTATTCGTTGTAGGATTTGAACAATGATATTACTCGTATGACTGTTCAAACTGAAGATAAGGTGTAAAGTTTCAAAATATTACGAACATTCACTATGATCTATATTCAATTGAATTGAATTGATTGAATGAGCAAAAAAAAAAAAATGTGTTATAATAATGAAACTATGTAATTGTAATAAAAACTCGAAAAATAATAAAATATTATTACATACCGTACATCAATATAATAGATTTTATTAACTATATTTCTATGATAACTTTTAGGTTTAATATTTTACTATCAAGTTGGATTCAAAAGTAATAACCAACATTATAAATGTATAAACCTGATTCCAAATTAATGCAATATACATTTACAGAAAGTGTTTATGAAAACTATGATTAGAATCTCTAAATTATAGACAAGAAAATATTATTTTTGTTCAACAACAGTTATTAGGTTAGTTTGATTGATATAAATATTCTTTTACTGAAAACCAATGAGAGTACCTTTACAATTTTAAAAATATATTTCACTCATCGTGACACACATTTTTATACAAACACATACAATGAAAAGTCTCAACTCAAAATTAGTCAGGGTTTCAATTGATAATAAATTGACTTTACTTGGTATTAATTATATTTTAATCTCCGCTGATCATATTGCGTATTTTACTCAGTCGAAGTTATGACAATAATTATGGATTATTTCAATAAGTGTCAGCATAAATAGGGAATCAGTCTTCTATCGTAAAGCATGGCAACATATATGTTGATAGGAATAAAATATTCAATCCGCTGTGGACTTAGTCGTTAAAGTATTAGTGCACCTATCTGGTTTTTGTTCTCTTTTTATGATTATCTGTCCACATAAGGTTTGGACATAAACCCAAACATTGAAGTGGAAAAATTCTGAAAAATAATAAGAAAAAATGATGACAACGCAAAACAAAAAAATACCGTCCTTTATTTTATTTTGACTGGCATTTATCTATTCAGGTGAAATTAATGTTTTGAGATTTGGTACACCGTACACGCTGCTGAGCTTATAATATAATATATTTCTGGAATGTATTTTTCGAAAATACCCAAAAAAACGTATGGACTTAGGACTGGGAGATTTGCTAAGATAAAGTAAATGTATTACTACTATCTCAAATCACCAAAAAAAAATGATTGACTATATATATTAACTAGCTTTATAACTTTATTTCACTAGTGAAAAAAATGAACAAATATATAAACAGCGCTCCATAAGTGTATATCAGTCTTAGTGTACCTCAGTTCACGGGAAAACCGGAATCTGTGTACTCCGCATGGGCACAAATTTGACCGAGATAGGCATTCCGTATGTATCGGATTGGATATAGCACTCAGTATATTTTTTAATGTGGTTAGGTCAAACTATACTTTATAAATTTTTCTAAAATGTTTAAAAACAATCTCTACAATATTTTCGTAAACATCGGTTATGTTGTTTTGATTCTAAAAGCTTCAAATATACAAAAATCGCCTTTTGTTTGTACATTTGAATAACAAACAATCAATTCCTGTTATTAAAAAAAAAACAAAATTCGTAGCAACGCATTACGGTTCGGCTAGTCTGTATTCTTTGTTTGCTATACATGTCTGACGTCTGTAACCAATGGCAATTCAATATAATATAGATAAAAAAGTATTCGATTTTGTGAGCGAAGAAACTATAGGAGTTGAGAAACTAAGCATCGAGAAATATGTGTGCAAATTAGTTGTTCAGAAGTTTTCAATTTTATAGACCCCAAAAAAACGTTCATTCATTTATATATTATATAATATTATATTATAAATACATAATATACAATATATATTTTCATTTACCCCATCACAAGCTTCGCTTATAGAGGTTAATTAATCAAACATTTTTAAGAAGGTAATGGTATCTTTGTATTTTAATTGATAAATAATAAGAATAAAAAAAATATTCATATATATAATATTATATTATACACTATCGTGATTAAGTATCTTCATATTTTATATACAATTTTAAAAAGAAATTGATAAAGTTAATTTACATTTGCGTTTTAATGAGTATACGTGTAAAATGTGTAAAATATCATTATCATTTTATCATTGTGAACAATTTAGAGAATTTAATTCAAATACTTAAAATTATTTTAAAGACTGATTAACTTGTATGGAATCATTAAATACAAGAATAATGATTTTTATACTAAATGCGATGCCTTTCTATTTCAAATTCTAGAAATGTAATAACTACATTTTATGAAATACTAATACAATCATTGTCGGCTCCTACGAATAAATAGCAAAGACGACTTTCGTTGATATGGGAAATAGGGGATATCGAAATTCTACTTTTGATTACCCGTGTAATTACAAAGGGGAGTATAGTTTCTAGTCTAAATAAATGTTGGGTTAGGTTTAATAACGACCTCAAGATTGGCTGTCGAAGACGTCTCTTTGGGACATCAATAATAATTAATAATATTCACGAGGATAACAATAATAAATACTAAGTATAACATAAGATAACAACCAATACCACATTATATGGGTGAACAGAAAATAAATACTGATTGATATCTCTGGGCATCGATATCTCTGGCGGCGTGTGCAGTGACGATGGTTAATGTGGCGTAGTCGTCCAGCTGATATAGTTTATACCAGGTTAGGTCGATCCAGACAATTTTAAAGACGATCATGTAAGAATTTATTTTTAGAACACACCTAACCTAACCTTTATAGTATATAGGTACTCAATAATAAAAAAAAACTTTTTTTTTGGATATTGATCCTAGAGGTGAAGTAAATTTTTGTGAAAAAAGTTTAGTCACCTCTAGTATATGGAGAATCACGGCAGCACGCACTTAATTCGTGGGATGGTAGTGAAACGACGGCAAACACAATTTGCACGCAAAACTAAAACGTTAGCCCTCACCGATTGGCATTTGCAATCGACAGACCATAGGCAGAATTCAGATTGGGGTCTTGTCCACCCAAATAATATATCCTTCGAGCCCCCCCCCCCCATAACAGACATCCTTTTGGTCGTATGGGGTCGAATCCCCCCCCCCACCACTCACATTTGTGTTACAATGTACAAATGTACATCCCCAATGAAATTTTAATGGAATTCCGCCTATGGGACGGGGTCAGAGTGCTGTGATGTACCACAAATTCGACAAATGCTCTCACGACGTAACAGACGAGAAAAGGCGAAAAAGTCGACTGATGTAGATGAACGGCCGCACGTAACGAGATGGCAAAATGGGCACCTCATGTACATTTCGAGATCCACACTATTATTACTACTAAAGTGCACATTTTAAAAATAACACACGCTCACAATACCAGCAGGTGCAGTATCCGAAGTTTTTAATACGTGTATATACCAATAACTTAACTTAAGTACCTAACGAATACGGTGTATTAATACAAATAAAAGTACCATAGTTGTAGTCGAATTCAAGAAGCAGTATAATAATATTTTAATCAAAGTTAGGTAAATAATAAACATATTACATAGGTAGTAAAGTAATAGTTTTTCATGATTAATGTCTATATAAATTGAAATAATTTTAAATTTTGGTTTTATAACTGAATAAATCAGTAAAACAAAAATTTTATTTGAAAAAATAAAATTTAGTACAAGTTAGTGATGAATCCTACTTTTTTGATAATTAATTAATGATACATTTAATACATTTTAAAGATGCCTAAATAAAAATATGGACATTTCATATTCCGTAATTATATTTATTAGATTAAATACAAAAAATTACTTCAATAACTATTAAACTAAATTGATACATGTTTCTTTTTGTTTCTATGAGAAAACGAATATTTACAATCTGTATACAGTTAATGAAATAAGTAAAACGCATAAAAAATATATACAGACAATTGTATGCTTGAGAGAAGTATCCATTTACACTTAATATTAATTAAGAATATAGAATAATATTACGCTTTGTGAAAATTTGTCTAAGTTTTTATTTTTAAATCGTATCTAAAGTAATCTTTCAGTTCCCTCGATCAAAAATGGGAGTACTTACTTAATATTTTACAATCAACTAGTGTTGTTCTTATAATTAATTGTTTTTTCATAATTTGTTTTTAATAATTTTGTTCACGTATTCAATGAATTGTGTATTAGAATTTTTTAAGAATGTTGATCATAATTGACTCTTAAAAAAATTTTTAAAATTTAAGATGTTTACTAGTTATTTACAGTTACCAATCAGATTTCACATAATTTAAAAAAAAACTTCAGTAGATAAAGACTATATAATATTTTGACTGTCAGTGACTTATGATTATAATATACAGCTTAATGCACAACTTGCGTGTTAAAGTTTAATGACATTTTTGTTGTCGTAATTTGTTTTTTAACAAAACAAAAAACAAATCACAAGAAGATAATAGTATAATAATATGAGGTTGACAAAAATATACTTTAACAATAATAATAATTGCATTATAAAATAATAATGTAGATACCAAAAATAAAAATTAACGATATTTTATTTATAACAATATATTAATAACACATTATAAATCTTAAAAATATTATTAATTTCTATCTAACTAAGTTTTAGATAAAACAAAATATCTTTTATTATATTTATACTGTTTCATTTCAAATATTATATTAAGCAATTCATATAACATATTATATAAGATAAGATAAGTTGTTCATTCTTATAATTAAATATTTTTAGAATAATTAAGGAATAGTTAAATACTATTGTATCTCACTATGTTTAGCGTAGCAACTGAATTGTTTTCACGGACAAGCTGCTGGTATATATATATTATTTGTAATTTAAAGTACAGAACTCTGAAAATAAAGCATATTATTTAAGTGTAAAAAAAAATGCAATTGCAATATAATTGTTTTAATTTTTTAATCTCTAATAAATATACATTTTTAATGTATTCTTATGGTACATTTTTTGCGATTTTTCAAGACCCCAGTCTTAATTAAAATATAATATAAACGAACTAGGCCAATAAACTTTTTATCAACAAAACATCTCAGAAATAAACGCGGTACCTATGTGCTCTGTGAATAATTCATTTTGTGTACACTGTACATATATCACACTGATGACTGACATGTCACCAGAAAAGTTGGCAAGTAAAATAAAAGTTTTTTTTTTTTCCTATTTACTACTTTAAAGCCAAAATACGTAAACAAGTGTAAGATGTTCAACAGAGTCGTAAATACAAGACCACATTGTATAGAGGAGGATATTGTAGAAGTAAAAAAGAAGTTGATGTTATTAAATTAAATGGTCCGTGAAGGTACTCGAACAAAGTTTGGCTTTTTTCTTCATCGGTCTTTTTTTTTTTTTTTTGTGAGCCATTCAACCCACCCAAGTGCTTTTAAAAATAAAACAATATGATTTTATAATATAAAGCTAGAAAGTTCTTTGTCAGAAGTTCTTGTGAGATCAGTAAAAACCCTTTCCGCCCCGTTTCTGTTGTTTTGTAATTAATTTATGCCATCCGAATCATCCGCTTATAATTTATAGGAGAAACTTTTTCATCTGAAAAACGTATTTGAGTTCGAACCCTTTTGTTTTTAAACGGGTTATAATGACAGTAAATAAATTCCTCAGCGAAATTAATATCTACTCCGCCTGGACAATTTTAAAAGGCTAATGTCTTATCATTGGAGTAAGTATCACTTTATTAAGATTTATGATATGTAAAATTTGATTTAATTCCTATTACTATTTTTTTCTTCTCGGGTCTTTCGCTGATTCTTTCAAAGATTTCCAAAGTTTACGATCTTTTGCTTCTTCATTCTTCGATTCTTGATGTTTCCTCTTAACCTTTATAAATCTTTATTATTAGTTTCCTCTAACATTAACGCGGTGTCCATACCGGTTGTTTTTATTTCGCTTGGTAGCAAGTACTAATTATATGAACTTCCTAGTGCACGCTATACATTTCCCACCTTCAAATTATATTGCAACCATCTTGATTTTTAATATCACGTCAGCCAGGCTCATTGCAAATCATATTTAAAAGTCCACGTTTTTTCTGCGGTCGTTCTCACCAGCGCTAAATTTAGTATAGGTCCATATATTTTTCAAAGAATTTTTCTTCGTAACCTTATGTCTCACACCCGTACAGAACAATGGGAGGAGGAGGGCGTATAACGGCTATAATTTGACGTGTTTTTTTTGTCTCTCTTGCGAAAGAAGCTTCGATGTGAATATCTATTGTGTGATATCCTCCGTTTTTTTGCTCTTATTCTGAATTGTATCTCGTTACGCATACTCATTGTATGATTAATATTATATTTTATGTCTAGGTATTTTACATTTTCGACTTCTTCATATTAACATTAACCAATATTATATAAGGCGTCTAAATGTCTAATCAATCGTCTTCATATACTTAATTTTATCTTCGTTTATTTAAATGCCGCCGTCATAAATCCATCGTTTGACTCGAGTGGATAAGTTTTCTTGTACTTTTTTATATTTTTATTTTAAATTAAACATGTATCACAGTGGCACATACTAATAGATTTATATTTTTAATTATCCCGATTTGTTTGAATACCAGTAACTCATTTTTTAAGAACTCTGGGAAAACAGTGGATAATAAAGTGCCCACTTGACTCAATATCAATTTAACCTCAAATTGTCTATAGGTGTATTCAAATATAGATATATAAAACAAAAAATAATCAACCAAATGTTGAATGACACTACCTAAGTCAATACGAAAAATATATTTCATTCACAACGTGTACACTACACACAAACGACTCGCGATTCGTGTGCGATTCTCTGATCTTTTAACTGCACCGCCCTCCGAAGCGATAGGCTCGAATAATTTGTGAATAGTTTAGTGCCATTTTTTCCCACGAATGATGATTAACGAATAGCCCCAACAACTATTCACTGACTTCAATGAATAAATCGAACCACGAATTCGCATAGTGTGTACCTTTAGCTTGTCAGACGTTTAAAATCGAAGCGTATAAATATGGAAGGTAATAATAATTGAGAACAATTAAGTAAACATATAATTACATAATATTATATACTAATTTTATATGTACTCATATAAAACGCGTGTATAACGTTCACATTATAGTTCACGTTTTTGTTAATCAAAATGAGTGAAAGAAATCGTGATAGATACCGGTCACACTCTTCGAAACACCAAAACAAAATTGTAATAGTGGTGAAATCGTTAATAGTTTTTTTTATTTTTACCATACATTTATAGAGCCTCGCAGAATGTATTCCGCCCATTTGGGCCTCGTACAATCTAACTATCGGGCCCTGACCACCGAAGAGCTAAAAGTGCGGATTTCTTGAATTGACAACGGGAATAGTCGGTTAACTATAGTGATATTTAATATATTACCTATAATTTGTACATTATATCTAGTTCATAATTATTTTCAGGTCACTATTAAATTAGACAGAAAGTTTTTTCTGCAGGTTTCCTGAGCATAAAAGAAAGTCATTAACAAACCATATAACATTGTATTTTTAATTTAATATATTTTAGTCATTTAATTAGAATTGTATAACATAATATTACACTTGAATTTTTCACCGATTATCTATTTGAATAATGTATACTATGGTGGTACAATTTTAAAAAAATAAGCTTATATAGACATTTTAAAATAAGTTAATTCTCATAAATAATACCAAGTGCATGTATTAACCAACTAAAATAGTTTTGAAAAATCTCAACAATCAGCAGTCAAAACTTTTAGCAGATATTTTAAGTTAAAATAATGGATTTTTTTTAAAGAATTGCTAGTAGTAGTCGTTGTTTTTGTTTTGGTCCTCTACTCTCATCATTATCAAAACAAATAAAAATAAATTTGATACCTACCGAAACTGTTTCGTCGTAGATTGCATTCGTGTACATAAACAATGTTAAATTTATTAAACATTACTTGAATTTATGTAGTTCATAATGAACCTTTAAACATTTTATTTTGTACCCTCTAAATGTGTTTTGGGCACAACACGCGTAGATCTCGACAACCATGCACCTATAATACATCCTCAAATAATCAAAGATTTTTTTTTCATCGTCATCTATTCAATGTGAATACGGCCCAATAGAAACGCTTTACAGTGAATATATACGGTTTGGTTGTCCAAAGGGAAATTACTTTTCTTGTACGTTTTTGAGGGAAACACATTCAGGGCCCGCACGACTTAACACTGGGTGTCCATTTTACCTTTTACGGGTAACAGCTCTAAGGCCGTCAGTGCCGAGAAAAGCTGTGGAATTATTTTCAGGAAATTGAACACACAATATTCAAAAGAATATGTACACTGCTCGCTTGATTCTTCTTCTAATTGAACAGTCCACACTTGTGTACTTGATTTTCTATCTCTTCGACAATTTTTTTCGACCATGAGATTTGGTATAAATAGATATTTTCTTGCTATATATTTATCATGATCTATTTTATTTTGTGAGCACAATAGATTTTATACGGACATGTATACCTATACAGACACACATAGGTCCCAGACGCACTTAGATTCCATTATTATCGAGTATTGTGTTTGAATTATAATGTATTGCATTATTGATAAATATTGTCATCATATTAAAACGTGAAGTACCTAATACGTAATTAATGTGTTGTTGAATAATATTAAAAATATTTAATTTTAGTTAATAATTATCGAAAATATTTACGATAAAACATTTTTTATGTTAGATTAAAATATAATTAATATTGTTCACATTTTACTAGTAAAAATTTATTTTATTAGTATATTAATAAATAGATATTGTATATAAACAAATTAAATTTTTTTAACTAAATGCATGAATATGAATCAACAATTTTTATAGTTTACTAGAAAATGTGAAATAGATAAATATATTGAACATCTCATGTCATACTTATAATTATATACTTAACAGGCTATTTAAAAAAGATTACTATTTCAACTCATAATACTCAATAGATTTTGTAAATAAATTATAATAATCATAATCAAGTATTGGTTTAAAATATAATATGTTTCTCATCGTCTCTACTTTGTATACTAAAGTCTATTAAATGCATTGCAGTTCTAGTTTCAATCATTCTCCACTTGAAAAAAAAAACATGGTACACCTTGTGTGTACGAATAAATATTGATTAAAAAATATACAGTTCAAAACGATTCCAATTAAAGTATATATAATGTGCTGTACTTACAGGGACATTTAATCAATTGTAATGATGGTTTACAACTAAATGATGGAAATAAACAATATTTGATAATAACGGTGAGTAATTAATTTGTGTTAAATAAAGATTAATAAATGGTTAGTAATAATTATTATGTTATTTATGTCAAACAATTTTTTATTTTATAAATGAAAATAGTAGATACCAAAACATCATTTTTTGGTTAGCTTAAATGTTCAAAAGTAAGTATAGTATTATTATTATCATCTAGATAGTACTTTATTATGTAATGTTTTAATTTTTTAAGTTATTACGCAAAGCGTAAAAAACAACTTGATAATGCTTAAAAAAAATATAAATCTTGAAGGAATTTCAGAAAAGAAAATCAATCAAAGCAAATCATAGTCGTTTTTCAGGTACGATTTTTTTAAAATTGCACTGAAGTGTATTGTCATATTAAATTATATACTAATAACACACTGGTATATACAAAATATAGTTATACAATTGATATGAATTTACCTAACCTAACCGTATTTCCTCAAACACGACCAAATAATGTTTAGTATCTATAAGCTATTAATCAAGATCTTAAACTATTAAACATGATTCCACTATCAAATTCTGTAGAATTAATGGTTTTTAATAATTGCATACATTTTTCCAAATTATTCTGTGCATTTAAAAAAAAAAACTATTATAGTAATTTCTTGTTACTTAATCATAATCGCTATCGTAATTTGTTAAATTAACAAATTAAATATATCATACCTTTGATTTTTAAGTAACCGGGGAAAATAACTCACGGCCTAAGACACCGTTTAATAAAATTTCCATGTAACAACAATATACTTAAACAGCTTTAAAGAAATAGTTTAATGACAAACATATACAAACAATGGTATTCCAATTCAGAAATAATATAAAAAAAAGAAATTTAAAAAGAAAAACATTTATATTTATATGTACTTATAGAACATGACTATATTATATATACAGAAATACAAATACAAGCAAATAGACTATATTATGTACTTGTATAAATACCTTCGTAATTATCGCCTTTGGTCACTTTAGTTTTTTTTACAATTATTTAAGACGTCTTTAGATTTTGACTATTACAAATACATAAAAAACAAAACCAAGTTTCAAACCAGAGATGTATAAGGATTTTTAATTTCATGTTTAGTATAAAACATTTTATTAAAAAAAACAAACTAAATATGTTAATCGTGTGTTTTTTAATTGAATAGGCTGAATAATTGATATAAGATCATGACCTTTTTATTTTTAACTTAAACACGTCTAACAGTTACAAGAATTGATTTATTCCACTATTTATTTGGCATGTTAGTTTCCATATTTAAACATGTGGAGAATTTCGTACACATAAAATCGATTGATCAATTGCCGGGACGTAAATACTAACTTGATATTGCGCAAATAAATTGGTCGGATATAATTAGATTCACTGGGTTTCCGAAGGGAATAAAATGGGTAGAATCCCGTTTTTTGTTTAGTCGAATGTGCAACGAATAATTTTAAATCGATCCGAAAACGAACCACTATAAATCGATTACCAAAACAAATAGATATTTCGTATTCATACTTAAGGGATTTCAAAATAGATTTAGGTCTATATAAAATGCCATTCAATAGAACTCAAAATAAGCTATTTGATAACATAATCTATATTACATAAATCAATTTATTTTTTAACTAACACCTCTAATATGATACGATAAGTAAGTACCTCTAATTACTAAGAACCTAGTTCTACAATTATTGACGTGACTTTTTTAATCGGAACACTATAATACACAGATTCAATTGAAAAATATTTCATTGACGTCTATTTTAAATAGTAGATATGTATAAAACTTTATTAATTAGCTATTCAATTAATGTTATACCATGCAATTTACAATCACAAACTGCTTACGCCAACTCATGAAAACAAAAATCATGTGTATAATTATAAAAAGCCAATTTCACGTTATAAACGGGGGCAAAGTAATAACAATAAAATTACATAAAACTACATAAAACCAAAATAATCACCAAATAAAAAAAATTTCATTAATTTAAATGTTATTATTTTTAAAATGCTGACTGGTTTTCGTAGTTTTCGTAGAAATATTTTAAAATTTGACCAATAGTATGCATTTTTAACATCCCCTCCAGTAAAAAACATATTCTCTCCGAATTTGCAATACATATAAGAGATGATTGGTAATGTCCATCCACCTTTAATAGTCTATCTACCGGCACTCAATCGATATCTGCGAAATTCTGGCCATACTATTATGAACAAAACATTTCAGCCAAATCAAATGTAAATAGCTTTAAATTTTATCATAAACATATTCCAAAATTATAACTTACATCATGCATAAACCGTTACGTCCAGTCCAATAACCGTGGACAATGTTTTAATAATAATAGAAAAGTGCATACATATTATCTTCGATATTTAGAACAGAAATTTATTGATGTAGGAAAAGACTCATGCAAATTATTCAATGTTAGAAACAAATTTTTTTTTTAGTGTTTAACTTATGCACTTAAACCATAATAATTTATCAAAATCATTAATATAATTATATACGACTTCAGAACAAGTTATAAGAATAACACAATTACATAAACAGACTTCAAATTCAATAATTGTTTTTGTCGTCGAAAACCTTAGTTAGAGGATTGCATAGCCAGTTGTTTTGTCGGGTAATTTGTATGCCTAATTAATTATTATAATGCCCACCAAATCAAAAAGTTTTAATGCAGTCATGCAATAATATCTCAAGACTTTCATCACAACTTTTCAAAGTTTAAAAATTACATATAAATAATAAATAAATATAATTGTATTATGAAATCGGAGTTATGGCGTAATCCACTTAAGAAACATAATTTTGTCAGTTAAAATATAACTGTTTATTATGAATTGGCGTGAAACGCCAGGTGTTACCAGCTCGGAAGCACATAGTAACTTTTGACGTCGAAGACGTTAAGTGCCTTAGAAACAACGACGGGAATTAGTAGCGATCAGCAATTTTTCTGATCGCGATCTGATCGACTTTTCTTAGTAACGATAAGCGAAAAATCGATGGGTAAAGTACACAAGTGAATTTACGACTATAACGAATACCTACAATAATTTTTTTTTTACCGAGACTTTTAAATTTTTATCTCTGGAACTTCGGACATATTTTTTCTCCTTCTTTATTCATCGACGACAGCGGGTGATATATAATATGTGTAGCCTGTTTTAAGGGGTGGATTTAATAGTTCTTCGTCCCTCCTGTTGCACGATGACAGTTTAAACAAAATTTGTATTGTTTTTAGTATATTATCTTAGTTCGTTTGGACGTGTCGATAGCCATTCTATTATGCATTTCGTTTGCGATTTGTTGTAAGTTTATTTATGTCTTTATTTGATTTCATATTTCCGCTTCATTTATTAACATTAATTTCCTTATCTTTAGCAAGCCGATCTATCTACCATTTCATTTACCGGAAAATCGCAGTGCTTTCTGTATCCATGCAAATATAATACTACCTATTGTTTTTATCATAAGTTTTATTTTTAATAGTATTTTAGTATTTCAGTTATTAAAATTTGTGATTGGACTCGGTGAGTCCACCATAATATGTAGTTTATACTTGGATATATATATATATATGTTATTGAGTATCGTCAGAGATTCAGCATTATATATATGCTAAAATCACAAACTAAGATATAGCACAGTACAACCGAAGCCGTAACCCCACCGCCCCCTCTTTAAAAAAAAAAAAAAAAAAATATTTTTTTCTGGCTACAGCCTTGGTTACAACGTATTATAAGTTTTTCTAATATTTGATTTCGTTGAATGATGACAGCGATAACTATCCCTATATCGGTTTTAAATGCACCCGAGTAAGATGATTGTGAGTGATAATATAGAATGTTATCTATTATTTCTATGAAAAAGTGTTGTGTATTTGTGTGTTGGAGGTACTTCTTTGTTATACTAACTAGTCACTGCCGAGAAATAAACTGGTCAATTGAATAATTTAGTATTGTCCCCATAGTGCCTTTTGGATTACTTCCATGTTTTCATTTTAGTGTTGAGTCCCAGTGACTTTGGTATTATTCTTCTGTAAATAGTAGTTTATTAAGTTTTGGGTTTTCGTTAAAAGTGCTATCGAGACGACTCTTGTACATTGTTCTATGCGAAGATTTATTTGGATTTGTTGCGTATTATTTAAGCACTAATTGGTCTCCGTTCGTATGTCCAGTGATTGTTCTACAGCGATATTCAGTTAACTATTTAAAGGGTTACTTTAAGAGGTACATTTCCGTTCTACATTAAATATTTTATTCATATATTATATTTATAAACTTACAACGGGCACTCCAATTGCTTAAAGATGGTTGCACATATATTTCATAGGATCAGTGACCCGCTGAGTATAAAAGTCAAATATTTATATTTACATTGTACATCAATGATTTATTTCATCATAAAGATTTCAAAATGTTGAATTTTAATATATTACTTGTCCGTCGTCAGGAAGAAAAAAAACACGAGATATCCGATACTATATGATTTTGATTTCAAATTAAGTAGTGAATAATATTTACAAAACAGATACAGTACCTATCATTGATTGGTAGTTGTAAACTTAATACGAATCACTGGAAATAAATAAGTGTGTTTGTATGTATGTTATTATAAATTACGAACAGCCATTATTTATTTGAATATGAATATTATATTTGACTTTCAGAGCAATAATAATAATGTTTATTTGACGTTACTACAAAAAGTTCACATTATTTAACGAATGCTCGCATAATATTTCTGTGTGTTTTACACATTTCCGCGAAACGTCAGAAACGAATTTTATTTCAAATCCATCATTGATACTAAAATTGTAGGTATATTATAAAATTAATGCTACCATTAAGTTCTTTGAGAGTTGAAATAAATTAAATACTATACACATATTATGGTTTTTTTTTTTAACGACTTATCCTGTTTACGGGTAAAACATTAAAAAAAAAAAATATTCAAATAATATTTTACAAGTGGAGAATGAACTTCAACTTCAAGAGTGCTAATATCGAATAACCAATAACTAAACCTGCATAATAAAACACTTGCATAATGTGAAAATATATTTACTTCTTTACTTAATTATGTTTGACAGTTACTGACGATGTTTCTAGTTTGCATATCATTTAAACGCAATTTAATATGTCAACATTTATTAATATTAATAAGTTTAATTAGGTTAATACTTCTAAAAGTACATGACACCAAATTATTTTCTTTTACCATGTCGATTATCATAGTGCAAATAGTTTATAATATTATCAAAAGTATTTATCCGATTCCCAGATGCTTGTTTTTGAATCAATTACCTGCATACAGTACATTTTAAGGAACATTCGACTCTTGTACACGTCATAATATTAACATTGGGCTGAAATAAAAATAGATTTCAAAAGCCTTGGACAGACAAAAAGTGAAATATTGCATTTTCAAAACAAGCGAGTATAATATTATGCTAAAAAACATTTATTTTGTCACTCTCGCTTAAAATGTAATCTATTAAACACATCGGTGCACAAACCTTTGATTTTATCAAGATTTCCATGATATATTAATCAGTCGTCAAGCACGTACCTGCGCTTTAAAAAATTGTATTCTACGTAGTTATATACTAATATGCCGGCGGAGTTAGAGAACATGACTGAAAACTGAACGATATTATATCATGCCAAGCCAACGAAATATATAATTGCTTGCAAAACTTTTTCTACCTACGACGAAATAAAAAAATAAAACTTTATCCATATATATATTTTGTTATTCGCGTGTATCGATAGACTTTGTGATAGTATTTTATGGACTACTGAATACAAGGGCATTCGAACCGATCATGCTGAACTAACTGACCGGAGTATGTATTTTCATTTGACTGGAACAGGGATGGCCGTGACCAAACAAAATCCTTAGTCTTGGTAATAGCTTTCCAACTCTAAATTTACCCCAGGGACATGCATTCAATCATCATAAGGTAGATTCTAGTACACTGTTTGACTTATCTAAGTTATTTTATTTATTTTTTTGTACAAAATGAAAAAAAAAACATACTAATAAAATTACGGTTATGGTGAAAAAAATAAAAATACATATAGTAGTTTTAAATTTCCAATTAATATTGCTGTATATAAATCTTAGTATATTGTAAATTTAGTATTGTTATCGTATTATATATATGCTACGTACTTTTGTTAAAGGTTTCATTCCTTAAAATCTTAATAAAAAAATAATAAAATTAATTAATTAATTTTATAACTTATGCCTCTAATTTCGTTCTAATAAACTATGATATATTTATTTCAAAAATTAAACGTTCAAATAAAAAAACTAAAACCAAAATGAAAACGGTTACATGTTAACCTACTGTTGTATAATTGATTGAATTTAGTACATCGTTCTATTTACTGTAAATCAAAATTAAAATAAGCCAAACACAATTTTCTACCTTCAGTACATAGTAGTTTTAAAGTATTAACTGAAAATTTAAAAACAACAATTCCGAACAAACATTAGTTAAAAGCAAATTGCTTACATTTAATTATAATTTAAAATTGTATGGATTTTTTAATGCTAAGGAAAACAACGTCAGAGTACCGTTCAGATAAAATCTATGATTTATATACTATGTCATACCTAACTCATAGGTGTTATATACTGTTATTCACGTAACAAAGTTATTTAACTACCGTAAAAGTTCACACGGAAAAAGAAACATCATTGTAAAATCACAATATACAAAACGTAATTGTTTTGTTTGATATTTACTAACAAAAAAAATTTTAATACTTCATTGAAAAAAAAATTTTGAACTATACATTTCACAAATTATCAATGAAAATTTGTAATAAAAAAAAAAAATATAGAAAAATAACATACCTAATAAATCCATACGATGTTAGTTTTAATTTCTCTTAAAAAAAAACATGCTTCAAATAATTTAACTTTGTGATATTTATAATATATATTATATCATAAATTCATAAATATATATAATATCAGATATTATTATTATCTCTTGGAAGATAATATAACTCTTTTTTATACTAACAGTTTTCTTGTAAATATAAAATGGAATAATCGAGCATTCTTAAGGTTTTTATTGTATATGAATGAGGCTTAAGCATTTAACTTTTATAATTAGAAACACGCCCATGTAATTGCACTTAAGATTGATACATTTTTTACAGTTGTTTATTAAAATTTAACAGTTGTACCTTCTAAAAAACAATATTTAAATATATATTTAACATTCCTGTCTGAGAGGCTTTTTTCTAGAGACGTATATACTGCGTGAAATAGAATTTAGAAAGCCGCATTAGAAATACCCCCTAATTCTAAATTTCTATTATAATTAAATCTGAAATATAAATACGGTGCAATTAAATACTTGATTGGACTAACTAATTTCAATTGTAGTAATATAATTATTAAAATACGTGAAAGAAAACAACATAAAAAAATTATTTATACTTTTTAGAATTAAAACATCTAAAAGCATCTCCTTATAAAAATTGACAGTTTCAAATTGTTTGTTGATAATTTTACGTCATAATACTAATCACACAATAATACATTAGGGGAATCAAAATATTGATTGTTAATTTTATGATCAATAAGAATTTTTAATTTGTCAATAATAAGGTTACTATGCATCCTGTACAATTATTAGAATTACCACTCTTATTATAAGCCATATAATATGTAGTAATGTGTTAATGTATCCTTCTCACAAAATATGTTTCAGAACTACTATTTTTTATATTTATCATAGTGTAGGATTGGTTTTAGATATATTTGCAGTATGGAGGATTTTTTTATGACTGTTAATGTTCTGATAGTAAAAAATTGTTTATTTAAATTATGTTAATATACAGAATATTAATCAAAACAATTAATTTGAATTATCTTGTATGCATACAATTTAATTTACTTAATATATTAAATAAGTGTATACATTTGTGGATGTTTTTATTTATATGTACAAATGATTGATTACAACAGACAAATTAACATTCCCTTATGTGTTTAAGATCTAAGTGATTTCCATTGTATAAATTGTATTGTTATATAAATTAAATTATTCGTACACAAACAACTGCTAAAAATTGATACTTAAACAATAATAACAATATTTTCTTCTGCAAATCATTATATTTATTTTTTATAATACTACATGTATAATCATTTTTTGACTATGCTTTGTATTTTTATTTCCAAACAATAATAACAGCAGTTAGAGGGTTTATTTTACCGTGCAAACTAATTACAGGCAATAAAGTTGTGTGGAACAATTGAAGTTTATTGAACAACCGGTAAAAAATAGTTCTATTCCTGCTGATAAGACATCTTGTAAGTTTTTCACTTGGCCAAACTTTCGAACTTATTGGTTTTTTCGTAGTGAAAACCTTTTATAAAGAGTAAACTTTTAGTCATCAATGGTTTAGGTAGACAAAAGTGTTCTAAAATTGTTTCCTATCTAAATTACCTCGAGGCTTGTTCAAGTAAATATAAGCTTGAGAATTGAGGACCTACTTGAGACCAAACTTTAAAACGTATTGCAAATAAGTTTGAGTCAAAAACGAAGAAAACTGCTGATAAAATTTTCCGACAACTTGTTAATACAAATTTGTTCCTGTAAAATATACGACGGCGAAATACTCTGTAGATTATATATACATATATGTATAATATTTAAGTACAAAACTTAAAGTTTAAGATTTAAAACGTAGTAAGCTGCCAAAGAGCAATATACAAAGTAATGCCATGCAATTATAAACCGTACATTGAGCAGGTCATTTGTCGCTTTTCAATACGCCGACACTTTAACACCAATATTTGTTTTTCAATTTATACTCATTATTGACGTTACATCCAATTTTGATTTTACTTACATAATATCTGATTTACGTGATGACAATGGAATCTACGTTTAGTATTTATATACTGTTCAATTTACCTGGAACAAAAACTGTTAAACAATATTACATTAAATTGAATATTCAATACATAACTATTTTTATTTTTAAACAGACGTCAGTTTAGACGCTGAAAAAAAAACATTTAATTGGTTCTTCTACTGGTAATACAATAATAAATCAAATGTGTGGTATAGGAACTACACGGGAAGAGTGTTTAAAGACACTATCATTAGCAACGATAAATCATTGATTTTATGAATAACTATGCTCAGAGTTTGGTTTATGTTAAACTATGTTTATGTTTATGTTTTTATTCAAACACGAGTGGTTATTAATAATGTTTGTTTAATTTTTGTTCACAGATTTTTTATTGGGAAATCCAAAAAAATTACCTTATATATATTAGTACTACGAGTATTATAATTTTTTGACATAATAGACATTCACACCTTTGGATTTGACCAAAAACAGTTGTCATTTAATACCTAAAATGTTTAGTGTTTGTTTAAATTTTTTTTTTTTTTTGAACTTCAGTAGAAAAAAACTCAGATATTCGTAACAGGAACCATTGATTTTACCAATATAGCGTCAATTCCGACAGCACAAAAAGCTTTAAGACATCCTATCAAGGTCAACGATTACCAATTTATATAACTGTGGTCATCTTGATTACTCCTTAACTTAACTAATAAATTAAAAAATTCACTTTTGAGTGAAAAATCCATACGGATAGTAATGACTAGAATATTTACTTCCGCGGCTACAACACGCGGGAAAACGCGCTCAGAATTGCTATCTCGACCTTTCAAAAGTAAAATTAAAATAAGATTATTATTCATTATTATAATTAATTGTTCATTATCAGTCACTACGATTAATGCAATTTAAAAAAAATGTATTTATATAATTCCACAATCATATTACTCTGACAGAAGATTAACTTCCTACGCATGCACTAGCAACACAATGATTTTTTTTATTATTCTTCATTCTTAAAATATTTAATATTATTAGATAAGTGCTAATGGAATTAAAATAATAATTGTTCGTTACTGTATCGAAGTTCAAATTAAGAGTTGGAAAATAAACAACATCTGACTACAGAGCAAGCAATTATTTTTGATATATTATAATAAAAACTTATGAAAATGCACACAATTAATCAATAATAATAAAAATAAATGTATGCAATAATGATTACTCAAGTTGAATAATTTATTAATTATAAACATTTAACAATGAAAATTTAAAAAATTATATTTTATTTAAAATTCGGTTACCATTAATTAATTAATATGACTTATTTTTATAAACTACACAAAACGATATTGTTTTACACTTTTTTTTCTCAAAATGTTTATTATTTTATGTAAATGATAATAAAAAATTATTTTTATATAAGTTTATAATACAACAATTTAATTTTAATATATTAATATATTACCCTGTTTATTCTCTGGTTTAGTAGTTTGTTATTGAAATATTATTGAATATTATAAAAGACACAAAAACACGAAAAATGGTCAGAATCGATAAAATATCAATAATGTAACATGATGTTTATTATTTTTATTTTTCAGCAGTATAAGAGATTTTTAAAATTAAAATTTATCAAAAAACTTGAATATTGAAATAAAATAAATCATTCAGCTTTTTGATGAGTAAATATTAACTCGTTTCCACAATTTCTTGTGCTTAATTTCGAAGTGCCCTCCCATCTTTAAATTCAAAGATAACAGGTTTTAACTTATTATTGACGAAAAATAAATGGTTCAAAATCTTCATTTATAATTTAGTCAATATACATTTTGGAATTTTGTACCAATTCATAAATAAAATGCAAATAAAATAGTGTCGTTCTAATTCTACAGTGTTCTAAAGTTTAGAATCTAAATAACTATTACAAGCAATAAACCAGTTAGCCACCTACAATTGGAATGTACAATCAAACAGTTTGTAAAAACATAAATGTAGGGCCATTTCAACTGTCGAACTGAATTCAGTAGACCATGAAACTCCATGCCAAGGGTAGGTTAACTGATGTTGGGCAAAATGAGAAAGTTAACAAATAAGTGGCAAGAGAACGACGAGAAGAGGAAAAAAACGATTTTTCCGTTTTTTTTTATTTGCTCAGAATATATTACCAGTAGTATCCCGTTGTGCTACTAAGCCGAAGGACTGACTGCGTTAAATTTTTCACGAGAATTTCGCTTTCGCATACAAACGACATCGTTAATGGAACAAGAGGGAATGCCCTAAAAAAAAAAATGGAGATCCTATTTTATATTAAACATCTTTGATGTAACATCCTCAGCCAATACAGAAGATCAAAAACCAGTAAAAATCGTCTTTTATATTATTGTGACTGTTATAGTTAATGCAATGATACGAGTATTTAAAATGTCTACCCAATATACAATGTAAAACGAGTAATTTGCACTCTAAGTATCATTTAAAAATGTCGAACTTGCCTATAATATTGTGTATTATTTTTAGAAAAAGTGTGTGTTTTTGGAACACAAGTCCATCTCGACCAAATATATATAACGTTCTATATTTTAGAAAATAAATTCCCAATCAATCGAGATAAACCTTACTAGAACTACTTAGCCTATATGATTGTCAGGTGTATACAATAATAAATCAGTCACCGTTTGTGTTCTGCTACATAAACGTGAACCATTCATATTTAACAATTCATCCCACAAAAAAGAAACATTGAATACCTGTCATGTCATAATTAAGAACTTTTACACGAAGCACATAACACTTTTTTTGATCAATAAACAATATTGTACTATAAGAGTTAGTCATGTTGCGATAAAAATAATTAACCAAAGTAGATTTTGACAAACTATCTTGAAGTCATATCTCATAGGTTTAATTTGTTTTTCAATTGAATAAAAATAACGATAATAATATTTCGTTATTATTTTTTGTTTGGTGGATTCCATCATTCATTTGTTTTTAGTTAAGCGCATATAGTTAATTAATAGTTTAGTAGGTATTCAATTTATTTGCACACAAATCAACTGATTTGACTAACTGGGTAGAATAATCCCATCAGGACACTAATTAGTAGTCATTGGATGTCGTTGTTGGCCGTCGCATATTATTGACATGGTATTAGTGGTTGATCAGATTGGCGGAGAGAGCGGCAACAAATAAACATACAATATAAATAATACGTAATAAATAATAACAATAAATTACAGATATAAAAAAATATTTAAAACATTTTAGAACAATAATACGCAAGTAAAACTGTCATCATTCAAATATTGATAGTCAATAATTTAATCAGCTAGTAAGATTTCGTTGACCAATCCAGAACTTCATTCCACATTCTCGAGAAATTCCACAACAATATATCTGCCGTTTTTAACTTTTCCGCAGTTGCAAAGAGGTAATGATTAAGTTAGGTCATCATAAGTGCAAAATTCTCAAAATATTTTAGATTTTTAATTTTAATACATATTATATTGTTATAATTATAAATTATTTTAAACCAATGTCGCGAAAGAAATATATTAGGTGATTATTGCTCAATAATTTCAATAAGCTACTTTAACGTTGTGAATTGTCATCAAAAATTAAAATCGTTAAAATATAAAATAAAATATAGGTACATTTTAATAATTACTGCTACTAAACGAATTCCAGTTATAAATATATGAAGTTCCGTAAAATATGTAATTAAATACTTAAACATTCAGTTATATTCTGTAAGTTGACAAAAGGAATTAATTATGTTATAGTTTTTTACTTTCTCAGTAGGTGTAATTTAATTTAGCATAAGAAAAAACTCCATTTTTCGAAAAAAGTCAACAATAGTTGTTTTAACTGATCTCGACTAAAAACCATTTTTCAATATTTCTGATGATTAATCATTTTGTAGTGTTATTAAAAAAAAAAAAAAAGTAAGGAAGCATACACTATGCGAGTATGGAATGTTTACGGTAATTTATTAATTTATGAGTTTAATATTAAATATAACCAATAATTTATGTAATATCGCATAATAAAATTCAATATGTTCAAATTTACATTACTGAAATAGTAAAACGTATTTTAAGCGACACGTTATAAATAATATTGGCTGCTAAATGAATTATGGCAAGTATGCGAAATAATATAAGTAGGTTGGTTTAATTTATGTTATTTAAAACAAAAAATATCGTAAAAATTAAAATAATGGCATTGCCATGGATACAATGTGAATCGCGACCGATAAATAATTTATTCTATACGTATTATAGAAATATTTTATATATCCAAACAATAAACATGAAGTAATTTAAACGATGAATCGTGTACTATAAAAGCCTCTAAAATTAGAAGAGAAAAAAACATTTTTTAGATCCTAACCAAACACAAATCACTTTGATTTCGTCGTTTTTATTTGAAGCAAATTATTGCTAATGTATGTAAAAAAAAGTTAATGAAACAAAATCATACGTATAAATAAAGAAAAGTATATTACGCCGTGAGTGCTGAATGGTGTCATAAATGAAGGAATAACGCGTACACGTAAGGCGATCGTGGTCCTTTTGTAAAATACCGGATTAATTGAAGGATAATACTATTGAAATATAACTGGTTGAATCATAATATTAATAATATTCTAACAGTAAGGTTCTCAGACGTTACCTGTCAGTGACCGATTGAAATTCAACACTGTCTAATAATATTCATAATATATTAAGAACATTGACACACTTTCGACAGTTCCGCTCAACCGATATAGGATAGATTTAAATTTTAAAATATCCATAATATACTTCAATAGTTCAATCATTATTATAGATACCGAGCTAATGCTAGTCGATATAATTAAAAACGTTCTTAAATTGTTATTATTATAGTGCTCTAAACTGCTGTGTAAACCGTGTCTCGCGTTTCATGCTGTGAATAATTTCGAATAAAAATGAATATTATACCGCAGAAAGAGAAAAGTTCATTCCTTTAAAAATTCGACACAACAAAGAGATATGTTATGCGGGAAACCTCAAAAACACGTATATTCAAATGGGATACGAGCACGAGATCGAAGTGTTCGAGCGAGCCTCGCGAGTGTGTGTGCGTTTGGGTGTGCGTGTGCGCGCGCTCTATGTATGATGTAGACATTTTTTTTTCTCGCAGCGGAATATGATTTATTGATAGGTATCAGCGTATAATAAACGCCTCGCGTAATGTACACACGGCAGACATGTCTAAAAAGGGAAACGGATTTCTTCGCATTTTCTCGATATTCGCTACCTACCCGCCCGAAATCATAAAGAGAAGGGACTCTTTTCGGTGTCCAACACAGTGGGTCTAGGGGGTTGCGTACACTCGATGCGCATATCAAATAGCCGTAGCCCTCGTCCAACCTCGAGGCACATGCCGACATGGCAACAGCGTAAAAATCATCGGTTAAAACCGCTAGGTGTATATCATAATATTCCCAATCGATTGAGTTCCTTAATATTCCGACTTGAGTGTTTCCGAAAAATTCTTCACGGTATTATGATTGCGAGCGAAAAGTATATCAAATGCTACGACTACAATGCTCGATGATAGTTTTATATAATATATTATTTTTTAAACTTTAATGTAGATACTATGTGCATTAATAAATAAAGATAATTTTCTATTGACCATAAAAATATAATATAAAAACATTGATATAATATTTTTATTGTATATGGATATTATATTTTACTGAGTAGACACATGTATAATATAAGATAATTTGAAGTATGTTCATCCAAACCTCACAGTAAAAATATTTAATATGCTTTTTCCGTGACTTAAAAACATTTGATATTACCATTTTATCGGGCTAGTTAAATAAAATATTTTTAAATTTTATCATAATTATTAAATCTCGTTAAAATATCTTCTAATAGACAAGAACGTAATTTTACGTTATCGGATGGTGCTACGTAAATTACTGCTGTAAATATATATGGAATATCTATTTATGATGAATAATATAATATATAGACAAACATAAATGTGTCTTTACTAAATGATTTAACCTTTTTTTAACGCGATAATATTCATGTCTAGATTTAAAATAATAATATGTCAATGGTCAGCACAGGAATACGATTCCCATTAATTTTACCATCGTTAAGTGGATTTGAAAAAACAAAAACGATTATTGTTGTTAATTATTTTGTATAATACTAGGCTGTGGCCAGTGATAAATTAAATAATACCATGGATTTATCATGTCTTAAATTCTGTGGAATGTAAACTACACTTATTTTTAACACAATATTTTAAAGGTTTTGTTCAAATATAAAATACAGGCCTAAAATAATATACAATTATAATAACTATTATGTTTTATGTAACCAATAGAAACCCTGCACAAACAAAAAAAATATTAGTTTTTGTGAGCCAACTAATCCTAGTGTGGAGCCTCTTTTTAAGAATTAAAAAATTGGCTTCGAGCCCGTCGATATGCACATTTTTGGATGTCCTTGGAATACCTATAATGTATCGAATTTCTAAACGAAAAGTGCTATAGACTTGGCTTTGGACCACTTACACGCAAACACAAACATTGCCTTGTATCCATAATATAATTGGCTCAATATTTTAAAAATGCCATAGACAAAATAATATATTTCTATAACTACATTAAAATAACTAAATTGTTTGGCATTTAATAATATAATATAATCAATAACCTAACATTACTTTTGTTGTGAATTTTACATAGTTTATGTTGATGTTTTACACGAGAAAAAAATGAGTTTTTAATTTTTAAACCATTATTGAAAAAGAAATATTGATGACGATTCTGGTAGTATTTTTCTTCTTCTTTTTTTTTTTAACTTAGTGATATACTTTAGACCTTCTGTCATTATTCCCCAACACATACACACAAACACGTCACACGCACTCACACACCACATAATAATAATTTTCATTCATATTGTTGATGAATTAATAAAATACTTAACAAAATAGGAACTGGACTTCTTTCCATTATTTATAATTATTACAAACCATTAATCCTTGAAAATGCGTTACTAATAACAAAATAGTGGAACCTATAGCTGATAATAGATTCATTATGAAAATGTAACTGTAGGTTAATTAGAAATCCGTGAGTTTTCCGTCGTTCATCATTAGTTATTTAACATTCAACTATGAAAGACACAAAGACGCCAATGTACCGCAATTGCCTATACAACGCGCCGGCCAACGGATATAAAAAAAAGTAATTATTATTATTAAAAAAAATCGAAGATTAGGATAGTAAAATCTATTGTTTTACAAGTAAAAGTCGACCAATAAGCTTGTTGCTTGGGTCTATATTAATAGTAAGTAACCATAGGTTTAATCCTAAACTTTTTTTAAGTATCATTGATGAATCCAAGAATTTTTTTAACTTATTTGAAATTTACGAAATATATATTTTTAATCAATAATACCGTAAAACTCTTAACATTCAACTCAATATCGTTTTATAACTCTTTTATACTATTTAAATCAGATATGTTTTATTTTTTGTATAGGAAAAAATTGTATATTTCTGGTTGAAATGGTCAGGAAGACTGTGTATATACCTATTGTCGGTAAATGTATCTTATTTAATTTCCTAGGACCTAGATAATCCCAAGTAAACTTTAAATTATGAACCGTTGAAAAATAAATACCATCATAAACATGCTAACAACTGGCTTTAGTAATCTTATCTCACTCTTCAAATACACATAACGTTAACGTTCAAATACATTCGATGACTCCATTGCATTATCATTTTACATTATTAGTGAACTCAGGAGGAACTAGTTTGTCAATCGTAATCTGAAAGTAAGAGACATATTACTATAAAATCGTTATAGCTTGAACGGAAAAATTGAAATATCGAACTTTTATGTTGTCGACCATTAAATGATATACCATGTACGTTTGAGTAAACAAAACAATTATATAACTTCAATGCATTTATCCACCATTCCATCAACTGCGATGTTATTTAGTGGTATAGTGACTTCCGTCCTCCTCACTAGTAACCACATATTATTATGTTAACAATACACACACTCAATAATATTATCTTTTAAAAGTATTTTCAATATACCATTTCAAAATATAGTAAAAATAATAAAACACTGTAAAAACCGCATATTATATATTATGACCATGACTCATGAACGTAATATTATATTAAATGACAGATGAAATATTAAAATATTTGTTTGGCCCGTTTGGGTTGTATTCATATGAAACGAAAACTTGCAACTTTGTTTCTATAACTATTGAAATCGAAATAATGTTGATATATAGGTATTGGGGTGTCCCGCAAAGATTTACTATTCCAAAATGAAGGGGCTGCAAAAGTAATGCAAACCACATGACCAATCAGCTTTAAATAAATAAATCCTCGTGGGACATCCTATACATTATATTATATAGGTATAAGATATTATATACCACCGATGTAGGATTAGAGTAGGTACTCAATGAATTTTAAAATTGTGTAAAGGAGCTTAAATATCCTTAAAATATAACACTACTTTACGAAAAGATTTTATTGAGTTACAGAAAATTATATTACGAAACGCTAATAAGCTTATTAGTCTTTATGAAATTCACTGAGTAAGAAATTAGGTAAGAATTAACAAATATTCCAGTAAATATTCATAATGAAAAAAAAAATTAACCATACAGAACAGTAATATTCATGCATGTATCTACATTTTAGCACCTAGTTAAAACATGAAGAGTCTAGAACAGTACAAACAGGAGAGATTATTATATTAAATAATAATATTCAAATATCCAACCAATCATACTGATTGATGGCTGAGACCTAACATCAAATCAGTTAATAAAACAACTATATGTTTTTAAGACAAATTAAACGATAAATATTAATCAATATAATGATACTATTATTATAATTTAGATAAATTAAAATATACATATATATATATATTATTATTATTAATTATATTATATATTAACCTAAACATAACAAAAAATTTGAAACAAAAATTTAGATTATTGCATCATAAATAATTTAAAACAAAAAGATGACGTTCTGTACGTTTTGCTCACTGTATTTAATTAATTTTAACAAATACTCGTGATATTTGATTAAATTATTGATCCGTGGGTTGTTTTCACGATGGACTTAAATTGACTGAGTTTTCCATGGGCATATTTATCAGAAAACTACTCTGATAAATGCATATATAGATTCATAAAGTATGTTTCATATTGTTATATAACTTTGTAAAGTAAGCTCACTCTCGTAAAAATTATCCGTAATACGATCGTTACAGTTCTGAATCCATTTGCGCGTCAGTCAAATACATCTCTGAGTATATGGATTTCACAACAACGATTTGTTACTAATATTAAAACGTCAAAATCACTAATGTTTTATTTTACCTTTGAGCAACAATATTCCTCATTCTTGTCAGTATTCTAAATAAATGTACACTTAAAATTCAAAAATGTCAAACCATGCGTATACATAGTACGAGATTTACAATTATATATGACATATGAACGATTTTTTTTTTTTACAAACTAAGGTGGTGGAGCATTATGACATTATTACTGAGCCCAGTAATGAGAAAAAGCGAGAGGGAATATAAAAAAGGTGAGAAATATTATCACGAAATTCTACAAAACATTATACTTCAAATATAATCAGAAAAGAATAAAGAAAGGGTGGACAATTGACGACCAATTATGAGACAATGTGATAAAGAAACGTCATAAAAACAAAAAAAAAAAAAAAATATTGCGAAATTACGACCATACCAAAAATATTTACTGCAAAATGGGAAGATTGCTTTTTTTTTATTTATTAATAAAGCCAACAATAATTTTTCTAAAATATTTTACGAGTCATAATATTGTAGTACCTATATCTAGTCGACGACTCTTATTATGAGTTATGACAAATGGGCTAAACTTAAAATCATGTATCGAAGTAATTTGTTAATTTCATATGATTGTAATATTAGGTACAATTTACGGTAAGACAATTTCAAAAAAAATAAGAGTTGAAATCAGATACACGATTTGTAATTTAATGGATATTATAATGTTATATTTCAATATTGTTTATTACCAAATGTGTTCTTTTTTTTCCTTGTGGTGTCACAACTGAGACGAGAACCACAATAGTATTACTTCCACTTTATTAACAAAGGTCTATAAAGAGACAATAGCCATCAAAGTTTTATATAACCTCAATCGATATGTTATGTTTTTATTGTACAATCATATGCTATATTTAATACGTTTTTTTTTTTTGCAAAATAGCAACAATTTTTAATAAATTCATCAAAGATCTCTGACTTCAAATTTTTTTTTTCTTCAGTAATATAAAATAAATTCAAAAGCTGTGTGTAGTATACTAGTATATCATTCAATACGAATTATAAAAGTGAAAATACCAAACACAGCACAAAATTTAAATTGTGAATATTAAACAAAATATTTTAAAACCAAGTGAATAAAAACATCAAAAGTTATTTACGAATTGCAACCAGTCAAAAAATCATTTACACAGTTAATTTTTTCAATTTCTTTTGATAAAATAAATATTTTCAAATGATACAAAAATATTTTTATCATATAAAAATATAATAATTTATAATATACAACAATATTATTAAAATTAACTCAACATTATTCTTCAACATTTAAAATATTGATCTTCCAAAGTGTGTGGTTTTTTTTCTTTTACTAGTTTTTAAAAAACTCTTTAGGGAGCAGTAAAATTGAGATAAATTATTTCCCCTAGTGAGTTGTGATAATGATAAGCCTATTTTAATTTAACTCAATCTGATAACATTTTACATTGTCCTGAAATAAAAGCATGCAATATTTATTAAAACATTTATGAAAACTACAAAATTGATTTTTTTTTTTACGCGGCTCAAGAGTACTTTACCCAACTATAGTAATTCTTCAAACCATATTTGGGTCAACATCACAAAATAAAATTGGTGGATATCAATTTAAAAAATGGCAGTTCCTCTAAATATTTGTTATAGTACTAAAAAAAAAGAAAAAACAGGACTTTACTTATCTTGGCACAAAATATTAGTATGTTGTGATATTAGAGTTTAAAGTAATAGTAATATTATTCGAATAGAAAAATTAGTTGATCCAAGTAAAAACCAATCGTTTGCTGACATCACTTCGACAACGTTAACCGGTAATCGTAATTTTTTCTGACACATTTAAAATCTGTTGAAAACATTTTTAAAAAATATCTCCTCACACATCGCAGTACAAACTATACTACTATTATACTACTATACTCAGATTTAAATTTAAAAAAATTTACATGACATTTTTTGATAATTTCTTTAGTTCAAAAATTGTTGACAGAAAAATATAGTAACGAAACAAAAAAGATACTTTTTAAACAAAAGTTAAAATGGAAATACTAAAATATGAATCTATGAATCACGATTTTTGTTCATAAACGTTTATATTTATCATATTTCAACCCATATTTACATACAATATTAATAACACATTCAAATATTCGACAAAATATGATATTGGAGAAAGACCTTTTATTTTTATTGATACTAAAAACCTGTCATAGTAGCTTTGTAAAAATAAAAAAGGAATGAATGAAGTACCTAGGTACAATCTTGAATATTTTACAAAGTGTTGTTGTTGTTTGTCGGTAAGTGAATTCTTTAGTAACATTAAAAGAGTGTTTTAAAAATGGATTTCAAAACATAAAATTAACTCGGAGTGCACGAAATTACGCATCTGCCAGTTAGAAACTTTTTAATTCACTATAAACTTTTCAACACTTTCATCTTATTTCCTCGCCAGTTTTATTTGACACGGTTTATCGTTATGGATGAAGAAATAAAAAAAATGAATAAGAATGTATATATTATACAAAAAAAAAAAATAATAGAATTATTTTCTCAAAAATTATACAAACAAAAAAGTAAAAATTTCAACTACATTGCAAATTTTTAGAACTTTTAAATACAGTAAATTTAATTATTTTTATCACTTGAAACTTATTTTATTTTATTTGGTTATTGAAAAAAAAATAGAATTGCTTGATTATGAATCATTGTACATTTAAAATTGGGTATTTACGAACAGAAATTTTTAAATAGCTTAAATCATGTACCACATATGTATATATTATGAGGTACTAGAATTCAGTTTTTTTTTTAAATATTGAATAGTTTTTTAATCTTATATACATGCATTCATTTTAAATTTAAGGTTTTCCGCTTTTCAACTTTCATTTTACATTTTAAAGTTTTTTGAAAGGCAAGGAAGGCAATCGAACTTTTAGTCCCCTTCTCACACTGTATAATTTAGAAAAAGTAATGACTTTTAAGGATTCTATTAAAAAATAAAACCGAGAAGATGTGGTTTAGTAATTTTTGTATATTAAAAAATCATTGTAGAAACAAGGGTAGGTATGTACGTGGTACCTACTTACCAGTTTAAAAATATATTATTCTTTACTGAATTGTTTCTATGCAAACAATACAGGTAGTATACAGAACTATATGCACAGGTATAGATACGTTTTTTTTTAATTATCATACAATTTACAATATATTGGTTGGACAATAATGATAATATTGTTAGAACAAGAAATAAAAACAATCAAACCGTTAATGGAAATACGTCATATTTAAAAAAACACTTATGACTGAAACAGAATTGGATAAAAAATACAGATACAAATAAATTATAATGATAACAAAATATATATGTGATACGGTTGGATATCAATTGTTGGTTCGAGAATATTTTAAACGTGTATTTTTACAGTTCATATCAGCAACAACGAGATCGAGTAAAACGATTGCTCGGTAATAGACGTCGATACAATGCGATACCATGTATATACCAGGTATATATTCAGACAAATCATCGGCTACTACAACGGAAATGAAAAAGCTGTTGTGACACACGTTTGTGGTCAGTGTAAATACGCCGTGTTATTTTCCACGCGAACAATCGATATCATTCCTATAGGACTGTCAATCGGTTGTTCTGGTCATATCGCGTTACAATAATCGCGTAGACGACAAGATTGTATCATATTTTTTTTCCACTATTTCGAGGTCAGGCATGCCACCGTACGCGTGAGTCGGGCGAAAAATGAATTTACCAACGATAATAATAATATTATGTGCACAGTCAAATACGGTATACGAGAGTATCCAAGCGAGAGTAGTAGAGCAAAAGCGTATCTTTCGCGGCTCTTCGAAATTAATAAGCTGTGCGCTGGCTCGTCGTATTTTGGCGACGGCTCGGCGCAGCATCGTTCGGAATCAAAGTCCGATGTGGAGTCGCGAGTTTTTTATGACACGAAATAAGTTTAAATAAGTAAGAAAAAATGAACTAAAGCATTATGTCGTGATTGTGTCGGCGGTCATAAATACGTACCCGTCGTAATTGATATACTTACAATAGTCGACTCTGCCCGCAATATCTGCGACACTGTTATTTTACGATTGAATTGTTTCAAAAAATTAAATATATTACATGTCAGAGTAACATGTCTGAGACGTCTAAGTACAACCGATATCGGTTCGAAAACCATTTTTTTAATGGTGGCAAGTCGTGTGTCAAAATGTGCCTTATCGTTATAATATTATATGATTTTTAATTATTAGTATAACCATATTAATCATCATTCATCATATTATATTATTATTAATATTTGTTGGCTAACTTCTCGGATCACACACGCATTTAATTTGCTACGATTTAAGAATATCTAAGCACTCTATTAGTAATCTAAAAATATATTAGTAAAATTAAGGTATTAGTTATCGTAATCAAAATATGAATTGAATACACAAATTTAATTAAAAACTGAAATAATTAAATCGCAGCTATTGAACCCATCACATTGAAAGTTCTCTTTGTTGTAAAAAAATATTAAAAATAATACCTACTACATATTTTAGTATCAATCGGTTTTAATCAAAGCTGAAATGTATTTATACAATTTTAATTATTATTTTATATCTTAACAGATGGCAATATTAATACTAATTTTAATATTACATCTTAAAATTTCTCAAAAGTACACATCAATAAGACAGTAAAATTAATTTTAATTTTTCAAAAAAAAATATATATATATATTCATTCAGTTGAATTTAAGATATTTTAATCCACATTGTTTAAATAAAAAACTTGACTCAATACACCATAGTTTAAAAAACCTTTCTTTTATTGATTAAAATAAATAATTAAATTACTTGATATCAATACAATAATAATAATAATAATGAAAATAATAATAATTTCATAATATTTTGTACTCTGCAAAAATATTTATATTACAATCGTATATTAACTATAGCGGTTTATAGATAAAAATTATAAACAATTTCTTACTATAATAAACTGAATACATTATTTAAAGCGTATGGATCACGTTAATAATCAGCTTAACCCAAACACAAAATTTTTCAAAATTCCTAATAATTCGTCGAGGCTACTACCGGCTTCTGTCATTATTTGCTTAATCGTGTTAAAACCAAAAACGGTGCGAACCAAGCGATGTTTGGCGAAGCACAGACAAGGGAAAACAATAGAAAGACACGACGAAGTATTTAATTGATTTTCGGAGTGATGACGTACGCGCAGGTACAAATGAGAATACAGAGAATTTCAACACACTTCCATGGTTCACTACACGTGCTGCAATGATTTTATTGTTGAAAACGGTGGTTGGTTGATGTAAATTCGAGTAAAGAGGAAGGAAATGCACTCTCTAAAATTGTTATTGTTCGGTGGTATGTAAAGCGTATTTGTCGTCGTCGCCCAAAAACTGGTAATCGCGATAAACGTCTAACTGGAATGTATTTGTTCCTATAAGTATTTAGCGATCCATACTACGAAACGTAACCACCGTGCACGATTAAAACTCACCGAACTGTCGATAACTACAATTATTTAAGTTGATTCTATCGCTGACGCGCTACATAATAACTGCAAGTTAATCATATCAAAAATCCGATCAAATATAAAAAATGTTGTCTAAATTGATAGACACTAAAGCGATGACATAAATACTTAGCTACGCATAAATATATTATTTGAAACACATATTTTTTTTTTCAATTTCATTAGAAACACAATACTTAATAATACTTAATTTAATTTACTACATCGACCAAAATTATAGTATTTAGCAACGCAATATTAACGTGTCATTAAAACGTATAAATAATATTATGACCTTCACATCGGATGTATTCATTTCGAATTGGAGAATCGTTAATATACAAAGTACATTTTCTTTGATATTCAACATTATTTATCATAGTGGCGGTGTCTACATAAAGAGAAGGAATGGAAATGTATTGCCAGCATGCTGTTTCAGATATATATCTCAAGTATAAATCAATAATATAGAAACCATTCTCCGACAAATAGGGATCTTTTTTTTTAATCAAAATAAAGTAAATAGCTCAAAAGAAGGTTATTGTTTACAGAGCGACGGGCAAACCAAAGTCCGTCCGTAAGATTTCCAATTCAAATGTAAGCACGATGTTTACAAGAGGATTACAGTATTACGTGCATATAATAACAGCGGTTGATCGAATTACATATGAATAGACAGATGATATCGTGCTTACTTTTCCCATGGTGATATTATACACTGCAGTGTTCGAAGCAATTATTTTTTCTCTTACTATTAGTATTATGTATTCAATTTAAAAAATAACAGTTTGATAAGTCCAATAATCGTACGATTTTCGACACCAATCATTGTATAGGATATACTTTTAAATAATTTAAATCGATAAAGTTTACATTCAAATTATTTTTAATTCAAAAATGAACCGAACTCGAACCGTCAAACTGCAAACACTGAATATTAAACCAAGTATTATTAAAAAAAAAACATATTTATCAACAAAAACATAAAAAAAAAAGAATTCCAATTCAACTAATAGTATTGGTAGAATCGGATGAAAAAGAACTGTTTGATATTCGATTGAGAAAGAAGAGCAAACATTTCACAAACATTGACGACGATTTATTTTAAATACTTAGTTGTACAATTTCCAATATTATAAAACTTCAAATATTATCATACATATTATTTTCTACATTTGTTTTTGATAAATAGATTGTTTGAGAAAACGTTTTTCGTACAAAGATAATCATCATTATTGAAATGCAATGATACAAAAATAGTTATCTTGAAAAATATTCATGACTAGATGACCATGAATTAGGTTATACATTTATCATTAGGTATAAGGCAAAATGTGAACAATTCCATTGACCTAATTATAAAATAATAAACTATTTCTACAGCAGGTAAACATTTTTTATGCCATCATTAGTTATCAGAAATTTATAGTATTGATTGTACAAGGAAATTTATTTATTTATTTAAAGTAAGATGTTTTTCAATTAGATAAAATAATTTTTTTTAACATGCGTTTTAATTTTATAACCTGTGCTGTGTTATTATAATGTTGATTTATTTTACTTTTAATTAACTTTTAGTAATAGAAAGCATTAGTTTACTAACTTGATAAATAAAAATCCTAATGAAATAATTGACGATTGCTGTTTATGAATCACTTCGATAGACTAGAATTCTACTTTTGGATATCTAGGCAAAATGTCTTTCTAAGAAATTTTAATGCAATCCTTAGTTAAACTAAGTTCAACTCATACACTGTTACTCTGCTATTAACTTTTCTTGATTGTATATATACTCATCTCTGCCTAATATAGATTTGCCAATCAATAACCACGCCTCAGATTTCAATTCCAGTGCTGATTTCGCAATTTAATTTTCTTCAACTAGCATGTCATAACCCAAATATATAATCTATATTATGTTTTATTATTTAATTTTACTTGTAACAAATGTCCATAATCTGACTGATGTATTTCCTTTGAAAACTTTACATGAGTTCTTTAAACTATGGTACACAAACATATTGTTCATATCCATTGTCAGTTATGACAATATTAATTACTATAAGATAAACTTACTTCTCATTATTAATAAATAACTGAGAAAAACTTTAAAAAAAACAAAAGATCACATTTTAAATTTAAATATCTTTAAATATAAAAATTAAAAGTTTTTTTAAAAATATATTAAATTAAAAAAACAAGAGTTTTCACTTAACTCTGAACAGTTATTATAAATGTTAGCAATAGTTTGGTCTGATAAATGAATTAACAGGTTACTGTGGTTTATAGTTGAAATACCCGGGGCAAAATGTTTCGGCAAAAAGTTTTCCAAATTCATACACAAACTTCCGGCAACATTGTCAAACCGTTTAAATTCTTGAATTTTCGTTGCTTTTTACTTTTCCGGAGGGGGCATAATATGCGTCTTATACAATTTCTTAGAGAGCATAGAAACGCACTTGTGCATTTGAAATTTTTCATCATAATTGTTGACAAAGAACTTAAAAATATTCAAGTTTACTTCATACAAAATCAATATAATATTTAACAATTGTATTATTTTATCATTCGCAGTTACCATTTTTGAGTTGTGACCAACATCATAATCTGGAGATCGATTTTTTTATTTATTACTTTAGTTTTCTTGTATTCTTATATCGCTCAGTCGTGTATAGATCAGTAGAAAATATTAATTGACGAAGGCCATAACGCTTTTCGTTCCGTGGAAAAATTACTTTTTAACTGACAATATAAATAACTGTTTGTATCACAAAGAACACAAGCTCCTCACTCTCCCCTCACCCCGTGTTTCGTGTGACACCTAGTGTTAAATGTCACATTAGTTTGGTACCACATAAAATATTTTTTGGATATGATATATTTTATTTAATTCTCCCACTAATCGATTGAGTTTTCTTTTGTTTATTAGCATATGACTTTCATGTACATTTTATTGATAGTATTTAATCATATTTATTTAAAACAAAATATTAGTTATATACGAAAAATCCAGTAAGATCCGGTCTTAGAACAGAACCTAGGCTATGTGCTAGCGACCTAAGTTTTTTACGTCAAATGACAATTCGTGTAGAATATAGATGCCCTCAAACAAAGTGTGTGATGTCACACAATATCGTAAGAGCAATTTTATAGGATTATAGTTTTAGGTCAAATAATAATACTATTTTACAGCAACGGTCACAAAAGCTAATGTAGTACAACTAACAAACACAGCTGGATATTTGCCGATGCATAAATGACATGAGTAATAAATACTATGAGCAGATCATATATTATTAAACTGTGCAATTTAATCTATTTTTGTGAATCTACTTTCTAAAGACAAATTTAATTTTACAAATTTTCTATATCACTATTTGTATCACTTTATCTTATAGATTATTATTAGAATTGGAATTTATTCCCAGGGGCAGACTGGGCCACTGTGATACTGTGTATTTGCACGGTGGGCTGGTGTCATATTTTATCCATTGGGCCGGTACAAAATAACCCAATGTGTATTGCATTAAAAATATTTTTATTGCAGAACTATGAGCCGATTGGATCCCAGTATGCCCCTGTTTATTGTATTAATAAAGAATTATTAGTATTATTAGTATAAGTACCTACACCTAAACATAAGGAACTTCACCAATTGTCACAGTATAAAAAAAAAATAAATAAATCTTGGAAAATAACCAATCTTTACTTATAGCAGAATACATTTTATGGTTTGATAATTTGATGATATTTGTAACATATTTGCATAACAAAAACCACGTAAAGGGTATAATATTATGCTTTCAGTTGTAATAGATATCGTTTAAGAAACCGTAAAAAACCTAAAAATCCATTTTTTAAGATTCCCAATCGGAGAATGAATCGTTCATATCTTATGTAAATAAACGAATATAGCTCACTGAGACCCAAAATGTCGGCATAACGTCAACGGCGTAACGTTATTATTATTCAAATCACACGCAGAATAAATGTACGTATTTTTATTTTATTTTTTTACGTTCTCGTCCCTTACCGACCTAACTCTCGAGGGATCATCGTCTCGTTTATGGCCAAAATTTCCGGCAACTATAGAGGAGAATCATTCGTTTGGCATTCACGCGGGAATCCGCTGTGGTGACGAAACATGAATATTCGATCAAATCAAACAACAATAATAATAATAATAATAAATTATCGAAAGACGTGGGAATTCCAGATTCCACATTAAAAATCATCATAACTTGATACACCTATAACACGACAATACATACACACGGGGATTGTAAAATGGTCGTGTGGAACGGTGGAGGTGGTGAAGGGACGTATTGTAATAAATATTCAGCTTCCTGTATAGGTACTAACTATACGTTACTTGGGCTTACCCACGTGATTAAATGGCTGACCCAACATTTTTTGCATACTGTCTGGATTTCTGAAATATTTTTAGCGACTCGGGCTTGCACCTCTGGAACCATCCACGCCTCTTCCCCGGGGACTAGATTTATGACCAGGGTTCGGTATTCCGCAAACACGAATGGCACAGTGTGCACCTGGGATGAAGGCAAAACGAGTTGAAAAGAAAAAACTTACTCTTTTCCCATTTCTATGCCAAATATGTACATAATCGTCACACTGAACACACCAGATTCACTTACCTGAATAAACAATATATTTTATAATGTACATATTAATATAATATTTCTTAAATATTTCGATTCGCTATACAAAAAACCAAAATCCTTGGACAGTTTGAAAGTAATAATTCAACATTCTTGTTATTTTTAACAGAACATTTTGTAGGATAATCATAAACCATAAAGCAATATTATACAAATTTAATTATATACCTTATAAGACTTTTATTATTTTTAACATGGAAAATTAATACCAAATAATACTTTAAATTACTTCTTTTACCTTTTTTAGTGAAAAATATATTTATTTTATTTTTATTTAATGATTATTTTGGAATCATCCCCTTACATATATAATTTACTTTAACGAATAACTATGTCAATGAAAATTAGTTATTAATCAGTACGTTATTTTAAAAATACTCAAACTATTGAAAAAAAAGTATATCATATTTAAAATTCTGTTCCACCAAAACTAAGTTATATACCAAGTGTTTAATTTTAATGTCAGGGTGTTTACTTCTCACGCACATGGTAATTTCTCCGCCGTGACGATTAAATTCACACAAATTGCGATAATATAATCAATGGATAAATTAGAATAAACACACTACAGGTGTAATATTGAGACACAGATGCTTTTACACGCACAGATGTCTGTAGCATTTGAGTTTCGACCAAGTAAAATAAACTCAGTGATCAAATCTCTTGCACACTTGTTCTTATTAACGCCTGTAAAGGTCCAGAAATTGAATTTCTCTCTGGTCTCTGAACAAATTATCGAACTCTGAGTAAATACTTCCTTTCTCGTTTGTCTATTTTGGTTAGCCTAGAACTTTCCGCTACCCCTCACGACCCACTCACCCGAATTTGACTCCATTTGACCAGATTTTAAATCAAATCGACCGTAAAATATATTGCAACAAAGACTACTCGCAGTAGTAGCTCTGAGTAGATATTGTTAATACGAAAACGCAGGTCAATAGGAGTGCAGAGAAAACCTTTAATTTTGAAGGCAAAAGAACATATGAAATAAATCGATAGAACTTCAAAATATAAACATATGCAGTACCTACCTGTGCGTATTACTTTATACAATATGCATAATAGATTTATACAGTATACACTTATGGTACTATTATATTTCGTGTTTTGTTTAAATGTTTTCTTTTAATATTAAGTACCAAGTAGGTACTTGACTTAACTGTAGAGCTGTAATAACTAAATGTTCAAAACTCAAATATATAATTGTATAAGAATGTGTTTAGGCTTATCAGTGATAATAAACATATGTTTTATTGAGCTTATCTTTCACGTAAATTAAACCAAGCTACAAATTTTATTTTAATGCTCCCAAACCAACTATAAAATGTAACTACTTTCGTACGTTCTAACTCGCAAAATGTTATAATATATTATCTAGTAGTTTCTGTGCCAGTCAAGTAAAAAGAACTTGTAATGTGAACAACTTAAACCATCAATCTTATAAACCTAAAAATAAATTAACTCAAGTGAATGTATTGGTATTTGTTTACCGTCTAGTTATCAAATTTCTCCGAGGATGATTTAGTGAGAATAATTTAGTAAGTATGCAATAATATCTAAAACCACAAAAAAAATATCTCGATGAGAAATCACTGGAGAAGCTGGACCACCGCATACCATGGACAAAATTCTTTTGACCGAATCAAAAATTATCTCTAAAAACACATCGTTTAATCTGGATTTCACTGAATTTCACTAAATCCCGACGAAAACTTTTCTGTCCGATTTGTACGGAATAAGAGGTGACTAGGTACTATTTACGCATATTATACAACTCTACTAAATTGTATACTTTTTAAACTATTAAATATAACTCATACAATTTCTAAAGTAAACTAAAACTAAAAATTTAACTATCTGATACTATGCACAAAGCCAAAGTTTTTATTAAATCAGATAAAATTAAATGTCAAGTAAGGGATACTATATAATTCATATATTATTTAACATTTTAAATAAAACACCCACAGGTAAATAAAGAAAAATCCTGTCAAAAATAAACTGTACACGCAAACTCCTATATATTATTAGGTAGTTGATGAAAAATATTTTCAGAAGTTAGGGAAAATAAAATATATATTATACAGCATAATATAATATGTGAACAGTGCACATTATATACGTATAGATATCGAATCAGCTATCGAATAGTTATAATTGGATAATATTCTTACTCTATAGGATATAGGTAAAGATATTATTCAAGATTTCGACTCCCCCCCCCCCCCTTGACATAACAATAATAATAATCTGTTCAGCCTAATATTCTAAAATTTTGCAATTTTACGCCTGAAATAGCCGACAGACCCTACTTTTACGCCCTTTTATGATTTAAGTAGATATTCATACGTAAAATGTTAAAAAAAACCGCTGTCCAAAATCCACTTTTCGGTTCACCTTTTAAAAAAAATAGATAAATCTAAAAAGATAGCCAGAGCCGAGAATCCAGAATCTTGATTGCATTTGATACGAAACATTTTAAACACTGGCTGTATAAAAAAAGAGCTACCCCTAGAAAAGTACCACCCTGAGTGGTCTAGCCAGAGTAAAGAAATAAGTCACTTATCCCTACATATACCTACTGCATTCATTAAAAATTATAAAAAACAGAATAAACTTACTCAAAGTATTGGTAAACAATTAGTATTTGCAAATGAGTTCATGATTAAATGCCGAATATACTGATGGCAATCATTTCGATTTTGCAGATGGAGGTCGCACTACACATTTAAAGTGTATCGTCTGCAAAGTTTTAATTTTTCTTTAATTAGTTAGTTTAAAACTATTTACAAAAACCGGGGAACTCGCTTTGATGTATTTTAGTTTTTGAGTGAACTCGACGTCATTGAGTAGGTCACTATCTGTAATGGATGTGTCAAATTGTATGCTCCAAAAAGTAAGGACGAACGAAAATTTTAAAATTTAAAAAAAAACAACCCTACTATATTGTAAAACTTTATACATTCGTCGCTACGCTCGGAATCTAAAATACGAAACAAAAGGAGTTTACGGCGGGATAGTTTATTCTAGTTTTGGGTAAACAAAAACTTTAAAGAGGTAGGTGCGCATTTATTATCAAAACGTTTAGCCCGAAAAAAACGTAGACAACACAATATTTTTTTCAATATTTCATAACGCCGGCGTGATTTCGTGAAGAAAATGTGTTGTTTGAGCGTCATGAAACGGGAAACTCAGAGACGTACACATTAGTTCACTATACACAAAGTGTTTGCATATTTATTTTTTTGTTTTTATCATACAATAAATGGCGAAAACAAAATATTTAAATGAATCTAGTCGCTGCGTGTGAATACACAAGTGGCCGGAGTACATGGTGGAACCGCCCCTCCGGTATACCACAACGCCGATGGGTGTTGGTCAATTGCGCCGAATATTTTACACTGCTTGAATAATATAATATTTTTGTCTTTTGCTCCAGTGCGTTTATGATGAATTGATAAAAAGGTATGCGTCGACTGCGCAGTGGAAAAACATACCTAATAAAACAAATAATTAATTGTGAAACACACGTTTTATACAACGTCGGAAAAATAGAAAATGCAATTAGACTGAAAAAAATGACGTTGTGTAAAACAACTAATATACGAGCTTATAGATTCTTAAATAATTTTGAAATTATTCGGTTTAATTTTAATTTTTTTCCGTGTTTTTGCCACAACGGATTCAGTCTCACGCAGAATATTACTATAAGAACCTGCCCAATGTAAGTTATACACCGTTTAAGGGGGCGTATATCGATTCTGCCGATTCTCTACTGACTCTTAATAGGCATAACAACTCCTAATATACTGTTCACGCTAGCTATCTAACCTAATCTTAAAATTGAATAAGTACATAAATATTTAATATAGTTTCCGACAACGTAGACACGCGTGATGCGTGAGACAAAGTAATAATTTTTGTGCATTCAGCAATAATTAAAAAAGCGACAATCGATTTTGGTAATAGCCGCCTAGGTAGGTATCACCGTCTAGTCTAGGTAGGTGTATAAGAAAATAATTCACTAGTATCTTACGCAGCTGCTTTCCAAACGAAAATAAAAAAAACTTCAAGTTATCCAAATTAAACTTTTGAGAATAGCATTGAAGGTTTATGCGAAATAAACAACTTCACAACGACACGGGATTACCCCATCTGACGACCTGAATAATCAACCAATTTACAAACTTTCACGAAAGACTCAACACAACAGAAGAAACACTCCACTACGAAATCGGCAATAAAACCATCAATCCTAGACTAAAACCACGCCTACCTCAAGATGTATTTTTGGTAGCTCAAGAGGACCAATCAAATAATTACTAATAGTGCCTGTCACAACTACTATTATCTTAAAATTGTTTATTTCCTGTCAAAACCATGTTTAATTGTAAAAAAGATGATATTTCCTATGTATAACATATTGTTCATCTTATAAGCTTGTAAATCGGTAATATTGTAAAATACTAAAAGTATTGAAACATTTAAATGGATAAACAAAAAAGATAATAATTATTGCTCACTTTTCGTGAACAAAACTGTATATCATAAATCTACATGTAATCTTAAATCGACGTTCTGAATTATATGATGTGGGTATTTTAAATAAATTACACGTCATACGCGTACCACGTACACTAACGAATCGAACAATATGATTTGAGTTATGAGATATTTCATTCGTTCCAACCGGCGAAATAATATCAATGCAGTATGGTCGGTTTCTGTATGAGATCACGTCTAACCTAACCTAACCGGCTGTCGGTGGTCGCGGTCATAATAGATGCACACCGTTCTCGCAAACAGGACGTTCGATACAGAGTCGACGACGACGACGACGATATAGTATCATCATTCCCCGTCGGTTTGTCGTCGGCGATGGAAAGCGCGTCGCCCGGGCGCAGTCACCGCCCTTATACGACGTGTACACGCCGCAAACGCCCCGCGAGTCATCGGCTTTTTTGGTACGGTTCCAACGGCGGCGAACATGATATATTATTATCATCGTATACGGCGGAAGGAACGTTTCGCGGGCGGTACGCTGCAGCGGTGCGCGTGGCTCGGCGGTGGCGGCAGTAATCCACTAAAACGCGAGACGCCGTTAACGAAGGAAATGCTTTGGACGGAGGTGCGGGTGGAGGCGGCTTTTTTTCTGCGGCACGCGGACGACGGGGCGGAAAGGAATCGCGCAATGATAAGACAGATATGTGGTCCGCGAGAGCCACCGGAGCGTTTCAAAAGACAAACGACACATGGTGGGCAATTTGTTTTGTTTCCGTAGTTTCCACCCCTGTCCTACCTCCATTCCCACCCACAACAACACGGCCCGGCCAACACGCGCGGAGGTTCACCGAGAGAAATATTATCGCTCCTCGAGAACAGTTCCTGCGCGACGGCAGCGGCAGCGCTGACATCGAAGAAAAAAGTACGTTTCGGCAGCACCGCGAGATTGCCGTACACCGGTTAGGATTGAAATCTAACCGAGTACATCTCTATAAGAGGGTCCAACGCCTTAGTCGAGACGAAAAAATCGTTTCGAATGTTCTGTAAGCGACTGAAAATAATCGTAAGAGATTAATTTTTCAAAGTATCGCATTAATGTAGGTATCTTTCGATAATAATTTTTTATAAAATACTTTGATTTTAAAATTCATTGATTAAAAATGGTTCGCTATACAAGATACAAGATATAATTGTATCTAAGATACGTATTTAAGATATTTGTATCGCAAATACTGCCCAAACCCGACGCCAGGAAAAGTGGATTACCGATTTTAATTCATTTTAGGCATACAATGCGCAATATTGTTTATACAGAGCAACGTAATTTGGAAATTCTACTCAGTACACGTCGCGTACTCCAAAAGTAAAATATAATAACATTCAAAATTGTTATTATAATTAACCTATGTAAAGTAGATAGCCTTAATGATTTTGTTTCGTCGGTTGAAAAAACTTAACGTAATGAGTTGTAATTGCTCGAAGTAGCTATGTAAATGTCGATTGCATTACATATTTTATTTGGTAGATACGTTTTTTCTGATCGAGATTCTTTTTTATGTACTCCTGTAACCTAATCATTTCACGCGAAACGATTTTTGCCAAATAAATACATGTCATTGAATACCACAGCATGGACACGAAAACAGCAGAAAATCAGAAAGACGAACATGGATATAAAAGACTTGTTGGCACGCAATTGGGTATGTCACGTCACGCTGTCGGCCCAACAACTATGCGTACGTGTCTCTCGCTCTAATTTTGGGAATTCCTGATAAATTATCGCCTATTTTATTATATTTCAACTAATAAACCAAAATAAATATTTTTTGAAGGCCAAGAAAAAGGTGTAACATAATTTAACATAAATTATTTATAAATAATATAATATTGTTCTTTAAAAACGGCTTAACATTTTCATTAATTATTTATATAACTAGAATAAATCATTAATCTCGATTAAATTCTATCAACACTTAAGTATTCAGAATGTTTTTAAACAATGCGTGAATTATTTTTCTGTACAAATTCCCACAAAGCTCAACAACTGTAATCAAATGGTTAGCTTTGGCTCTTATAGAAATTGACAGTTGAACACTGACTTTATTTTAAATTCAGTGATTTTCAAAAGCAACAACAGATAAAAAAAATAATAAAGAAATATAAGCATCAACAGAGTGCCGATATTTAACATCTTTGTGTGAATCAATAACTGCCCAGAATGACAGAACCATTTTTCAAATGTTAAGATTTATCTTTGATTTCATATTTATGAAAGACACTTATCCCAGTAGTTCATCTAGTTCCGTACATATATATAAGTATGTATGTACATATTATATGTCACTTATACATAATATATTTCTTACTCATACATATTTTTCACCGCAAAATAAATTATGTAAATAGTTTATTTCTAATATATTTTACTCGTTAATTTAATTTTTTTGTAAGTTAAACTAGTAGAACACAGTAAATTCTAACCGATGTAAGCATAGTATATAGTTTTACAGAGTAAGAAGTTCAATGAGTTGATAGAAATTATCACCAATGAAAAAATGCACTGCGTACCTATAATAAACAAGGGTTTTTCTAAATTAAATATTATTATTAAGGTTATTTTTTATACATTAATTAACGGTCAAAAAAAATTACGCGGATGTTAGAATTTTAGTTTGAATGCGCTACACTATTTACAAACTACTTCCAAACCATTTATTTAGATGTATGTACATCGGATCAGTAACTTTTCCATTACACCGAACAGAATCGCATTAACTGCTAACCAAAGGTGGATCTTGGGACTATTACACTAAGTAGACGACGTATAGTAATATTCGTGAATAAATATTACTTATAGTTTTAAATCACTCTTGTCAATATTATAGGCATCGTAGATTTTACATCCAAAAAGTTATATTTTAATATGTTTACCCTTGGTCAAACACGAACTTGACAAATGAATACTTGTTTAAAACTTTAAATATTATTCTATATTAAGTAGATGTTTGGTTTAAATGTTTCAACAAACAACTTTATGCAAATAGGTACTAAATATACATGTATCTCGAGACTTCCATACTTTATTTATTAATTTTTCAGCTTTCTAAATCAACTGACTAGATTTAAAGAAGAACCAATGTACTTCCCTATGTACAAACTTCTCTTACGTCGATTCTCTATTTCCTAATAATTTTCTTCTCATTATATCAGTTCTAAATTTTATTTTCAATACCTACAGATTTCAAATATGTGTAACTATGGGCCATTAAACATTCGCCTAGTGTTTGTCATAAATTATATTTATTTTGATGTATAATAGCGGCCGAAGTATAATAAATTATGTTAAAACTTCACTAAAAAATAAAATAAAAAATGATACATGTGTATTGGAAAATAACTCTCGTAAAATTGTGATACTGCGGATGAGGTTACAACTACCCTTAACGTTTTTTGTATTATATTTTTTCAATGAAAATTCGGAAACTTGTATAAAGTATTATAACTTAACCTTAAAATATATCATTTACTATATTCAAAAAATTAAAACATATTTTAAATGAAAAAAAAATTAAATTATCAAATCAATTTACTAGATTTATTGTTTTATAATATTGTCTACTTATGTATATTTACACGTTCATTTTTAATTTTCATTGTTAAATTTATTTTAAATCAGCAATGGTGATAATTATATACACGTGTATACTAAAAAATGTCTGGTCTGAACACAAGTAATATATTTATGCATAAATTAAGAAAAAAAAATGACGTTTTACCGTATACAATAAACTGTAAAAGGGTATAAATAAATCTCTGAATACCTGATTTTAAAGATTCGAATTGAAATAGTGACATCGACTTACATAGTATTGCAATGGATGTTTATTTGTTACTAGACCTTGGTCTGTCCGTTACTCATTTGTCTCTTATCCCAAACCCAAGTATATTTAAGTATGAAATATTTTTTGAATCGTAATTTCATAAAATAAATGTTTCTGTTATTTTTTTTAAATGATACGAGTAAAAATGTTTTTCTAAGTTTAGTAAATTACTAGTTCGTAACCTTATACGATATGTCAATATTATAATATATCTTTATAGATCGGCTAAAAATCAATTTTAATCGACCATTTTACACTGTCTCTTTTCTCCTCCGCCCAGTCGTCCGCACGTATAAATGTATAGAGACTAATAGCGGTGACCCGGATAATTGCACTTCAACGTGGCATCGAGGTTAAGACAAACAGTTTTGTTCATTCAAAAATCGAGTTGCGTTATCTATTGAAACACATTTCAACTCGAAAATGGTCGACGGTCCCGACCAAAACTTCTCTGGTCACGTACACAGGCCCATAAACATATAAAATCATTGTTGTAGAGCGTCAACGCCGCCGATCAAGACAAAGTAAGTAGTCGAAAAGTAAATGCGCCAAAAAGACCAGGGTCCAACTGTGTCTTGAACAGATATTATTATCGTCACCAGTTGTTTGTAATGATATCGAAACGATCGCACTCGTCCGCCGCGTCGTAAATGTGTTGATAACAGCGATCACTTTGATATAATATGTCCATATGAGACACGTTCAAAACACAACATAGTTTCCTACGATGCAAATACTTTATTTTAAATATTCGTCATACATATGTCTTAACTACAGAGAACGATTTATAGAATTGCAGTGTCATTGCTCATTGGCGCTTTTATAGGCATTAAAACGAATCAAATCAAATGAAAGTTAAAATATTTGGTTATTTTGCAAAATTTACATTGATTTCAGTTATAAAATGACTTGATGTACACATAAATTATTAACATTTTCTGAAATACTGCATTATTATTCAATCATCATGTTTATTTTTACATTAAATTGTAATTCTACTTAAAAACAACGTTATAGTTGAAAATAAAAAAATATTTTTTGGATTGACATTTTTCCTCTTTAGTTTTATAACTTTCCTTAACGAATAGAGATATCAACTAAAAATTATTTCATGCTTTTAGATTTTGATGATAACAACATACTTTATAATTGTATATTATATTATATTTAAAATGTAAACGTATTTTAACATTAACATACAAACTCGTAAGACGTAAACAGAATATACATTTATATCCAATTAAAATATAATAATTTATTTATAAAATATGCTATCTAGAATAATAGTAATATTATGTACTTGTTGTGAAATGTTTGATTCTAAGAAAAAATATGTATTGAAGTTAAATAATAATAAAAATCACAACCAAAGGTGTTCTTGTCAAGTTTACCATGGTTTTCGGTCGTTTTGGCGTTAAAAATTGGACTTTGGGGGCCAAACCCTTACATGTGGAATTCCCACTAGGGTCCTACTCATAAATCAGCCTCTGCCCGTAACAGTGAAAATGGTGTATTTCCGAAGACTTCTTTTCACAAATCATTTTCCCTATGGTAACTTCGATCTACTGGCCTAAAAACCCGTGTTCTAAACTCTAAAAGAATGTTCTTGAGTCCATTAAATGATTCAATATTATTATTCAGAGATTAAAAATGACTAAAAACAAAATTCAGCTCGAGTCCATTAACCTACTAAACATAGTACTATAAATCGTATGCCCTCCAAATAAATAAATAACCTAACCATAATACGCAGCTTGAATTTAGGTACATAAAAACATTTTTATAAAATACAAAACATGATACGTTAATTTTTATTATTTATTTATTACTAAAATTCAAATCATCGATTTTTATAATAATTTACACAAATTCAATAGTGTAAATTATTAGTCGACCGTATTCATAGAATCAATTCAAAGATCGTATATTTTTTTTAAGTAAAAAATGTAATATTTACATATTATTATTATTATTTGTACATGGTTAATATTTATTTTATTTTGTTTTATTAATAGTACGGGTTGGTAGCCCAATGGTTGCATTACTGTAATAACATCGACACATATATATATATAGTTGTAAATAATTAATTAACAACAAATAAAAAAATTAACAAGATAGTACCTATATCTATGTGTAAATAGTTATGAAAAAGAGAATGATGGTTCTACATTGGTAATCCGCAATCCGCATCATCCTTTTGAGGGGCTCATTAACGGCATAGCTCGTGGTACATATATATTATATAAATATATTATAAAGGATAGTTATTACATGAATATTAATTGAATTTCAAGAAATGTGAGATTATTTAATACATTTTTCGACGAAATATTCCAGTTAATAGATATTTATAATAAAAACACAAAAATTAATAAAATATTTTATTAAGATTAAAATTGTTTTTTTTGCCGTTTAGGTTTTTTAGGATAAAAATATTTCCGCTAATGTTCTACTATACGCATACTAGGTCCTGCCCAACTGTAAGATGCAATAGGATAAGAAAACCCGTTTTCAGGCTTATCATAATGCCCAATGTCCGAACTACTCCGAAGTAGGCTGAAAAACTAACGAGGAACATTGAAAAACGTGTATTAAGCGTTGCGGGGGCCGCTAATCTGTGCTCAGACGAGCGACTAAACATTAGATATGGAACAGTGGTCCACTGACAGGGAAGGTTGTTTTTCGCAAAGACAGGGTTAAAGAGGATATCGGGGGGGGGGGGAGAAGTGAACACTGGGCAAATATTGCTTTGGCCATTTGTCATGTCTCTCGGGGATTCCAATTTGCTGCATGGAAACAACCCGTTAATCATTGCCAGCAGAAAATTCACCTTAAACGCACATATTATTATTATTATTATTATTATTATCGTCAAAATAACGCAATGGTCGTTGAAAATCGTTTTGGAAAAAAAAGTAGGAACCATTTTTCAAGATGACGCGTGTGTATAGCGAATAGTTGGCGGGACCGTATTTATATATTTTTATGTTGAAATTGAGAGAAAGCAATTAGTTTGACTGGAATCGAATTTATTGAAAACCATCCAATAGTACCTCTACACGCATTGGTTCATTAGAACATACGATAGCTGATCTGATAAAGTATGAATTATAAATAAAGTAATTGTGAAAATAAGTTGTATTTTAAATGTTTAGGTACAACTAGGGTGAGTATTATTTAGAGGTAGAGAAAGAAAAACAAAACATCATTTTGATCAAGCATAACCCCCCCCCCTCACCGCTGCAACTATTTTGTTAATTGCTATAAGATTGAAGTAATTATGGTTAAATTTGAAGATGACAACTCGTCCCGTTCACGTGCTACAAAAGGGTTGAAAAATGACACAGCGTATACACTTAAAAATATTATTCCAACAAAAAATTGCATTTATTTCCACTAAAAAAGTATACAATTAATAAGTTGATTAAACAGTATTTTATTTTTGAAAAATAAAAATTGTCATCAACTCAAATATCCTAAGAAATGTACTATCTAAAACATTATACACAGCTTCGCATTGTTTACATTCTTTATAGACAATTATACAACTATTTCATTAATTAGTATAAATATTTAACTTCGTGATAGCCGACATTTTTTTGTACAATGGCCAACAAACTATGGGTTGAAAACAACTTTCAAATATTAATGTTCTTCAAATATGTCAACAAAATATTATAAATCTTATAATATAGTCGATGGTGATATATTATGTAAGTTACATTTATGATCGGTACTAAATAATTTTTTTTTTTACCATACAGTTTATTTAATAATAAAATGTCTTTGTCAATATGTTTACATTTTACAATATTGGTGAAGAGCCAAAATAATTTTCGCACAACTATTTTAATATGCATTATGTTATTTACCCTCAACCAATATAATCAAACAATTTGAATAATAATACTAATAAAAAAAAAGGTTTCGTTTTAGTTTTATTGCCTGTTTTTATATTCTAGAATAAGAGTGTATTTATTTTAAATGTAGACACAAATATTCAAAACGTGAACGAAAACTTTTGTTCTATAGCATAGTACAGCCATAAGAAACTTAAATTTGTTATTTGTTTTATAATATAAACACTGGAAACAATTTTAATTGCATAATATTCCGAAGTAGAATATTTTCCTGAGAACTTTAATGTAATATACAATCCAAATTGGTAACTAATAGGTGGTTAATTTGTTATAACTTATAAGTATTTAAATTTTAGATGAGCAGAGTTTAATGACACAGGAGAACCTTGAAAAATGTTTGTCTATTACTCCGCTCATCAAATCTTTAGCTAATTTCCCGTTCGTAGTATTTGTATTGGTGGACAAGGGTCAAGGGCAACGAACATTTTTGGTTATAACTGGTAACACCCGTAGGGTTAAACCTTGTTTTATTTTTTGAGTTCCATGTGTAAGGTTTAGTAACTAAATTTAATTATTGAGATCCTGATCTTTTGAATTTTTGGTAAAATATACCATTTACAATATTGTATTATTGAAAAGGAATTTTTAGTAGTATGATTGAGAAAACTCAATATATATTATATATTTTTTTGAGGTGGCCATATTTATTAGTTTTTATCGAACGATTAAGCACGATTTAGTATTTGTCTAGAGAAATAGTGAAAATCAACTTCGAAATGCATACAAAAAGTTTTATGACATAGAAAAGAGGCTAAGGTCATTTTTTGTTCTACAATTCTTAAGTCGTGATGAAGTCAAAGGTGTGCTTTTAGAGTAAATAAGACATGGTAGAAAAAAAAAGAAATACTTTCCTTTAAATTATAATTACTAAAAACATAAAAATAACAAAATATTAAACATTAAAAATAAATATAATATGTGGTACAAAATACAGTTAATTTATTAAAATATTTGGAATATGTTGGCTAACACTATTCTGGAATTGATATATCGGTAACTTTTAACAACTTATTATATATTATATACCCATATTTTTTATGAGATCATAGTTATTTTAATATATGACTACGACCTAGAATATTTTTATCACACAGTGCATCTGTATAAATACATTTATTATAACTTGTTTTGACAATATTTATATTATAATTATTATTTTTGTTAATTTAAAAAAATCCAATTTACTGAATCGATTGATGGTAATTAAACGATATGACAATGTTGCACGTAAATTAATTGTTCTCGAGCGTATTAGTTTTTTCGATAAACGGCAGTGGCGAGTTCTTCGTAAATTTTAAATGTTCTTAATCGATCGATTTCCTTCATTTTTCAGGTTTAGTTTTAGTCAAATTCCAACTCTTGTGTATCCAACCGACAAAAATCGGGTTGTATTATAGAGAGCCGTAAAGAACAAAATCACACAAGTGAAAAATAGATAGAAAGAAACCGTACATTTTATTTTAACCTTTGGTGTCGCAATAAAGGGTAATTATTTACTCTAGCGTATTTCTTTTTTTTTTTTTTTAACAAAATTCTATATTACGCCATCTGTTACAATTATTGAACAATAAGCTTAAGTGAGAAGATAAGAACAAAAAAAAAATCAGACAGAAGAGACCGAGGAAAGAGGCCTCCCATCGGAGGTACTTCAATGCATATTTCTTAGACGCAATAAATTATTTTGTGGATTTTCTACACACATGCGAGCCATGCTCTCATATAGAGTCATTCTCATACAATCACGGATATGTAAAAATATCATTTTATTATTGAGTAAAAATAATAAGTCAATACAATATTATAAGTATATTATAAGTATATTATAAGTTACAATATTTTTCTAGCAAAGGCTTACGAATATAAACCTAGATTACAAATTATTTGATTTAAGAATCCGTGTAGTGAACATAGATAGCAGATCACGTTACTACTAAAATATATGAATAAAATATATTTCTAGTTATAATATTTACATATTGTATTAAGCACCTAAGTCCTAAGGTTTAGTGATTACTTATACAACTTTATTTTTTTTTTTTGCATGAATTACCATTAATAAAAAAAAAATATTATACAACAATACTGATGAAAACAACGACAAAATATGTAAGGGGTAAAAATATAAGAGTTCTATAGAGCTGCAGGGGGTACTAGAATATGATATTGTCGGTATCTGTTGAATAATTCGTGATTTTTTTTACTAAGTTTCCATCTGAAAAAAAATATATTATTTTTCCTTGCATTTTCCTCGCAGATTCATAAATACGCATTTATTTAATGCATCATTGATATTATAAGTAGAGTCCTGAATAATAATAAATTTAAGCCAGCTGAGAACACGGAACATAACAACACAAGAAAATATTAACAGGGGGATGACATAAGTACGAAAGGACTTACCTAAGTGAAATTTGTGGTGTATACTATATTGTGGTAGTTTCAGCACGTTTCAGGGCAAATTCATCTTTGAAGACATTGACTGGCTAACTTTTTTTTAACACCAATAGTGTGTTGAACGGCGTAACGTATAGGCAATATAGGTACGTAGATGTCACTGTACTGTTTGATAAGAAGCGAGTGATTTTTTTCGTTTATCAATATTACTTAATTGTACTCTTAATCTATTGTAATAAAACGTATTATTATTGTGTATCGTAACCACATTAAGTATTCATTTTGTAACATATTAGTTTTAAATGACAGTGAAAAAAAGAAAAAGTGGCATTAAATCTGGCGGTCCATTTAATAACGTCGCTGTTGGGTTAGTTAGTCACCTAACTCAAGTTCCGTAGACAAAAACCTATCAGCTACTAAACAATGTAGAAAAATTAAAACACTTTGGAAAATACACTTTTAAATGAATAGTTATTTTTATAGTAACTTTGCTTTAAATTAATATGGAAATAATTTTCAAAAAGAGTAATTTTTCAAATATTGTCTTTATCCCAATTTATTTATATTTTATCCTCAGTATACTTTGATGCAAACATGTAATATTATCAACAAACTTACAACGTCAGCAGAATAGTACATAGTCATTTTAATTATTAAATAATAATCAATATTTTATGCATATTTATATAATATTATGCAAAATAAATGAGAAAAACGACAATCTGTAAAAATAGGCAGATTTTTCAGACTATAAGTTGAATCATAATAAATATCCCCTTTATTAATTTCTATATCGCTACATTTTAATAGTACTATAGAGTTACAAGTCACACAACACACAATATACTAAGTGGAATATATAATTTATCCTCTCACACATGTTCCATCGAATTAAATCCATTTAAATTTTTATTTGCATAAAGAATTTTCTGGTAAGAATGTGCATTATTAAAATTGCATACTGCAGCGGGGCAGCATAATGGTCGGTTTTAAAGAGAAAATATTTTTGTACGTTTTTTATTCGTGGCAGCAATATCGTCATTAGCCAAAGTTTCCTGTGAGATTTCACAATACGAATGTACAACAACGCGTGTTTAATGTACCTTACTACTGCGACTACTGCAGATGTGGCTGTTTGTCAGCCAACCTTTAGGTACCGTAGCGCGGGTGGCCCCAAAAGGACATTGTTTGAACCGATTTAGGCCGAGTGTACAAGAGAAAAAAAACAATACGCATTTCGTCCGGAATCACTCATTAGGCTTGTTTTTGGAAAAAAAAAACAATAAAAAAACGTTTCAGTAAGCAACTTTGATAATGCGTTCGGAAATGTTTGCCAACGATTGTGCGGCGAACCGACATCGGCGGCGAGGCTCTGTACCTCACGTTTTCATATTTTATGCAACGTGTTCGAAACGCATTCTCGTGCAGCACACGGCCCGAGGTCAGTGCAGTGCGGGCAGCGACGACGACAGCAACGACAACAGTGTATATAGGTGACAGGTTTAACGGATCGCGAAGAAGGGGTCTCCAATAATTATAGTTATAACTCACGTGCGTACACTGTTTTAATATATGATTGTTATTATTGGTATTATTGGTATTGTTGTTGTTGTTGTTGTTTTGTTGTTATTACTACTGTTTTTAACGAGACAGGGAGTGACGTGTAGGTACTACCTACATAAGAAATACGCACGATCGATTAAATATTTTTTCTACTGTGTTTTCCACCGTGTTTATTAAAAATTATAAACACGAAACACAATATTATATTGTATGATATAATATATATAGGTATGAAACGATAGAAATGTTTTTTTATTGTTATTTCTCCCCCCCCCCATCTCCACGTCCTATCGCCTCCGCTATAGGTCGTCCGACTATATCACACAAGACAGACGCCGCCGCTATCAGAGCCTCGCACTGTGGACTATATATGTGATTAGGGTCCATCCGGCCGTTGCTGCCGGTTGGACGCGGGCCAATCGCATTATTTATTTTACGCAGCTTACGTGATCGGCGAACAAATATCAACCTTCGGGTTCCGGTTATACGGCCCATTTAACCCCGTGGCGGAGGAAATTCGGGCAGCATCGTGGTAGTGGGTGGAGGGGAGAGAGTATCAAAAAAAAATTATACAATCTACCAGTGTGTGTGTGTGTGTGTGTGAGCGAGATGAAAAAGGTAAAAGGAAAACGTAGAGAGGGGGACACAACATAAAACGAGATGACGGGGTCACCGGCGCCACTGTCGCCGTCGATTCGACTAAAAAAGAGTGATTGCCAATTGAATGGATAAAACTCAATGAAATAATAAAAAAAAAAAAAACAACAATAATAATATAATAATCATATCGACAACGCTTTACGATTCACTGTGGACACGTTGGTGGTTGGTGGTGAAGGGTACTCGAAAACGCGTATTGATTTACGTCGGTGTGTGTGCGATGGTTATAATATAGGTTTGACGTTAGACTTAAAAATATTATTTCTTCGTAAAACGTTATTATATTATTAAGATAACGTTGTATGACGTCAAAAGTATTTCAAAATATATCGATATATCTATATAATATTATATATACGAAGGACTTTATTGTGACGACATTCGCGGACGCGTTTGACGTGTCTTATCAAAGTATAAATTTACTGTAAAAAAATGTGATATTAAATTTAGTTAATTAATCAATAGGTCTCCATCGATAAAAACACAGAGAAATTTATAGGGCTCGAACGACGCGTGGAGAATAACTAATGTCGTCAATTAATTACAATTTTCCTGTTTTCATAAAATATTATTATTCACATCTGATTTAGATATAAAGCTTTAATGAATTCCAAGAAAATCTTAACTCTCAGTAAAAAAAAAAAATGAACTTCCACCGAAAATAAGATCTAAAATATTATACGGTTACAACCACATTACGCACTTGTACCAACAAAACTACCCATTTATGATTTATGAATAATATTATCCCACATTTTTTTACGCAATTTGTGCATATTTTCTAGTACACAAAAAAAATATAATGTTGCGTGGTAGAGGGTGTAATTAACCTGTATCTGTACTTAAATTTATTTTTATTTTGCAACTATTAAACATCATTAATAATGCTTCATTATTGGTAATAATTTACAAAATATTTTAGTTGTGACGATATTATAATATTAATTTTAGGTACTAGCTACTTTTTGTTGTATAAAAGTCTATTAATCTATATTTCCAAATTTAGAAATGGAATAAAGTTTTAGTTCTAACACTATTTTTTTCTTTTTTGTTATTTATTTTGCGAGTGAATCTCAATTTACTTGAACTTGTAATATTATTTCAATAATTTGGTGAACTTGAAAATGGAATGTGCACAATTTACTGTTGATGTTTATGCGAAAATTATTGTATACAATAAACAGAAATAAACATCTGAGAATAAATCACTATCGGAAATATTTAAAAGTATTTAATAATGAAAAGATACTGTTAAGAATTTCGGTAAATTGACCCCGACACAAAATAAGTATATAGTTTGTCATTCGACATTATTATATATAATTTACTATTAAGAACATTTTAAACGCAAAACTAAAATATAGAAAAATGTCGGGTAAATGCATTTGAAGCCAGTAGGTCGACATCTGCTCCGACGCCCCTAAGTCACTTTTTATTAACGATGTTCAAAAAATCAAATTCCCATTTTATGATGCCATATAGTAATTTTACCCCATTGAACCCTAAATCAGTTTCATCTGAATTTCTTTTAAACCAGAGACGCATAAAGTTAATCAGACTCGAGAGTTTAAAATTAAGAATCGACTTACTATAGTTTAAAATAAAAGCAAATCAAGTCGATTAGTCGACAAGCTTAATCGATTGTTATTACTTCTAATTTTCATATTAAATATTTCGGCATACATATCTCTTCCGATCGATATGAATAACACATAGATAGGTCATTCTGTCAACTCAGATATTAATACATTTTTCTTCTTAAAGCTTATTTTTCATTTAGTTGAGTGTAATTTATTATTTATCTAAAACATCAACAACAGACGTGGACAGATAACCCAACATCACAATAACAATATGAGCGAGTAGGTAACATTAGACGAACAGTGGGTTCTTTAAGACCACTTCGTATTACTGTAGTTGAATTGTAATTATAATACATATAGTTAGAGATATTATTTTGTTCAAAACACAAACCGTTTAGGCAGTATTTTTCATTAAAATAGCAAATATTATAGAATAGAGTATTACAGTTTACAATTATGTTATGTATAGAGTAAAAAATTGAAAAATACCAAATGTACATCTAGCAGCGTTTGTGTACAAATACCCATTATGATTTTCATTAGTTTTATTTTATTAATACATTTTAAGCCACTTGAAAACTGTTTTATGCAATACAGCTTTGTACCAATGTGCTCATAAAATTGTTGTTGACTATTTGAATGTGAATCCAGTATCAACTCATTAAATATTTCAACAATTATATTATTTTATTTTTTGAAAACAAGTTTATATACAATGTTTAAAAAGTTATATTTTTTATAAAGCTCAAAAATGTTTACTCTTGGACCTTGCGCCAAATTTTATTTTTTGGATAGTACGCCACAATATCCGATATTACTTCAAAATATTATTGTTCATTGTACAGTTATTTTTAATGTTTAGACGTGACTTATTTATGTAACAATAATCACTATATAATATTGTGTAATATTCCTAGTTCTGGGAATACTATTTCAATTATAATATACCGACACACCATACGGTATTAAGTATTAACACAATCATAAAATTAATTTCATACCACCTAAATAAATAAAATAACCATAGGTACTGTTGTTGACGTTTAGTTATAAAATTAATTGATATTCAAACTTTAATGTTACTCCAATGTTGATTTAATTAAACTTAAATACAACAAAAAGTACCCAGAGTTACTTCTTATAATAATATTTTACGTTACTCGTTTATTTGTAGCGTCTACCTAAATCGTTCCTATTCTAAGTATGTATTTTAATTAATAATTAAATTATTTCATGTCGTAGAACATAACATGTACAACAAAATGGCACATAATAGTATTTTAATTAGGCAGGTACATGGGAATTTCGTCGTAATGTTGACAAAATATATTAAAACTAAAATTAGGGAAATCGACCACGTAATATCACGTATTAACACAAAACGTTCAAAAATTGTTTTTGTTCGCTTTATATTTCATGTCTAAAACCGTTGAACAATACATCATTGTCTTCGGACAATACAATATTTACGCAAATTAACTTAACCGATGGGTAGTTAATTTCACTGATATACGGGCGTCGTCTGACTTTAATTAATTTGTAATTAATAGCAGGACGTATCGTCCACGGCCAAACCGAACGCAAGTAAATTATATACGTTACTCCTCACTTTTCGAAGAAAATTCGGTTGGACTTACGCGAAACATTAGTGATATCTTTGTTAATTGGGCAGTGCATTTTAACGGGACACGGGATGGCCACACGTGTACTCGGAAATGACAGAGGATATTACGGCAGTGTTCATAGACTCATGAGCACTTGTCAGGTCAATTATTGGCGTAAAGGAAAATATATTAAATTCGTGTAACATAAACATAGAAAGGAAAATGGGAAACCTTCGTCAACCAATCGAATATTATGTATAAAGCTAATAAAACAGAGTCGACCTCGTCAGTGAGAGATGATGACTGAGAGATAACCCGGATGCGGTTCCGCTCACGGTTCGCGAGTTTCGTTAATGGATGAAAGTAATTAATATCGGTGAATTCGGTGACGTTCGGAATAAAATTATAAATCATCATTACGATGTAGTAGGCCACGCGGCTTTTCGTCGATCTACTCGCGGTGTTTTGCGGGTAAAACCAAAAACAATATTATTATGCTGATAATAATAAATTATAACGTCGATGTTTATTATTGTTGGATAATAATATCTTAAAAACACTAAAAAGAAAATCATAAACGAAGTTATTTCTACAATTGTTTAAATTGCTATTCTATATATTTACGTATTATCAAGCGTGATCGGAGGCAGGTACCTCCTACTCGATTGTTTTCAAAAAGTATCCACCGAGTTTGCGAAATAAAAAAAAATTACCCGAGGTTAGTGAGGTGTCTTCCTATTGTTTCCTAAACGACATAACAGTGACGTTATCCCCCTCTCGTTAAATTAAAAAAAAACGGTGCAACCAAAAATAACCGGCCTCGTCGCCAATGCCGACGCAACTCTACACACGGACGAGCTTTGTTTCTTTTTCTCCTCCACCACGTTTAACCACCACCGACTTTCCTATCACGTTTTCCGTCGTACGTCTCGGGGGCGTCCTCATTTCCCCCCTCCACAGCCATCGACGGTGATCGGAACGCGAGGGCGCGCGATCTTCCAATCAAATCAACGCGCCTATCCATTTAATCTCTCGAACTACAAACGCCACCCTCTCTAACCCCCCCCCCCACCACCACCACCACAACCCCCTCAACCAACCGAGAGCCAAATCCGTCGACTGTACGAAGACGACGACGACGACGACAGAGGAGTGTATTATAATAATGTTATAGTGCCGCCGGTGCCGGTCCGGTGTCGTCGACGCGTTATCATAATAATAATAATAATAATAATATAGAGAACGTGACGGTATCCGCGTTTCGTCGTAATTCACGTCCGCACCGTTTGTTTTATGCCTCCGCACTAAAGACCAAACAATTTTTATCCCCCCCCCCCTTCCCCGCCACAGCCCTAAACCTCGCCGTCGCAATATCCGCCGCCGACCATAATATCTCGCCGCGTTTACATTTTTAATAACAATAAAGGTTGTCGTCTGCCGGCATGCACATTTTAATACGCATAATGCGTGTCCCGGCGACGTTTTCCCGCGATTGTTAACGATAATGGAGTACTGTGAAAGCATTATTATGTATGTATGTATGTATGTATGTACGTACACACGGCCGGCGGAGGTGAATTTTGTGGGTGGACGGGTGGGTGCCACCACCGACGTAAAAGGATGTGGGTGGGTGGGTCGTGCGTCCCCGGGATCGAATTTGTCAACTGCCGCGGGCAAAACATTCGATTTACGTGCATTTACGACCGACACGGTAAAATGGGACGACGCCGAAGACGCGTTATTGTCGTTGTCGCCGTCGCCGCTGCCGCCGCCCTAAGCGGTTAGCTGCGTAGTTCCGATGGAGTATACTTGGTCGACGAATGACGATACGCTTACCGCGAATATGTTTCTGTACCACACAACTCACTGCTTGTGTGTCTGACGACAAAGACGTTGTGCCGCCAAAACGTTCGATACGATACAATAAAATTATTATATTATCGAAGGTCTAGTGCACAGGTGCAGTGGCAAGTGACATTTATAGCGAAAACTGTGTAGTAATAGTACTAATAGTACTCTATACGATTCTCCGTTTCTTTTTTCATAATATGATGATGCACAAATATTGTATGTGTTTGTTTGATATTTTATATCCACTAGGGGTTGCATTGTTGTTTGAAATACGTACTATGGTTGTTTTTTTTTAACTTTGTAATGTACAATTGGCTTCAACAATTAGGTAAACGTTAAACACAAATAGGACAATATAAAATGGAACTTATTTCTCATAAAAATAAAATAAAGAGGAGAAATATAAAATTAAATTAAAAAACCGTACGGTCGAAGAAAGATAATATATCAGGCATGATATTTTTTGTTGGTTTTAGATGATATTTTTGGTGCCGATGGGAATATTGGAGGAATTTAAAAGAGATAATAGGTGGTCACGTTGGGGTGATAGACTGGGGCAGATGAAAATTAGGCGAGTAATGTCACAAACTATTGGGTCATTGTGTATAGTGTGTGTGAAGAGGAGGGAGTACTATGGTTTAAAAACATTTTGTATTCAAATGTGGTAGCTCACTGTGGTACTCACTTTCAACGAAAGTATTTCAATAAACTTATGTTTATTCATGTTATTGTTTAGTTTCAAACACGTTAAAACACATATAATTATTATAATAAAAACTAGATAACTAATAAAAAAAACTCCAATGGCTTCAACCCAAAATGTGTGCAAAAATGGTGTAAACTTTCAAATGCCTCTACTGAACAAATTGTTAAATGTCACTTACCACATCTGTGCACTAGACCAGGGGTCTCCAAATTTTTTTATTCAAGGGCCACAAAAAATATCAAATGCTCTTAGCGGGCCAAAAGTTTATTAACACATATAATTTTTAATTTTATGAAAATATAGGTGTACAAATATAAGTTTACCTACTTTAAATCTTTTTATAAAATATTGTCTACAATATACTTAAACATAATTGGCATAAATTTAAATGATAATATATACATTGTAATTTTAATAATTTTTGAAATAATTTTTTTTTTAATGAGAAATATGAAATTGATGTTTTTCTGCTAATATTTGATCGAATTGAGGTTGTATGTTACTAGTTCCAATTTTCGACATTGACTCCAAGTGTTTGTCAGTCATGGCCGATCTATATTTTGATTTGATGTATTTCATTTTGTAAAAAGTTTACAGTCTACCGTCCTATGTGTGCTGCGGGCCGGTTAAAACTTGTTCGCGGCCGTAGCTTGGAGACCCCTGCACTAGACCATCGGTATTATGATTTTATTAATATTCTTTACGGGGTCGTTCGCCTAAAACTCAACGCGATGGTGATTTTTTTATTGACTGCATATAATTTATAATATCCGCAATGTTCGCGTGCGCTTTGCGATGAGTCAGAGCCCCCTCCGACAATACTAATTATAGACCGTGCTTAGATTATAATATATAATCTAAGATGCTGTGGCTGCTCTAAGGAGGTGTATTTGAACCACGTGATTCACAAAAATATTGATATGTGTCCTATGGTTGGAAAATGTAATTTGCACCATTTTAAAAGGTCAATAATCAAATTATAAATATAATATTTAGCGGTACAACAAGTGTACTCTGCATAAGCCGTACAGTAACAGGCAATTGTACCTTAAGCTAAAGCGTGGTAAAGAATTGAATTTAGAAATAAAAATTCTCCATCCCTCCGTCTTGGAGTCACCTAACTAGACTTTTTTTTTATCGTATATAATATAATAATCTATACGGGTGAGCACTTACCTATTGGTAATATTTCATATTATCATCTTGACAATGTTCACAGAATTGTTCATATTGAATCTCTTACCATAGTATATAATATATATCATCTGAAGTACCAATTATATTTAACATAACTTTTGTAGTTTTTTTTCCTATCATTATTTTCTAATAAATAAAAACAGTTATATAAAAAATTGAATATATCATATTGCTACTTCTCTACCAATACTGTCTTCAATAGACTCGATATATTTTATCCGAGAAGCTCTCAACTAGTAACGATAAAAACACAATATCAATTTATTAGTTTACCAGATATGTCTAACGTATTTTTGCGAACACTAAGTTATTTAACGAGCTAAGTGATTTCCCGTTTGTCAACATGTTGACAATAACTTTCGTTACGCCAAATACAATTTATAGACGTACTTAGTATAAAGGCTCTTAAGACGCTCATAATCGGATTGAACCTGATAAATTGGCTTTAAACTTAACGATAAGAAAGTGAATTTGGGTATTATAAATCGACGATTTTTTTGTTTTTTTTTTTTTACAGTGAAAAAAATCACAATATATTAACATGAGTTTTATACTTAATTGTTTCTTTTCGTGTAATAAATATTATACTGTAATCGTTGTTTTAGCTACAATAATAATTCATAATAGTATAAAACGTGTTATTTTTTTACAATATACAATTCAAAGAGCATAATATTATATTATAAAAATAATGTAGTAGTTTTTGAATAAGAATTTACCTGACCTTACGAATGTTAAAACGTATAAATAATTGTTTATTAATTATGAAATATTAGCAAGTACCTACCTACCCACCTTAAAATAAAATGTTAGCTTTTTCTATGGGCTTATTAAAATTAAACAATGGTAATTAGATTAAACATTTAATTTCATAGTGTGTGGCACAACAACAGGGACGTCTTGTTAAGAACCAAACGGTTGTTTGTATTAAATATATAATCGTAAAGCTGGTATTGAAGTATTATTTACTTTGATATAAGTATTTAAGAATGTGTACTTTACCAAATCCCACCAAAACAACAAAACAATGAATAATATTTGTATGAACTATGAACAAAACTTGAAAAACACTCTCGTTTTTAATTAGTAACAAACACTTCTGAACATAAGTATTTAAACAAGAAAAACTTTCTTAAATTTAAAAAGTTTAGAACTAAACTTTATAAGACATGATTGTTTTACAATTCTTAAACTTTCTGTCAGGATTAAGATCATTTACTATAATAGTCGAATAATCAAGTTGCGTATGAAATAATAAAACAAGTTAATTTTAAATTAATTTGATGATTATTAAAAATTGTTTTTCAATATCTATATCATGCGGGTCTTTTTTTTACTGTTTACATTATTTGTATAACATCATCATAACACATATTTTTCTACATCTACCAGATTATAAAATTTCCTTTTTAATATAATGTGACAGTAAAAATAATATTAATATAATAGTGATGATACAAGTCATACTTATATAAATAGTAAATATATGTTTTATAAAAATACAATTTTAACGATCACCGCTGTTCTGTTTTAAATTATTTTTACACCATTTCATAACCCAATAAAAATAAAGTGTCTCACTATAAATATGTCAGTATCATCAACTAATATTAACTAACATCTATATTATAATTTATAAGCTTTTTACACCTTTAAAAAATTATGTTGAAGAATATGGAATATGCACTCACGTCTCATACAGGTCAAATAAATTTAATGAACTAATTGAAGGTACCAAGAAACATATGTCTGAATTGATGAGTATATATTTCATTTCGTTTATTTCTTCTTTGATTTTTTTTTTCTAACTCGCTCCAGCAGAATTAATACAATACCTTTTGTTTGATTTAATAAGACACGAATACTCATCTATACTTTAAACAAAACTTCGAATACTTTAATGCAGACAATTTATTTATATTTTATAAAAGGGTCTGAGCTACCTGAAGTAGTGATGTGGAAATAACATGAGTAGGTAATATTCTATCAACGAAGAACTGTAATCGGAATTTCCCTTCCGGCGACCAACCTCCCAACGCTCTATGATCTCCTCCTTTAATTCCAACGATTCACTGGCGTAATATGAAACCGGAATTTTGGATTTCGTTTCTTATCTGATTTATTTAACTTGTTTGAAAATTCCATGTATTATTCAAATATTGCTTTCCCAGCTTCATTCTTTACATAAAATCTAGGACAGTTGTCATTCAATTTTCTTTAAATACAATCAAATGGTCAGAAAAGTTTCATTGTTACATAAACTTTCTCTTGCCGAGTAAAAAAAAAAAGTAAACAAATATTGAAATTATCCTTTGGATTGATATAACTCGAACAAAGTTCAAAACAAACTTCTGACATTTGACCTTTTTCTTTATAACATAAACCCCAACAGTAGATAAAAAACAATCTTTCGGGTGGAACATACCATACATATCATACATTTTTATTTTATATGGCTTATTAATTCATATATTAAATCACAAATTTAATTTAAAAATTCACATTTGAATCATAATTTAATAAATGTACTAATTTTAATTTATTTTAATCCACATTATATATTTCTGAAAATATTAAATTTCTAATAGCAGACAGTGTTTTGAACCTGCTTAAAGTGCTTACAAAATGTCTTAGATAATTATTTTGGATCAAAAAAAAAAATACCTTATGTGCTCTCTCAATTTTTAATCTACACCGAAAAGTTAATAAAAGACAAAAAAACAAACTCTCTAACAGCCTGTAATAGTCTATATACATACATCAGTTTTTTTTTCTTTTAAATAACGAAATGCAAAAAAAAAGTTCATTGAGTAAAAGGAATAAAAATCCATCATAAAACTTTAATAAAATGTACCTTCTGCGTATCTGTAAAAATGTGAAATTTTCTTTATTAAATAATTTTTGTTGAAAAAAAATAAGTAAGGAAGCCAAGTCCGGTTATTATGGTAATTTAATGAAACGTGGCCAAAAAATAAAATTAAATGAATCACTTGATATAACGTGTTTTGTTGCTATTTCGGAGGTATCTCATAAGCCGAAATAAGAGAACATCTATCTTTATTATATTAATTATCATTTATCTTACGTATAATAATCTCTCACATTATATTTATGTGATAGTGTTCATATTGATTTGAGCAACATTTGTACTAATAATTTGCAAATGCTATAAACGATCATACTCATCAATGTACTACATATCACAATTGATTATGTATTATATTAATGTTATTTTATTGTACAGACAGTTTAAGCTGTGAAAAATACCTTAAAAATATAGCACTGATTAAATCAAAAAATAATAAATATGAAACTCGGTATCATAATATATTAATTTTATGGTCTGTAAACAATATGGTTTTATCTAATAGTTGTATAAATGTTCAAACTGTTTGCCGTTAACTGCCAAACAATGAACAATAAGTGGATGAAGGGACCCCATTATTGTATTTCCAATGCTTTGAGGTGGAACTGTATAGATTGCAGCTTTGTACGACTGCCATAAGCTCGGAGTTATATTAGTACAAAATAAAACGTCCCGACATCACTTAACCTTGTAATATTATGATTCAATTACAAAAAAAAAAATTCTTCGAGATTACGTACCTACGTAAATATATTGTGCAATAAAATAATATGCCATCAAAGTTTATTTACTTTTTCATTTTTTCTCTTTTCTTATTTAATTATAAAGGCTGTTTACATTTTCTATACATTTATTAATCCTCCTTTTGTAAAAAATAATGTTAATTTGATTCCATTCTTTGGTATCGGTTACAATAGGTAGCATCCATTTTTTTACGTGAATAAGGTGTCTTTTTTGTAAACATAATTTTCAAACTAACAATATTTTTCTGATTGTCAATCTAAAACCAAAACAAATTAATAAAATATTTAAGTCATTTTGCAAATTACAAGCTTCGACAGATTATATTGTATTTTTAACAGCCTTCAACAGATTATATTGTATTTATAACAATACCTTCAAAAACATTTCGATGTCGTTTTAATTATTTTTTAGCTGCTTATAAAAACCCAAAGTTTGTCGGTTAAACTTTTCCGATAAAAATAAAATATACATTTTATTATACTTGCAAGGAATGACCAAACGCCTAACAGCTCTTTAGAGAAGTTTGAATGCTAAAAATTAAATTCTTAACGCAACAAAAATATAAAACACAAGAATCTTACATTGAAATTTATCATCTAGAATATTCGTTTGAAAATATTTAACTATTGTTAAAATGTCAAACATGCCAATTCTAGTTTTACGTTAGAGTTATGCGTTCGGGTCAAATGAATATTATGTCAAACAAATAATTCAGCCAGGTCAAAAGTCGTGATATTAAGATTAACGACACGTCGTATGACAATCTTAAGGAAAATCTTTCTGCTAGTGCACAGTGCAGTAGGCGATTCAACTGTAAAATTCAAAATATTTTCAAACGATGGCATCACACTTTTCCGATATTCTATAACTCGGTCATATTAACCTATGACGTCTATAACGAGTTCATATTTACACGGTCATTGCACGAGGAGTGCCAATCTTTCTCGTTCGGATCACAAATCAAAACAATAATATTTTCGTTCGCTAGAAGACATCGGTTATTGATTTAGTCCCGTCATGAAAAAAACGGTAACATAGACACACACAGCGTTGTAACACTGACTCGCACCACTTTATTCAATAATAATAATAATAATAACATAGTCTGTTGTCCTCTAACGCGTTCGAGTCGCGGAGAGTAAAATCTGCGGACGTTTATAGCAATATTTATAATACGTTATTTCATATTACATAAAGTGAAACGGTCCGGGCGCGCGCGACCCGGTTATTTATGGGCAGGGTCTCTTCTTGTCGGAGGTTATTTCATATTTGCCGTCGGCCGGCAATGTCGGCGGCGGTGGTCGGCGGTCGCAAATCGGACCGCTCTGCCCGGTTATTTATAATACGCGCCCCGGCGGGGGAGGGGGGGATGAGAGCCCCGCGAACGCTCCGGACCCCCACAAATAAAATATAATATCTCCTATTCGCCGCGTGCTATCTTATCCTTCTTAATCGTAACAATCGATACAAATGAACCGTTTCGACCTGTTCTCGTAGCACACGAATTCGTTATTATTCTCCTCGTAATATATATTATTATGTCCGACGTCAGCGTCGGTTAACCGAGTCGATCGTCGATTGATTATTGTGTTTAGACCGATCCACCGTATTTTGAATGTCGAATACAATAATAATTAACTCGTTATTGAGATTTTTAGAAAACTCATTCGAGTAGATTAAACTATTTACACGGATACACGAAATAGCACATATTGTATTCCTATCTGTGATATAATATTTTATTTTTTGGTAAGACAACTAGGCAATTCCAAATTTGTTTTTTTTTAATACGTCCTTACAAGCCGATCGCGAAGGATTTCATCATTGGTAAATAATATACAGGTTTTATAAATACAATTTATTTTTAAAAAATACGTTTTTTAATATTGAACCCTAAAATAAAATAAACTTAAAAAAGATAAATGTAAGTATCATAAAATCAATAATTGTACTACGTTATAACTTATAGGGCTTTTTTTTTTTTTTGTTATATCACTTAACTATAATTGAATTTTATTTTTGTATTTCTATTATAGTTATTTATATTAATATTTAAAATATATTAGCTATTAAAATTAATATCACATATTATATTGCAAATTTGACATGAGTCCGTATGAGTTTAAAAATAAAAATAACAATTATGTATGTACCTGTATAATTTAAAATGATAATTGTTAAACTAAATTTAAATTTAAAAGTGATACTTTTCAAACACTTAATTATTGATTTCAATACGTATATTATTTAAATCCAAAACTGAACAATATCTAAAGACTAATTAAAAGCTAAATAAAAATTAGATCACATTTTAGTTCGACAATAAGTACATTTACTGATCCGGAGGATGACAATTTTCATTCTGCAAAAGACAAATTTTCTGTGTGACGTCTGCGGTGAGAAACAATCCGATACCTATTCGTCGAATGGCGCACCTATTGCCTCTAAGTATACAATACCAATTTATAGATATATAATTAGATGGTGAAATAATTTTTTCATATTATTACTATGGATTGAACACAACACGTAAATAAATTACGTAAACGACAACGCTTGCACGTGCAGTAGGTCACCGAGCAAATTATAAACACAATTTAACATTGATGTTTGATTGAAATCTACCTACAAGCTACGACCGTGCCGGCGTTCTGTATGCAGGAGGGCCGACGCCGACATTATCCCTCCAATAACGATTTTATCTGCATTATAACAATATCGTCGAAATCTACATACAACCCAAATGAGAGTATTCATTAAATATCCCCTCGGTCCCGTGCGCCGCCGCTTTTAATCCAGTTTGTTATTGTACCTGGCAGACACGCGGGTACAGTATTTATTTTGGACCCGCTGAATATGCAAATGATACATCCGAAAATGGACATTAATATGGTACACGCGAAATGTTACTGGTGTATTGGCGAAAGGTATGCAATGCACAATACTATAACGCCATCATCATTTCTCCCGCTCGCCCCGTCGCATAATGTTAATTTTCACCGCCGTACAACCGCCTATATCGATTCTCGGAGGCTTCCTTTGGATACCTCGTGAGGGCCAAATAAACCCATCATCAACAAACTCGAGAGTACGAAAATTACATTCGTATAATATAACAATGATTATAATGTGTTTAGTTGTTGTTCAATGCGGAAATTAGCTATAATAATATATTGTGCTATTCGTGGAAAACTTCATCTCAATTGTTCAATCATATAACACCCCAAAATATCCCTCAGAAATATGACCAATATCTGCACGGTTTATATTGCAGCGAAATCAATATTATAATAAGTAAAGATATCAACAGAGCAATCACATCATTTCGATTCCCCTCCTGCTCTAGTGTTCGGTCAAAACAATGTCGTGTGTTGCTGGTCACCACTGCCGCCGGCGCCATTGTCGTCCAGGGCAGCAACCTGTTCTCCCCGAATACTGTACAACCCAGCCACCACTACGTCACCATCAGCAAATCGTCGACGGCCCAGAACGGTCAAGTTTGAAACGTCAAGCTCTGGCCATTTTGTCCGAAACTGTTGACCAACACCCACAGACGCTCCGAGTCTCCGACACATACATAAACCACACGACAACCTATAGTGGCCAATCAGTTTTGTCTATTTTTTTTTTATCATATTATTATTCTTCTTCGTCGTCGTCATATTTTTAACCTGGCGGGCGAACACAGAAGTGAAATCCACGGCAGTTTGTAACGTATCTAACCCTAATCGCCCCCCCCCTGTTTTTTTATACTCCGTTGCACTCATGCCATGATACCAAAACTTAACAATATCACAACAAATTATCTTTTTCCATACGAATCTGCCCAATCCCAAACTAATAATATATGTAACCGCTTTTGCCATGTTGCCTTTTTTAACCCATGTATTTTCTATTGTACTAAATTTAATGTGTTTGTCGTATTCACAACTAAAATATTATGTTAAATGTACTTGTCGTTCACACCCAATGCCTATTTTGTCATGTGATTGTCGTTCACGTATACTGAAATGGTGAAATGTCCCTATCCTGTTATTCACACCCCCCATAAAGAAATTCTACATTAAAATATATATACTTGATTACCTTAAAACCAATATTTTTTTTTTTTTTTTTACTTGTTAAGTTTTCACTCAACACAAAAACTTATATATAAAAAACATATGGGTTCTACCGACGTGCCCCTCGGAATATCACGTGGTACGGCCAAAAAACATCAAGCAAGTATTCCCCTTACGTGGTGGGTGACGAGTAAGCCCGTAAAAAGGCCAAAACGTCACAATAGGTAATGTGATTTTAACTGTTGAGAAGTAATAAGAGAATATTCGTGCAGTATTTATGGAGTATCTACTAAATTAAAATCATAGTATAGTCGTGTTAAAAGAACTTGTGTATTATCATTGTTGCGTCTGATTAATCAATCTTTTCCTAATTAAAATAATGTTACTATCATATTATTATTATTGTAGTTTTTATTGCAGACACGGATGTAGCAGATTTGCCTACACAATGCGCCGTCTTGTAGCTTAAACAAAACTAAATAAATTATGAAACATAAGTCCGCCTTTCTCCTGCTAAGAATTCTTACGAAGAAAAGAATGATTTAAATTTATATTTTTTTTATATTCATGAGAGTTTTCTTCATTATTAATATCCAGACGCTTTGTGATAATATTAACATGTTTTGTGTTACATTTCAACTTTGTATTCATAATTTAATTCAAACAAACAATATTAGTATTTTTAAAACGTAAAATTATTTTCTGTGCAGTGTTCTGTTTTGTATCATTTGCCGTACTTACCGCATTTCGATGGATTTTTTCACATTATGACCATATATTTGACGGTGCTTGCACAAAGGAAGTATATACTTTTTACTGGAAATTAAATTTTTAATACCTGGTGGCATAATAGCTTATAGTCGTATTATTATTATTCACCGATATAATACAGATAGCTGAAGTACTATCGTATTATATAATATGCCTATTCGTTGTTTTGATTTTCGAAGTATAAGTATTTTATTTTTTATTTTTTTATTAGTCATATTATTTGTATGCACGTTGTGTACTTTTTGTTTAATGGTGAGTTTATCCGTATCATAATACATTTAATCTACTATATTTTTTAAATAAATTTATATTCACTTTTTTAATTGATGTCTAATGATATTAGATTTGCTCCATTTCTACTATTTGTATTATACTTTGAAATTGCGATTCGTCTGTCGTTTTAATTTTAGTATCATGATTTGATAATGTTTTAAATAATTTATCATGTGCACTGTTTTCCAGTTCTTTGCGTATTGATTCTCGTTTATATGACATGTTAATATTATATATTACAAACACATACAATACTTTGTGTCCTTAATAGTTTATTGTCCATCACAGCCTTCTCTAAAAACACTTTGAATAAACTTTCTAAATATGGATATTTAAAATTTAATATTACTTCATAGTCAAAATAATTTTTTCAATCTTTAAACCAAAAGTTGAATAGGCATATACGTGGAAGGAATAATACCTTAAATAAAAAAATATAAAAATAGTTCTTATTTTAAAAACATTTATCATAATCATTTTATTTGTGTTACTAAAATGTCTAGTAATATGCAACATAGTCTAAACAGATTGTAATAATTTTATTAAATGAAAACGAAAACAGAAAATACACAAAACGAAATCATTTCATCGTGGAGTCAAAAGTTTTTGTTAACAATAAAAACATTTTGTATTATAATATAGAAATAAAAAAAAATTTAAATTTCAAACTTTTGTTTATTTTATTTTGAACCTATATTTAATACATTATAAAAATCAGTTTCTTTTCATTTGTTGATAAAATATGTTATCCAAGTTTAATATACACATGTTTATTTAATATAATATAATGTAGGTACCCCAGAATGATTAACTATTCTAATACGATATATAAGTAAAGAAAACTCTATAATATGTACTCCATCAGTCTAAAAAAAATTCAACCTTCGTATTTATGAATATTACTTAGGTTTTATTTAGAAAATGAATTGAATAAAAAAATTTTAGTTTTTAAATACTAGTAAATTTATATACATGATGTTATATTTTAAAACTAAATTTATTTTAGCTGGGGCACGTTCTAAAACCCCTCTAAAAATGTATTATTAAAAATGGGTTACTTACAACTTAAAAAAAAACGTGAGCAAGTGGGTACTACTCTGCTGTACAGTAAATTTCGAGAGGGTCACTGAAATGTATGTGTTAAATTTGAATTCAACAATAAATTATTGCGTAAAAAAAAAACGATTTGAAGCGAAGATGGTCTGTCAGAATATATTACTAACTACTAAGATTTTTAAAAGTTTTAATTGCTATTAAAGTAATTTATTTTACTATTAGTAATACAGTAGGTTGAACTAATTTTTGCCTAATACATTACATTTGAAAATGTCATTGTTTTTAAATTACAACAAAATGACTAGAACCGTTATTCTTCGGTTATATAACTAATTTTGTCCAAATTTGAACTTAAAGTATCTACAAAAAAAAACCCTGTTAATATTATATTTTATTAGATTTCTAACAAAATAATTTGTAAAACTTTCTAAATGTTGATGCATTTTGTCAAAATTCGAGCTTCAAATGCTTATAAAAAAAAATCGTGCCTTTCAATCCTTAATATTTTTAAACTGCTATTAAAACTACTTATGAGAATCCTTGTATTAAATTTTCAAAATCTTTTGACTGAATAAAAAAATTGTTATCGACAGAAATTTTAAAAAGTTAATAATAATCAAAATTGTCTAATGTCTATAAATAGCTCAAAAAGCGTTAAAATATTTTGAAAAATGTATGGTGTATTGAAAATGCTAATATAAACATTTGGTAAAAATGTATGTTTGGTTTTGTTAAAAACCAGTTTTTTTGTTTTTCTTGATGCTTTTTAAAACTGTTGAGAATTTTCAATTTATACCTCTTAAAAGTACCAATTAGATTCATTTTAATATCCAAATAAACATGAATAGATTCAAATTATTGGATTGTACTAACAAAGTTATCTATTTTAAGCAAATATTTTTTTTTCTGAAATCGATTATTATGTATAGGTATATTACGTGTAAAAGTGAATACACTAACGGAGTGTTACTGTTTAACTTAATTTAAATTCACAACTCTTTCTATGTAGATATAAAAATGTATATAACTAAATGGCATTATAAACAAGCTGCAATTTGTAAAGACCCGTATTGTTTTCCATCAGTTTTAACATAAATGAAAATAGTAATTTATTGTTTTAGATGGACTGGATAATAATGCCGTAAATATGTGAAACACGTAAATCGATATTTTTTACTAAATAATATCTATTTAAAACTTACTCTATCGGCTTAGAACAATTGAATAGTAATTGTAAATTATTATTGAATTGAGATCTTGTAAACGACGACTTACCTAGAACATACAAAAGAATCAAGTGAATTGATGAATAACAAAACATTGTCATATAATAAATCGTCAATATTATTTTATTTTTTTATTGATTACCAAACATGAGCATTTTAAATAACGTTTGTATTATGCAGATAATACAATGTATTATAATATAATATATAATATGTTTTGTTTATATTTTGTATAATATTTGTGTAAATTACCTATATAAGTAGGTAAACTAACTTTTGTGAAGCTTTTCTTGCACGACTCCAACACAAATTATTTGTTTTATGATAAAATATGTAAAATAAACATACGGACAGGATACAGAAATCAGAATTTCTCTTTAGTTCACTCGTCTTATCGCATCGTTTTCTTCAACACAGGAGAGTGCACAAACTATAGGTCACGCAAACTTTTTGTGATAAAAAATATAAATTCAATGATAATCGAATCCAAAAATAATAAAAAATATATTCTGAACAGGGCTGAGCAGAAAAAATAAAAATAAAAACCATCGTTATAAAACCAATCCGACATTCCTAGCCTCACTCGGGATCTGAAATCATACTTTTTTACATCTCTTGATTTTACGGTATAAAAACTAAAAATGTGCATAAAAGTTTTCTTGGAGGAGTGTTACAAGAGCTTGAATTTTATGAAATCGACGTCTGAGCTGGTTACAGAGCCAACCACTGCGGCTGAAGATGTTCTCTTACAGAATGGTCATAATACCTTATGCTACTCCCATGAATAGGAGAGTAATCATAAAAACTACAGGTTTATTATTCATGAGGACTGTTTTTCCACTCCATAGTCAATGTTTATTTTTTATGGTCATTTTATGTACATTAATGATCGTATACGACTTACGTAAGATAATATTCATAAGCTGCGGATTTGTCAAACATTATATTTATTAGTGATCGAAACACTGATCTGTTGTTTTACATCAAATGATGTATTCTGAAGTCATTCAATGGCTAATGTAAAACATTATTGGAGTTTGTCAAATGTTTATACTATTAAATACACATAGGTTTTTGCTTTATAACTGTTTTTTTTGGTTATTATTATTTACCATAATTCTATATTCTATCGTCAAGAAATACTTTTATTCAAGCGATATGTGTCAGATTCTTAAGACTGCAGTTTAAAGTTCACAAAAGTTCAAATAAGATTAGGATTTAAGCATATTAGGTGAACATTACGTTCTTCAACAGTTTAAAAACCAATAAATCAAAATTATTAAGACAGTTTAACTCGACGAGAACATATTTCTTGTACGAACAAAAGTAACTGTTAGAACTATACACTTTCATACTAAATACAGTTATTATAGTTTGTTTATCAAAGATAAAATCATATTTTATTGAAACACTGAATAAAGTATGATAATTAAATTTAAATACAATATATAACTTAATGATTGTGCCACCATATATGTTGTAAAAAAAATTTTAACAGTAATTAATATAAAATATAACATACATATAACTTTATAAATCGAATTTCCGATAACTCGAAGGAATGTCCTGGCACTACGAAGATATATATAATTTTTTCTGTTACTTAAATTTTCAATAACTCGAATTTTTTTGTCCTTGGCCGATTCAAATTATCGATCTTCCACTGTATATATGAATATGAAACCTATATTAATTTTTAGAAATAAAATCAATACTAATTAATATATTATAATTAAGGTGATGAAGTATTGAACAATTTTTAATACGTATTACATTATATCAGGGTTATCTTCGATAAACATTAAGCTTCGTAAAAAAAATCAAGCATAAAAAATGTTGAAATTTGAAGAGCATATTATACAATATCAATCTTTTGAGAAACTCACCGCTTTAGCTGTCACGGTTAATGAAAATAACCTCTAAAAAAAACATTTAATCACTCGAGGAGTAGAGGTATATTATGAAATGATTTTGTTCAGAAATTCTGAAATACCTTCTGTGATAATAAATTAACTTTGAAATAAGTCAAAATAAAAGAACTGACTACCTGATTTTCGACTGAATATATTACTTTTTGTCTACGAGTGTTGTACGTAATTTTTTAATTGTATTACTTTTTTATTTAACATTTTAATTAATTAATTTTTATTCTTTTTAATTTATCTCTATTTTAAAACGAAACTTATTTCAGACCAATGATTAGTAAAAACAAAAACATTTTTCATATTGCTTACGGATTTAAATTTGTTCAATTTAAAATGGACACATATTACTTATAATTTATTTATTTATTCTTTGGTTAAGTATCTAATAAATAAATATACTGTATTACGATTTTATAAAACAAATTATTAATATCACTTAAATTAATTTTATTACGTTTTAAAAAGAAGAATAAAATTGTTTCAAATTATATAAAAAATGAGCCTAAAATGTTTTATAATATTTTATATAGAAAGTGACTTTTGCTGTAAATAACTTAAAACGGAATACCTGGTTGTTAACTCTATAAGACAGTGTAATAGTGTAGTGTAATGTAGTGACTGTTCCATAGTCGCCGACTTCTTCTAGATTAAAATGTATAAGATTTTCAACGTTTTAAATGAACATAAAAGTAATTAAAATACGATGTGTAACCATACCCTCGAATAACCATAATAAGTCAAAAATCTTAAAAAAAAAATAGGAAAATTGTTTTAAAAAAGTTAAAAGTTTTAAATTCTTCAATATTTTTTTTAGTTTTATAAGTAATTGTTTTATCTTATTAAGATTTTTTAATTAATGGTATTAAGACTTAACGTCTTAGTACAACGAAATACTTACGTATACTCATAAATTAGGTATTACTGAATTTAATGAATCGCAACTGTAACTGCAATACCTCGTGATTAAAACTTTTTCAAAAAATTATGTTTTGATATTATTTGATAGATAATAATTTTTCCTAAAAGTTAAGTTACATATCTTGGTTCACTTTTATAAGTATTTTCCGCAAAAATTACAGTTTCAAAAATATAAATTCCGTAATTTTAAATTAAAAGCTTCTTTTATCATCATTATAAGAAAACAGAATTGGATAATTATTACTGGAAAACAAATAAATTGAAGTTTTGTAGTTACATAATATTGCAGCTACAGTCGCAAAATGTTAAAATAACTGTTAATTTTTTTTTTATTCTTTACCACATTTTAAAAACTCTTGTAACACTATAGAACACCACTACTACTCTGAACTGAAAGAAGCGAAGCGAGACGAGTTCCCAGTCAACTATTTTGAAGTAAACTTATTCATTTTGTTCATCGCTATTTATTTTCAAAAGAGACACGTCATATCAAAACATTGAACACTGTTCTACGGCCGATGACCGATCACCCTATAACCTCCTCCCTTTCCTACATATATCATCGGTTTCATGAACAATCACATAAAAGAAGTTAGGCGCAGAAAAAAATTGCAAACCTTTTTTGAAAGCGTTATGCCTTTGGGGGTGTCGTTTATCACTAGTAATAAGGTGTTTTCCCAGAAAACATAATAACGTTAATACGGATAGACTTGGTTAAAAAAAAAAACCTAAAACTAAAGCAGAAAGAAAACACTACTACGTTTTAGGACAGTTTTATTATCGCATCTGTGGAGGAAAAAGTATAAAGTTTCTAAGGGTGGAAGCTTTATTGTGAGAGCTTAAAACGATACCCATGACATGCAACGAGATCTTTGTCTATGAGTAAGAATCCTAAAATAAATCGGAACGTGAGAAGCATATGGATGATTCAGCATTGCACATAAAAATTTGTTCATGGGCAGGCGAAAAATAGTAATCATATTTTGAATGCGTTGATACTAAAATAGAACAAAAAAAATATGTTCAAGTCAATTCTACAAAATAATAAAATAATTATTCTGTATAGCAGCAGATTAAAAACAATATAATTTATATTTATTTCAGTTTAAATGATCAAGTTAAAAAAATATTCACATACTATTATTTTCTTGAATTGTATAAAGTAATATTGTTTAATCAATTAAATTAATTAAGTAAAATAATTAATTTTGGCAATAAAGAAAATATTTTTTATTATAATTTAAATACTTTTGTATTTTTTTATGAAAATATAGTTATAATTCAGAAAATAAACATTTAATGCTGTAGTATTAAATATTTATAGCTGGACTCGACTAATAACTATCAATAAAGTATTAACAAATGAAAATATATTGAAAATATTTATGCAAATAAATTGTATCCTAAAATAGTAAAAGTTGTATAACAGTATTGTGTACCAGTAGATATGCTTCCGGGTTTCACACGACATTTGACAATACATTAAAAAACCTAAAATGATTTTCGAACAAACGTTATTTTTAAAATATCGCCGTTATATATTTAATTTCTTTTCCATTTCAGTGATTCGATAGACCCGTTCGAATTCGACCAATACCCACCTCCTTACGTGATGTCCTATATATATATCTATACGGCCAAGAAATCCTTAACTCCATTTTATTCTCTACCAAATCTAAAACGGACCTATTAGATACAGTTTAGCTACTATATAATAGTATAATCCATAAATGCATGGCTACATGCGTTCCTATTGTACAGTATCACATCATTTATATATATTATATATATATATTTAAGGAGAAAATGAGAAATAGGCAAACGGAATCTTTCGTGAAGATATTACGGTTGGCCGACTTAGTATTGGACGGTATCATTGTCATTTGTGATCATGCCAGAATTGTAACACCGCGCACGTTCGGCGAATAAACATGCCGCCCACTGCTGGAACAGTACACTTTCGAAAATAGTAATTCATAACGTACGATTTCGGAAAAATAACTGAATGCAAGTCCAAAAATGATAAAATATTCAAGACTCGACAGAGAGATAATATAGTACCTATGTAAGCAAATATTATTAGAATCAGACATTTTTATTTCAGAAAAATACTTAAATAATTTTACCCGATTAAAATTCTACACTTTATACTCGTCATAATGTGTACAATTAAAGCTGAAACAAACTTATTTTAAATCATACTATTATGTTTTGTTAAAAATGTGCACTCGCATCATTACAATGCTTAACTGTTCGTTGATACCGAGAAAAGAATAATATGCATTTTGTACTCGAATTAAAAATACCCTTTTATGATGTTTCTGTACATAAAAAAAACATCGATGCATACAATTATTGAAAATTGATCAAACAAAAATACCACACAATTTATTACAAATACTTGACTGCATAAATGTTTGGAAAAAAAAATAATGCAATGTGTACTTCTATCAGATAAACGTTTTGAAAAACAACGAAAAGGATGAAACGTATTCAACTTTAGTAACGAATCAACTATACGGTTTTTCGTGTTTCAACTGAAGAATAAAAGAAAAAAGAACACACGGTAGGAATAAAAGATATATTTGTCTGTTTCAATTGTTCAAACAAGTACCTTGTACATTTTTATTTTTTTTTCATTTTCTTCGTCCATTTTATTCTTTGTTTTACTTTTATTGCCTAACCTTAAAGTGGTATAATCCAATAGTAATGCTGGATATATTATAGGTTATAATATATATATATAAATGACTGTTTAACTGTTGCGCGATAACAGTTTGCAGTGTGAATTAACAATTGCAATGTTATTCATCACAAATTTCAAACGTTTTAGGTAACTATATAACTACTTACACAGGACCTACTGGAATATTCTGAAATGTATTTCTGTACAGGTGTTATTCACGATATAAATTATTACTTCAACAATATTATTGTATTATTGTTTGATACTGTCTATTAATATTTTGATCACTGCTATTAGTTACTTAATATGCTATCTATACTTTCTTTGTTATCATTTCGTGTCATATCATATCATATCATATCCAAATGTATGTAATTTTGTTTACAATATTAATGTTTTGTTTTATTTTTTCGTTCTTGCATACACAATGTAAACAATATAAATTATAAAAATGTAAACTAATGTAATTCTAATGACCAAGCTGTTGCGGGAGATATGATCAATAAAAAAATTTAATTAAAAAAACATAAATTTATATAAATATTATGTTTGTTATTTGAATTGGCTTTAAAAAAAAAAAAAATGATATATGATATCCTGATTTTTGAACACCTTGATTTATAAAATATCTTTTCTAAAAAATATTTCATTAATTTCATATGTATTTTTAAAATGTTGAGTGCTAATAAAACTAAGGTTTCATGAATAATCTACAGACATACACTCCATTTTTCATTAACTTCGACTAATACTGAGTTTAACTTTTGTATTATGTATCAGTGGATATTAAGAAGATGGACTTAAAATAATCAGATGGCAATTAACGAACAGAAACATGAAACAAACACATTATATGAATATAATATGTATTGTTTTTAAATATATATCTAATATTAGGTAATTTACATTACGTATTACTATTGAATAATGATTCATTGTATAATTAAGAAAATTATCAGAGTTCGGATCTTAGAGTTTGTTTTAGAAGATTATTTGTCATAATTCTTAGATCTTAGACGTGTCGACCTATTCATAATAATTTATATAGTGATTAAAATAATAATATTTTATCATAAAATTGATATTTCGAGCAATGGCCATTAAAAAAATACAGTTGATATTGTAATGTAATAAGATGTGAACAAAAACTAAATTATTTCATGTCGTAGAAAAAAATTACACACTTTATATTCTGTATAATATACTGTATTATGATCCGATGGTGGTCATAATTATTGTTTAAAAATAATTCCACTACATTATATTAAATTTTATTTTAACACTGCATACCTCTATGATTATTAAAAAGTTGTAAAATAATGCAAATAGTTTTGAAGCTCCTATGGGAATCGAACTCTGGTCTCTCAGACTTTTTATAAGGCCATTGTTTTTGTTTCCAATTTCCAATTTATAGATTGGTCGTATTAAACTTTCGAAGCATTCCTTTTACTAAAAAAAAAAAAAGTGATCACGTACAAACAAAAAACCTTGTCATTGTAAAGCCAACGCATGTTCTATCCGACTCTAAATATTATACTTTACAGTAATGCGAATTAAAATAATTCTTTTCCCAGTAAGGAAACCATAAATATCTATAATCTACCGTGATATTTATCAAATAAAAATAAAAAACTGATCTAATAATTAAAAAACACACAAATTCATTATGCTTTATTATATTTATACCCACATTCAAAAACTAACGACGAAATAATAAATACATAGGTATTATATCACATACATCCAAATAAAATCATTATTTGACAGTTTCTTTTTTTGAATATTATCTTCGAAAAGGTAACATTTGTATAAGTTCTCAATTTGTCATTGTTTAAAAAAAAAAATTATGCCGAAAATCCACACAATGTCAACAATAGAAAGCATGTACAATTAAATTTTTTTTCTGCTCTTTCGCCATTGTGTGCGACTATACGACTTTTATAAACAATTTGCTATAATACTTCACTATAGATTGCATAATATCGGGTAAAATATATGGTACACAAATTATTTTAATTAAAAAATACAAATTCTTTGGTAAAATATATAAAAAAAAAAATTCATCTAAACTATAAAAAATATATTCCATTGACTAACATTTTCATACAATGAAACAAAAAATTAGAATACAAGGTATTCATTAAAATATCACATTTTTTAAGAGTAAAAGATAATCAACAATGTTTTTTTTGTAAATTTAGACCAAATTTGAACCGGGAATGAAAGTTGAATCAATTTTTAACCAAATTTCCGTAGGTAGTGAATAAAAATAAGTTATAACTATTACAATTCACAATTTAATGCCACAGATCTATGACATTATATGCATATAATAATATGGCGATGACAAAGTAACATCTCAATATTATATTTCTACAATAATAAGCTCTCAAAATATATTCGCCGTAAACGATAGCGCTATCTCGACCTGTCTAGGCTGTCGTCGACGTCGTTCTTCACTCGTGCGGGGGTAGTGAACGGAGGCAAAAGTGTACAATATATGCGGAAGGGAAACTATAAATAGAATAAGGTGGAGGTGGGTCGACGAGTAAAAGAAAGATCGAGTGAATACGAAATTAGTCCGGATGCCGGAATAAAGCTACTCATGTTTTCCTAATGAGCCGAAACGATGGCGAAGGAGCTTAACCAATTGCCAGCAGCAGTGAAGAAAACCAAATCATCCATGCGGATATAGTTTGGGTACATATTGCAGCGCGTTAGTCCCTGTAAGAGAAATATGTCTGAGAGAAATAGAGAGAGAGAGAGAGAGAGAGAGAGAGAGAGAGTGAGAGAGAGAAACGGAGAAAGGAAAATACGGGAATGGTAATAACGCGACCATAAGCGCCAGAAACGATAAGTGAAGCTGTACCTACATGATGTGGTGCAAAACAGAACGAAAAATTGAAGTTTATAAATTGGCCAAAGAATCATTCAACCAAAATAATGTAAGCCATACCATGCCACCGCCCATACGTGAAAAAATGCTTGACAAAATACATTTTTTTAAATCTATAATCGTTATAATATAATCTGCGTTGCATTACGTTGAGAAATTTAAGTTAACATCTCTATTCAAGATTATGATATCGTAATAAACTGTATAAACTTCAACGATAAGCTCCTAATAGCTAGATAGTTATAATAAGTTAAATATACAAAAAAATTATGTTTGCTAAAACGCCCAATTAAATATGAACCACAAATTGTTTAGATGTTTTTCTTTCACTGGGTATCACTAAATTGAAATTAAAATATTATTTAATTATATGACACATTTTATAGAAATATTAAGATTAGAAAAAAATAGAAAGTTTAGTAACTTGAATTACTCGTTTTTATTAATGACTTTAAATAAACTTTATTTAGATTCTTAGATTAATATCGAATACATCGGTCTTACGTGGGTATATATTTAATAATTTTCAGACAACAAGAAACCGTTTTAAGTGCTTATTGAATTGAAAACGTTAAGCACATAATACTTTAGAGTGGTTTTTGGAACTGTTTAATATTTTTCTGGAGAATTTCTGATGATGACGTGTCAAAAACCATTGTACTTACAGTAACACATGAACGAGCGAACTCGATCGTCGAACGCGAACATTATACGAATCATTAATGTCGGTTTTCTAAATAAATTTATTGTATTTATTGTCATATAAAATCTAAAAATAATTTTAACTTAATTTTCCGAGAACGATAAGACATATTAAACTAGAAATATTAACATTTTGAACTCTTGTTGAATTTCGAACTGAAAGCCTCGGGGTGACAAACCCAAGCGCGTGTGTACATTTTGTACGTGTCAACAACTGCGAAGGGAGGGTATTTGCTTTTCCGTCCCGCGACAAGGGAGATCGTGTTTGCTCCGGAGGTCTGGACAATATTTACTTTCGAGAGAAAGATGCGCGACGAGCAAAAGAAGACAGAGGGGTTGATATTTCAAAAAAAAAAAAAAAAAAAACATCATAATATGTTATATACGAAGCTACACTGCGAAACTTTAAAGAAAAACGACGGTCATTAGATAGTTATGTCTGTAAGTAATTAAGATACGGTAAATATAGCGTACATTGGCGAAATTTGACGGAGAAAACCGTGAAACGTATCGTCACATTTATTTTCGATTAATCCAAATGTCGATACAGACTACCGTGTTCTGACAAAATAATTATAAGATTACCATAGATACGGTACATACGGTACGAGTATAATATCTGAAAACGTTATTGCTGCTGTTCGTCGAAACCCAGTTCGACCGCACACAAACCTATTATTGTACTACGCTACAAGGCTATATGATATTATCATTATGCAACACATTAATTTTTTGAGCACACAATAGGCAGGTATGGATAATATAATATAACGAAGGAAGCTAATCTCGAAAGCCAGTCGCTATATCTCGTCCGCAACATGAAGAACTGAATATGTTGGTGTTTAAATTATATTTTACCCGACAACCAAAACGGACGACAGTACGATGTTAAAAGACCGATTATCGGATATAGACTTATAAAAACGTCTCTCGCAACCCCGCGAAACCTTATTGTACGAGCGTGACGCCAAAAATGGTTTTCGAAGCCACATTATCCGCATTTTATGAGACAATATTATATTATCCTTATGAATATCACGAATGACGTATGAGCAGGTAACCTGATTTACATAATCGTAAAAAGTGTGCAAATAAAATTGCATGGCTGCGTTACCAGAACAAAAATTTAATTTTTTTTTTATGTTTTTTTACAATCTACGTTACAATATATTTTAACTGATAAGTAAGTTTGATAACATAATAATAATATGGCAAAATTATAAGCTAACGATTATATGCCGACAGACGATCAGCAGCGCTACGCGGCCAGGAACTTAATTTAATTGCTACGGTTTTTTTTTTTTTTATAGTTATAATTTATAATTAGTAAGCACATAAGTCGAGTCTATATTTTAACCATCATCTCTCTGATGTGTAAACCTTATGAATCTTTGAGAATCCATCCAAACATGAAAATATATGCATAACTACAACTGTACGCACTATGAGCTATAACCTAAATGTACTATTTATTTTAAATCATTTTGATTTTACATAATTCGCAATGTTATGTATATATTATTTAAAGTTTTTATTTATAAATTACAATATGAAAATTTTAAAACGTTTTATACACTATTATATTATTATGTACGGAGTCCTTGATCATAGATTTTTTATTCTGTCAAAATAATCATTGTGAAAATAAGTATTTTGCTTTTTATTTAAAATATCGTGATTCGAGATGAACAAGCAGCGTACTTTTAAAAGGTACCTCTTACATTCGATCTACTACAAGTCTGCGTGACGTGTAAACGTAAAAAAAAAAAAAAACGTTGTTTTGTTATTGTTTGTATGGTATAATATAATTTTTTATGGCTAACGTTCGTTTTAGACCCAGATGTTTGGATATTTTTAATCCGTGAACAAAAATAAAAACGCACACGTCCATCAATAGGTTCGCATAACCCCGTAGCCCGCGCAGTACACGCGTGCGTGGGTATATAATATTGTAATACATATTGATGGACTTATGCACACATTTATTATAATCATGAACACGGGATTAAGAGGATATTGTACCAACTTTTCTTTTGTTATCTTGTCTCTCGCGTGTTAAACACGGCGAAAACACGTCCGTGCAGATCGATCATAAAAAGTTGACTTTAAATTTTAAAAACGATGTCCCAGTTCGTCGTACACGATTTCGTACAACAGAATATAATACAATATCTACAGAACGATTTCCGTGTATATATATACATATATGCCGACTCCGATGTCAATGCATTTATTTTAAGTCGCACCGTTCGAATGAATATTATTGGAAAATCTATTTCGAAACATTTACATTAATAAATGCAAGACAATCTATGTCATTGTGCACAATTATTATAGGAGGTCGACTTTCCAATAGTTTATGATCGATTCGCATGAATGTGTTTTTACTACATTACACACGTTATCGATAAAAATAAAAAAAATCCTTTATGTGGCGTTATTACTTTGAGCCATTTGTTCAAAACGTTTAAACTAAAATGTATTTTCAATACCGATAATGAAATACACTTTGGTATTCTATTATTAAAAATGTTTTAGAACATAATAATCAACGAATGAACTTTTTCTTGGCTAGCTTTCAACACATTATGCAATAAACTCAAAACTGTTCAACAACACATTCTATAATGTGTATATACTATATTCTATATAATCGCACCATATACGGTGAGTCCGATAATAAGGAATGATTCGCACAACAATAAGATTTAAACACTCAAGACACAATCGACCACAGCAAAATTATTCCGAATCAACACAAGCGTCTTCAGATTTTCACTATTTCTTCTGATAAGTGATAACCGATCACGTCATGATCACAGAAATATGAATCAAATTTAGCGAAGGAATTGTCTCTTTAGAATTGTCAATCGACGTAGATACTGAGTTATTGAAACTTTTATTTACTGAACTAAATTATTTCTATAAACAAAAAATGTATACATCTTTAATAATCCCATGATTTATTATTGAATACATTTTTTTTTATTTTATTAAACAAATTATTATATATTGAATGCATTACTATTTTTAATAATGGTAAAATAATTTTTTGTTAAAACTTGGTAATAATTTATTATTCAGTGTGATCGAGTGGAATAGGATGGCAATGTTATCACTTCAAAGCTGGATACAATACGATCTATAATTTGACCATTGCATAACCCAAACCAACGGTCTAAGACAAAAATAATAATAATAATATAAAATCAAATACAAACAGACAAAAACCACACATTCGGTAAAATTAAATTAATATAAATATATACGCTTCATTTAAGTACTTAATAAAACAATTAAAAAGCATTACCTTATCCAAAAAGAGTTCTTTTACCTCCCTTCTTTAATATGAATAAACAACATTTGTCTAACTTTTGCTCTACAAAAATGTTGGTCTCACAACTTAATTGTATACCTACATTCTCTGTAATTTATATACTGATCTCTTAACACTTTTACCTCTAATACATTAAATAAGTAGTATTTCATTTAACTGTTGAGCAGTGTTAGGTAGTAACGTAACGAAAGTAATGCGTTGCGTAATTTTGTTAGAAAGGTACGAAAATATTGTAAGGGACATTTCTTTTGATACGTAATTTATTCCTTTTCCCATAATACAACACGTCACCATTTCGACTTGTATTGTGTATTGCGAATTTAAATAATAATAGTAATAATAATAACAATAATAATACGATGAATGTCTATAATGCGTAAGTTAGGTAATAGGTATATATATATTTATTAATTCTTCACAATTCAGTTTTCAATAGTTTAAACCTCCATAAATGTTACAAGAAAAAATAATAATTTTAATTTACTTTTTTCAAAATATATAAAACGTTTCCTATAACATATTTTTATTGTTATATTTTTTTAGTGTTATTATGTTTTTATACGGAAGGTTAGGAAGTATATATATATATCAATAGTTAAAAACAATTAATCGCTGAATGTTAAGTGTTTATATAATAAATAATAATAATAATATTTATTAGCCATAATATGTAGTTACAATATAATTATAATAAGAGAAAACCTATGTTTATATATTTATGTGTTAACTGTTTGTTATTTTTTTTTCTTAAATAACCTAGATAGTATTTTACTTACATTGCTTGTCGAATAGCGATTGATAAAATAAATAAGAGAAATACATGTGAACTATATTTTTGTAACGTGGAGGTAACGTATTTACTTTATAGATTGAAAAGTAATGTAATTTGGTTACCATTTTATTTGAGTAACAAGTAGGATAGGTTGTAACAAGTGGCTTAATTACTTCAATTTCTAATAGTATCTAGTGCACCCAACAATGATGTTCAGATTAAATAATATCATAATAAAATCTCAAAATGAATATCACATACCTTACATTTTACAATTTTTACAACGTACAAATGTTATCATGAGCAAACATATTTTAATTAAATAAAGAACGGAAATATTTCTAAAATTAATGTTACAAGAACTTCACAGATTATGGTTTTATATGGTTAAAATAATTGTCGTCACTATGTTTTCATTATGTTCCTGCATCGTTGTGTATCTAGTTATTGTAAAATATGATAATATATTATTAATTTTTAACCTTACATCTAAATGATTGGTGATAAACTCTAATAAAATAAATGCACGTTCAGTAGAAGTTTTCTATAGGTAATGCATGCACGTATGTCATTTGAAACAACTCCATTGGGTCTCATTAGGTTTTTTTTATAGCTTTTCAGAATGTGGTATTTTTTATATATTTTTACATTAAAAAGCTTTTTGCTGTATAGCATTTTTTCTAACAGTAAATTGTCATCGATTACGGTAAACATTTTCCTTTTACGTGTAACTCCTTCTCACTCAACTATACTCGGAAATTTTAACATATTTTAACCTATCCGCATGCCGTAGTTCAGTAAGGTTGCTGATATGTATTACACCCTAAATATTTAACGAAACGCTTTGAAATCAAGTATGTTGTATCAGAGCAAGTAGGGTGAGAGCTTGGAATTACATTTCGAAACTCATGTACCAACCAAGGTTAGGGGGGATTAATGGACCATGAGATGCCAGTTGAATAATTCAAAAGCCGCGGTTAAAATACTAAAATTAAAAAATGCAAAAAACCACGATTCCCCAGTATTGGAGTATTCACAATAAATTAGATCTTTAAAGTGGCTATAACATTATTTTACAGTTTAAGTTTATGTTGAATTTTTAAACCATTTTAAACAAGAATTATAATATGTAAACATGTACGATGTATTTTATTGACTTGTGTAAATTATTAGTAAAATAGTGTTTTAACCAAACCTATCGTAATTTATTAAATAAAAATACTATTGTTGTTATTATGGCTATTATATCCTTAGTAATAAAACTAAAGTATTGTTATATCGTTTGAAAGTTAGTTATAACATAAGTAAATTAATCATTCGTGAGGATTTTTCAAATACTTAAAACCCCAAATTGTCAATTTAATAACAAAATACATTTATAATATTATATACTCAACACAATTTAAATTAATATATTATATGGTGAAAATGTATATTTTCTTTGGAATTACAATGAAATAAACAAACTAAATTTGGTTCCAAAATGGATAAGGTGTAAATTTAAATATTTTCATCAATTGCTCATTAAGAATGTTTATTATATTATTTATTACACATAGTTATATATAAAATATAATTACAATGAGGTCCTATCGGTTAATGGTGCATTAAAGTATTAAACATTATACATTAATGTTTAGTCCGGGAAAATAAGGGAAATTCATATATTTGCTTTAAAATACCCCTTTTCTATTCCTCCGATTAGAACATTAAATAATTATAAATAACTAACCTTAGTCTGACATAAATGTTATCATAAATCTCGTCCATTTGATTTAAAAAATAAATAAATATTATTCTCTTTGAGAATTCAAAACTAAAATGTTTTATAGTTTTCTATTTGAAAATCGAAGGTTAAAAGTTTCATAAACAAACAAAGGTAAAATATTAAAATTATGTAAAAATAAAAAACTTACTGTTGTTAAAAGTTTTTGAAATAAAAAAAGGCAAGTTGAAAATTTTGATACAAAACCTGGTTGACTTCAATATTTTTAAATGTTTTCTTTGAATACTTACCTATACTTAATGAAAAAGATTATCACGTATAAAATACGAAAAAGAAAACTATAAATAGTACCTCTAACAGAAATTGAGTGTACTGCTATATATCTAGCATAAGCCCGAGATGAAAAACTTTCATAGCTTTAAATGCCTTTAATGTTTAAAAAATGTAATTCCCAACCATTGGGAAAATGCGATAAGACACAAATGTATTTTCAACGCTAGGTTTTCGATTTATTTTCGTATGATTTTCATTTTGACCAATCATGCATATTGGTCATGGCGTTGTAAATTGTAAATAGGATTTCCTTTGGTGTCGTAAAACTTGGGTCAGATTTATCCCAATGTAAAAATATATGAGAAAAGGACAAAAATAGGAATAGTCGTAAAAATGGCGCGAAAGCTTTACGTATTTATTTATTTTTTTTAAAGATGGTTTCTTTCGGATAAGGGGGAGACCGAAATTGAAAAAATAGCTGTTATGAGCCACACTGGGATAAGTGGGTCAGGTCTCAAGGCGACCTTTCCTAAAGCTCGGCATTTGACCGGACATCCCTCCATAAACTGTGTAGCCTTTTAGAAACAAAAACACAGACTAAAATGTCGACCATTGTCCCCTAAACTACCAATTTTTATTTTTATATAAGTTTTTTTTGAAACTAAATTGTTAACTGTTTATTAAAAAAAAAAAATAACCAAGCATATGAGTAACATTATAATACATAATACATAATCATTAAAACTAATTCGTATAGATTAGATCATATTATAAAATGTGTTTAATCTGTAAACGATTTCCAATTTTATTTTAAAATATTATTACATAAGTTACGTAACATAGAATTATATTGATATTTAGTACAAATATAATTGAATTGGTACATAACGATAATTTTTAATCAATTATTACACAGGAAACAAACAGATGAACAGACAAACATTACAATGACAACAGGTTTTATGATTGAGAAAATTTTTTTTTAAACATCACAATTAATAAAATAATATAGTATTACTTCCAATTATTTGCTTATCGTATGGCAGTACAAAAAACATTTAAGTTTCATTCATATTTCCTAAAATATATCTCGTGTATAGGTATATAATACATTCTAATATGTGCCTCTACTATTCGTAATTATTACTCAAAAAAAAAAAAAAAAAACAAGACCCATCATACTCAACCAAATGTCTGAAGATCTGTGGTTTTATTCCACACACTTCGCTCGACTATAACGAAATAAATTCTTATCATAAGCGCATTAACCATAGTCGCTACGAGAGTAGTTACAGATAACGAATGTACACATTTTTTTTTTCAATTTTACCATAGTCAAGTCGAGTCAAGTGATGATAAACTGTAAATCACGTGATTCTTTGCCGCATCAGCTACTACTCGAGATCCTATGACAACATTTGTGTAAGAGGACAATGGTCTCTAGGGGAACCCAACGTTCCACACGCAGATGCATATCGAAAAGTATGCTCTTGAGAAGGTTGTTCAGACTATTCTCAAAGGGCGGACAAGGGGTTGAAAATTAATTTCTCGTTTACAAAATAGTCGTTTTGGAAAACATGTTGACGAAGCTCTATGTGGGTATAGATGTCGACGAACGATTGAGCACGAAATCGCACGAGACATGGCCGGGAACAACGAGCGTTTTCTATGTCTCGCTCGCTTTCATTGCCTTAACATTACAAATATCGCCGAGTCATTGACAAATGAAAGTTCAAATAATATAGGCTGGCTGAGTGCGAACAAATCTCAATAAAATTAAATTGACAAAACCGTGTTCTCTGAAATACCTCTTAATAGTGACTACATTAACCAACACCGAAAAATATATATTTATATTTTATACAGCTAAAACAATTTATTATACATATAAAATGGCGTCATTGAAGCAATCATTTAATGGAAAATTAAAATAATAATTTATATGAACAATTAATATTCTAAATATTCCGAAATAACATAATTTTCTAGGTCTGCACGATTTTATAATTATTTTTATTTTCTGATTACTCTTTTTTACGACGATTTTTGGCGATCCAATGAAAATTATTTTAATACATTTCTATTTTGTTTTAACTGAAACAAAAAACTATAAAAAAAAAAAATAACGCATTAATTGAACTCATTATAAATTGCTTTAAAGGTATGAAAAGAAAATATTTTTTTTGAATTTTTAAACCAAGCGAGAAATGTATTGGATTTTCATTTGTGTTTTTAAATGTATTAATTTTTCTGTAAAGCCTTTTTGTGAATAGAAAAAAAGCGTTAGAACAGATAAAAGTTATTGTTTGTATTATGTAGATAGTCAACTTAACAGTAAACTCGTAAATGAAACTCACAAATCAATTGTTCCAGCATGACCGTTATTAAATTACAATGAATAATAATTATTGTAGTATTATCGCCATACGTACACATATGGTGTAGTATTAAGGGGCGTCATTTCAATTTTTCAATAGCAAGGCAAACATTTTTTACAGCCCAATTTTAAAAATGGCGATGAACGACCGCTCGGCCCGGTCTGGAAGCAAGACGTAGGTAGAAATGTTTCACGCGTACCTGTAGCGAGACTAATCATTAGAATAATATTAATCTCAATGATTGTGTGATAAATCATTTACGATTTATCTCTTTATGATTCAGTGTGATTTGGGCTAATCTTTGTGCCACGGAATTGATTTATTGGGAAACTTCCCACCTCCCTCCCCGCACGCAATATAGTATGAAAATCATCTTTATTATTTATAAAAATGTATAGTTAAATTTATTAATGTATTACATTATGATACAGAGATCCAAACAAAAAAAATATGGAAGCAAAAGTATATACCCAAAATCCTTAAAATGACGCGAATATAAACATATAAGCATATCCCAGAAGCACGTGTCATCCGTTATATCCGTTCCGTATTATTACGAAATACCACGACCATATAATTATTTTTGATTTTTGTCAAAATGTTTAATAACAATCCTCCTATCTGCTTGTAAACACCTACGTGTGCCGAGTAAGTAGTCTCGTTTCATCACTATTGCTCCGTGTATTGCTATCAAGTCGTCCGTAAAGTAATATATAATATTATATTAACATTTTATTTCAATACACGTTAAATTGTGTTCGGTATAACTGGTAAGTGCCTTGTCGAATATCAATAACATCAAAATCCTCTCGTATTTTCCAGTTTAGTATTAATCTGACACTGTTACACCGTAATACCGTACTAGGAATTATTGACAACGTTTAACTACCAAGTAACAAGTATATTTTTTCTAGCGTTTTAAATCGTTAAGGTGTTTTTATCGAGTAATATATAACTGCAGGTTCAGCAGTTTTCATTAATGAGAACATGTTTTATACAATTTTAACTATTCTGATCAATTTCCAATGATTTTTATCAGTAAACAACTGTATTTGTACGAACATTTTTAGTTTAAAAATAATTTATGACTTTTAAACTAAAATTCATAACATTTATATTTATATTTATACAGATTAGATAAACACAACTCTTCAATGAAACAATCATTTAATTTGCATCATTCATCATTTTTGAGCAGTTAAATTTTCAAACTATTATTATAATATTATGTATAAGTTAATTTACGAGGCACTTTAACGCACTTTTATTGCAAACGATTCAGTTTCGTATTTCATTTAGTGAACTGTTGCAACAGTTTACCTTGCGAAATCGAAGTCAACGATTTGTCATAATTCAAGATTCATGTCCCTCCGTTCTCTAGAGGTACAACAACTTCATTAGCGCTTAAGATATATCACTTGGCTATGTTAGGCACGTCATGAATCTATTCACAGCAAACCGACGGGTTAGAACGGTAATAATAATTGTAGTACCTTGTAAGCGGTCGTCTAGCGAACGTACCTGAGCGATGTCCGTTTGATTAATAACGTAGACGTAGAGTCCAACGATTTGTATATATGAAGTTGCCAGGGCCTGTCGGAACATCGGTTTTAGACCAAATAAAGAGAGGCAGAATGAGAGGCCACAAGAGCAATGGATGGATTCTCTTTCTCTCTCTCTCTCTCTCTCTCTCTCTCTCTCAATAAATGTATATATATATATATACGAAGAACGATGGAACTAATTTGTTTGCCGAAGTGGTCTTGGGAATCCCCAAGCTGTGCGTCTGACAGTCGAAATAAACCTGAGCTTCCCCTTGCAACACCCTTACGTGCTATACTCCTCTTCTTCCCACCCGCCGACCACACCGAACAGCTTACAGTATGTGTATATGTGCTACATTTCAATATCGCTGGTTTTAATGGGACCCCACTGGTTTGACGATAAGCCCATACACGACTGAGTCTCACAGGCGCGACCTCTCGGCTCAAGAATATTTACATAAAATAACATTGGATACGAAGGATTTTAAATCGACGCATACCTACCTAGTATCTACCTGTTCATAAAATAATTTTAGTCATAGACATATGATAGAAGTAAATAGAAAGCAAATTATTTATTTATTTCTTCATAACCAACTGAAAGCATAAAACAATTATACAGGTACACTGATACCCTGAAAACGGTGTAAACATGTTGGATTTATGAATGAATTATAATATAAAACTCATTTATTGACAGAATATTTTAGACGCGTTTTATTAAAAATGTATTTTTTATAACAAAACAACATCAGTAAACACATTCGATTAAAGAAAGAGGGAAGTAGGTAACCGCTCTACTGTGCAGAAAAAGTCAAGCGAACTCCGTCGTTAAGTAGGCCTATGTAATGGATGTGTTAAGTTGGGATTCAATGATAAATCATTGTATACAAAAAAAAAATTCTGAACGAAGGTGGTCTGCCAATTTATTCTCATACAAATATATTGCTATTAATTAGTAATCGAAGACTGATATACTACACATTTGTGAATAATTCTTTATTCAATACTTAGGTACTGCTATAAGAAAAATCTATGCTTCGCCAAATTTCACATTAAAAAATGTTTATATCCAACTAATGTTTGTATTACAAGCAGGACAATTAATAAACTAAAATAAATTAACAAATGAATTACAAAATATGACCATTTTCCATAACATTGTAATGTACCATGACATTTTTTTAAAAACTCAATGCTTATTAACTCCAGATTCGGATAAATTCACCTTTTAACAACTATTTTAAGCTTTCTTTAATAACTAAAGAATTTTCATAACAAGAACTGTGGTTTTGGGACTTGAGCCAATTAAGCCAAACCAACCTAAAAAGGCTACATTTGAACGAGGATTTATAAAGCTTAATGGTATTTTCAGCGCCTTATATTATTTTTATTAAATCATAGCTGTATATATATTATAGGTGCCTATATATTTATAACCTAATGTCCTAATCTATATAATATGTATATTACAAATTATAATTGTACGTACAAATTACTAATTATAATATTACGATTTTAAATAATTTCAATAATATTAGATTAATAATAGTTAATATAACAATTAACAGGTTTGATTAAAGATATACATAAATACATAATATATTATGTACTGTATAATATATACTGTATATACTTACATTAGGAGTAGTAATATATATTATTTCTTACTCTTAAAAATGTGTTGATTAAAAATATCTTAAAAAATATTTAGTATGATATAAATAAAATGTATTTCTACTTTTTTCATTTATCAACCTTTCGGTTAGTAAGCTGCAATCCCTCCTACATCCTCTATCCCGACTTAATTCCTTTAACTCTTGGTATTTATTTTCCCCCATATCTTTTAGGATCTGTAGTATGACGTACTTCATCCCTAATCTACCTCTTCCTACCTGGCCTTTTACATCACCATATCGTGGCCTATCATATTATACCTTCTAGACTTAATTATTTTCCTTATCTGTCTTTTCTGTCTTATAATATTTAAAACTTCTTCATTATTCACTCGTTCAGTCCAAGGGATTCTTACCAATTTGCAGTAACACCACATTTAAAACGCCTCCAGTTTCTTCCCTCCTATACCACACCCACTGTCTAGGTCTCACAGCAATACAGTGCTACACTATATATACAAGCTTTCATAAATCTTTTTCTACGCATCAAAATATTTTATCCCATCGTACATAATCAAAAACGTTTTCGTAACCGACAATAACATAATAATATGTATATTTTTTAATTAACATCGTAGAGATTATGTTAAAACAACGGTATTATTTTAAATTTGAAAATAACGCGTGCATTAATAATTTAAATAAAAATTCACAAGTTCCAAAAGCTTTATAAAATATAAATGTAATTAAAACTAATATTTCGTCCTTGAGCAATCTTTGGGTAATGTAAATAATTTAAAAATAAATATATTATTATGCTTTTGATAATAAATAATAAATAAATAAACACCTCACCAATTAATATTTAATAAATTTTAATAAATATAAATTTAAAAATTAGCTACTACTACTACTAACTAAATATAAACATTAAATATCAATATGAGATAAAATATATTGAAAAATAGTGTTTTTTAAATATTTTAAATACTTTTGGCATTTGCAAATTTGTATATAAATTATTTTCTAATGAAAGTATAACAAGTCATAACTGATGATAATTTATATTTTAAAGTCAAAATTATTTATTTATTTAAAATATAATAGTTATTTAAAGAGTTTTGTTTTGAAAATATTTGTACTATATTAATATGAATGATACAAACAAAATACAATACATATTTAGGTTTATGTTCAAAAATATTTTTTTAACAACAATAGTCTTAAGTGCATTCTTAATTTTTTAAAGACAAATAAACAACAGATTTAAATTTAATATGATCCTCAAAAATATTTTGACATTTCCTACATTAACTTCAAATTATAATTTATTGTATTTATAACGAAAATTATTTCCTATGAAAGTTGTCAAAATAATAATAAAGTGTATCAAAATAAAACATGTAGATACCTCCTATATTGGCATATAAGTATTTTGACATAATAAAAATAGTAAGTGCAGGTTAGTACGAAACATATTGATTCCTACTCTAAACTGTCATGCAAAGCGTGGAGATTGATGACTAGGACCGACTGACGTTTGTCTTATTCTTAGTGTTCCCTTCCACAGTCGCTTATATTATATCAAATTCTCTTACGAGTTACTTTACGTTTTAAAATCAATTTCAATTTATGTGTATATGTCACGGCTAGATGCATACAACTTATATTTTCGTTATTTATCATACAATAATTTAATATAAAATGTCAAGAATTCAATCTACTCATCGCTCAGTATCTTTGACCTCTTCCGTCGCAATCGTTCAGTACACCTTTACGGCTTTACGTTAACATAATATATTGGTTTTTAATTAAACTGAAGTAGATATTAGATTTATTTAATTTCAGCCAACATCGGCCCCAGCTCATTAAAACTATTTCAATCCAAATATTGTTAAGTATCGTCACTCGACCTAATATATCTTATTCAAAATGTTTAATCACTGTGTAAATGTAATTTATTTGAATATGTATTGCTAAAATAATTAAAAATATATTTAACACTTGATATTATATCTATATTAAGAATATTAAATTAAAAGAAAAATAATATTCGAATTTATTTTTAAAAATATCAAACGAAAAATCGTATATTAGATACCTGACAATTTACTTTCAATATACTGCGGACACATTAATATAACACCATCAACTGTATATTTTATTTTTATGTTTAATTTGCAAGTATGCATGTCTATATCAAATGCATTAACAGTAGGATTAAAATTCAATATGCATGAATCCTTTGAAATAAAATTAACTGGAAAAATTGAGATCCGATAAGATATATGCAATATATATATAATATTCATATGCTTAATAATTATACTCAGTTCAGTGATCTGTTATTCTGAATATGGAAAGTATAGGGTGGGATAAAAGGACAAGAAATTCCAACTCTTCGCAGTACTGTGTCATTACATCGATAACATCATAAAAAATGGATTTCCCTTTGGCCAAACGCTCTTCTCCAGACTATACCCACTGTTTTTTCAATGTTAACATTTCGAAATATAAAAAAAAATCTCACTGTGCGATATTTTATGTATAAATTTATTTTTTTATCCAGTTTGTTTGAGATTGATAGATTCATACCGATTCCAATATCAGGTATGTCACACAAAAAAATGGTTATTTTGTACTCGCAATTTTCTTCATCAAAGATCATAATAATAACTATTAACTATAGTTATAAAAAATACAATTATATTACTTTTATTTCAACTGAAATTGTCACATCACATTAATTTTAGAATGAGTCATATATACACAAGTTTAGAAATAGGAAACATAATAGCTATGTACTTAATTAGTTACATAATTGTAATATTTTCATTTATTTGCAATAAGTAAATAAACGTTTATTTCAAACTCAAAAAGGTGTGCAAGAGGCTCTGCTATACATTGAGTGTCGTATGAATCACAATAATTTGTTAAATTCGAATTCAATGATGTTATATTATTGTATACAAAAAAACGATTCCGTGCAAAGACGATCTACCAACCTATATTACTAAATACTAAGTATAATATATTATGATATTATTGCTAGTAAAGTAAATTATCTTACTATTAGAATACAGTAGCTTAAATTCATTTTTTTCGGAAACATTACATTTTAAAATGTCATTATGTGTATAAAATATAAAAATATACTTTAAAAGTTTCAAGCACCTACGAATAATATTTTTAAATTATTACAAAATAACTAAAATTGTCAATCTTTGTTTAAATATCTAATCTTGTCCAAATTAGAACTTAAAACATAATATAATGTTTTGGTTAAAGTATGAACTACTTATTATGAATATTGTATTACATGTCCAAACCTTAGCTCAAGAAATTGAACAATTCATAATTTTTTAACTAAAAAAGATTATTTTTTACAATTTTTGATTTTTTTAGTTTTTTTTTTTTTATAAATATCGATCTAGAAAATGTTGTACAAGGTTCCTCATAATTTTTTTTAAAAGCAGTTTAAAAAATAATAAAGTTAAATAGACACATTTAAATTATAATTTAAGGTTAATGTTTTGACAAAATTAAACCAATTTTGAAAATTATTTTGTAGTAAGAAATTCATAAAAAATTCAATTTTTAAAGCTAAGGGTTGGAAAATAAGATTTCTGGTAAGTAGTTTAATAGTTTATACTGTAAGCAAACAATTATAAAAATGTATAAACTTAATTTTTTTTTTTATAGACATTTTATGTACAAATTTTGACGACATTACATATTTATACAAAGAATAACGATGTTATAGTTATGTCTTTGTAATTTAAAAATATTTTTCGTGGTTACTTGACCCTTTTAAAGTATTATAACGTTATACATTATACACACAATGACATTTTCAAATGCAATGTTTTCGGAAATAAATTATTTTAATAGCAATAATATCATAAAACATAATTAGCGATTGGCCCGGCAGACCAGTCTTCGCTCTGAATCGGTTTTTATACACAATCATATAATATCACGGAATTCAAATTTAATGATTCCATAACAGTGACCCACACGGCACCTGGTGCACAGCAAAACGATACCCACTTGCCCACCTTACTTTTATTTGCACTAATACACAATGATGTAATGTGCAATAATTTTTATTTTTTATTCTATTTTTATTTTATAAACACCTAAACAACAAAATAATCAACGTCTATAACTAATATACAATATAGTAGTATAAGTTGTAAGTATCGTTATTCTCGATATGTAATAATACCTATTATGTTATATGTATGCTAGCCGGCGCGTTGTGTATGCAATTTCGGTACATCGTTGTCTACGTGTCTTCGTAGGTAATTTTTAAATAATAATAATGGCGGTAAATTCACACATTTCAAACTAACTTACATTTGAGTTTTCATATTGCGTCTACTATCAGTTAAAAATTTGTTAAAAATCATATATAATACATTAAGTTTTAATTTGGAATTAAATATTATTAAGCTACGTAAAATATTAACAACTTTAGATATTATATTATTTTGTTGAAATTTAAAAATATTATTCGTGGGTACCTACTTGAAACTTTTGAAGTATACTATTATATTTTCTATACACAATGAGATTTCCAAACACAATGTTTTTTGAAAAAAATAATTCAACCTACTATTTTACTAATGATAAAATGAACTACATCTTTAATAGCAATAATGCCATAAATTATACTCAGTAATAAAGGCTGATAGATCTTCACTCAGAATCGTTTTTCGTATTATACAATGACTTTCGGTTACAGTGTGAAATACTTATGAGAAACTTTGGATTACATTTTCAATCCTAAACTTCCAAAATTCAACGCATTTTTTTGATTTTGACGAATTGTTGTTAAATATTGAACATCAAATCCTTATAAAAAAAAATTGAGCTTGTATAATGTATATCTTTAATATTTTTAAATTACTACAATAAAAATGTATAAAAAACTTTGTAATAAATGTTCAAGTTTTTGACAGACCAAAATTTTCTGATGTCTTTAAATAGCTCAAAAAGAGTCAAAATGTTTTGAAAATTGTATGGTGTATAGAAAATGCTACTATAAACATTTAGTAAAAATTGTTTGTATTTACATATATTTTTTTTTATTTACAACTAAAAAATGAAATGTGTGAGTTCCAGTTTTTCAATAATTTTTTTTTTTTACGTTATTCCCTACGTTTATTAAAACTACTAGAAATTTTCAATTTTGACCATTTTAAAGTATCGATAAAATTCACCTTCCCACTATAAAATATTATATTAAAATTTTAAATCTGATCAATTTTTTTACTACTTTTTGTGTACACGGACACAAAAACATAACAATTTAAAGAAAAATATACATAATTGTAAAAGCACTCCGCTCAGAATCTAAAATTGATAAAACTATTTATAAACAGATATATTATTTCGTTTAAATTATCATTCTTAGATCTGTGAGTGTCTATTTATAATAATTTACTAATAATAAACACATATTATACTGATAACTAGTACAAAAATAAAAATGTTCAAATAATCATAATATAATATGATGATTGTAAATATCATTAATTATTTTGTAAATAAACAAGTTTTGAAAAAATATCAGCACCAAAAAAACTAATATTAAATAACCGTTCAAGTAAAAATGTATTCAATTTCATATCAAGCTTTACAATAAAAATAAATCCTTATAAATACCGTAACATCTGCCGTTAATACTACAATTTGTATAACCCAACTTAGTCGGCGTAGTGTTATAATTTTGAACTAATAATAATGAAAGTGTTTCTGTAGCGGTTTTATGGTCAAACAGATACATTATGGCGTATATAAAATTCCGCTAAAAGCTTTAGAGTGCGATTTTTGCTGTTTTATAAGCCAATTCCAAACGAACCAGTGTTATTTTAAACGGTTATTGTGCCTCATAATGGTTTGTGTAATACTGAAAACTAAATTACTACAATTTGTATCTCATCATCTAGTAGCCTTTATTGTAGCCAATTACAAAATTAAGTTTAGTATTTTTAGCATTATTGGGTCTATTTCTAAATTTTAAAAAAAAAAACAATCGCTAAAAAAACTATCTACTAGAGAGCGAATTTCAAACGAGACATTATATTATGTAGTGTAGTGCAAATAAATGTGTAAATATACTTTTTTTATTTTTTATTTGTAAAACTAAATTAGAGTTATCGTGTTTCCCCAAAACACGAACAAAGTTATGACCTTGTTTCCCACCAGCAATCTCTATCAAACAAACAATTCTCTTTTTGGCGCCGATACACCGGATCGGAATAGGTGTTTTACGACCGATGATTGAAATTTTGTTCAACATCATTTTTTAAAGTGAACGATCGATTATGTTTTTTATTTCATATTCATTGGAAAATGAAAAAATGAAAATGCATTTTAGTAATTATATGTCTACGAATAGATGAATCCTGATTCCTGACCTCTTTCAAAACCCTATTGTGCATTCATCATAATACTATGGTTTACGGTTTTTTTTTCAATAACCCTTTAATGTTGTTTAATATTGTGTATTATTGTTATATTCCAAATACCACTTGAACGGTATATCATATAATACCAAATATCAGAGTACTGTATAATACCAAAAAAAAAAATATGTAAAAAATGTATAATGACAAAAAAATTTACTTATAGTATAGTTAAGTGAATTTTAGTTTCAGCCTAATTAAACAATTTTAAATCCCAACTTGTTTTTTAATAGAACACCATACGCACGCTTTTTAAAAGGTTTAATTTAGAAAACATTCATACAATTTTCACATTTCGTTATTTAATAATGATATTATTATATTATATGTATATTCGTAATAATTATTATATTTTAGTATCTGATACAATTATTGGTATCATCAATGTTGGTAATGATCATGTATATGATATATTATATATATATATATATCATATGCGTCGTTGTTACGATGCATTATAATAATATTGATACTACGGTATTCCGTTACAATATACCGTACCGATTCCGATATCGCAAGACCGGTATCAAATTTATTGAAATTCAAACCCTAAATGATACGTTCTGTGTATAAAAAATAATTTTTTCTCAACCGATTTCCTTCACCGTCACCTACAGGGTTTACCTTCTTCGCGTCTCGCGGTATGAAGCCATAATTTAGATTACATTCTATTATACAAACTTTTCCCGGATTTGTTTAGCCCCAATAGCTTTTGGTGAAACTTTCTTCGGGTAATGTTTTTCTTTGAAACGAATATCCCTTAATATTTCATTCGCTATAGTGCTGTAGGTTAATAATTTTGCGAAACCAATACAAGTATTTCTTTCTATCAAAAGTTGTCCTCATAAGGTATTCGGAGTCCGTGTAAGGAAACTTTGCGAAGACGAAGGTAAACCGTCTAGAAAAAGAGGGGGTTTAATGTATACGCCGAATACTAACACCATATCGAATTCTGAACTAAAAACCGGACAAATGAACCCGAACTTATTAGCATCCAGATCCAGTGAAAAAGTTTTATGCTGCGAAGAAAAAAAATGGCGTTTTATTCCGACAAAACTTGAGATATTTATGTATATAGGTAATATGTATATATATATATATATGTATTTTTTTAAACCAAAAGAAAGAATACAAAAACTTCAAATACAGGCAGCCAAAGGCAATACCAAACGTTTTAACTTTTAATTTTCGTAACGTAAACTAACTTTTTTAACGATTATTATTCATTTTTTTTTTTTTTTTTTGTCACAAAATTCACATTAAATATATTTTATATTTTATATATTGTAACAAATGACAAAAAATGCATTCTTTTAATCTCTTTTAACAAATCGATTAAATGTATTAGTATACCATTGAATTATATTATTAAAACTATATTTTTAATATATTTATAGTGTCAAATGTATATATTGTGTAAACAATTAGATACGATTAAGTTTTACAATTACTTCACAACAAAATTCTCAAGAAATGTATATATTTTTATCCAGAGCTAATTAAAAAAACTAAACTGCTTTCATAAGTTGAAACTTATCTGAAACTAGATAACGCAATTTTACGCTAATGACATAACATTACAAAGACCATGGCCAAAAACGTTCAGTAAGACGCGCGACAGCTGGGCTGTCAACGACGATGCTTTCTTCTTCTTCTTCGCTAGAACTCCACATTATAAACCTACACAAAGTTTTTTAAGTCGTTTGTATGTAACAAAAACATTGATATGAAAAGAGTAAAAAATGAAATAAAAATCGTGCATAGAACAATAATTTTCATTCATGGTTATTTTTTTTTTTTAAACCAACACATAGCGTTTACACAGTCAAGTTAGTAAAAAAAACTCGTACAGAAATAAAAATATATAATAAAAACTTAATAATAATATAGATCTATTATTTTTTTGTTAAAAAAAAATCTGCTTTTATAAAACAGAAGTCTTGCGTGATTAATGTATATAAAACAAGGTTCTACCGTGCCCTTCATAATAGCATTGGTGTCAGCCTTTGCCCACCTGACGTAATTACACTTGAATTCCGGCGATGGGGAGGGGCGTAAATCCCTTCGCAATAGTAAAGAAAAAAAGCGTTCAACATAGTTTGGTATATGTGGCGCAAATATAAGGGGTCCTTTATACTTGGGCTACGAAACCTGGGATTATCGTTACAGGCTAATTAAACAAAACAATAATTCCTGAAAACATTTAACCATCGTGTAAACTAACATGTTATTTTTCAATGAATAGTGCAAGTGTTTGATTACGAAATTTTAACTAAATCCTAGTACGATTGAACAAACATTGTTGAACAACTAGATTGAATAAAAATATATGCAACGTATATAATAATATATAGGAGGAAAACTGAATATCCTCAACTTAATAAATATTTTATATAAAGCGAGTTTTAAATATACTTGCTAATATTAAAAAAAAAAAGGAGTACATAATGCACTAATGCAGAAACATCTAGGGTGTTGATCAATAATTTCGCTTCACTCAACTCGATATTTGATTGTGTACTTATTATTATTATTGTACATTTCAAACCATCGATAAATCATTCAGTTTTAAAAAATGATTCTGGACAGTCAATAGCTAATACATTAATACATATTTAATGTTATATCGGTCTTAAAAAATTAATAACTTTTCAACAGTTAAATATGTTTAAAAAAGGCTTTGGAATTTCACATATAAAACAGTCACCGTAATATCACAAATTCACAAGTGAGATTAATCTGTATCAATAAAATAAAATATGACTGTACGACTATACCCCACCACTGTCTAGAGTTAAGCAATTTATATGTTGTACAAATAATGAGTGTGGTGCATCCTCTTAAATAGAAATTTATTTTTAACTGACAATATTATAATTTTTGAATCATGATAAGAATAAGATTTTTTAATAAAGTAATTTGCATTTAATAACGCTTGATCAAAATATAATCTTTGTATATTTAATGACTTGGATTTTTAGGTTAGGTCAGGTCTCTGAGTTACAACAAACTAACCAAAATCGATTGTGTTAAAAAAGAGTGTGTTCCGTACATTTCATGAATTATTTTGTAGCTATTGTCACTAAATCCAAAAAATAGTCATATACGCAATACTCATAGCTGCATACAAAAATAATCATTCTGAAACAAATGTAGGTAGGTATTACTTGATTCGCTCAGATTCTAAAATACAATAATTAAGTTGTATTATGCTATAATATACATAAAAGTTTTTTTAATATAGGTAATATTTAGGGTAATAATAGTACAATACAAAGATAGTTCTACAAAAGCACAATTTGTTATCGTCCAACATTTTATGACTCGAAACACGGTATAGCGGTTCATTGTAATATGATGACCTTAAGTTAGGTTGCATTGGATTTTGTTTTGTTTCGCAAATAATAATATCTAAAATTTAATTTGGTAACGAAATTAGCGAAGTTTTTATTTTTTTAAACATTATTTCCACAAGAATGAATTTCAGAACAAAAAGACTAAAGGGTTAAATAATCCTTATCTGGTCTTCGTTTGAACGTATATAGAGCCAACAATTTTGATATATATATACATATACATTACCTCATGTTATCACTAACTACTTTTTCATTTTATATTGTATTTTTTAACTTCGAATGAACAAAGCAGTAATTTAATTTTTTATTATTATTATTATTATTAGTCTGTAGTGTAAAAAAGCAAATAATTAAATTTATCATCAAGTCTCTGAAATTAATATTATTAATCAGATTAAAAAAGTTATTGGTTATTGTGGTTATTCTACAAAAAAATATGATTCTTAAAATGTTATACAACTTGATTATAGGTACTAAGAATAGTAAACAAAGTCTTAGTGTGTTGATGATATAATTAAATGTAACAATTAAATACTGTACCTACTTAAATCTTCAACATAGAAAATAAATGTGTTTTTTAGTTATACTGACAAATCTAAAATCATTTTTTTTTTAAATGTATAGGATTACGGTTTTAAAATTAGCTAAGTCACATGTATATCAACACATTTTAACATATATGATTGAATCATTGAATCGGGACTTACCTTCTATGTCATCTCGTAATTAATATGTCTATACCCAAGTAATCAAAAAATGTTCTTACTTGGTAATGATTTACAAATACTAGTAATTTAAATACTAATATCAAAGTACAAAACTAATAGACTAATTAAAATTCGGGACCAGTACCTATTACCAATGATTATAGATAGTATCTATAATCAATGCTATTACCTATAATAGTTTTCAAGTGGTATTATTTTATCATGTTTCATTATTTTACCAGATTGATATTATTATCTTAAAACCATATATTATTATATGAGTTATATTGTCTATTGATATATTATATTAGCACCATAAACTCCACCGATAACAAATCACTGTGCCTACTAGTAAAACATAAGTAATTTGTTAAAATCATAAATATATGATAAGTATTAAATACTAAGTATGAGTAAATATCATTTGAATAATAAAGAAATCTCACCAATTTGTGACCGCACGCCGCACAGACAACAAGTCTACCTTATCATGAGAGCCGCCTCTAATTAGCTTCCGATATAGCAATAAACTATACTATTGTCCATGTCGTGCATGATGCTTAAAATCAGTGGCGTCATTTGAGGGGGGGGCAAGGTGGGCATTTGCCCCTGTCTGATTTTAAAAGCAACCCAATGGGCCGGTGCCTGGGGGCTGTTGCCGTTTAACCATTATTATTATTTTTATTTTATTAGAGCAAAAACATGATTATTTTTATAATATTTTAAGGAAATATTATATTGTGTACTAGGAAATTCACAATGATTAATTGATATATAATGATTATTTGTTGGAATATATTTATATTTAGACGCATGCGGGAACACGCATGTTTGTGTGTGTGAATGTTTTGTGAAGTTTAGGAACATAATATTATTGTTTTACGTACAATTAGTTCAACAATAATAATAATTAATATCATAAGCCCGTGTAATTGTATTTTTAAAATCTAAAATTAATACAAATTCTAAAAACAACAACCTATCGGCACTCTTATTAATTATCATTGATTTCAGACTTAAGTAGTTCAATGAACTTGAAACAGTCGTGTACGGTGTAATATTCTCTATTGTGTAATGTGATGAATTTAGTTTAGAACATTATAAATTATAATTTAATTTTTTCGGCGATATGGGAATGGGAATCGTAATTTGATAAAAATATAAGAAGATATCTGTAGATACTATAGATATTATGTAGTAGATACTGCGTTTAAGAGCGAAACGAGTAATATTTTAAGTTATAAAATATAAATGCCAATTTAGAAACAACAATGAAAATATTCAATGGTAAAAATATTTTGAAATTGCAACTCAAACACATATTTCATAATAATCAAGGATATTTCGACCCATTATCGAATCTCAATTTACTCAGATTGTAACATCTCCAAGACTCCAAAGAAGAAATTGTAGTTATAATTATAAAAATAAAAATAAATACGGTCTCTAAAACAATAATATCAAAAGTAAAATGATCAGCATCATAAAAAATATAAACACAAAATCCTAAAACTCTAACAAATCTGAAGCATAAAATATAGTAAAACTGTATTTATTCCGTCAAACTACAAGGCCACAGAATGCGTGACACATTCTATATCACAAATATTATGTACCGTCAAGGAATAAAAACATAAACTCTTGGACCATAATTTCTACTAGGTAGTCAATATATATTCTCATTTCTTCTGGAATCAAAATTGAAGGAAAAATGTATTTAATGTAAACTTGCTAGGTATTTTAAATGTATCATTATTGTTAAATTCATAGAAACCTAATATGTGTTTCACTTAAAAAATAAATGTCACACTGAAATTGTAAAAATATTATAACAATTTTAGAAATGATTCCAAGTGACCACAATTCTGGGAGTAATTCAAATAAAGAAATACAAATAAAAAATCTACAAATTGATATTAAAAAAAAAATGCAATTATTGAGTTAAAACTTATAAATATTTGAATTTTTACATCATAATTCTTAAATATCAAAATATAGATTTTAAACCACCTAACTTAAGTATTTACCTTTATTGAAAATAATCATAGAAATATTTACATTAAACTTACGAACTTTTTTATTTTATTAATAATTGAATTAATAAAATTATTGACTATTCTTAATTTATAGTGTACAATGTTATATTATGTTGTGTGACTATGAATATTGACTATTGAGTATACAACGTAGCAAATTAAGTAAAATTATAATATACGCATTAAGCCACCTTAATTCTACTACGTCGTTAAAATATGCAATATTGTCGTCATGATGTAGAAACAACATACCCTCGCAAGTCAAATATCACAACACAAAAACACCATAAACTTGAATTTATTTTACACTAAGAGGCAAGGATTATATTCATTTTTGTTTATAGTACATCGAAGTAACGTTTATTAATTAAAAAGTTCTTAAATTAGGTAACGTAGGTATTAATATTCTACATTAAAATCAAACTGTTAGTTTCAATCAATAACTAATAGTAATAGTGCTAAAAACTTCATTTTAATTTTTAATTGGTTAATAAAATGAAAAGTTTATTTCAATCATCAATTTAAGATGTATTTATTCGTGGTAAAATTATATAAATTGAAATAAATATAATATTTATGGACGTACTATTATAACTAATAAGTAATATAAAATGATTAATAATCTATCAAGCTGAATAAAAATAAAAATAAATGTAGGACCCAGATTTCAATACAAAATGCATTTTTTTTAGGAGGCTCTCGGACAATGCATTCCAAGTTCATAATTCGTTTCATGAAACAGATACCTCGAAAATAAAACTTTTATTTTGCATTTTTTGGTCATTTTATCAATTTTTAGTGCATATATTAATACATTGTATGAGCTTTTAGTGTAAATTAGGAAATTCAATATATTATTTCAAGAAATATTGTTTTTATAACATTTTCTGTAAAATTGTTTAGGTATTTTTCATCCGTAATAAATGTCAATCATTCTATATAATATGAAAACGATAACGTCTTTAACAAACTTTAGCAATTATCGAATGTGATGTCTTACTGGAACTTAAACAAAAAACAACTAATTAGTCAGCTGGAGATACATCGCGATCGCATTTATTTCCAGTTTACTGTTAATTTATTTAGCATGCCTAAGTTTGGAATTTTTTTTTGTATTATTATTATTTGAGTTAGCTTAGAGTGGTTTAACATGCGGAAAGTTAAATCATCGTTTTCCTGTTAGTTGCATAATTGCGTGCCTATAAAAAAAATGTTGGTCATTTTTAAGGGCATTTTGCGTTGAAAATTAAAAAAACTTTTATAAATATTAGTATCTATAGTAAGCAATTGGAGATCGCTCATATTTGAAAAAATTGAATTCTGTAGGTATACAATTATTTTTCAAACATAATTTATCATTCATTTAAAATGTAGACACCCGTCCCAGAGATACAAAAATCTTTCACATTTTTACACTTTAAGTTATTAACAAGTTATGAAACAAATCATTATAATATTATATTTGTAAACACATCTCCAAGTTTTATCAAACTTATATAAGTATATGCAAGTGTACCTATATAGTTTTAATGTCAACGGTTTTAATTTAATTTTATACTTTATATAATTTATGATATAAAAAAAAGTTTTACCCACATACTTAACATACTAAAATACAATAACTTAACATTCAAATTTAATTTAATAAATTGTAATAATTTAAATTTTAGAAACTTTGAATTAGTTAAAGTTAAGAAAACAATAATTATTTCAGACGTACTAGACTGATTAATTATTACACTTGTACATTTATACAAAACTCTTAATTGTATAGAATGTATATTTGAAAAACAATTTAAACATAACAGGTAACTGACTCTAACAAAGGAATAAAAAAAAATTAGCATGGAAATGTAAATTGTCTCCGTCCGTCGTTGTGAAAACTACGTCGGAGTGAAAGTGAATATCCATTTATTGTTTTATCAATTTTCGGTGGAAATACAATTCAATATTTTAAATCAATTTGATTTTTTTTAAAACCCTGAGTATTTTTAAAATATCCAGTGACATAATAAAATATTTTCGTTTAAGAAGTGTAGCGGCGGTACCTACGTTTGAAACTGGAAAGTTTCGTGAGACTGTTATTATAATTTTATTTTACACGGTTTACGAAGCGTAAAACTTTTTATTCGTTAATTTTTTTATGAACACTTCAGTGCATTTTTCACGTGTTCTTACTGTTGGATTCCGAAACCACCCGGTGAAGGATTTACTTGCTGCAACGGCCGCAGCTACCGTAACCTAACCTAACCCGTGCATTTTCGTACGGTTTTCTCATACCTTCAGACGCCAGTTCGGGTGATGCTCCCATGGTGGACAGTATCCAAACGACCAGGAGAACCCGGAGGTCCGCCTCCATGACGGCGAGTCGTCAGCGGGCGACGATATTTACACTCGCGGGGGGTGCGAAGAAAAACGAAAATCGAAAACCGTATGAGGTGCAGAAGAAACACGGCGGTAAAAACGCGGAGGAAATTTTAATCGCGATTTTCAGTTTTCAAAATCAGTTTCGTGGCGCGCAACGGCGGCGAAATGGCGCGAAACGGTAGTGGAGGACACTGCGACCATCGCACCAATTTAATTGTTTACTAATGTCATCATTCCGGCGGCAACAACGGCGACGGCCGCGACGGCCAGCGGTCGGACGCGGGTGGACAACACATGGTCCTCGCGGAGAGAGCGACGACGGCTGATGCGGGCGCGACGACGACGGCGGCGGCGGCGGCGGCGGCGGACGATAATGCGGACGTGCGGCGGCGGCGACGGGCCCGACGGGATGGCGTTTGGCGGCAGACTGCGGTCGTGTGCGAACGTGAGCGGCGCGTTTGTCGTCGGCCGACGTGCCGGACGCGCGCGCCCCCGTGGGAGGGGGGTGGTTTTCCCCCGGCTCTAGTGCCGGCAGCGGCGGCGAAGTTGTTCCTCGCGGCCGGTATCATAAGCGCAGCGCAGCCAAACGATTTGACGCCCACACTACGCACAATTATAATTATTATTATAATATTATAATATTATATATTATGCTTGTACAATATTAATTTCGCAATGCGGTGCCGGTCACGCGTAAAACGATTATTATGTTGTTGTCGTACTGTATTATATCAATTTAAAAAAATTAATAAATAATATGCTCAAAATGATTGAACTTTTGAGAGGTACAGCCAGACGTCGCACCTGCTTTTCGGGAGGTGTAATATAGGCAATTTAAAGAATTTCTTCACAAATGCAAAGTGATTAGGAACTACGCCCAAAAAAGAGGCGGTGAACTCTTAGACTGTGCGTTATAGATTTTATTCTTCAATAAAAGTATAGTACGTTTTCCTGCCCCCCCCCCCCTCACAATAAAAATATAAAAAAATTGCATGCAATTATTTAGTATGCAATTAGCATGAATTTGTACGACTATTTTTGTAATTTGAACGCTTATGCGTAAAATCACAAAGTTTCTGTGGGGGGCTGTAGAAATGTTCTCCATCCCCGCCAAACATAACAGACTATGGTCAAATAAAAAATAATTCCTGTGCCAATATTTAGCACGTAATTAGCACAAATTTGCACAAACCCGAAATTCGTTCGTCAATCACTCGCCCTATAATTCGCATTTCTATTTTTTGTGCATTTCCCCAGCCCACACAAAAGTGAAATAATGCGATTTTCAAACTTTTTCCTGTGTCAATATTTAGCATGTAATTAGCACGAATTTGCACGTTTCAAATTTAATGTAATGTCAAAACTAGCCAATATTATTCAAAATTATCAAAGATTATTAGGTCATTTGATAATTAAAAAAAAAATACCCATCATTTGTAAATAACTAAATTAACTTATGTTTCCATACATAGGTTTTAAGTAAGTATAAATAAGAATAAATAAATTTAACAAATTGTGTTTAAATTATATATATAATTATTGTATAATTTAAGGATTTTAACTGCACAAATCACTGCTTTAATATACTAAAAATATACTGAACTTTTATAAAAAAAAAAATCGGCAAGTGGGTACCGCTCTGCTATACAATGCGTGTCAAATGGTCAATGGAGTCACTGTATAGAGTGTGTTAAATTTGAATTAAATTTTATAAAATCATTGTATACGAAAAACGAATCTGAGCAAAAACGGTCTGTCAGCCTACATAACTATAAGTGTATTTGATATTATAGCTATTCAAATAATTAATTTCACTATTATTACTACAGTAGGTTGAAAAAATATTTTTAAATTACAGAGAAATAACTAACAATGTTATTCTTTATTAAAATATCTAATTTCGTAACTTAAAATGTCTTTAAAAATCAACCATGTAAATATATTTTTTTGATGTTACACTAAATACTTACGAAAAATCTTGTTTTGAATTTTTAATCCTTATACCTATAAGAACTGAACATATAATTAATTTTTAACTACAAAACAATTTGCAAATGTTTTATGATAAGTTTTGGTCAAAATTTGAAATTTAAATGCTTATAAAAAAAATTGGCATGATGTGTTTTTACTATTTTTTATCTACTATTTTAACAACTTATGAAGATCTTTATATTACATTTTCAAAAAAATTGACCAAACGAAATTTTTTTAACGATATTACAAGAAAAAAAATTTTTAAAAATATACAATTTCTTAAGCCTATAATTATATCAAAAAGGGTCAAAATATTTTTAAAATTTTTTGGTGTATAAAAAATGATAATTTAAATATTTTTTAAAAAGACTGTTAGAAAATCTTGTGTTGAATTTTCAAATCTTAGTTTCAAATAGAAAAAATTTATGAATTTCCTAATTAACAAAAACTGAACATTTTCGTAATTTGTACGTTTTTTGTCAAAATTTTAACTTTAGACCCTTATAAAATACTATTAGACTTACGCTCAACTTAATTTTTCATTTTCACATACAAAAAATTATGAAGAAAATTGTATACAATTTTCAAGTTTTTGAACAATTGAGAAAATGTTATCGACATACTTACATAAAAAAAAAAAATAAGAAAAAACCCAAAAATTGATTATGCCAATAATAATGAATAAATAGCTCAAAAAAAGTCAAAATATATTGAAAATTGTATTGTGTATAGAACTATAGAACTTGCTTACACAAACATTTTGTGAAAATTTCATGTATCTACTTTTATTTTTTTTTGCGCTCCACTGAAAAACAAAATCGATTTTATCAAAAATTACCTTCAAATTAGCTTCGCGTACAAATTTCGGTATTTTCCTTAATTTTTTTTTTTTGTTTTTCCAGTCGCGTTTGAAAACTATTGGATATTTTTACTTCTGACCCCCTCCCGCCACCCCCCCACCCAAAAAAAAGTACTAACTAGATTCACTTTTCTGTCGGAAAAGATGCTGATGAAGAAAATAGGAGAACTTTTACTGCCCTTAAACGTAATGACAGACACAAAAAAAGAAAAAAAACACACATCATTGTGAAATCAATACATTCATCGCTCCATTCAGAATTTAAAATACAATGATTATTGACTTACGTTTATTTTTTGCATTTATTTCTCCGCCAACGACACAAACACGTAATATGACTAATATATTATTATAATAATTAATAATCAACGGGCTTTTCTAATCTATTTATTTTATTAGTACATACATACACAATATATATATTTAAGAATACCTAATATATCAGAACCTATATTATTATATTTTAAACACACAATGTCATTTTTTCTCCAAAAATAATTCAACATACTGTATTCTTAATAGTAAAATTAATTATTTAAATAGCAATAATGTCATATAATACACGACTTAGTTATGTAGGCTGACAGACCGTCTCAGAACCATTTTTAGTATACCTACAAAGATTTTATATCATTGAATTCGAATTTAACACATCCATTGCAGTGACGACCCCACTCGACACCCACTGTACAGCAGAACGGCACCCACTTGACGACCTTTTTTTAAAAATTGATTATGTATTTACTATAATATATATATATATATATATATATTGGCCTTTATATTATGTAACATTATTTTATTTTCTCCGACGCATTCAAAAACGTTGTAAAAATTAATGCGGTCTGTTAGTCTGTATTAAAAACAGCTAGCCATTGCAGCCAATAGTCGCTAACACTCAAAATTAAATTAATAATGTTTTGAGAAAACTCGCATTTGTCTTCTGAAAGCTAACCGAGTAACACCTTTACTTTACAGTACAATTTACCCGTCATAAACGTCTTTTTGGTTTTCTCAGTTTTCTTGTGTGTGTTTTTCGGAGCCATAATTTTGACGAAATTAGATATTTGCATTTTAAATGAAGAATAATGATGTTAGTTATTTTGTTGCAATTTAAAAATATTTTTGTGGGTCCTTAAAACTTTTAAAGTATATTAGTTTATTTTATCCTCTCAATCACATTTTTAAATGCAATGTCTTCTGCAAAAATTAATTCAACCTCTGTATTATTAATAGTAAAATGAATTCATTTAATAGCATAATATCATAAAAATATAAAATACACCTAGTTACGTAGGCTGACACACATATGGCTAGGCTCAAAATCGTTTTTCGTATACAATGATATTATATGATTGAAATCAAATTTATCAAATCCATTACAGTGAGGTACTCGACACCCCCTTGCCTGTATAAATAAGCTTAGACCACGGACTAAGATATAATGGACTGGCATCGAACTGGCTGGGGGTGTTGGGGGGAATAAGCGTCAAATGTTATGCCCCTTCCTTCACTCCACCTATCAAATAAAACCGAGTGATTTCAACGCCATCTAGTAGCATAGTTAATAAATCCTTTATTTTTTAATTGTACAATTAATATAGTATACATAGGTATATTATACGTATAATTTTATTCAATATTTAAATTATTATTATATTTATTCAATAATTTTATTATGGTTATCTCTGTTCACACTCCACCACAGACTATGATATAATTGTATCTAAGACCTTAGTCTATGATTGTCATTAATTAATTATTTATGAGTTTTTGACATACCTATAAATAATTAATTTAAAAGTTAACAATCATACTTTTTTTTTAAATGCGGCGGTGCTCTGTTTTGGAATGCAATAGCTTAAAAACCAACCCTAAGGTTTCTTTATTTAATGTTCCAAGTTATAGTAGTGAAGCGTGGAATGAAGCTATAAGTACAGCAAATAATGAAAAGACTATTGTAAAATTGGTATGTGTTGATCATTTCTCACCTTGTGATTTAGTGACTAGCTATTCAGTTCCACAAGATATTATTGAAGTATAAGTTTTTTTTTATATTAACTAGAATAATAGGTACCTATATATATTAATTTGAAATTATAATTTATATCTTAAAGGTTGCTGGAGTAAAAAACAGAATCACATTAAGGAGCTATTCCTTCAATTTTTACTGATTCTAAAAAACAAAAAAGGGATGACATACTTTATATTCTGGAATGTGATATTAATTATACTGAACCATTTTGAAAGCAGTTATTTATAGAAAAGGTGCCTAAATTAGTGTTGCAGACTACAATTACCTTTAGTTATAACTTTTTATAAATAATATCACTAGCTTAGCGTAGGTATCTCTTCTTAGATTTTGTTTTAATATTTTTTATCCTGATTATCTGTTTAAAGAATGTTAACAGAGATGAATTGACTGGAGAGCCATTTAATAAAAAAATATGCAAACCATCTATTGAGGTAACATAAAAATAATTATAATATATTATTTTATTTGCTTGTGTTTTATAAACCTAATATAAAAAATGATAAATTACAAATTGAAAAACAGATAATTTTTAAAAATTGATCGAATGGAAAAAATAGATAGTTTAAAAAAAAGGCTGGATGCTTTAGTTATTAATGATATAGAAGTTGATGATGTTTTTGAAAATAGTATACACAATTACTACAAGGTTGAAGCTGAAGAATGTGTTGTGTATTACCTATGTGGATATATAACAAAGAATTTCACAAAACGTATCACATGTGAAGTTTGCAGAAGTGCTGTAATAGGTAGACATAACATTAGAATATAAATAATTTTATTTTAATAAGTTAGTCTCTAATAAAATGTAAAACTTAATTTTTTTAGGCAAAACTTCTTACTCGGATAAACCGGAAGCCACACTAGTAAACTTAAAAACTAAACTAGGTTTAACACATCCAAACAATTTTTTATATAAACTTCTATCAGCGGTCGAAAATTCATTTGCCAAATTTTGTGATGAAAGGGATGTATTTGAGCTTACTCTGAATAATTTTTTTCAGGAAAACGCAGAGTTAAAATTTCCATGTAAAGACCATAAAATTGATGTACTAACTAATATTTTGTCTAGTTATATTATTATGAGAATGCGGCAATACACTCTTCTTATGAACAAGGACCAGAATAAGTGCAATGCAAAAAAGAAAAAATTCTCAAAACTAGTTAATACTTAATACATAAAGATTACTTGTTTAATAATATTATTAAAATATGAAATAATAAAATATATTAAAATTAAATTCGTCCTATAGATGGCGCTAAAATCAGTCGGTTTTTATAACCCCTTGCACTCCTCTCTAGCGTAACATTTTCGGCTGACAGATATTGGACTCGATGCCAGTCCATTATATCTTAGTCCGTGGCTTAGACTATCTTAGTCCGTGGTTATAATTAACGTAAGGTAACCAAGTTATACCATATTGTTTGTATTATGATTACCTTGGTGCTCTTTTGGAATGACGTGGTTTGGAACTCGGTCTGACGTCGCTGCAGCGCTATCTACTTCTAAATTGTAATGCCCTCTCTAACTACCTACTGTAATGATCTGCCACGAGAGCGTTTGTATAATGTTAAAAAACAGTGATATCATAGAATAATGCAGTGCATTTTTTAAGAAATTTTCACTGGACGACAAAAATATATCCTCAAAATAAATATTAAATTATTGTATGATAGAATTATTTCATGCTCGCTCCCATAATTATTTAAAATATTAATATATATATATTGTACTATCGTAAATATTAATGCTATAAAGTAGAAGTAAATGGTAAAGATTTATTAAAGTGAGTTATAATTTATTTAAAATAAGAGGTAATTTGAAGAAAGATATAATATTTATTCGTCACTATTTTTTTTACATAGATAGGATAAAAATGTTCTCCTTTTAAAATGTGTGTGTCGCCCAGTCTTTAAAAGTACAGCCAACTAGGCGACAAAATATATTCAATGGGCGACATTTGTGTCACCTAGTTTACTAGTTTAAAAAATGCACTAGAACAATGTAATAATAATGTGATATTGGATAAGAACTTTTTTGCCTCGATGTCGCCCTCTCAATATTATATAGGCCGTTGTGCACTTGTGCAACAATTCTATCTATAATCGTGGTTTGGTGTCTTATGTCCTATACTCCTGTCCATTATTATGTATTATCTATGCACATAAGTTACACGCTCAAATTGCAATCTGGTCTGGACCATTGCTTATAAATACATGTATATTATATAAATAAAATCATGGCTAAATATGGACTCATTCCGTAATATTAGATATATAAATCAATTATTTAACAACAATGTTTTATATTATATTATCCCTGATGACTGCAGGAAACTGCTCTAAAATGAATACGTTGTGATTTATAAAAAATAATAAAACATATAATATATTACAACTATCGATATCTGATATCACCATATTATTTGAATGAATTGAAAAATCGAAAAATATGGTTTTAATTACCTACTATGAATAAATAGTAATTAACTGCTATTGCCTATTAGAGTTAAAAATATAAATTATAACATGTTTAGATATACAATAATCAATACATCAAATTTACCGTGCCAGAAATACCAGAAGTTTGTAAGATTCCAAGTCAAACATTTACTCCGATATTGCTGATCACGAAATAAATATAACTACTATTATTTAGTGTATAAATTATTTTTATATCATATATAGGTAATATGCAGTGTTGTGCATTATCTAGATAAATTATCTAAATAAATTATCTAGATAAATAATTAATTATCTTTTATCTTATCTAGATAATAAAAAAATTAATTATCTGATGAATTATCTTAGATGAATAATTATGTTATCTAACCCAAATTATCTAGATAAATAAATTATGGGTACAATTTTTTTTTTTTTAATTAGAGCCTCAAAAACGAAGGTATGGTAAATTTTTATTTCGATAAATAAACCATCGAATTTAAAATAATAATAATTTTTCGTATTGCTTATTTACGTCATTTCTAATAATTCTATACGATCGGATACGGGTAATATTAATAATTAATATACAGACACACGGTCGAAATATTTTGCGACTAATGATGTTGTGTTGTAACATTCACACACACACACACTCAATGATATTTTAATCGGCCTCTCAGAATTATCCGTTAGGTTCTAAATAAAAATAACATAAATAGATATTTATGATTTTACCGATTTCCCGAAACGATATTATGGGTACGGGTACTTAACGAGTAACGACATGCGCAATTATTAATAAATAATACCCATCTATCGTCTATTTTTTAGACAAAAATAAAAATAATTATAAATTAATTATAACAATACGATTTAATCTTAAAATTTGAATGAAACAATATAGGTATTTTATATATTCTATATTTCTAAATAATAATTATAACTGAAAAATAAATTGTAGTTTTGACAACAAGTGTAGTTCAGTTATTAAAATTTTTATCTTTTTTTTTATCTAGATAAATAGTGTTTATCTTTTATCTTTATCTAGATAATTAAGGTATTAATCATCTTTTATCTGTATCTAGATAAATTTTAACCAGTTATCTTTTATCTTTATCTAGATAAATATTTAGTTATCTTTGCGCAACACTGGTAATATGTATGAATGACACCGTGCATTTTAGTTTCAGATTACAACGAAGGATTTTATTATAATTTCACGAGCATTGAAATATGGCTTTCAAAATATTATATCACTTTAAAATGTACACCTGCATAGTTTTAAACATATTGATAACGACCGCAACAACAAACGGCCCTCACGAACCTTCGAATGTCACTTCGGATAAGAGCCAGAAACCGCCATTTCTTCGGCTGATGTCGCAGTTCATTACCTACCAGAGTACGTGGTGTTACAGCTATCATCTCTGTCGTCGTTCTCTTATTTAACCTTAGAGATGATACTATGATAGTCGAATCCTGTCCTTCATTAATGATACTAACATCCTCCTGTAAACCCTAATCAATAATCATATTTTAGTACACTTGTAGGCTGCAGTGGAAAAATGGTTCGAATACACTTACCTTTAATTCCGAATTGACGGCCATCGAGTCACACTTGGAAGTATTCATCGTTTTTTAATAATAATTTAGGCAAGTTCGGTTGGCTAGAATAGGATTTTTCCATACTCCATTTGGTATTAAAAGTAAACTCTGGGACACTAGCATTTGCAATGCTTGTTGACATTTCAACGTCGCCACTGGTTCGATGTCCTGACGTCCATTTATCTTCTCTGCAGATATATTTCAGGTAGGTATGTAATCTGATGAGAATATGTATTAACACGGAAAACAATAACTTATTAACTCAAAGGTTTGTAAGCAACTAATTTATTTTTAACTAAAAAAAATAAAAATCGCTAATGCCTATATGACTGTACCTAAATATTGAAGAATCATTGTGTAATCATCTGAAGACTTGTCAATTTTCAATTCAGTTGGACGAGTCCACTTTACCAACTAATGAAGCATTATTGTTGTCATACGTGAGGTTTATAAAATATGAGAAAATTTGTCAAGAACTATTATTCGTGAGAAATTTAGAGACAAATACAAAAGGAGAAACCATACACTAGAAAAGTTTTGTGATGAAAAGGAAATCCCTCTGAAGAATATTATGTCAATTGCTACGGATGGTGCTCCAGCTATGGCAGGACGTTACAAAGGCTTAGCATATTTGAAAAATTAAGTTCCAGACGTGCTTGCTGTACATTGCGTCATTCATTGCCTTTGGTTGCGAGAAAACTGAGTGAACGCCTGCCTAAATCACTGCATTGTTATTAGAGCAGTTAATAAAATCAGAAGTAACTCACTAAATGACAGATTATTTAGTCAACTTTGCGTTGCTATAATGATGAAGATTTCAACCCATTGCTGCTTCTGCTTTTTGAAAACTGGTTATGCTTAATAATCAGTAATTTTCCTTATTTTGTTTTTGATTTTCTCGATGCTTTTGAAAATTACAGTATTTTTTTTTTACTTTTGACCACCAAAAGTACCAAAAATACTATGATTTACTTTTCTACCAGAAAAAGATGTTGAAGTAGAAAATCAAATCATTTTTAGTGCTCCAAAAGGTACGACAACAAAAATACACAATACAATTACCACTCACTCAGAGTTAAAAATTATCAGTTTGTTTTACTTAGTGCAACCAAAATGTCATGGGTGTATTTAACAATTAAATAAAAATATAAATACTTATTTTATAAACATGTTTACAGTTTAAAATAAAATATAAATTAACTTATGTATACTTCTTAGTGCAGCTAAAATCGTAATTCGTTAAACGACAACGAACAACGCAGACACGCAGTTTATTATTATCAAATAATTTGTAATCCAAATTCATTGGCCCACCCCCCAAATAATACGATGATCGGATTAAAAAATTTAATTCATTATTCTCGTTAAAATACATAATTTCTTCCAAATTTGAACTTACAATATCTACTTATAAGAAAAAAGTTTGTTTATACAATTTGTAATGTAGGTATATAATATAATGTATTTTTTAAGACCGTCAAACTTAATTTTAGGTAATTCAAGAATTTCACACACATAGCAGTGGGTATTTTTTCCGTGGCGAGAATGCATGCATTTTTAGGTATCCCAAAAGTACTACCAATTGATAAATTACAATTCGGTACACAACACCGTATGTTGAATTGAGACAAAAACTTAATTACAGTGTAATACTACACTGAATTTATGCAAATAGTATCGAGCGTGGATAACAGTTATCAATATTCTGAGTTCAGAATATCATAATATTTGTCAGTTTCTTTTATATAAATAAAAAATATATGTCATTTTTAATATCAATTAGTTGTATTTAAAAAGCGCGGTAAAAAAATCAGTGTCTCATATCGATTTATATCGCTAGATGGCGCCTGTCAGTAGTTCCATTGCTAATAAAGTTATTTAGTTGGACGGTCTCCTTATTACAATCCATTGTGTAACCAGTATAATATCTTGAACCGTGTTCAGATTTAGTCAAGGTAGTTTAATACATGTATGTCTGAACCGCTGTAGAAATGTAGTATATAGATAGTAGTACTAGTATTTATAATCAATGGTAGTGTAATAGTACTATCATAACTCATAGAACAATTATTATTATGTATTAAAATCATGAACTAATTTATGATTAAAATTAAATATTGTTCTATGGTACCATCTACAGTCGTGGTTAGACTTCATATTCAAAAAAAATTATGCAAATCGTATACTATTTGTACTTTTTTGCTTTTTATGGAGGATTTAGTTTTTAATAATAAATGTGATAAACTATAAAATACTCGGCTTAATCAATATTGCAATCAAATGTATCACTCAATTTTCAAAAAAATAAAACCATAACCCATATTTTTAAAATAATATTAAAAACATTTCACTGGTATTTACTATTTTCTCATTTAGCACCAGTTAACATAGTCACATAGATGACATAGAAAACATATGATTAATAATATGGGTGGCTTGCTTAGTCCCTACTCCCTAACATGATCATGAACTGATGAACTAAGATAGATCTTAATTACCTAACTATCTTAGTTCATGGTCACTAATATTTTTTATGGTTTGTAATCTTGCATTACAATTTTAAAAGAAAAACGTTTAAAGCATAGATCACGAATTAAGATATACATAGCAACATAGATAATGGCCATGGAGGTAGTATTTGTATGCAATAAAAAATTGTAAGATATGCATTAATTTATTTTTAACAATGGAAAATACCAAAGCATATAAATCCAAGCCCTAGCCAACAGCCTTCCTCACAGATATAGATAAATTTATTATCTACATATGTAGCCTATGAGTGTGCCGCCTTCTTCTGAGTGTTCCCAAATAACAAGCTGTAGTATAATATATTTTTAATTTATTTTATTTAAAAAAAATAGAAATAGTTTAAAATTAACAACTAGGTATTGTTCTTCTACATTTGGTAACAATATTTTATCAATATTACATTATTCAATAAACATATATTTTTAAGATATTTATTTGAAGATAATTGTTAGTACATAGCATGGACTAAAATATATTAGGTAGAGGAATGGCCTTTCTATTAAATTCTATTATCCATGACTTAAAAGAGTCTTAAGTATTTCAACAACGAGAAACATATACCTATGTATATTTTATGTTCATAATAAAAAAAAGTACAACTCAAAGTTAATATTATATTATTGCACAGTGATAGGGTTCTAAAAAATAAATTGATTATATATAATAATATAACTGAAATGCTAATTTTCAAATATTTTAGACATTTTAAGATAAAAAAATTAAATATAAATATAATTACCTGTTCTTCTTTTATCTTTCATTAGTCAGCAATATAATATCCAAATAAAATTTCCATTTGTTAGTAGGTTATGATATAAATAATCGTCAAACTTGTTTAGTAGTTTTTTTTCAAAATCGCTACTGGTTGAGATAAAATTAAGTAATATTGTAAATTACTCAAGATACTATTTATTGAGTACAATATTACACAATATTATTCAAAAAATATTAATTCTATGCTGGTTTTAAATTAAAAAAAGTTACCCCTTGTTGATAATATTTTTTTGAACAAACTTAAAATTAAGTTACTAAGTTTTATAACACAATTTTTATAAAAGTTCTTTCAAAAATTACAGAGATTACGTTTTCAAGCAGTCCTTAATATTCATGACACAAAAATAGGAATATCTCTGTTTTATAGTGTTATAAATGTTAGATACACAAATTAATTCATGATCTTTTCTTTTACCAAGATCATAATTATTCAATATTTTAATTTTTACTGATTGTTTTCAAAACTTACCACGTTTTAATTAAAATTTTAAAAATAAATAATTATTTAACATTGGATGAACATTTTGATTTGTTCTTGTTTTAAATAGTCCTCTGAAATGGTATCAAAAAAATAATTTAATTAAATTTAAGTTCAGTTAAGATTTTTTAACAAATACACAGGTGCTTATGTTATTATGAATTATTACGTACAGGTTTTTAAACTTATTTTATCAAAATTATAAGTGTAAAATGAAACTTTTAAAATTCATTACAGTAGATCAAAACTTAATGAAATATCACTGTCATTTAAAATCCATCTCCTAAGTGTCATCTTTGACTAACCTAACTTAAGACAGATAATATGTATTGGTGCATGGAGATGAATAAATATGAAACATTAAAACTTTGAGAAAAGAAAAAAATCTATTCCAGTATATAACATAATCGGATATGTATGGAATCATGTATACAATTTTAACGAGCACAATAACTCTTTAAAACATGTAAACAAATAAAACACATTTTTTATTTTTTATTATAATGCATATATTACACATGCTAATCTCTTACCCTAACTGGTTTCAAAATGAAAAAAAAATTAATATAATATAGGTACATACAAATTCAAGGAAAACATGTAAAAAATGAAATTATTTACTATGAACTTAATGTGGAGTTAATTGTATTATGAACAATTTCCTTTTTTTAAAAAAAAACACTCATTAATCTACTTTAAACTTTTAGGTTTAGAAAAACACTCAATTATGTAACTCAATTTTAAGATTATTATATACAAAAATCATGTTTTCTAGGCAGTTATAAAAAAGTGCAAAAATTTGAAATATTAATTCCCACAATAACGACTAATAACAAATTATTAGACATCAGTATTAAATGTACCACAAAAAATTAAAAATAAATAAATATAAATATAATTAAATACTGAACACCCCATACAAATCACATGAAATAAATTAACCAATAGAATATTATGAAATGATTATGAAAATATAAAATGTAATTATAATATTATCATAATGCAAAACTAAAAACGTTATCTCTCAGTATTAAAAAATAAATATTATTACTTAACGTTAAGCTATACCAAACAAAGGAAACAGAAATTATTGCATTTCTGATTACTGAGAAATGAGAATACAAATTAAAACTAATAGAAACTAGGTTATTAAAATAATATTAATGACCTCATTACCTATAACCTAATTAGTACATTATTGTTAATGTGTACCTATTTATTTTTAAATTACTAAATATCGATCTGGTTATTATGAATGTGGTAGTAGTGATAATTTTTCAACAGGAGGTTAAGTTATCCTTCATTAGAATATTGACAGATAGAAAAATATTATAATTCATTGAAATATTTTTGAACATAAGAATAAATATGAGTGTAATAAGAAAAATAATAAACTCCCCGTTGGTTCCAAAACTCCCTGGGGCTTACAAGTAAGTATTATTGAACCTTTACAATGTTTAACTTTTTTAATTAAAATTTTATAAGAAAACAAATTATACCATTTAAAAAAAAAAAAGTTTAAATTGTATTTTACTTTTAATTATAGTCAGGCGGTGCAGGCGGGCAATGTGTTGTATGTTTCTGGTTCTTTAGGCCTAGATGAGAAGACGTTGAAACCGGTCGAGGGTGGAGCAGCGGCTGAGGCTAGGCAATCGCTAAAAAATATCCATGCGATACTTAAACATGCTGGCACTTCATTTGATAAAAGTAAGGGTTTTTCAACAATTAACAACAGTTATTAACATATGCTTCAATAACACCTCCAGAAATTTTAATTTTAATACCTAAGCTATAAACTTGATACAAATTAGAAATATACAATGGTCGGACAATCTAGTCGGTTGACCCTAATTCTTAATTTTGTAGTGTTAAAAGTTATAACTAAGTACAAAAATATATATAATTTATGTCAAACCAATAAAATCATAATTCTGAAGCTTAGAACAACAAATGCAATTGTCAATGGTGAGTCTTTGATTTTGAAAAATTGTTTTTTTGAAAAATGAGTTTAGCACATTTTAAACAAAAGAATATGCAAACATTCTTCACAGAATCACAAATTAAATCTAGGCCTAAGCAAAATGTTCAAGATTGTTTTTTTTCATAAAATTACATACAAATTAGATTACTAAATGCTAAATTTTAGTTGAAGAATTAAGCATTTAAAATTTTAAAAAATTGTCCATTCTTCTACAATGAAGTAGTGGAGCACATCTTTTTTTTGGATACACAACCCCCAAATTAAATTGTTTTCAAGAGGCCACCAAATTTAATATGTCCATATACTGTCAACAACATTTTAGACAAGACAACTTTTCGTTTGGTGCTATAATTTATGGAGACTCCCTATAAAAATGTCACATTACTGCTTTAGAACTGGTAATTTTAAATAAAAATCATTATATTTTATTAAAATCCTTCAATTATTTGTAAGTTATTTTTACGTTAATTATAAACACCCACCCCACTCTTAAATAAAACTATAAACATTTAGAAACATTAATATTATGTTCAAAAAGCTGCCAATTTTAAGACAACATACTATTTACAACTGAGAAGGAATCATCAAACAGTAGTACAATGAAGCTATGAAAATTTTATAATAAGTTTTATTTAAAATCAAAACATACCAAGTATTAAAATGTGCACTTATCATTTTTGTAAATTGGATAATTGAAATGGTCATGTCACTCAAATACAGTAAAATGAAAAGGAAAAAACTGCTTAAGATAAAATATTGGATAGTTTTTAATTAAAATTTTTTTATGGTTTTTTCTGTTTTTATATAAGTATTTATATATAAAAAAAAAAAAGAAAATTTGAATCGTTTTTGAACGCTGTATTTCACTTGTTTCAAAGTAACTACTCACAGATACAAAGCATGTCTACAGCAGATCGGCCACATTCTGTGGCATCTCGAGCACGTGAGTGTTGTAAAACGATTCAATATCCTTCATCGCTCGTTTGTCGTCTTCGGTGATGAAATTAATAGCGACTCCCTTACGACCGAAACGGCCAGAACGTCCAATCCTATGGATATAGTTCTCACGATTGGACGGCAAATCATAGTTGATAACCAGAGACACTTGTTGTACATCAATGCCTCGAGCCAACAAATCAGTGGTGATTAGAACACGACTAGAGCCGGAACGGAATTGACGCATAATTAGCTCACGTTGACGTTGGTCCATTTCTCCATGCATAGCTGATACCGTAAATGTTTTCAAACGCATATTTTCAGTCAACCACTCTACCTTACGACGTGTGTTACAGAATATCACAGCCTGGGTGATACTAAGAGTGTCATACAAATCACATAAAGTGTCGAACTTCCATTCTTCTTTGGTAACATTGATGTAAAACTGTTTGATACCTAAATAATAAATAATGATTAATTAACTGAAGAAATGATAACAATTGAGGTTATTATACATACCTTCCAATGTTAGTTCTTCTTTCTGCACAAGAATACGTACTGGATTACGCATGAAGTGAGTGCTCACATCCAACACATCTTCAGGCATTGTAGCTGACAACAAAATGACCTGAATATCTTCTTCGAGGAACTTGAAAACCTCTTTGATTTGATCTTTAAAACCTCGAGACAACATTTCATCAGCTTCGTCCAACACAAAAATCTTGATAAACTGAGTTCTTAGTGATTTTCTAGCAATCATGTCATAAACACGACCAGGAGTGCCAACCACTACATGGGATCCAGTATCCAGCTTACGCATGTCATCACGAACGTTTGTTCCGCCAATGCAAGCATGACAATCAGCTTTCATGAAATCTCCCAAAGCAATAACCACCTAAAAACAATGGTAAATTGTAAACAATTCAAAATCTAATCAAATAAAAGCTTACTTTTTGAATTTGTTGTGCCAATTCACGCGTTGGTGCCAAAATGAGTGCTTGGCACTCATTCAAACTTGTATCAATTTGTTGGAGAATGGAAATTGAAAAAGTAGCCGTCTTACCAGTACCAGATTGGGCCTGAGCAATGACATCATGTCCCTTGATGCATGGCAATATAGCTCGCTGTTGAATAGCTGATGGCTTTTCAAAACCATATCCATAAATACCACGCAACAATTCTTCTTTTAAATTCATCTCATCAAAGTTGTCCACCACTTCTTTCCAGTCTGACTCAATAGTTCCACCGACATCCATGCCGGGTGGTCCCGAGTAGTCATTGGTTTCACTAGGAGGTCCATTTTTCGTCTCATTAGCATTCATTATTTAAAATATTCTGAAATCAATTAATTTAAAATTAGTGATAACTTTATAAATCCAACATGTATAAAAGATAATAGTTCATTCAAGATTACATTCTCACAAATATCAATAAATAAATAAATAGTAAAATCATCAAGCAATACAATTATTTTATTTGTATTGGTCACAGAATTGAGAAAAAAACCAATTTGTTAAAAATGACAATGGTCTGTATTTATGTGATTCATATCTTAAGAGTTTTTAATCAATATGTTAAAGTGTTACACTACACATATAATACATGAATACAATATAAATAAAAATTGTTTGAACTTGACCATACGAAAAAAATAGGAGACAATTAATATTTTAATAAAATTAATTTTATTATGAACTAGTGTTATACCTATTATATCAAACACAAAATTTTACTCGAGCACTGACACTACAAGAATACAAGAATATTATTTTAATTATTTTAAACATTCAATTAATACTTGATTAAATTTTAAGTGATCGCCAAATACCTTAAACTATTCAATTGATTTATTATTTAATACTGAGTAGGTAAATAATAATAACTTTTAATTTGAATAAATTATTTTCCATTAATAACCCATGGTTTTATAATTAGTACTATAAAATGTAATGATTTGAGCTAATATTTTGTAATGTTTTTTTTTTAAAGTTATTTCAAAACTAAAATATATAACCAGTAATATATATATATTATGTAAATATTTGGAGATATTCTGTTAACAATCGAAACTCACTAAAATGGTAATCATATGGAGAAATTAACTACAACCTAATTCAAAATTTAACTTAACACATGCAATAAAAGTAAAATGTAGGTAAAATATAATCCAAATAATTTAAGACAAAGATCAGATTGGCCTTGAATAAATCTAACGATTTCTATAACGTAACTAGTAGTAGATAATATAAATAGTACATTAATTAAATTGTCTATAATACAAATCATAAAATATGCAACACAGTTACAAAAACATAAACATTTATATTCATAAGACACAACTAATATAGTAAAATAACGCCAACACATACACAACAATAGATTTCATCGACTCTTAAACGATAAGTGTAAATCTTTACAAAGCTGACGTTTGGAGGAGGACAAATTATCCAACGGTACAAGCAAGCCCCGATCACAGCAAACGATGAACACTTGAAAGCTACACCAAACCAAAAGTTAAATACAAAACAATGCTACAGTTAGCCTCTGTGAAGGTCTGGTATTTAAAGAGCAGTGCTTTTCACACAATAAACCGTCAAGCCCGGTCAGACCGCCAGAACACCAATACCAGTTAAACCTACCAGCCTAACCTAAAAAACGAACCCAAACTACGGTATAGGTCCATAAGGGCGCCTGTCCAAGGGCGGTCCCCACGTGACGAACACCCCCTTTAGCGAGGGGCGCCGACACCGAGCAAGTGACAAAAATACTACTGCCTGCGACCTGGACAGCCACGGACGCCGGATGACGGTGATGCCGAAGCTTGCGCGATCATGCAACGGCCGTCCATGATGTGGCCGTCCGACGTCCAGCTCCAACCGCAAGTCGGCCGACGGAAACGGCGCGTTTGCAAAAATACATCGCGCCCGCGTTAAAATAAAAACGTGAATGTGTACTTACATACTGTATGAACGATTATAGTCGGAAAACGAAGAAATGTATCTAAAGAGAACACATTTTGACAATTGAACAATGTAAAAAGAGCTTAAAGTACATGTGATTTGCCGAGAGGAAATCTGAAGAGAGAGAACAGATAGGGTGAGAGACGGTGGATAGCGTACAATCGACAAGCGTTTGGTGAGGTTAGCACGCAGTGTGACCGCGCGTCGCATCGAAAAAACCTCGATCGATAATTGAAATGCGTGCGCGCCCCGCGTCTACTTTTTATACGGGACGCCGGACGGGACCCTCCCCACATGCCCGGCCAATGGTCGACATGAATCTCACGCCGGTTGGCGACACTGGGCGCCGCGTGCGTCCGTCACACACTGTCCGACTGCCGCCGCCGTTGTTGATAAACAAAAACGCCATCGCCGACCCCGCGTACCGCCACCCGCCGACCGTGTGACGCACCGACGTGCTACGCCGCTATAAAAAAAAATAGTCGCTACGGCCTACGGATAAAATGCGATCGGCGGGCGGCGGTATCGCGCCATTCAGCCATTGCCATTTGCCGGTATTATAGCTACATATTGCGTAGATAATGGGCTTTACCTTTTGGATTTTGATCTCTCACTTGCAGACCACGGTGACTACTGAGCACCGACTCTCGTGTCTACTCTTTTAACCTTTGATCCCAATGTACAAGGTTAGATATTGCTAGTTGTGAGTGATCAAAGTTTTTAGCGCACGATTATTGCCTTTGCCCGTCGTCAGTTATTCATTCACTTTCGTGTTTTTGCCATCTGTTCGAGATTCGTTATTATTCAACCCAACTCTTATGGACTCGTCGTGAAGGTACCTACCAACGCGAATCCACATTTTTAGGCGTAGCCGTTACATTTGAAAATTATTTTTTTTTTTCAAATTATTTTCATTGTACATATATTATGATTGTAATATTGATATGGGACTAGAGAAACTGTGAAGTTTGCACAGTTTTGACACACAGCCAAAATGTCTATAATTAATATAGGTACACATTTCTAAAAAATATTCTCATATAACTATTATATATTACACATAAATTAAAAATAATTTTGAATATTGAATAATCAAAAATGACTATGAGTAATAATGACCATTTCGTAACTTTCGATAGTTGGAACGTCAGTGATGAATCATGATAACGAAACCTGCACGGCTGCACGTGTAGTGTGTAATGTCTATATAAGTTCATTTTTTTAAATTTATTATAAATAAATAATCAATAGGTATATTATTATAATGATTAATGAATAGTGGGTACTTGGGTTGGTACATTACATTTTTATTCATATGCATTGTACTCGTCTGGTTATTGCCGTAAAGTGTGTGTAAAAAGTTCGCAGTCTTTAGGTTGTATTTCCAAAACACTTTATTCTATATATTTTAACGTTAATTGAATTAAACAAAATATTTTAAAAGTTTATTGACATTTTTATTTAAGAGGATTAACACAGTATTGTTTGGTAAAATGCCTAAGTCACGACTAACAACTAAAAAACTATTATGCGACTATAAGTAGTATTTAATAATAAACAAAATAATACATTGCTTATTAATCTAAAAAATTAGCCAAGGGTTCTCAACAACATTTTGGATCGTGTCTTATTACAAAGTACAAATCGACCTATACATAAACATATATTGAACATTTATACCAAGGAAACCTATTTGATTTTACCTACCTAAGTAATATGTATATGATTAATGATTATATTGTACCTATGAAAATACTGAATATAATATTATACATTAAACAATATCAATATATATATATATTAATATATTATGTAGTATGTACATCAGTATTCGGCATATTAAGTAACGTCGATGATGTAAATTAAGTAATAACGTAAATGCCTATTCAATATCATGAATTTCTTAAATTAGTAGACGATATCGTAAATGTCTATTTAGGAATCTAGGAAAAAAAATCCCTAACATTTGCTTTGTTGAGTTTGCAAAGTGTATTTATATATCTTAAACGAAGACATCAAACGTCGGTGTAAACGCGATTACGATGTGATACCGACACAAAAATTAAAAACGAAATTAACGTTGATCGAGCTAAGTGAGCATTGGATGCTTAAAGTGAACCCAAGTCCCAAAGAGAGTAGTATCAAAAAGAGGGCACAATAAAACTGTCAACATCCGACTAAAAGAGTTAGTTAAAAGACAAAATGAAAATAACCTAACCATTTGAGGTTTTTTAACAACTGTGAGTAATAACATACGCAAGTGAACTGATTAACTTGTAAATGTTCTAAATTTCTAATGTCTAATAATTATGATTCCAATTTTATTTTACTTGTAAATGTTCTAATGTCTAATAATTATCATTCCAATTTTATATATTCTGTATTATTTATTTTATTTTTATACTATATTAAATTATAAATTATTTTATATTATTATTTATTATTATTTTTGACATCTGAATTTCCAACATGTATAAGTATAGCTTTGGGGATTTTTTTTCCGATTACCCTATTTAGACATTAACAAACAATATAGGCAATGTTATAAAAATCAAATATTTTGTTATCACATTTACAACTCTGACTAGGAAATTACCTTAATGTCTATTATAATTTATAATACTGATGATAGACAATGTTAATAATTTTGTTTAGAGAAATATTTAAATTGGGTTAGAAATTCAAAATAACGCTGCACAGTCAGATCCACTGTTTCAACTGTAGTAAGATAAATTACGTAATCCATTACAGAGTCGGAAAGTAAATTATCTTAGTACTGATTAGATAAATCAAGCAAATTTATTTAACATTTTTATAAATTATATCTGAAAAAGTCCAGACTTATCGTCATTATACTTAGGAAATATTTGCGTACATGCATAATTGTCTGAAAATAATTGACATTAACGTTATTTACTATTCAATATCGTATAATACTGTCTAATTTTATCGGAAATATCGTATTTACGACTTTGACGGTAACATAATATTAGACACATAAATGCACAATACATATTATATTATATTATATTTGTATTCCGTATTTTATTTTCCAGTTACTAAGACCACGGTACTGCTGAGTGATATTAACAATGCCAAGTTTGTAAACGAAGTCTATCAAGAATGTAATTATGATCGTATTTTTTATAATTGAAAAATATTAATATTAAATAGCTATAGCTGGTACCTATGTATTATATTCAATATCAAAAAAAATAAGTACTTTTTGTTAGTGTGTATATAGGTTTTATTGTAACATATTATATAGGTAGCCATATATGATATAGGTATAAGTGTATAAGGTATAACTTTTATAGTTTTATCATATAGGTAGTTAAACATGTTTATTTATTAGGTAGTTAAAAAGGTCTAATAATATCTAGTATGATCTATCTGACTATCTACCTATATAAAATGTATTATGTATACCTAATAATATACCAACTACAGTCTTCTGAGTTCTGAGGAATGTATATTTCATCAATTAATGTGCTTAGTGCTTCCATATTATAGTTATTATAGTTTCATAATGTATTTATTAAAATTATTAGAATTTTTAAGTATACTTTAAGGGCATATTTTCAAATACTTAAAATTATTATATCACAATAGGCGTAAATTGGAGCTTACCCCGTATACCCGCATACCCCACAAAAAACTCATGAATCCTCCCAAACTACATATCCGAACTTAACCTCGTCAGAATAAAAAAGTATGTTAATACGTGTTTTAATTATTGATATTGCTAGCCCCCCACATGTTAAACCATATTTACGCCAATGTAACTATGTATAAGTATAGCATTTAAACTAAAAATGTACAAAATTACAAATAAAAACGTTTGAATATTTTACTCGGAGAGAGCCGTAAATCAAAACATTTACTACACAGGGGGCTTAAAAGTTAGGTCGTTCGAGAATCCTAATTATTATTGTTGGTTTGGAGTCTTAGAGAAAGTGCTTTCGTTTTCGTATTTAAAATAACGTAGGCCATAACCACACTATGACGTTTGGACAAGAAGTGAAAAAAATCGAAAATCATAAAAAAGAAAATAATTATGAAGGTGGTATAGTCGAGGTAGTCAAGACGACGTTCCGCGGTCCGGCGTAGAAAATAAACGATTTTGAACACATTGAGCGGTACGACGTGACGTGAGTACGTGACATCAACGCACCGCGGTAATATAAATTGTCAGTCATCTCGACCCGGACGCGTTTTCGTTCTCAACCGCCGATCGCGGTACAAGGGTCCCATGGTCGCAAGTTCGCTACTCTCCTCGCCGCGCTGTAGATTAAAATACGCATTTTGCAATTTTTAAACTTTCGACCGGTCCGCGTCCATGGGGTCCTGGTACGAGGTTGCCCTATTTGACGAAACGCCGTCACCGCTCATAATCGTCATTCGTCGTCATCTACTAATATCTATATATAGATATTTTTTAATATCTAATATCCATATATCTACTAATATCTCATCTACTAACTGGTAGACAATACAATTTCTTTAACGGAGTACTTATACTGACGCAAATACGCAACAGTGTTACATTTTCACATTGCAATCTGCAGAACGTAAAAGATTAAAACGGTTCATAGCAGACTTACACAATGTTCGTGATTTTTATAAATAATCATAGTTTTAAAATGTTTAGTAATAAGTACAATTAATTTTGAACTATAAAGTATATTAAAATGTGTCGGCTAATCGGTATGCCACAATAATTATACGGAGAATCTGTAATCAAATTCCTCATCAAATATTTTGCTAATTGCATAATAACATCGATTAAAAATAGACAATAGTCGAAACAGAACACGTTTAAATATTAAAGTACTGCGTGTCAGATAAACAAATACAACAAAATATCATCCTTAATGTTAATTCGGATGACGGGTTAGGTCTTACCTATTTGTATTCGGTATTTCTATTTCTATTTTCTTTTCACTTCTAACTACATAATGCACATAGCCACGTTTAAGTAGCTATACAAGTCTACAACATTAAATTTAACCTTCTATAAATTAGTGCACACTGCAAATACTGTGTATATTATACTAAAATATACTAATAACGATAATTTTTTACCAACTAATAAACTTTATTAGTCAGTAGGTGGGTAACTAATACAATAATAACTATATAGGTAGGTACTTGTTATTATTTTTTAATTAGAAATTAAATAACAATAGGTACATAGATACTATAAATAGATAGCCATGGTCCACGAGATATGTACATCGTACCTATGCGGCTATGCTAATCACCAGTATAACACCTAATATATTATGGCTGTAATATTGTTAATATAGCTATAATAGTTTTTTAATTTTTTGTACCCACTACCCACCGCAAAAATCAGTATTGTGAATAATATTTTTTATTGTTTTATTTTACAGTTGTAAAAGAACCGTATCCGGCCAGATCTACATATCAAGTGGCTAAATTACCATTGGTGGGAAATTAATACCCTATTTTACATTAAAAACTTTAGCATTTTAATAATTAACAATGTAACTATATATTTTGCAGGGAGCGCTAGTGGAAATCGAAGTCATCGCTATCGTCGAGTAATGATTTACCACCATCGACTTCAAAACTACGATTACTATATATAGACATATAGTATATTCTAATAAGGCGCTTATAAGATATTAAGTGTCCAATAGAATTTGGATGTGTAGAGTGTAGACACTAGACGAAAATAGGCAAACATTAATATAAGACTATAAATTATAATATGTAATATATTCATTTATTTTATATTAGGTATAAGTTAGAATCGGATAACCCTAATGGCTTAGTCCCTCCTAACTGCACAAAATATCATGATGAAATAGAAACTATTTTTCCATGACAATTATAGGATGATCCTGTTTAGTGCCACTCAGGCCAGACAAATGACAATATCCTGTATGAATGGATATATTATGCAGTGGCATGGTTATGATTTTGCTCTTTGGAAAGGAGGGGGGAGTGGATACACTGTTGGGTAAACCGGTTAACACTAAAACGTCAATTGGGGGCTTTAAGAACTATACAGCTCTAATCTCTATGTATTTTTTCTTAATACACTACTTTAACCATTATACACGGTAAAATAATTTATATTGAATGTTTTAAACAAATTATTTAACAACACAATTTATAAAACAAGATCTTATTTTTGATATTTTATAAATTTTTTCTTTGACATCGAGGGTTATATATATTTTATGGACAGCTAACATAGTTACGGTTGGAATACATTATATTATTATAATAGTTATAACATGAAAAAGCTCTAGGGTGGGATCTATTCCCCTACCCCCCTGCATTTGAATAAAATTAGTCACGGGTTTTTTAAAAATTGTATTTATGCACATTAGGTATATATATTATAAATTTTAAATAGTTAATAATTTAATATAGACTATAAAAGTTAATAATTTAATAGTAATAAAATGTATTAGACATTAGTAATAGAGCGTAGGTTGAATTAATTTTTGCAGAAAAAATTGCATTTAAAAACATTACATGTGTGTATAAAATATAAAAATATACTTAAAAGGTTTCAAGTGCCTACTCATGAATAAAATCTTAAATTACAACTAAATAACTAAAATTGTTATTCTTTGTTTAAATACCTATCTAATTTTGTCCAAAATTTAACTTAAAATATCAATAAAAAAAAAAACTGTGTTTATGTATTTTTTTAGAGTTTTTGGCTACCGTATAAACTACTTATGAGAAACCTTGTTTTTAATTTTCTATCCTTAGCTACCAAAATTGATAATTTTATACATTTTTAACTACAAAATAATTTGCACATTTTTGAGATCTTGATGAATTTTGTCAAAGTTTGAACTATAGTTACTTATGAAAAGAATTGGGAATATGTATCTTTAATATTTATTAACTGCTATTAAAACCACTTATGAGAAACTTTGTATTCAATTTTTAAGCTGACCCTGCAAACTAAAAATTTTAAATTGAAATTCAAAAAAAAAATTTTTAAAAAAATGTCTTTAAATAGTTCAAAACGAGGTTAAAATATCTTAAACATTTTATCATGTATAGAAAATAATAAAATAAACTTAAACATTGTTATGTTTAAACATCTGTATTTGAAGTAACAAAAAAACAAAAAAACCGTGGATACTTAATATTTACACCAAATGTTTATATTAGCACTTTTTATATTTTATACATGGTATAATTTTCAAAATATGTTGACTCTTTTTGAGCGCATTTTAGAATTTTTTCTTTTTTTTGTTAAGGATTGATAATTTAAAACAATATTTTTCTTAAGTTGTTTATTGATCAAAACATATTGAAAAAAGTTTTATTTTTATAGATATTTTAATTTGAAATTTGGACAAAAATCAATATTTAAACAAACAACAACAATTTTAATTACCTATTTTGTCTTAATTTAAAAATGTTAATTTGTTGGTTCTTGAAACTTTTGAAGTATATTTGTATATAAATATTTATTTTATACACACAAAAACATTATAAAATGCAATGTTTATGACAAAAATTAATTCAACCTTCTGTATTACAAAAAGTAAAATAAATTAACTAGTAGCTGGTGCCAGTAAATAACTGTTTTGGAAAGCAAGTATTATTTTCATAAGACACAGGGTAGTCCACTGTTAAGAGACTAAAATTGTTCCACTGTGCTATTAAATATGGTAGACCGATAACAATTTATTTAAAAAAAAAAGTATTATCTAGTGCAATCAATTTTTTTAGGGTGGGATGGAAAAACATTAGTATTTATGTGCCAATTTCGAATATGACTCTGAGTATACTTATAAATTATAGTGTATTTAATACCAAATTTTTGATATTTTTAGTAGCCCTAGTAATAACTATTAATAAATAATAATACAGGCAGGATGTATTTAGTACTTGGATGATCCTGATTAGATCCTATTTAAACTATATTTCTATATTAATACATGTAAATATGTGTATTTTATTATACTACTTCCCAAAGTTGCTACCAGCCTGCCTACCTACTTGATTCACATTCCATGTAGATGTTCAAATATTTTTTTTTAAATTTTTAGTTATTCTTAATAAGTAATAGTCTAAACAATAAACTAAATTCTGGGGTTGGGTCCTCAACCCTCATTTATCATTTAACATATTATTAAAATTATTCATTTCTCAAAATATAGCTAGTGGATCAAATGATAAAAACATAGGCAAGCCACAAAATTATTTTCATAAAAACTACAAATAACAAATACATTATAATATTATACAAAATACATATTACATTTATACTAAAACATAGTAACTATAGTCCATTTAAAATAAGATGATGACTCGGCGGCCTAGTTGTGGGCATGGGCATGGCTTTGTTCCGTGGTGCGGCCTCACGCGCCTCAGTGGTCGGGACACAGCGCTGACCGTCGACGAACGAAAACTGGTCACCGCCGAGTCATCATCTCATTTTGAATGGACTATAGATGATAAATGTATTAATTAATATATTATTGTTTAACTTAAGTTTGAAAATCAATATTTAATTTATAATTTTAATATGATCTTGACTTGCTTTAAAATAAAATTATTTATATAAACCTTTGAGGGACCCTAGAAATATTCTTACCTTTAAACTTAATAGGTCATTATTGGATTATATTAAAATTAATCAAGTAGAATAGATTATTTGGCATGTAAAATTGAATTTGCAGTTAGCACTTATGGGTTAGTAAGATGAAAACAAACAAAATACATGACATTGTAATCCCTATCTAGATCCTAGCATATATTTTCAGACATCAGTGTTTTAATGATAAATTAATAAATAATAAGCACAAAAGATGAAAACATAAAATATTTTACAACCAATCATAATTTGCTCGATTGTTCATCATTTGAGCTTAAATATGGTTTGTTCGATCTTTTTCATAGGTTAGATATAATATAGGTTAGGATTAAATATATCAATGTAAAACTGGATAAGACCAAGTGGGAATAAAGAGTTTGATCCTCAAATTTTGAAAAAAAGTATTATCATTATCTAATTGTGAGTACTAAAAATAACAAAAAAATTAAAATATTAATATAAAAATGCTTAAGGGCTATAATACTATTGATCACATTTACATGTTTTATCAAATTTCACAGGTATTAAGTAAGATCTTAAAAGTACTTGAACTATATTTACAATTGACTTTAGCCATTTAGAAATTCAAGGGGAAAGAAAAATGTTGATATTAAAAACAAATGAAGTATTATTGCATTTGAAGGCGAATTTTAAATATTCAATATTATTAAGAATTTAGAGTTTTATAACCATTTTTTTTAGAACAAGATAACAACTGGTACATATATAATTAAAGTTAACACTTTATTATAAAATCAATGTATTTTTAGTGTTTTTATATTATAGTTACAATATAGATAGTAAATAATATATATAATGTACAAAATAGAAATAACTTATTTTTTTTTAAGGTTCACAATTAAGAAGTGATTACAATCACATTTTTTAATGTGTAAATAAACTAAAAGATTAATATAATATTAATATATTTTATAGAAAGATAAATGTAATAAATTAACTAGTCTTAAAAATGCATTTAACTAAAACTCAAATAACTTTTGCTGCATTTTTATAATCTCCTAACTACCACATGTATAAAAATGCATACGTTTGGTTCAACAATTCAATTGAAATAATAAAAAGAAAATCAATATTGTAATATGTATAAAAATTATTGTTAAAAATTAAAATACATACAAAATTAGCATAAACAGCACAAGGACAACATAATGAGTGTGCTATAATTAAATGCTAACAATTTGACGATTCTAGTTTCCCTAATATTTCCGTGACATGCCACTCATTTTGTAACTGTCGAATCTACTATCGCTGTAGTTTGTTGACATGTTTAATCCCATGTTTGGTATAACTTGATGGTTATTACCATACAAGGTGTTACTACTCGAACTACGTCCACTTATTGACATAGATGAAGGATTACTGGAAGTACTATTCCATCTGCTAAGACAAGTAATAATATTGTTTTATACAAATTACTAATATAAATATTTAAGAAATGTATAACATACTTCTCTGGTGGAGGTTGAGGAGGACGTTGCCACACAGTTGTTTCAATGTCTCGACTATTATTACTATTTGACCAAGGATCTGGTCTCGAACTTATAACCATATTATTAGTTCCAGAGCTTGAGCCAAGTGTGCCATAAGAACTCTTTACTGGGGCTGACCAGGTATTACTTTCGCTGTTACGAGACATTCCATAGGCTGTAATAAAAAGTGTCATTGTGATACAGAAATAAATAAGCAACTATTAATTGATTTATTAACTTACAACTTTTGTTTGAATCATATGGTGCATGAGCATGTCTGTTACTACCACCACTACTTGAATCTTTCTTACGAGATTCTTCTCTTCGATCTGATCGATCATCACGACTTCTATAATGATGATCTGTTACTGGTGGAGCACCGCCATATCTAAAATCAGTATAAAACATTCAATATCAATAAATAATTATGTTTATGAAAAAAATAAAATAAAAAAAGCTTTTATTATTTAAACTTTAAAAATTGTTTCTTAACCTGTACAAACATAAACGAATACCAAAATAATTGTTTAGCTGTCAATAGTCGAATATTATTGTACAAAGTTCAAAAATACTATAAACATTACAACAATTTATAGCAATATACAAGAACTTTGATTTACAAAAATTACTAAAATGGAATAAAATTTAGCTTTATTGTAACTGTATCATTGCCTGTACAAACCAAGATAATTATTGTTGAAATATCTAGCTGTCAAATGGCTGAATCTTACTTTACAAAATTCTTAGGAACTGTAATCATAACTTATCACAGAAATTAAACTAAAAATTTTGAAATAAACCTATTTGCTTATGTAGTTATTTATGTTTATCTATAAATTACAATGGTAAACAAATATTACCTGATGTTCACAGTAGAGTCTTTGGGTCTTGATGCAGGTGGTGGAGGAGGTGGTGGTGATGGTCTCATACGACGGGAATCTGATGAATGCTGTTCATAGCGATGTCTAGATGATGTTATGTTAGGAGGTGGAGGCGCTTGGTTCATATAGTCTGTACTTGGTTGAATACGAGAACTACGAATTGGTTCTTTTCTGAAAGAAAAATGAGATAGAAAATAAACAATAGTGATAGATTGATAACCATGTTAGAAAATTACATATACATTTAGAATATATTATGTACTATGTACCTTTCTTCATATCGAGATGAATTTGACGAAGAATGTCTTTTACTAGGAAGTGGAGGAGATGGGGGCATAGCACGCTTGAGTATTGCTTGGCGCTTTGTTTCTTCTAATTTTTCTTGGGCTCTACGTAACTCTTCCTTTTCTCTTTGTAATCTTTCTCGTTCTAAACGTTGATTTTCACGCTCTAAACGCAATAATTCAGATTTTTCTTTTTCAATTCGTTCGCGTTCAATTCGAAGTTTCTGTCTTTCTCTAAATAAATAAAAAACAAGTTACAATATCATGTGTATAACTTTTTTTTTGTGTACTTAAAATACTAACTTTTCTAAGCGTATCGCCTCTTCTTTTTGTTTTCTTTCAATTTCTAATTGGCGTTCTTTTTCAATACGTCTCTTCCGTTCTTCTTCTCTCATTGCTCTCTCTTGCTCTTTTTGTTTTAGCCTTTCACGTTCAGTCTAATAAAATAAATTATACATAAAAAAGATTAACAAGTTTTGTTAGAAATTATATAAATTATAAAATAATAATTGTTTATAAACAAAAATGTAGCTTACTTTCATTTTTGTTAAGTTTAAAATTTCCTGCTGCCTTCTTTTTTCTCTTTCTAAGCGTTCTCTTTCTCGTTCCAATTCTCTCAGCTTTTCTCGGTCACGTTCATTACTTTTACTTTTAATGCTCCTGTCTTTTTTTCGATCATCTCTTTCGATTACGATTTTTGAACGTTTTGGTTCTTGGTTTTGATCTTTTGATACTATAATCAATGTATAAAAATATTATTTAGATTAAAAGACACAAAATCATGAAATTAAAACCCTAAATACCAACATGATCGCTTTATGGTAGGCAAGTCTGGTTTTTTAACATCATTAATTGTAATTTCTGGTCTCTTTTCCCTTTTTTCTTCTCGTTTATCTTTTTTCTCCTCAGGTTTTTTTGTATTTTGTTCGGTTTCAGAATTTTCAATTACTTTTGAAGCATTAGAACTTTTAGCCGTGACTTGATAGCCATTATCACGTTTTGCCTATAAAATTACGACATTCATAAAAAAATCTGTATTTTCTAATTACAAAATATATTATTAATACAGACTCTTTCAACGCTAATAACACGTCCATGAAGTTCTGTCTTATGTAGATTTTCAATACTGCGGTTAGCATCTTCCGCTGAAGATAATGTAACAAATCCATAACAACGAGCACCTGGAGTTTTGGCATTTGTCACAACTTTTGCACCAACAACCTAAAACATAATTATTATTAAATATGCTGCCAAATAATTTGCAAATAATCAACTGAAATATGAGTCACTTAATTTTTTAGTAGTATATAATATGAAGAAAATAAAAAGATATATAATATATTGATTGTAAAATATACATATTAATCAATAAATCCAGGAATGCTACCAAAACTTAATTCCTTAGTATTAAATGAAATCTTTGTTATGAGTTTATGACTAATAAAGGCATGATTAAATTTAAGATACCTAGTAAGTAATATTCAGCCACAAACTTCTTATCTAGTAGAGTATCAACCAAAGAACAATGAATAGTAGTCTATCTAGTAGCTATCTTGTCGTATGCGCTTTACCCCAGATTGCGGTCTACCTACGATTACGCAAGGTACATTTGTTATATGCGTTCTATTATGCAATTTATATCTTTATTATCGTTGTAATAACGATTAGGACTCTCTTTTTCTGCATCATATAATTTTCGATTGTATATTTAAAATTTTAAACTCCAGATTTGCTTCCAAGGTATAATATTAAATATTATAATATAATAATAAAACCTAGGTATATACAATAATATAATAACTATTACAGGTATCTTATTGAAACAAGGTGGAGAGGTATGAATAAAAGTGACACATTTAACGCATTTTAATATTTATTTATTTAATTTTAATTTTTTTTATATTTAATTTTACATTCAATTTTACATTTATTATTTTTTTTATTATTATTCGCAAAGATGACGAACACAATGATTATATAGAATAATTTGTAATAATTATATAATATATTACTTGTTCATACAAATTTTTGCTCTTCATTAAAACCACTTTTATCATCCATCATCCCACTTATTACGAGATTATATTGTCTAAAATCGAAATATAATTGTAGAGTGGCAAAATGCGGTAGAGCACATACTGCAGTCGCAATTTTGCCAGTAGAGCGCATACGACAAGATAGCCTGAATAGTATTGGTAAAGCGATCATATAAATAGAAACAAATCAATGTGATCAATCTCAGAGTGCAGTTCGCAGATGAAATATAATTTTTTAGGTTATAATGTAACATCCGGTCACAAACTAATTGTTCATTAGAGTATCAATCAGAGAACAATGGATGATATTGGTATAGCGAACATATAAATAGAAACAAATCAATGTGATCAATCTCAGAGTGCAGTTCGCAGATGAATTATAATTCTTTGGGTTATAATGTAACACCCGGTCACAAACTAATTGTTCATTAGAGTATCAATCAGAGAACAATGGATGATATTGGTATAGCGAACATATAAATAGAAACAAATCAATGTGATTAATCTCAGAGTGCAGTTCGCAGATGAAATATAATTTTTTAGGTTATAATGTAACATCCGGTCACAAACTAATTGTTCATTAGAGTATCAATCAGAGAACAATGGATGATATTGGTATAGCGAACATATAAATAGAAACAAATCAATGTGATTAATCTCAGAGTGCAGTTCGCAGATGAAATATAATTTTTTAGGTTATAATGTAACATCCGGTCACAAACTAATTGTTCATTAGAGTATCAATCAGAGAACAATGGATGATATTGGTATAGCGAACATATAAATAGAAACAAATCAATGTGATTAATCTCAGAGTGCAGTTCGCAGATGTAATATAATTCTTTGGGTTATAATGTAACACCCGGTCACAAACTAATTGTTCATTAGAGTATCAATCAGAGAACAATGGATGATATTGGTATAGCGAACATATAAATAGAAACAAATCAATGTGATTAATCTCAGAGTGCAGTTCGCAGATGAAATATAATTTTTTAGGTTATAATGTAACATCCGGTCACAAACTAATTGTTCATTAGAGTATCAATCAGAGAACAATGGATGATATTGGTATAGCGAACATATAAATAGAAACAGATCATTCTGATCAATCTCAGAGTGCAGTTCGCAGTTTAAATGAATACATTTGACTAGAATATAACTTTTGGTCACAAACTAATTATTAGATAAGTATTAATCAGAAAACAATTATGAGTAGTATAGGTAAGCAGTCATAATAGCCACTAAAAAAAAAGTTCAAAAATAGCCAAAGTAAAACAGACAACGAAAAATTAGTTTAACAGAAAAAAATGGCCTAGGTGAGGATGTCCAATTATTTGTATATATAATACATTATAACTATTTTATAACATAAAAATGAGTAGTAACTATTTTAATATATTTATATTAACTTTTAATGTATTATAATGATGTAATTTGCTTATGTTTTGTGAAATATTTGTATTGTATAATAATAGATATTTTAAATATTAGTAATATTACCTTTCCATATTTTGAAAAAAGTTGTTTTAAATCAGTGGCCTTAGTAATTGATGCCAAGCCACTAACCCAAATGTTGCGAACCAAGGATGAATTGTTTTTCTTTGCTAAAATATAATTTTAAAAGTGAGATAAGGTGATACACATAATTGTAATTGTATAAAACATTTAAGGATTCAAACAATTTTTTTAAGTTTAAAAGCAATAATAAATATTGCACTTTATAAAAGTATATTAGGAGGAGGTTACACCTGCACAATGTCTCAATCTTATAATGATACTAGGTACATAGGCGGATATTGGGGGGCTAGAGGGGACTCAGTCCCCCAGAAGTTTAAAGTACAGGTCTTAGCCCCCCCCCGGCCATCACAATTTTAAAATCTGGATTACAAAATAAATTATAAAAAAATATTCTATGATAAAAATTAAATTAAATTCGTAAGATTTTACAAACTTATTGTCAATTGTCAGAACTTGGAAAGATCGTAATTAATGTTATATTAATAATAACTAACAAGTAATAACACCCGCATTAGTTGTTTCTGTTTAGAAATAAATGTTCAAAGTAAGGCACATTATTGTTTTTGTACTGAAATATAATGCTCAGCCCCCCCCATCCCCCCAGTAATTTCACCAAATTTCCGCCTATGACTAGGTACCAAATTTGTGATCAGCAGGATCAATTTTGTGTGATTAACTTATATTAATATTCTAGTGAAATGACTTATTATTACATTTAAAGGTAAAAATCTAGGACATATTGTAGGCTTTATTGATACTTAAATTTATGTACAATATTGTGTGATTGTATGTTTAAATAATGAAAAATAATAACATTTAAAAAATGGGTAAGAAAAAAAAAAGTTGTACCACCACTCAAAATCTCAAATTAATAATATTAATTAACTTACATGTGTCATTGGATATTTGTAGAACCTTTGAATCATTGCTGAAAATATTGAAATAACAATTAGTTTTATACATTTTAACTTAAATTAAATATTTTTATAATTTTGGATAATATACAATTAAGTATATTTTACACATATTATACAAAAATATCAAAATTATACTTGTTCCCTTGTCTTGACTTAAATAAAAAAAAAAAGCTTATTAAAATATTATGCCAGTTAAATTTCTACCAGCATATTTATTTAATACCATATAATAATATTTTTTTGAAGTCTGCAGCTTGGATTATAATTCTCTAATTATCTTCATAATATACAAATTTATTGTTACATTATTTAATTTTGTTGAAAAAATTAAATAATTAAACTTAGTGTTATGCGAAAGTAATTAACACCAAAGTCACTTGAAAAATAATTTTGGGAGAAGTATTATGTTATTATGTCAACATAATTTGTATAAATGTCATATAGAATAAAATTACTTTTCTTTATACAATACCATTTTACATACAAATTAATGTGTTCATAGACTACACATCAGTATTGTAATTTCTTCTTAGTCTAAAAATTATTGAATATTGAAGACTTAACTATCATCATAGTAAAAGACAAATTTCTATTTTCTTATTTGTCATAGAATGATTTTTACTTTAGTATTATTTAAAAATGTTTTAGCTCTTGCAAATTTATATTTCTGTACAATATATTTAATATGCAATTTTTTCAATAATAAATATCATCTTGAAATTGCATAATTACCATTATGCATATTTTGATACAAACAGTAAGTACATAAATACAATATCAGTATTTAATATCAATCTACATTCATTACTTTAATGTGTTTATGACATTCGGTAATAGTAGATTTCAAATATGATTATGTATTATTATTTTTCTTATGGTTCACTTGAGCAAACCAATTTGCTTAGTTATAAATGTCTTCATTTATTATTTTGATATCTTAATTTGTATTTGTAATTGACTTGACTTCATTTAATGTCCATCCACATTTTTGAAATTGTCATCTTTATTCTATTAACATTATTTATTTCAACAGCTAGACTTGGAAATCTCAACTTATTATTGTCATAAATTAATGCAATAGTACTTTAATTTTCAATCAATATGCAATACATAGAAACATTTATATACAAAGTCATATTTAACCAACCAATTTCCATTCACATTCTTAACTATAAAGTCCAACCAAAAGGTAATAGGCAATAACTCTGTAATTTTCAAGTGACTTTATACCTATTGACTTACAATCACAATTCTATCAAAAATGCAGTTTAATTTTTAATTTGATCCCATTCCTCTAACAAGTTTAGTACAAATAGTATAATGTATGTATTAGTTATATATAATTCAAGTATATCAGATAAAAATGATTATATAAATAATAAAAGTCTTAATACTTAAACTATTATAAGTAGGAACATTGCAAAGAAATGCCAATCTATGTAAAGATTTAGTTATTTAATAAAGTATTAAGTATTACTTGTGTTAAATATTACTTAATATTTACTTGCATTTAAAATGTTTAAATAAATATTACATTAAAGTAGATATCTATATTCCAATAGTATAAGTATTTGAATTAAAAATTAAAATCCTAAGAATAATTTAGTCAAAACTTAAATAATTGTATGAATCTTTAATACTGCAATCTGCATTCTTTCAAGTTTGCTTTCAGAGTTAGACATTAAAATATAGCAAATAATAGTAATACTGATTCTAAATTGTAGATAGTAAACTTTCCTTTAATTTTTCAGTTTGCCTAACAATAATTTTATTTGTTTGATTTTAGAATCAACAGGTCTAATAAAAATTTTTAAATTATCTAAAAATAGGCAATTAAAAATAGAACTTTAAATTACAGAATAAAGTTCAATAATGATTAATACAAAAGTTGATAATATAAACAAAGTAATCAAATTTAAAATATTCTAGTTAAAAATTTAATTTGGTTACTTAATTTCTTTACATTCTCAGTTTTTCTATTAATATTCAATGAATCTATTCGCTTTTACTATCTCATTAACAAAAATAATTTGAGCTGAATCCATAAACATGTACTAATACAAATAGTTGAAGAAGAATTAGTATCTCGAATAATAATGATAACTGTTTATAATATGTAATAGAAATAAAAATGGTAATAAATACTAAATTGATTACACAATACTTACAAATGTTAATACATTAACATTATTTGCAAAAAAAATTAAGCAATTTAAACTTGTAAAATGGTATAACATTTGAAATGGTCAATCCTACATACCTACATATAACCTACTACATACATCAGTTTTATCTAAAATAAATTCATATATTTATTCCCATACAAAATATATGCAACTGTAATTTAAAAAAACCTAACTCACACCTATTAAAAATAGTTTATAACAATAGATTATCTCCATTATCATTTGCATGTAATTTTTGGTATATTCTAATTAAATTTATCTATAAATATAAAATATATGTTAGTTCACAGCCACTGAAACTTTAAATGGGGCAATTTTCCAAGCTTGGTTGTACTAAAAAAGATATAATAATGGTTTATTTTATTTATTATTATTTGGTAGTCCAAATATATCAGTCCTTGGCGCGATTTTCCGATGAAGGGATTAAGAATCAAGTTGTCGAGACTGTGTTCAAAACAAACCTCTGCTTATTGCCAGCTTCCACTTTATCTTTAACTTGTTTCTCCTCTTCTTTCTTCTCATCTTTGGGCACACTGACACTGATGATGGGTTTTGCATTGCTGGTGTCCTTGTCCTCTTTATGGGTACTCCTTGGTTTATCCCCAACAGATGATCGCTTCTCAGTTGCACTGCGACGGCTTTTGACTAATCCAGTTGTTGCTCTACTGCTACTAGCAGTAACTGGATGGCGAGATTCACGTTGTTTGATCAATGTTTCTTCTTTGGTATGGTTCTCGATCACTTCGTCTATATTTCGTCAGACAAATTAAATATACATAAACACAAATTATCTATAAATGTACGCAATATATCTGTGGTATAGATAACAAACATGTTAAGTATTAACCTATATCCAAAATAAGAATAACAAGTTTAAAACATGAAAACAATAATACAACGACATGAAGGGTTAGTATATGGATAAACCGTATAACTAATATACATAAAATCAAAACATGAATTTAAAACTAAATGTTAAATTAATTGTAAAAATAAATCTCCTACATTTCCTGTACAATTTGGTCATCTAACGATTAATTATTTTAATTATGAATACCTATTAATTAAGATCATTTTTATTTATTAAAGGAAAGTTAAACATGAACATAGTATGTAACAAAAAAAGTAACATTAAAATATAATGATACTTCAACAATCTTGAGAAATTGTTAGTTCCTACATTTCAATTTATATAAATAACATAATGATTGTTATATAGAAACTAATATATAGTAAACAAATATCATTGAAGAACAAATTATTATTAACTAGTCTTATTGGCTATTTTTAAATACATTATTCTTGAATATTGTTGAGGGTAGTCAGTTGGCCTGCATGACAGTATGTAAGTTCTTGATCTTTAAAACAGATAAAAACTACTTCTGCCTGATTATTTGGTATACGTTTAATACATATATTTATAAGTAGTTTTATATTTATAAAAATGTGAAATTGTTTGACTTGTAGAAAACCAAGGACTTTTATACATTGGCAAGTGCATAAATACTACTAAAATTAATGTAGTTTTGAAGAACTTCTCGGAACCAAAATTTTTTAGTTTACTAATATAATTTTCATTTTTGATTAATTAAAAAAAAATCAATTAACTGGCATCAATAAATGTTTATCTGTCTGGTAGCTTAACAATTTCTTAAGTGTCGTTTTTAGTAAATTTATTTTCATAGAAGATTATATACCTTGAAATGTCACTTCTATAATAATGTATATTGTAACCAACCATACTACATTATTGGATAATTAATCCCAACTTGATTTTATTAATAGGAACTAATAACGATATACATTTTAAAATGGATTCTTCTATCCATAAGGTTTTGAGTCTATGTATGTCCAATAATTCAAGTGTAACTTAGACATAAGTATATTTAATTATAATACCATATGTAATACAACATTATTTTTAATCTTTACACATTCAAAATAAATAGGGTAATAATATAGACAATTAAATGTTATCTTTATTTTCATTTCTTCAGTTTTAATGAACTAGTTTGTATAAATTTGGTACAAAAAATATATTTTGAGAAGGTATTAATTATTTTTATACTTTATATCAAAATTAGATATTTAGCTTGAACTATTTTCTTTTGTTGGCAATAGTGATGTAGTTTGATGGGCTACTTAAATTCTTGAACATATTTACAATTATGATTCACTAACAATTACTTAATAATCTGGAATTTTGAGACTATATATTAAGTAATTGTAAGTGAATTTAAATTATTTAGATTTTTAGTAGCAATTTAATCATGATAATTTTTTTCTTTTTGTCGTTGCTTATTTATTCATACTTATTAGCATTATGTTCTGTTTCATACTTCTGAGGCCAGCATACACACATTTATGTTTATCACCTATCAAACCACAGATGAAAAACTTAAATTTTTTATTTGGTTGATATATGCTTGCATGCTCTGGAATCAGAGAACTATTCCAGATATATTTGAACTGGAACACTATGTTTAAGTTTCATATCTTATATTTTTACTTTTTCTATTCACTTAATTTAACCCAAGTTTATCCTTTTCTGTCCAATTTCTTGCCGCTCACTAATATTGTTACTGAACTATAAATATTCCTTATTGAAAACATAGTATTATTAGGGACAATGGTAGTCCAAATGTCCTTAGCAGACAGTTCATCACATTTGACATATCTAAGACTGCTAACCATTACATAATAAGAGATTTACATTTTGAATGGTTCAATACTGCAATTGCAATTCTTGTGTTCTGTATTACAAAATTAAAGATTTTCTGTTCTTCAAGTAACATTTCTCTGTGAAATTATGTTCAGTTTAAAGTGTTAAAAATTATTTTTCATTGAATAAAGACACTTTATATTTGTCTTCTTCCATTTCCAAATAAATAAAATAACTAATTTGTCCATTAACAGAAAAATACCGTCAATAAATGTATAAAATTAAATTAAAACAAAAACACTGCCTATGCTTCTCTGCTTTATAGAAAATAATAAAATGGATACTTATTGGTAACAAACATGAACATATAATAATTATTTCAAATCATTTCAAACCTCAAAATCCCTAACCAAGTAATCAATATTTAATTAAACATTATAATAGATTCTAGTTCTGTATGACATACTCATTATAAAATCTATATTTTAATGTTAAGGATATTCTTTTCTAATACATATTAAAAATTATAGAAAAATTGCCAAACAATATTCTAAAATAGCTGTTAATATTAAATTTCTTCACTTGCTTTCTGTTAAATTTGTATAGTTTAAACTTTAATTTAACATATGAAAAATTATTGGTTTAAAATATGCCTTTCAAAATTTCATTCAACAAAAAACATACAATGAATGCCATAAACAGGTATACAATTGGCATTATTATTGTACATTTGTACATAATATGTTTAAGTATTATTAATATATAATATTATTTTACTTGATACTCCTAATTATAAGAAGACAAACAAACTCCTAAATACTGAATTGTGCTTTTTTTAAATTTTACCATAGTAACAGTAAAAATATAAATATTTTTTTATTGATGATTAATTTATATTTACCCTCTTTTTCAATGTTTGTATCTTCCTGAAAAAAGTAAATCAATGTTTGTTAATGTATAAAAATAATATTAACTGTTATAAACTTATAATATACTTGAATATAATTTAGATGATAATGTAGTTTTTTTTTATTATATAATTTACAATCTATGCTTTGTGCATAATTAGAAAATATGTTAACAGATGTAGAATTTTTTTATAGAATAATATGATGGCCATCCAGTGATGGTACCAAACATAATGTAGTTATGGCTATCTTGTCATATGCACTATATTGCAGATTTAATAGAATTACAGGGCCCTTGTCGTACACGCTCTACCACACAATTACAATGAATATACTCAAGGAAAAGAATGTTTGTGGAGTACTCAAAGGCTAAACATTTTAAGAAATATGTGAAACTCCTTATATTCTTCCAAAGTATAATATTATATAATATAATTTTATATGTATATAAATATAATAATAAAATATTACAGGTATCTAATTAAAATAGGGTATAGAGGAATTGATAGCTGTAGTTATTAACGATCACTATACAAACACTATACATAAGATGTACATTTAGTATAGTATGTTCCAGACTCTCAGTATCACTTCAATAACTTTTCTGGTAGGAAAGTGAATCTACTTTATACTTTCAGGGGGCAAAATCAGTACTTATCTTTATAATAAAAGAAAACAGGATTATTTGTTATACAAAACCAGATTTTTAATTTAGTTATAATTCAAAAACAAAATAAAAACCATAGAAACTAGAAAATGTTCACCAAATGTTTATATTAGAATTTACTAAAAATGCTATATTTTGACTCATTTTAAACTATTAAAAGACATGTGAACATTTTAATTTTTTTTTAATAATTGTCAATACATTATTTGGATGGTCAAAAAGTTTAAAATGTAATACAAGATTTTTCATAAGTTGTTATTAAAGCTATTTAAAAATATTAAAGATAGATACTTTTAGAAGCATTTAGAATTCAAATTTTGTCAAAATCATGAAAATTTAAAACAAGGTTACCTGTAAATAGTTCATATTGGAATCCAAAAATCTCAAAAATATAAAAGCACTGTTTTTTTTTTCATACAGACATTGTAGAAAAGTTGAAATTTAAAAATATTGTTTCAGGGAACTCGAAACAACATTTACGTATAATATTACTATATTTAATAAACACAATGACATTTTTAAAACATTTGGATTAATTTAAAGTTATTGCCTATTTATACCATGAATCTATTCATACTGTTCTAGGGTAAGGTAATATTGACTTACAAGTGATAAATTATATAAATACATACCACTGTAATAATTAAATATAGATAATATAATAAATGCAATGTTTTCTGCAAAAATACATTAGCACTAATAGTAAAATTAATTACTTTACCAGATCTATATTATTACTCACAATTGTTTTGCACGATTTATCATTGATTTCAAATGTAACACCTACATTACAGTGACTTACTCAATGATTAGGTATACTTGACTCCTACTGTACAACAAAGTGGTTACCTACATCCCCCCTTTTAAAAACTGTCGTATATCACTACTATTAGTGACATTTTTGATAAAAACTGATTTTGCTACATCTCATTGTACAGTATACAATAAACATAGTAGTAGCAATCATTTATTGAATAATACTATTAATTTTTAGATAACTATACACTAATTTTAAGAGAAATGTATGTAATTTTTTTTATAACTCCATTCTATTATCAACCAAATTATCATAAAAAATATGTTTTTAAAGTTATTAAACTTAAAATTATTAAATATTTATAGAAAAAATATTTTGAAACTAAATAAATTGGCTAATATCAGCATTTGTAATAATATGAAGTACATAGTTATTTAATAAAAATAAATATTTATTTACCTCATCAGCAAATAATTTAATATCGTCTTCTCCAATCGTCAAGTTAATAGAGTCTTCATTATTATCATCTTTATTATGTTCCTGAGTAGATTTTTCCTGAATTGGGTAAAAATGTAATAGTTATACAACAATTATACTTATATACATCTTTTACAAACTTACTGTATTATTAGTTTGATTAAAATTTTCAGTACTGTAATTTGTTTCTTCTTCATCAACTTCATGATCCAATTCTTCATCGATTTCATGATCCAATTCTTCGTCTTGTATATCATCTTCGCCTCCATGGGTTTCTAGTTTAACTTCTTTTACTCCGATGACATTGTTTTTATAGTTTTGTGCTTCAAGATCATTATTAATTTTAGACGTTTTTTCTTTTACTTCTGTATCAGTATCTAAATTATCCAAACATTTTGTTTGTTTTATTTCATTACCTTTTACATCGATTATAAAATTTTCTGTATTCTTAGAATCTATTTGTGCAACATTTATTTTACCTTCAAATTCTTTTGTATTTTCATGAGTACTAGTTGAGGAAGAATTTATAGCAATTACAGTTTGAACTTCATGAGATGAAATTGCATTTATTACTCCTGCCTCATTAAGTTGTGATTCATCGTCATCCATTTCCTTAGCTTCTGCATCATTTGAATCAATCACATCAGAATTAATTGTATCTGATAAAATTGTTTTTGAATCCTCAGAACTAGCTAAGGCATTTGTATTATCTACTCGTTCTTCATTTACATCATTTTCTTTTTGTAAATTACTTGAAGTATTTTTTTCAACTTTTAATTGTGACCCACATGTTTCTAAACAAAACAATTGTAAAAGTACATAAATATAAAATAAAATCTATTTTCGTAATTTTAAGAAAAAAATATTTCACATCATGGCTGACAAGCTATAATTGCAATTATAGTAAACTACTGCCTCTATTAAGTTTTTTTGATCAGTCTTCATCTTATAAAAAGTAAGTAAATTGTGAAAATATTTTTTTGATTTGGGCGGTGACGATAATGGATGTTAGAAAATTTCCATAGTAATAGATGCAAATAATAGGTAGTGTTTGGTTGACAAAGTTGAAAAGTTATAAATTAAAAATGCATTATAAAACGTTCAACATATGTTATAGAGATGATAGTTTGCTAGTTTATAGTGTTAAATCCTAATACATATCTTAATTCATTTTTTATTATTAAAAAAACTTACTAGACTTTGGTCCAGGTCTTCTGCCAATCACATTTTTCTTTATTGTTTTTGTTGGAGTAGACTTTTTTTCTGATATTAATGATTTTTCAGTATAGCTAACATTTTTAGATTCAAATTTATCAAATATGCAATTTTCTGGATCTTCTCCTTCTTCAAGAAGTGCCTGAATAAAAATTAATATAACATATATTTTAGTATAACATTTTTTTTCTGAGTCTTGGATACTTTTATTTACATTTATATTTAAAATAGTAACAGAATAAATGGCTATAAAAGTATAAAAAATGTAGTCCTATGTATTGCTATTAATTTATATTTTTAAATGAAGTTCCATACTTATATTTTTCTATTACTTTTATCTTTTTTTTTCAAATTCCTTTAAATGAAAATTTTCACACTATTCATTAATTTCTCCTGTTTTGTGTACATTATATACTCTGTAATATACCTAATTTAAATAAATAAATATTTTACCACCGCAAAATGCCTGAATAATTTATATTTCATAAATTATAAATTAAAACTAAATAATATTTACTATGAAGAAAAAATAATTAAATACACGTGTTTAATTTTAAACAGTCACTTATAAGGGCAATAATTATAGCAGATAGGTACATCACAGTAAATTCAGGGTTCAGCATACAATTTTACTTATATCTAGAGACCAGAATTTTATGAACTAATAAATGTTAAAATAATATTATTTAAATATTCTTAATTAATATTTACCTTTTTAAATCTACATTCAGTCTTCTGAATGTGACAAATCAAAATAAAAAAATTATTATTATTATTTACATAATACTTTCCAGTGTATTCTAGAAGCTCATAGTTTTCATGAATTTACAAATAAATCACTCTAATACTGAAAATACCATCTGTATATAAAAACGATATACAAATGAACATTTACTTTGTATTATTTGTCAATAAACCTCATACAAATGATACTGCATTTCAAATCCGGTATCTAATTAGTCTTTTTATTTTAAATATCTTCCAAAAATTAACTACTGTTCTATTTTTGGTGCATTGCGTGCAAAGATTGTCAATAATTGGTAGCAGAATATATAAAGTCAACAAATGAGTACCTACGTAATACCAACGATTTAAATTTTAAAAAATGATATTGAAAGATTTCAATATTCTCATTAAATCTATTTTTGAGATAATGAGAGATAGACATCAGTTATAAGCTCTGATATGTAAATTAATAATATTGTAATAGTTCTTAAATAAATTAAAATTTAAAAATTATCACTGCTGTTTTTTTTTTATATATATTACGACACTCACTTATTGTGAAGTATTATGGGAAATAACTGAGGGTCTGCAAAGGTTCCGCGAGTAAAAGATATTGGAAAACACTGGCTCAGACAGTCAGACCTTATAAGCTATAGCCGAAGACAAGAGTTTTTTATAGTTAATGTTTGATAAGTGGTAACTGAACTTTATACATAGTACTTATGTCATTTTGCTAAGTTTTCTCCATTACTTAATTTTGGGAACATGAATTAACAAACATAAAATCTTATTTTTTATTGATATTGATATGTGTTTTACAATTATATATATTCGATTAAATAATTTATATGATCCTAAATTCAGCAGAAACTAGTGTTCCTAATTTCAGCATTTCTTCAATCATCTAGATTCTAGAGGGGAGGTAACTAAGTAGATTGCTTTATCAGAAATCCATAATTTTCTGGCCAGACGATCAAAAAGCAAGATGGATTAGATAAAAACTTCTAATATCATTAACACACACATTTTTGCAATGGCAAATGTCTCGAGTTTGATTTATCATAAATAGCAGCTGATGTTCCTAAACTCCCATAAATCTGCTGCATAAGCCGCAGGAACGAGAAATTAATTTAAGAACATACGGAATATTATAGTCTATTAGTTGTAAAAAGTACCTAAACAATCTATAGCATTGGTTCTCAACCTATGGTACGGAAACCTCATATGTGGTATGCAAAGAAAATCTCCATTTATAAAAAAAAATTGGTACGAATCATTATTAACATTAAATATTATTTGGACTTTCAAAACAACACCAACCGTCTCATTGAAGTAAAATGTAATTAATAATAATTGTACATATTTAATTAACTTTTGTGCATTAAATACTTATATTGTTATCATTTTGTATTTTGTAATTCTTAATACAATAAACGTAAACATTATGAAGAAGCAAAAAAAAGGTCAGGTGGTACGTAAACATTTCCAAACTGTGTAGATGGTACGGGAATATAAAAAGGTTGAGAACCGCTGACCTATAGCATTAGGTTTCATTTAATTTATTGGTTCAAACGTTTCTTATCATCAAAGATGCAACTAAAAATAAGCAGAGTAAAAAATATGTAGATGACAAAAAATACAAGTAAAATATGGACAGACATTTACATTAATTGTCAGTCGTTGGCTATTTAAATTAAGTAATTAAAGCAACAATACATATCATAAAAGTATAATAATCCAAAGTTAAAAGTAGGATGGCGACCATTACTTAATAATAAAGACTGTAAAAAACGTTTACATTATGAAAAATCTTATAGGACGCTTTACATTGTGTTAAAAATGATCAAACCAAATATCTAACTATATATACCTAGTTGTAATATTTTAGCAATATCACTTGTATTTTGATACACTTACCTTTTGTAAACGCTCCAAAAGAACCGCTTTTACTCCTGTCTTATCCAATTCACGTTTTTCCAGTTCGGAACGTAATTCTGTCACCTTCAAATCACAGACTTTCCGCGGTTCTAACTTTTCCGACATTTTTATCGAACGTAAACTCAACTCAGTATTTAGTATTTACGCAGTACCTACCTACAGTGTACGGACAAGAGTTGGCAGGGACGATAATATTGTCCATACACTATTTACTTACTAAAACTTCCAATGTGCCAGTGACACTAAAGACGAATGTCAGAAAAAGTATGAAACTATGAAATCCTAAATAATATGAGGTTATAAGAAATGTTATTGAGCGCTTGAATAATGACTAGACTGGCTGTTGGCAAATGTGTGAAATGAGCATTAAACATTGAATGGAGTTGACGAATGTTCGGCCTCACAACAATTCAATCGCAAATAAGATGTTTTGGTTGGTTTTCGTAGTAATCAGTATGACCACAATGTGAGCGTGAAATTTGGATAGACATTTAATATTTAAATCCACATTATCAATCTGTGACATTATCTGTGACGCTTACAAATTACAACCACGGCTATAATAGCACAGATTATATTAAAATAATCTGTGGCTATAGATTAGATATAGATTATTTAAAAATAAATAAATAAAATAAAAATTATAAATACATAAATAAGTAAATTATTTTATCAGCTATTCTGTGTTACAACTACAGATGACGGATTATATAATATTATAAACGTTTATAAACGACAAACGGTAGAAAAAACCAATGTAAAAAGAACAAGGGAAAAAAACAACAGTTCATAATAAATAGTACATTTAAAATCTTAGTTATAAATAGGTACATGTTTAATAGTTTTATAATAAATTAATGATTTCAAATTACCTAGTTGGACATTTTACTATAATTGAGTAAGAAAATCTGAAAATGTATTTAGAGGTTTTACTGTAACTTGATTTTGTTTTAATTGTATTCTAAATATTTTTCTTTTAAAGCGCGTAAATACTCAATGCTATACCTAATGCTACCTATATATAATGCTTGCGCTGTGCTAATAATTTTTAAATGATGTAAATTAATTTTTGTCTTTTTAATTTAGACTCATTGCTTGCTTTTCATTTCACGTTTATTAGATTGAAAACTTGAGACAACGTCGTGACTAACAGGACTATAGGCATATTGATACATATACGTAGGAAGTAGGAACATACTATAGGTACATTTATGTAAATTGCATTTTTGACCGCTTTGCTAAATCCAAAAGAAAAAATAGATTTCATTATTTTATTTAATAGCAAACAC